>CM037879.1:270504318-271186675 GCA_021292165.1 Shinisaurus crocodilurus | reverse complement strand
GCCTGAGTTTTTGGACTCTCCTTGGGGACGTGGCTGTGGGAGACGGTCTTGATGAGTGCCTGCACTTCAAAATTTACCCACTACACCACTGATTGGAAGGTGGGAGCGACCAGTAGGAATGGGCAGACAAAAGCAGTCCTGGTCAGTCACTGCGGAATCAGAGGAAGAGGGACTTGCTCTGACCACCTCTGATAGCTACTTCCCTTGGCCCCCGAGATCCTATGCAGAACTTCATTTGCCTACACCTGTGGGGCCTAGATGGAAAGCAGGCAATGACAAGCTTTGGGCTTTAGAGCAGCTGCATGAGAAACCAGAAAAGGGGAGGCTCCCAGCTCCTTATTCCTCTACCATTTCGGGCTGTGGATTCTGATGAAGTTCTGCAAGGTAGCTTGGATCAAATCTTGAGCAGCAGTCAGGTTTGTCAGGAAGCAAGACAGAATGAGATCAGCACCATGGAGAGCATGTTGCTCCAAGGTAAGGACCAAACCAAGACTGAGACTTAAATAAAAATGTAGCAGCTTTTAGGCCGGTTGGGCCCCACCTCCATACAGATTGAGGCTTGGTCTCTTAAAGGGGCCTGGCTTGTTTTAGCAATCTCGGGTAGCAATGATGTGGGGCCGTGCCTGGGGTATGCTCGCGTCCTCCTGGCCCGAGTCCTCAGAATCTGAGGATGGTAATACAGCCTCCTTTGGATGCAGGTGAGCTGCCCCGCCCAGGTCTTTCTCATGAACTGGGTCCTGGGGAGGTGGAAGCCCCGTGAGTGACGCCTTTCCATGGCCAAGTCATCTCCCTGAAGCATTTTCTCCGGAGCCTCCTTAGAGGACAAGGGGCCAGGATCCTCTGAAGATGAAGCTTCATGGTCCTGGTTAGAGGTGTACACGTACCTGGGGGGCCTCCCACCCCGCCTCGCCTTGCCTCTCCACGGCGGCCCCCCCCGTGCTTGATTCTCAGCGGCACGGAGCGATTCTCTGTCCCGCCCACGACGGCCGCGACGGGACCCTGCGTCGGTGCAATGGGACCCCACACTGTATCTTTTCCATAGAAACCAGGGCAACAGGGCTGTTTTAAGCCCTGTTGCCCTGGTTTCTACGAAAAAGACGCAGCGTGGGGTCCCGTCGCGCTGGCACAGGGTCCCGTCACGTCACTTCTGGCCAGCTGGAAGTGACGCGACGGGACCATTGCGGCCGGTGCAGGCGGCTCGGCACCCGGTAAGGCCCACTTGCCTCGGGCAGGCGTGAGTGAGGCTGATTTCAGCCCACTACAGCCTGCTCGAGGCCAGCGGTTACATCTCTAGTCCTGGTCCGTGACAATTCCCCAGACGAAGGCCATAACACATGTTTACCTGATCCCTCAGCCAGGAGTGAGAGATGAAACTCTGAAAAGGAAGAACTTTGGGTTGGGGGATGTTGACTGACTAATGATGTAACTAGCAGTACTCAATAAACTAAACTGTATTGCACCTAACCCTTACCCAGAGGAGGCTGGTGACTCCTATTTTGGTGGGGCTCCTAATCCATGGCAGGCTTCATTTGGAGCTTTGTAGGAGCTATCCATGGTGTTGAACTCCATCCCCCAAATAGGTTCATCACCATGGAGCACCATGGATAGCTCCTATAAAGCTCCAAATAAAAGCTGCAATGGATTAGGAGCCCCACCAAAATAGGAGTCAGCAGCCAGCCTCCCCTGCCCTTACCTGAAGATATTGTCTTAATGGAGATGACGGAAGACGGGGGCTTCAACATGTCCCTGCCTGGGGAGGTGCAAACACTGACTTAATAAATCCAGTAGAATAAAATGCCCATGCAAACATATAATGTTGTATGTTATGCATTAAAATTGCCCCATGGCAGCACTATAAGTATCTTGAAAATGCAGCTTAGGGTTGGACTTTGGTAATTCTCCCAGGAAAGAGAACCCCAGATTTGAGAGTTTTATAAGTTAATGGAATTGAGATGAACATTTCCATGAAGTCCAACATTTCTGGAACAACTGGGAGCAGAAGAACAAATGTCTAAAATAAATTATTAGTTTTGTGATTGTATTCTAGGTGGTTGTTTCCTTATCGGAATGTAGCCTAAGGTTGATTCACACATGAATGTGTATATCACTTAGTTTTTCACCACTCAGATTACACTGAACATGTGACTGATTTTATGGAAAAACATAGCATTTGAGGCAATGTAGGGGCATACAAGAGGTCTCATCACTGGTGCCTGAACTGTGAGGAGCTACTTGCGCATGCATGCAAGCCATCACTTGGGGCTGCAGTTGCACTTATGTGCTGCAGCAAATGCTACAGTACAGCAGCCGCCCTCAACCTGGTGGCCTCCAGATGTGTTCGACTGCAACTCCCATGATTCCCAGCCAGCATGGTCAATGGGAATCATGGGAGTTTTCAGTCTAACACATCTGGAAGCCCCACCAGGTTGGGAAGGCTGTGCTAGAGGATCATTTGGAACAGCAGTCAAGTGATGGCTGGTGCTGGTACTCATAGAATCATAGAATCATAGAAAAGTAGAGTTGGAAGGGGCCTACAAGGCCATCGAGTCCAACCCCCTGCTCAATGCAGGAATCCAGGTCAAAGCATCTCTGACAGATGTCTGTCCAGCTGCACCTTGAATGCCTCCAGACTGGGAGAGCCCACCACCTCCCTAGGTAGTTGATTCCATTGTCTTATTGCTCTGACAGTCAGGAAATTTTTCCTGATGTTTAGGTGGAATCTAGGTTCCTGTAACTTGAGCCCATTATTCCGTGTCCTGCAAACTGGGATGAACGAGAAGAGATCTTTGCCCTCCTCTGTGTGACATCCCTTCAAATACTGGAAGAGTGCGATCATATCTCCCCTCAGTCTCCTCTTCTGAAGGCTAAACATGCCCAGTTCTTTCAGTCTCTCCTCATAGGGCCTTGTTTCCAGTCCCTTTATCATCCTTGTTGCCCTCCTCTGAACCCTCTCCAGTTTGTCTATGTCCTTCTTAAAGTGAGGTGCCCAGAACTGGACGCAGTACTCAAGATGAGGCCTAACCAGTGCCGAGTAAAGGGGAATTATCACTTCCCGCGATTTGGAAGCTATACTTCTATTAATACAGCCCAAAATTGCATTTGCCTTCTTTGCAGCCACATCGCATTGCTGGCTCATATTCAGTTTGTGATCTACCACAATTCCAAGATCCTTCTCACTTGTAGTATTGTTGAGCCAAGTGTCCCCCATTCTGTAACTCTGCATTTGGTTTCCTCTCCCTAGGTGCAGCACTTGGCATTTATCCCTATTAAATTTCATTCTGTTGTTTTCGGCCCAGCGCTCCAGCCTATCGAGGTCACTTTGAATTTTGTTTCTGTCTTCCAGAGTATTAGCTGTTCCACCCAACTTTGTGTCATCTGCAAATTTGATAAGCATTCCCTGTACCTCCTCATCCAAGTCATTAATAAAAATGTTGAAGAGCACCGGGCCCAGGACCGAGCCCTGTGGTACCCCGCTCGTTACCTCTCCCCAGTTTGAGAAGGAACCATTGATAAGCACTCTTTGAGTCCGATTCTTTAGCCAATTGTGGATCCACCTGATAGTTGTTCCATCTAGCCCACTCTTAGCTAGCTTACTAATCAGGATATCATGAGGCACTTTGTCGAAAGCTTTGCTGAAGTCCAGATATATAATGTCCACAGCATTCCCACAGTCCACAAGGGAGGTTACCCGATCAAAAAATGAGATCAGATTAGTCTGACAGGATTTGTTCTTGACAAATCCATGCTGGCTTCTAGTAATCACTGCATTGTTTTCAAGGTGCTTGCAGACTGACTTCTTTATAATCTGCTCAAAAATCTTCCCAGGGATTGATGTCAGACTGACTGGCCTATAGTTCCCAGGTTCCTCCTTCTTGCCCTTTTTGAAGATGGGAACAACATTTGCCCTCCTCCAGTCGTCTGGCACTTCACCTGTCCTCCATGATTTCTCAAAGATAATAGACAGTGGTTCTGAGAGTTCTTCTGCCAGTTCCTTTATTACTCTAGGATGCAGCTCATCAGGCCCTGGAGATTTAAACTCGTTCAGAGTAATCAGGTGCTCCTTGACCATTTGCCTATCAATCTCAAGCTGCAATTCTGCCCCTTCAGTCTGCACTTCAGGTTTGCCAGGGGGGTCATAGACCCTCTTTTGGGAGAAGACCGAGCCGAAGTAGGAATTGAACACTTCTGCCTTTTCTTTGTCTTCTGTTATCAATTTGCCATCCTCATTGCGTAGTTGAACCACCAGTTCTTTCTTCTGTCTTTTACTGTGCATGTATCTGAAGAAAGCTTTTTTGTTGCTTTTAGCATTCCTCGCTAACCTTAGCTCATTCTCAGCTTTAGCCTTCCTGACACTATTCCTGCAGTTCTGTGCTACCTGCCTGTACTCTTCCCCTGTAGCCTGTCCTTCCTTCCACTTCCTATACGTGTCCTTTTTGTTTTCAGGTCATCTTTGAGTTTATTGTGAAGCCACATTGGCTTTTTCTGTTGCCCTCTGCCTTTTTTCCTTGTGGGAATTGTTTGCAATTGTGCCTTTAAAATTTCCTTCTTTAAAAACTCCCACCCCTCCTGGGCTCCCTTTCTCGTGAGAGTCACTTGCCATGGGATCTTACTAATCATTGTTCTGAGTTTGTTAAAATTGGCTTTCCTAAAATCCAGGGTACGTGTTGGGCTACACTCAGCTTTTGCTTCTGTTAGAATCAAGAACTCTAGTATAACATGGTCACTTTCCCCCAGAGTTCCCGAAACTGCCACTTTATCCACTAACTCGTCTCTGTTGGTTAGAATCAGGTCAAGGATAGCCGATCCTCTAGTTCCTTCCTCCACTTTCTGTAGGAGGAAGTTATCAGCAACACAGGTCAGGAATTTCTTGGAGGGGCCATGTTTGGCTGAATAAGTCTCCCAACAGATATCAGGGAAATTGAAGTCTCCCATTACTACCACATCGTGCCTCCTTCAAACAATGGCAATTTGCTTTTCAAAAGTTCCATCCTCATCTTCTCCTTGATTGGGTGGTCGGTAGTAGACTCCAACCGCCATGTTCGTTTTATTCTTTGCCCCCTTTATTTTAACCCAGATGCTCTCAATGGGGCTGCCAAGCTCCTCTTCCTGTATCTCTGTGCAGAGATACGTATTTTTAACATACAGTGCAACTCCACCTCCCTTTCTGTTGCTTCTGTTCCTTTTGAACAAGTTATACCCTTCAATTGCTGTATTCCAGTCATGGGAGTCATCCCACCAGGTTTCAGTTATCCCTATCAAGTCGTACCTGCCCTCATGTATCAAGAGTTCAAGTTCGTCTTGTTTATTGCCCATACTCTGGGCATTAGTATAGAGACATTGAAGACTATGTGCTTTATAGTCCGACTTTCCCCCTACATTTTGTGGTAGACTATCAATGGGCACCGCTGGAGCTGTTCTCTCCGTTGTGGCATAGAGGCCTTCTTCCATTGGTACCCCCGAGTTTATGTCTCCCTCCCCTGTTGGATTCAGTTTAAAGCCCTCCTGATTAAGTTCCTCATGCTGTGTCCAAACACATTCTTCCCAGTCCTTGTGAGGTGCAACCCATCCTTTGCCAGCAGTCCATCTTCCAGGAAGTGTAGCCCGTGGTCCCAGAATCCAAATCCCTCACGTCGGCTCCACCTTCGTAGCCAGTCATTCACTCGGAGTATTTTTCTTTCCCTTTCTATGCCTCTTCCAAGTACTGGAAGGATGGATGAGAAAACTATCTGGGCCCCGAAGTTCTTGAGTTCCCTTCCCAGCTCTTCAAAGTCTGCCGTGATTTCTTTGTAACTCCGCTTGGCAGTATCATTTGTACCCACGTGGAAGAGAAGAAAGGGGTATGTGTCGGTGGGCTGCATGAGCCTCGGCAGCTGTTCTGTCACATCCTTAATCCGTGCCCCAGGGAGACAGCACACCTGGCGAGTCCATGGGTCTTCGCGACATACTTTGGCTTCGATCCCCCGCAGGAGGGAGTCTCCCACTACGAGTACTCTTCTCTTCCTCTTGCTGTAGGCCTTGGTTCGATTTCCTCCACTTGACTGACCCTCAGCCTCTTGCTCGCTGTCACGTTGGGTGCCCGGTAATCCGTCCTCTGCAGGCTGCTCTCGTCCTCAAGTACATGGAAGCGGTTCCATAGCTCCACTGCTTCCACAGGCGCAGAGTGTCTTGTAGTTCTTCTGCTCCTAACAGTCACCCTTTTCCAGGGAGTTCCCCCTGTGTTATTTTCCCTTGCCTCTGCAGTCTCTGACTCCGCCTCATCCTGCAGTTGCCCTTCTGGCTCCTGTACTGTGCTTTGGTGCTGTAGATCCACCGTTCTGTCTAAGAACTCCTCACTTTCTCTTATGCTCCTGAGGGTTGACACTTGCTGCTCCAGTCCTCTGACCTTTTCTTCCAACAGCGTGACCAGCTTGCACTTGTTGCATGTGTAGGCCATGTTGATCTCCGGCAGGAAAACAAACATTGCACACCCCTTGCAGGTCACCACCACTGCTGAGTCCTTTCCTTCCATAGTGCTCTGTTTCTGTCTTCCTAGAATATATATATATGTGTGTGTGTGTGTGTGTGTGTGTGTGTGTGTGTGTGTGTTTGTTTGTTTTTTTTTTTTTTTGTGTGTTTTTTTTAGGGACCTCCCCCTTGACCTCCCCTGCCGAACTCCGCTGCCAAACTCCTGTTTGCTCTCCCTGTGCGCTCGCTCTGTTCGCTCGCTCTCTGGGAGCCTGCTTGCCTTTTCACAGTCCCAAAAACAGTCCCAAAAACAGCTGGAGCCTCTCTCCTGTTGTGCTCCTGCTCAGCTGGGAGTCAGGAACAGAATGAGCTCCCAGGCCACGCCCTGCAATCAGCCCCACTTCCTGCAATCAATCAGCTGCAATCAGCCCCAGGTAGTTGCAGTCAGCAGGAGCTTCTGCTCAACAGAATGAGCTCTCAGGCCACGCCTTTCCCTTGCAGCACTTGTTGTTTTACTACTCCGCTGCCAAACTCCTGTTTGCTCTCCCTGTTCGCTCGCTCTGTTCGCTCGCTCTCTGGGAGCCTGCTTGCCTTTTCACAGTCCCAAAAACAGTCCCAAAAACAGCTGGAGCCTCTCTCCTGTTGTGCTCCTGCTGTGACAGCAAGCACATGCTTTTGATTGCAGGGGGTCCCAGGTTTGATCACTGGCATTTTCCACTTTAAAAGATCTCAGGCAGCAGGGCTGGGGAAAGCCCTGGGACCCTGGACTGCCAGTCAGGGTAGACAAGACAAGGCTAGATGGACCAATGGTCTGGTTCAGTAGAAGGAAGCTTGATGTTATCATATTGTTATGCCTTCGCACCCCAGTTCTCTGAATGGTGAGAATTGCAGGGGTGCAAGTGTTCACCCAGAGCTCAGTTTCCTTTGAATGAGGCATTGTGAAGCTAATGCCCTTTTGGTGAGGCTGAGCATCGATGGGGATTCATAGCACTAACACTCCAACAGGTACTGCTCCCCCATTAGGTTTTTTGGGTCAACTCTTACATCCTAAAGACTGATTCCAGAGCAGTGAGCTCAGCCGGCTTCTCTCTGTGCCACCTCGCAAAAGCTGCAGGCGTGTCCCTTTGTCTCCTGATACAGACAAAGGTTTCAAGGGTGGTTCCAGAATGAGGCCCTTCCTCATTCACAGAATGTTATGGTGGGGCTGGGACCAGATGCCATCATCTTCCACTTGTAACCCTCCTGTGTTTTCCCTCCACTTCTACCATCTCTTTTCTTACCATGGAAAATCAGTTAAGGAAAAAATAGGAGAGAATAGTTGCACAATGCAATAGTTGCACCATTGTTAGCACAAGGACCCTCCATCTGGAAGCACCCCGATTAGCACATTTCTTATGGGAGGGAGAACATGGAAATCTAGCTGAGTCATCTGCCTGCTGTTCTCCCCTGCCCATGTCCCTACTCAGCTGAGCTGATAGTAACCATTCGTTAACACAGGACATGCCCAGGCAAACCACAGATTTACAGTGTGTGTGCATGTGGCAGGAACCTTCGAAATTATTCAGACCCCCCCCCCCCATCTCATTACATTATGATGGATATGCATATGCAACAGCAACTGGCAGTTAGGCACACAACCTACAGAATTCTTTTAGGACAAAGATGAGAACCTAGAGGTCAGAAGTGGGCAACATGCAGCACATGGGTCACATGTGGCTCCTGGTGCCCTCCCTGAAACCCCCTTCATCCTCACCATGCTGCTGAATTTCTGTATATTGGGGTGGAATTTTGTGGTTTTAGTGCTGTGGAGTGCTAAAATGGTCAAATTTAGCTTGTTTGCAAGCTACACTTGAACCGTTTTAGCCCTCCATAGCCACTATGGGGTGCTAAAACAGTCAAATTTAGCTTGTTTGCAAGGTAAATATGACCCTGGTAGCTCACTGTTGCTGCTTTGAGGTGCTAAAAGGGTTAAATTTAGCTTGCAAACAAGCTAAATTTAACCCTTGTAGCACTCCACAGCACTACCAAAACCACAGATTCTGGGGGATTTTTTTTAAAAAAAATTGGGGCACCCAGTAGACTGTGCAGCATTCCATGACGTGCAGCCTGTGGGAGGAGAAGGATCTAGGTGGGAAAAAATGCCCCCTGGACCTCCTGCAGTTGCCCACCCCTGCTACAGGTGAACAGGAAGAGAAGGGGGGAGCAAAAGAGCCAGGAAGAAGAATGGTACATCCCCCCCCGTTATTGTTATTACAGTTATTTACTTGTATTCTGCTCATAGAATGCTCAGAGTGGCTTATACAAAAACAAAAGTAAAATGCAATTAAACGAAATCACGATTATGACAGATAAGTAAACAAACAAATTTAAAAGCAGTTCAGTCTAAAAGCAGGCATCATCCTGAAAAATCAGTTTAAATCAGCAGCATAACTACACATTAAAACCTGTTGGAATAAAATAATAATAATAAAAAAACAATTTTCAGGTTCTTCCTGGCTAAACAACAGTAAAGAAGGAGCTTGATGAATTTCCTCTGGAAGGTTGTTCCAGAGCCATTACGTTCACCCACTGAATGGTCTGAGATAAAGGGTGCTTCCAGACAAAGAGGACCCAGTGCTAACAATCAAAAGACATTGTGCAGTCATTCTGTCTTTTCTTCCTGAATGCATTTTCTGCTGTAAGGAAAAAGATAGAAAAGGTGGTGGGAAAACATGGGAGGGTTACAAGAGGAAGGCGACGATAACGTCTGGACCCCAGTCAAATTCCAGTGAATGAGGCAGGGTGATTGCACATTAAAGGCCTTGTCTGGAAGCACCCAAAGTCACAGAGCAGGGTGCTGGACAAGTCTGCATGGGAGCACTAGAGAAAAGAGAACTCAGAGAAAGGACTGGGAATCTCTGACCAGGAATTGACATATACAGGTTTATTTCTGGATATGATGCTTCTTCTGATTCATCAGAGAGATGAAGGTTGCTGGGTGCTGGACGAAATGATCTAGGTCACTCCCGGCCACCCGATTCCCGTAAGGCAATTCCTAGCATTCCACCGTCAAGGCAGCAGCCCTTTCAAAAGGGCACTGTAGCATGAGCACTGCTGTTTGCCAGAACAATTTTAAAATATGGCCATGTTAGGTCATTGCCACTTAAGGCACGACAAATGTGGCCGCTTCTATTAAATATTCAACACCAGACAGATGGTTTCTCTGAGCCCTAAGTGAAAATGATTAAGAAAGAGAAAGATAATGTCTCTTCTAGTTTACTGGGATCTGACTTGAGTTTCTGATAGATAATGCCAGAATTTCCCTTGAGAGGCTGGAGTTCCCAGCAATTTTTTTTTTTTTTAAATACCCCTGTGAAAAATTGCATAGTCAACTGTGCAGTCAAGAAAGAGCTAAAATGTCAGAACTATTTCTGTGTGTATTATGTAGTTGCACAACTATGAAGCTAGTGGGTGTAAATCCATTCCTTGCTGTAGATTTGAGTGCCATTGCTAATTTAAAGAAAAAGGGATACAGTTGAAATTTTGAAGTGTAATGGGTCTAAACTGCCCTTTCAACAAGACCAAGTCACCCCAAAATACTTCGTATTGCAACAGGGATAGCTTGCAACAATATATTGATGCTGGGAAACTCAATCCCCCCCCCCCCCGCTACTGTGAGAATTGCAGCTAAATTCAGAGGGAATAGGGAAGCCTGAGAGGGGTGAGGACTGGGATGGCAGATGATGTCATCATTCCTGCTAATCCGAGGCACTTTGACCTTGTGAACACAGGCTCCACTGAAACACTGGAGTGAATCCTGTTTCTATCCCTTATTGTTGAAGAGACTTCTATTCCACTTTTTGGTCACGTAGGCTCCTGAGATGGCTAGCAATAAAAGGAAGGACTTCGTCACACAGCACATAGTTAAACTATGGAATTCACTCCCACAAGATGCAGTGATGGCTACCAATCTGGAGGGCTTTCAAAGGGGATTGGATTTTTTTTTTAAAAAAAATTAAATTAGTTTTTAAAATGTGATTTATACCAAAGCAAAAACCATAGAAAAGAAGAAGGGGGGGGGGACCACAACAAAAAATACAGTTTTCTTACAGTATTTTAAATGGATCACTTCCAGTAAATATGTATGAAATATATATCCATAAGTATCAAAAAGTTTGTAGTAATACAATTATCCATAAAAATAGTTATGCATAAACTTCAGAAAAAGCAGACCAAATATCCATGTATTTATCCATCTGCAGGTGGCATCTAAATACCACCCGCTCAAATATTGAAAGTGTTATTAGGTCCTCAATCCATTGTGTTATAGGAGGTGAGCATTTATCTTTCCAGTGTTGTAATGTCAATCTTTTGGCTGTCAAGGGGACCCAGAAAATCCACATGTGTTGTCCTTGTGATAAATTCCATACAGCAGGTATATAATTTAAAAGAACATGTGGATCGGTAAATATTAAAGAGCATTCTAATACTAGATTTATCTGTACTATGACCTCTACCCAAGTAGAAGCAACCACTGGGCATTGCCAAAACATATGGGTAAACGAAGCATTCACAGTATTACACCTCCAACAATTAGCTGACTTAGACAAACCCTTATTATAAAGACATTGTGGTGTCTAATAAGCACGAAACAAAAGGTTTTGCTGAATAAGACGTAACCTAAGATCCATAGACCCTTCTGACACAGATGCAAAAACAGTGTTCCATTGATTAGGCAACATAAGACCATTTAATTCCCTATTCCATTCATCTTTAAGACTCTGTGTATCATACTTATTCACTGATATTAAGTATTTATAAACATGAATCAGGTCGATATAACTGCTCAGCCTCAATCAATGCATCTAATAGCAAAGGAGGCTCTGAAGCTGTAAAAGCAGCCAGACCAAACCTAGATTCGAACAAATGTTGCAATTGCAAGTACTGCCATTCAGCTGGGGCAGGCAAGTTATATTTAGTACACAAAGCCAAAAATGACGAAAACTCATTGTCTACACTCACTAATTGATCCAAAGTAAAAATCAACCAGTCTGCCCAAGTCCGCCACAGGAACGTTTTCTTACCAATTTTTATACCCGGGTTACCCCATAAAGTCAGTTTAGCATGAGAAAATGGGTCAAACTGTAATTGACGAGATATACCGTATATACTCGTATAAGTGGACCCTAATATAAGTCGAGGCCCCTAATTTCACCCAAAAAACCTGGGAAAACTTATTGCCTCCAGTATAAGTGCGCTGACCCAAGTATAAGTCGAGGGGGCATTTTTCAGCACAAAAAATGTGCTGAAAAACTCGACTTATACTTGAGTATATACGGGTAATACGTCTTCAAAGGAGATTGGATAAATTTGTGGAGGAGAAGCCTATGAGTGGCTACTAGTCCTGATGGTGATATGCTACCTCCAGTATCAGAGGCATTATGCCTATGTACACCAGTTGCTGGGGGACATGGGCGGGAGGGTGATGTTGCATTCATGTCCTGCTTGTGGGTTTCCTGTGGGCTGCTGGTTGGCCACTGTGTGAATAGAATGCTGGAGTAGATGGGCCCTTGGTCTGATCCAGCACAGCTTGTTTTATGTTCTCATGTTCAATATAAAAACAATAAAACAAATAATAAATCTAAAGCAAACTAAAACCACAAACCTCCAAAAACTCAAAACCCCACCCAGATAAACACATAATCCTGCAGCCCCAAAATGAATAAATCATAAAGTCAGCCAGAATTAAGGCCACAGGAGCCAAATTTTTGCTGCTTGCCGAAAGGTAAGCAGAGAGAGCGAGAGAGAGAGAGCCAATTGGGCCTCCTGAGGAAGGGTAATTCAAAGTTTAGGCCTCATGACCAAGAAAGCCCTGTTTCTTGTGCCAACCTGCAGTACCTCTGTCAACAAAAAGACATAGAGGAGCATGTTTAGATAAACTCTAATGTTGATCTGAGTACACAGGCAGGTTTATATTGGAGGTGGGGGGGGGGACCTTAAAATATCCTAGTCCCAGACCATTTATGGGCATAATTAGGGGTTAATGAGAATGCACAGTTGTTTGCTTTCTCTGCTGCTCATCATGACCAGCCTTACTCAGGGGGCTTCCAAAAGGAGGATTTCTGGACTGTTAGTTGTCTTAATTCAGGAGGCATGATACCTGCATGCCAAATAGGCACTGTGGCCATCCTCATACTGATTTCTGCTAGCCCAACTAGCAGAGGATGAAGTTAGCAGGATAAACATGTATCAAATGATGCACTCTTGTCTTGCCAGGCCATGGCTGCTTCCTTCCTGAATCTAGAAATTATTGTCGTTTTCTTGTTCCAGGTATGGATGGATGCGGGCACTCAGATCTTCTTTTCTTATGCCATCTGCCAGGGATGTCTGACAGCCCTAGGCAGCTACAACAAGTACAACAACAATTGCTACAGGTAGGAGTAGCTGGCATCTCTTAAATTCTGCAGGGCTTCCCCATTGGTACTTTATAGAAAAATCTTTGGTCTCATTGCCTTGGTATATCCCTCAGTTGTGGATGTGATTGGACTCCGTTGGTATTCTGCAGCAAGCAATTCCAAAATTCATATGTCAGGAACTCACATTCTGTAACTGAAATATTTTGTAGATTTTTCTGTCATGTGCTCCACCAAAGTTTTGCACACTGATTTTTCTTGTGTTCATCATAGTGATTCCTTTTGAATTGTCCAAATCTCTTTAGCCCCTGCTTTCACCCATCATCATGAAACCAATGACTTGCTCCTGTGTAGCGAGACCTACATACTGTATACTAATGGCCTCCATTAATTTTGCAAAGGCACTCTGCTAACAAGATATGATGTAAAGTTTACTTTCTGTGCATGGGTTTATTTTAGTCTCTGTTTCCAAGTGTGTGTGCGCTATGTGTGGTGTGTGTGTGTGTGTGTGTGTGTGTGTGTGCTGTCTGTGTATGTCTGTCAGTCTGTCTATCTATTTGACACTTTTAAACTGCCCAATAACTGAAGTTCTCTGGACAGTGTACAAATTAAAAACATAAAATACAAAGTAGGCAGTAAAACAATAAAACAAGTCTGATAAAAACAAGATAAAACCAGGAGAGCACACAATAAAACTGAAAGTAAAACCACCAGCAGGGATAAAACAGTACAAAGATCTAAGAGCACTAAAAACAGCTCCTAAAATGGCTGGGTCAATAGAAAGGTCTTTTCCTGGCACTGAAAAGACCATAACATAGGCAGCAGGCGAGCATCTCTGGGGAGGGCATTCCATTCCACAGATTGGGTGCCACCACTGAAATGGCCATCTCTCCATATGTGAAGCTGCCGTATATGGAGTCAGCCCATGGATCTTGCTAGCTCAGCATTATCTGTAATAATGGGCCACAATTCTCCAGGCTCTTAGGTGGAGCTCTTTCCCAGACCTACCTAGAGATGTCAAGGACTGAATCTGGGACCTTCTGCCTGCAAAGCAGGTGCTCTACCAGTAAGCACTGTCAATATTTTTGGCATGTAGGCTGAGCACTAAAATTATGGGGTAAAAGGTAATGAGGCCCCTAATTAAATCCACTAGCTCCCTCCCCCTCCCTCCAATTTTGGCCAGTTATAGCCTTCTAAAAACAGTAGGGGGGGGCAGCACAAATAGTGTCAGGTCCTAGCCCTTTCTTCCTTCCTATTCTTATTCTTATTCTTATTCTTAATGTGGATTTCACCAAAACAAGGAAAAAATATACAATTTTCTTACAAAAATTAAAATAAATCACTTGCAATAGATGTGTATGAAATGTATATACATAAGTATATATAAGTGTGTAAAAATCACTAGAAGCAATTATGCATACATTTCAGAAAAGGCGTACCATATATCCATATATTTATCCATCCGCAGGTGACGTCTAAATACCACCCGTTCAAATACTGAAAGCATTGTTAGGTCCTCAATCCATTGTGTAATAGGAGGTGGACATCTTTCCAGTGTTGTAATATCAGTCTTTTGGCTGTCAAGAGGGCGTGGAAAATCCACTTGCATTGTCCTTGTGATAAGTTCCGTAGAGTAGTAGATAATTTAAAAGAATGTGTGCATCAGTAAATCTTAAAGTGCATTCTGTTACTAAATATATCTGTATTATAACGTCCACCCAAAATGGAGCAACCACTAGACATTGCCAGAACCACTAGACATCTGGGTAAGCAAAGCATTAGCAGTATCACTCCTAGGTCCCTTTCTCCTCCTCCTGTAATTGTGGTACTGAGGTCACCAATATGAGATAGGGCCACACTAACGCATGCTAGAGCCATGTTCTCCAACCTTGGGTCCCCAGATGTTTTTGGCCTACAACTCCCAGCATGCCCCAGCCAGCGTAGCTGAGTCATAAAAAACTGGAAAATAATAATAACAAAAAGTCTTTTAAAAAACCCTTTTTTTCTGGGTGCCCGGAGGCTCCACATTGGGGACCCTTTTGTGGGCATCACTGGAGGTGCCTGCACGTGCCATAGTGCCCATGGGTACTGTGTTGGCACGTAATGGCAAAGAACAGAGTCTGTAGCTGTCCAAACAAGGAATTGCTATTCAGAAAAAGGCTTAGAAATTGCTTCAGTTCCTTCATTTTCCAGCTGAAAATGGAAAATCATAGTCCTGTGTAAAAGGGGGACAGCTGCTGAATAGGCCAGTGCTACAAGATAAAGACTCATAGTTATATCTCGATTGTTTTGATTTTAGAAGGCATGAAATGTTATATGACATTTAATATTTGATTTTCCATGTCAGCTATTGCAGTGTTCTCCAACCTTGGGTCCCCAGATGTTTTTGGCCTACAACTCCCAGCATGCCCCAGCCAGCGTAGCGTAGCTGGCTGGGGCATGCTGGGAGTTGTAGGCCAAAAACATCTGGGGACCCAAGGTTGGAGAACACTGTGCTAGAGAACAGATACAGTATGGCTATGCTGCCAGTTTGCTGAACTGGGAAGTAGGTCACAGGGCAGCACAGGAGAGGCAGGCAAGAGTGCCGACCGGGCTCTGTGCTACAGCCAGGCCCATGAGCAACTTTTCACTTTTCCTGGAAGCCCAGAAATCCTCCTTGCTTTCTCTGCCTCTCTTGCTGCATCCATGCCTCAGATTGGCTACTTGTGTTCTGTCCTTCTACTCTGTTCAAGAAACTAGGCACTCAACACACATGCAAAGAACAAGAACAACCTTCAGTGGTGAGCAATGCTTTCTTTTTCTTTTTCTATTTTTTTTAAAAAAATAAGTTTTATTAATTTTCCCCCCAATCATAACAACTAATAACAAAATAAAAAGAAATACAACATAAACACTGTGCACCCCCCCACCTCTTGGGACCACCTCTTTCTATATCTCACTCGCTCTCTTGGAATTGCCCCGACAGGGATTGCTTTATGCTCTGCTTCCTGAATAGTGCCACCAGCTTTGTGGCCGGCTTTGCCATTTTCTCCGTATTGGGCTTCATGGCACAAGAACAAGGTGTACCTATCTCAGACGTGGCTGAATCAGGTAAGCATCTGGTCGTGGCTGCAGAAAGGAGGTGGGTAAACTAGAAAGCATGGGCTGGTATCTTAGGAATGGGAAGCCCCCTCCCCCATAAGCCTATGACAGCCTTCAACATAGTGCCCTCCAGGTGCATTGGACTACAACTCTCATCACCCCCTGGTGATTACGGGAATTGTAGTCCAACACATCTGGAGGGCATCCTGCCCTAGGGAGACCCATAAAAGTAGTCAGTACTGAAGATGATGGAATCTTCCATTGTCTCTGAAATGGTTGATGTTCTCAGTCTTTTGTTTGACTGGAACCATCTCTGCATATTTAAGAGACAGTCAATATCACTACATATGGAAAGGCAGCTCATGATAGGTGTCGATTTATGTGTATCAGCCTTGCTTGCCCTCCAAAGGTTTTGAACTTCAACTCCCTCTGGCCAATGGTCAGGCATGCTGGGAGTTACAGTCTAAAACAGCGGTCCCCAACCTTTTTGGCACCAGGGACCGGTTCTGTGGAAGACAATTTTTCCATGGACTGGGGGTGTGTGTCACCCACCGCTCACCTCCTGCTGTGCGGCCGTGGGGATGTATCCGAGAGTCTCAAGGGGGCTGAAGTGAGTTGAATTCGCCCCACTCGACCCCCCCAGACTCTCAGCGACTTACCTGCTGCCACTCGACCCAAACACGCTGGGGAAAGGACCTATGAGGTCCCTGGTGCGTCACTTCCTGGTTCTCCGGCACTGCTCTTTTTACGTAAATACCATGGTAAAGTACCTTAAAACGGCTGCAATTTGCTATTCGCAGCCGTTTTAAAGTACTTTACCATGGTATTTACGTAAAAAGAGCAGCGCCGGAGAACCAGGAAGTGACGCGACGGGTCTCCTGTTGCATCACTTTTGGTTTTCCGAAAATGCTCGCTGGGAGGCAAGAAGAGGGACGAGTGGCAGCGGGTGCTTGCCGGAGCTCGCGAGCACCCCGAGAGCCAGGTGGGGTGCTCGCGGTGTGTCCCGGCCGGTGTGGCGGCCAGGCATCCCAGCCCGGTTCCTAACAGGCCACGGACTGGTACTGGTTCGCAGCCCGGGGGTCAGGGACCCATGGTCTAAAACATCTGGAGGGCACCAGGTTGGGGAAGGCTGGTCTCTGTCGATCCAGTTTGCATGTTAGGTTGGGCAGAGGCGGGGAACCTTTGGCCCTCCTGATTTTGTAGGATTCTAATTCTGATCAACCCCTGCCAGCATGGCATGATGAGTGCTATTTAAAAAATAAAAATAAAAAAAATGGGCTCCAATTGTGAGGGATGATGGGAACTGAAGCTTAGTGAAACATCTGCTTGCTCACTTTTGTTTGATTGGTAGGTCCAGGCCTAGCATTCATCGCCTACCCAAAAGCTGTAACCATGATGCCTGTGTCTCAGCTGTGGGCCTGCTTATTCTTCCTCATGCTGATCTTCTTGGGTCTGGACAGTCAGGTATGGAAAAATAATCTTCCATGTTCCTTCAGTCCCCATTTATTTATTTATTTATTATATTTCTAAATCGCCCATCTGGCCGGTCACCCATTTATGTTCAGGGAATGTATTCTGCCTTACAGAAGAAACAGAAAACGGTATCTGAACACAAAGGAGCAACATGAATTAATGATATTAAGCATTAATTAATGCTATAGACCAGTGGTTCTCAACCTTTTTTGCCCCATGCATCCTTTTCACCATATGTCAGAATGTCATTCCCCCCCTTTCCAAGATTGTCTGACTCAAATCTGTGCCATACAATAAGGTGTGATGTCCTGTAGATGATGTACAATCTGTAGAATTGTAATTTGTAGAAAGATCAGTATTCTAGCAGTTTGAGTCTGTGGACCTAATTCCCCCCCCAACCCTAAAATCCCCCCCCTGGGGGGAATTCCCCCGTGGTTGAGATTGAGAACCCCTGCTGTAGATTGAGAGAGGAAATGTGGGAAGCTATCATTTGAACCTGAATCAAATGCACATCGGATTCACAGATTTCTGTTAGCACAGATACAAGCCCTACTGTTGTTGTGAATACTTTCCCATCTTATTCTTCCAAATAAAGCTTTTCTTTTCTGAGCAGATCATGCTGCTTAATAACTTGGGAAAGAGAGGCGGCGGGGGGGAGAGCAGCTAAGGGTGCAATCCTATGCATGTTCAGATGTGAAAAAAGTCCTACAATTCCCAGCATTCCCCAGCCAGCACTGCTGGCTGGGGAATGCTGGGAATTGTAGGACTTCCCCCCCACCCCCAGCCCATCTAAACGTGCATAGGATTGCACTTTAAGTTGGCTAAGGCAGGGGTAGGCAGAAAGTAGATCTCTAGATGTTTTGGACTTCAACTCCCAGCATTTCTGTGACCATTGGTCATGCTGGCAGGGGCTTCTGGGAGCTGGTCCAAAATAGCTGGAGATCTACTTTCTCCCCAACTCTGGGCTAAGGTGGGATGGGGAATGTGTGGCCCTCCAGATGTTGTTCGACTGCAACCCCCCTTAGCCCTTGCCAGCATAGCCAATGCTATGAAGGTGAAGGATGATGGAAGTTGGAATCCAACAACATCTGGGAGACCACAGCTTCCCCATCCCTGGGCTAAGGGTTTACTTACTTACTTGTGTCCATTACAGTGCCTGATGGCCACAGGACATCTGTGAAGAGAGGAGGCTGCCTTATGGCATCAGAGCATTGATCGGAGGAGGGCAACAAAGATGATTAAGGGACTGGAAAACAAGTCCCTATGAGGAGAGACTGAAAGAACCGGGCATGTTTAGCCTTCAGAAGAGGAGACTGAGGGGAGATATGATAACACTCTTCCAGTACTTGAAGGGTTGTCACAAAGAGGAGGGCCAGGATCTCTTCTCAATCATCCCAGTTTGCAGGACACGGAATAATGGGCTCAAGTTACAGGAACCCAGATTCCACCTGAACATCAGGAAAAATTTCCTGACTGTCAGAGCAATAAGACAATGGAACCAACTACCCAGGGAGGTGGTGGGCTCTCCCACTCTGGAGGCATTCAAGGTGCGGCTGGACAGCCATCTATCAGGGATGCTTTGACCTGGATTCCTGCATTGAGCAGGGGGTTGGACTTGATGGCCTTGTAGGCCCCTTCCAACTCTACTTTTCTACTTTTCTATGATTCTATGATCCATCTAGCCCGGTGTTGTCTATTGTGTCTCAGGCAGAGGTCTATTCCCAGATTTTTAACTGGAGATTCCAGGGATTAATCCCGAGACCTTCTGCATACAAAGCAAGTGCTCCTACCCTTGAGTTATGGGCCCTGCCCATGGGCAGGGAAAGCCTTGGCTTCCAACCACTTAAGTCTGTGCCAAGGCCGTCGTGTGCATCATTGTCACAGGAAGGGTTCCATCCAGAATTCACCCAGATGCTGCTTCTGGCGTGCCACTGCAAGTGCCTGAATAGTGTTGGTTTGCAGCAGTGTAGCACAAGCCCAATCTGGCTGGAAGATACACAGGACTGGGTTGCTACAGGAAGATATGGTTGGGAGCCAATAATAGCAAGGATTTTACTGGTGAAGGAAGGAAGGTGGGAAGGAAGGAAGTTGGGGAGAGGAAGGATTGAGAAAGGGGAGTTCTAGAACCTGGGTTTCCTGATATCATTTCTTCTATAGTTTGTCTGTGTCGAGAGCTTGGTGACAGCCATTGTTGACTTGTTCCCGGAAGTCTTCCGTAAGAAAGGGCGCCGGGAGCTGCTGATCCTGGGCATTGCAGTGATCTGCTACCTGCTTGGCTTGTTACTGGTCACTGAGGTGAGAAGCAAAGAAGGTCAGTAGGTGGGGAAAAGAGATGTTTGCCCAGGAGGTCTAACCCACACTGTATCCTGATATTACAAACTGCTCTCTGACACTTTGGCCATCTGATGATGGTGATGAATTTCATTTCTATCCCACCTAGTAGCTGAAGTTCTCTCAGAGGTTCACAAAACATACACATAATATGTGTATACAAGATAATAAAAGCATAATATATCTCTAACATACACAATTTAAAACAATTTAAACAGCTAAAAACATTTACAATAAGACACTGGACCTGACAAAAACAACTGACATAAATGCCCCATCTTATACCATCAAATGCCTGGAAGTAGAGAACAGTCATAACCTACTGCCAAAAAGATGACAGTGTTGATGCCAGGCTGACCTCAGTGGGCAGAGCATTTCATAAGCGGGGGGGCCACCACTGAGAAGGACCTCTCTCTTGTAGCCACCTTCCAAGCCTCCTTCAGAGGAGGCACTTGAAGTTGCTGTTGATCTTAGTGTCTGGGTAGGTTTACATCTCACAAAAGGATCTTGAGAGGCTGCCAAATTTGCATATGCTCCACATCTCCCCTTTCCCCAGGACAAGCCCGTATTTTCTGACACCTGTCCCAAGTAACTAGCTGTCCCTTTCAACCAAGTGTAGAGAACCTGTGGCCCTCCAGGTGTTCTTGGACTGCAACACCCATCAGCTCCAGCTAGCTTGGCCAATGGTCAGGGATGATGGGATTTTTGGTCCAGCAAACTGGTTCAAATTTAGCTTGCTTTGAAGCTAAATTTGACCCTTGTAGCACTCTGTAGCCACTACAGAATGCTAAAAGAGTCAAATTTTGCTTCAGAACAAGTTAAATTTGAACCATTTAGTGCTCCGTAGTGCTAAAACTGCCATTAAAAAAAAGATTTTTTTGCTGCTGCCACCAAATTCGGTGGCAAGGGGGGGGGCTGCATGCAACCCGTGGACCACACATTCCCCATCCCTGATCTATAGGACTGTTGTTGCCTCAGGCAAGGAATTACAGGGGACCCACCTTGTCCTCGGCAGGTGGCACATGGATTCCTCAGAGGGTTTGAGATGTTCACTCAGTGGATCTGCATCCAGGACTGGTACAGGGCAGTTTGGCGCCCTAGGCTAAATTATATTTAGAAATTTCAAGGCAGAAATGACTGGTAATTAAAAACCATCTATAAAATGGTTGCTGAACTTAGCTGGTTGCAAGGAGAGCACCAAGACTTAATGACTAGGGCTGAACCCTGTGCACACTTTCCTGTGAGGGAGACCCATTGAACTCAGTGGGACTTCTTCTTTTTCAAGGAAGCATGTACTGTATAGCATCCTTCCCCAGCCTGGTGCCCTCCAGCTGTTTGGTACTACAAACCCCAGCATTCCTGACCATTAGCCACACTGTCTGGGGTTGATGGGAGTTGAAGTCCAAAATATCTGGAGAGCACCAGGTTGGGGAAAGCTGATAGGGTTGTGTTGGACAGCATTTCGTCGTCCCCCCCCCCCCCTTGATGATGGTAGCAACTGTGAGATTGTAAATATGTGTAGTTGTGCTGAGAGATGCAGGAAGGAAAGAATTGTGAAGTTCTCCACTAAGGGATAATACCTGTAAACAGTTTTGACAACACACTGACATTGCAATGTCTATGGCTAAAGCAATAAACATATGATGATGATGGACATAGTGATGTGGTACATGTCCTGGCTTGCCACTGAGAAAATAGTGTTATAGCAAGACATCTTCCTCTGTACCTGTTAACCCTATATATTATACTGTATATATATAGCTCTTCTGTTTCTCGCCTCCTCCCATGCCCGTGCTTCACTTCACTCTAGTTCTTTAGTAGTTCTAGTCTTACCATTCCCCTTTGTGTCTCTTGCAGGGTGGAATGTACATCTTTCAGCTGTTTGATTATTACGCAGCCAGTGGCACATGCCTCCTTTTCCTCGCTGTCTTTGAAGTCATCTGCATTGGATGGGTTTATGGTATGTAGAACATAGAGTTCAACTGGACTGCCTTTCTTCCGCATGTGTCTGTGATAGCAGCGGTCATCTTTAATGGCAGAAGGGTCCCATTATTGAGCTGATGTCCCGTAGGAACAAACAGTGGCATTCCTCCAGTTGGGTTAAATCAGCCTCCCCAAAGCTGGCACCCTTCAGGTGTTTTGACTGCAACTCCCATTATTCCCAGCTAGCCGATAGCCAAGCTTGCTGGGAATGCTGAGAGTTACAGTCCAACACATCTGGAGAGCAGCAGGTTGAGGAAGACTGGGATAAATTATATCTCCACAATAAACTCATTTTGGAACAGAATGTCTATGGAGCCAGCCGAGCTTTGTATTAAGCGTGGCATAGGTAATCTCGAGCTAGATCTGAGGGATACGTTCATATGTGAGGAGATACAGGGAAAAACCCAACAGGGCACTTGTGCCCCTGCCGATTCTCTTCCACCCCTCCAATTGCACTGTGCAAGTGGCCCCTGCCGCTTGTGCAATGGCGATTTAGCTCTTTTAGGGGCAACCTGAAACTAGTGGAAATGCTCATTTCTGGAAGGAGGCAGGTCAGTGGACCTCACATAAGGGAGCTCCGCCAAACGGGCTCCTTCCAGAAATGAGTGTTTCTGCTTGTTTGCGGGCTTCCCCTGGGAAGTGCTAAATCTTCCCTGTGTAAGCGGTGGGTCCCACTTATGCAGTGGAATTGGCGGGAGTGCTAGGGATGTGCGCGGACCTCGATTGGGGGGTGGAAGTCTGGCGAACTCGCTGGGCTTGCCCCCCTGAGCTCCGCTCGCCCTACCTTTTCCTCAACTCGCATTCTCACAAGCCAAGCTGGGGAAGCGACTTCCAGTTTCCGGCGCTGCATTGTTTATGTAGAAAATGGTGTAAGATATACAGGCCTCTGGCTCACGCTGGCTCAGCTTGTTTGAGTGTGGAAAGCTAAGTAGGGTCAGGCCTGGTTATTACTTGGATGGGAGACCGGGTTGGACTCAATAGCCTTGTAGGCTCCTTCCAACTCTATGATCCATAAAAATCTATGTTAAAAACGGCCGCAATTTGCGTAACTTGTGCAAATCGTGGCTGTTTTTTTAACGTATCTTATGCCATTTTCTATGTAAACAACGTAGCGCTGGAGACCTGGAAATCCAGCAAGCACCTCAGCTGGAACTCGGCTTGGCTCGCACAGCAGCAGTGCTCGGCTCGCGTGCTGTGAGTCGAGTGCTGGGCGGATCACCCACCCCTAGGTGGGACCCACCACTTGTGGAAGGGAAGTGGCAGAAAGGGATCAGTGCGGGTGTAAGCACCCCCTTGCATTCTGCCCCTAGCATCATCTATAGATCCAAGATTGAACTAACAAAGAACCCTTGGCAATTCCATTATCCCAGCCTGGGTTCTCCAAATGAAGGAGTAATGCTAATGGCCTAAGTGTTCTTAAGTTATGAAGAGATGTTGATAAAATCTTTAAGACACTTTGCCTCTTAAAAACATTACAAAAGATTAAAATGGGTGGGCAACTTGTGGCCCTCCAGAAGTTTTGTCCTACAACTCCCATTATCCCTCACCATTGGCTGTGCTGGCTAGGGTTGGTGGGACCTGTGGGCCATAACATTTGGAGGGCCACGGGTTGCCCTCCCATGGCTTAAAATGTAATCGTCCATCCCATAACATTCCACTATTAACATCCTAGCAATGACTTTAGGGAGGCAGAACATGCATCCATACTGGTTTTTCTAATGGGATGCAATTAGGAAGGATTCTCCCAGCCTGCTGTATGCAAGCTTGCATGATTATTTATGCTGAGATGGTGATCTTCATTTTTTCTCACCCCAGTTCCAAATATCAACCCGCATGTTGGTATGAAATACCAGGTTGGTAAAAATAGACAACTCATGCCCAGGCTCTGTGGCTTGGCCTCCCAGATCCTTTTTGCTTATACTACGAAGCATTACAGCAAATGTCGTGAATAAAGACACATGTTCCAAGCTTGCCTCTTGCCAGCCCTGACAGCCTGGCAGCTTTCCCTCTGCTTGTCAAGCAGTTGTTGTTATACAGATTTGAGGATTTCCTGCATGCAGCTTTACTTCTGTGAAAGGATCTTGCCATTTCCAGCCAATTTGCCGCCGCTGTTGCAGTGGCCAAAGGGAAGAGCCTGGAGCAACTGGGGTGGGATGCTGCTTTTTTAAACATTAAAAATCTAGCATACTTTTTTTTTATTTTTTTATTGGAAGCCAGATGCTGCAATAACACAGCCCAGGGAGAGTTTTCTAAACAGCACCAGCGTACATAACCCTGAGATTAGTCGTTCCAAAAGAAATCTCACTGACACTCCTCTTGCTGGAGAAGAAATTGGGTTAAAGCTATTAGAATCTTAGATAACTGGGGTTGGCAGTGGGTGAAAGGATGCTCAAGGCTACATTGTGGGTGGCCTTGGAATGAATCTATGACCTGTCTCTCGTATGTTAAAATAAATACCGTATATCTTTCTTGCCCAAGCACACCCATGCAGACAGATTCAGATAGAAAGAGGGAGCATATAGTGGCCCCAGAGGGTGAGCCATGAACTTGGATGCCTACATTCAGATCTTACCCAGCCATAAATTCACTGTGTAGCGTAAGGGAATCTGAGTTTCCCCAGCCTCTATGCAATATGGGGGCTAGGTTTCTGAGATAATGCAGGTGTTTTGAAATGTGCTCTTAAACTTTAGCTATTGTAGTGTTTTGACACTCATGCTGTAGGTTGGCTTCCCAGGCAGGATGGCCAGCAGAAGCATGCAGAAGGTAGGTTATCATGATCCAATGGTGGACCACTTAGGCCAGGGATGAGCAACTTCTTGTGGGGGACATTGTCCCCTGGAATCCACCATGGGCCATGCCCTGCCCCTGCCAAAATTACTGCCACTGCTGAATTTGCCACTGAATTTGCAGCAGTGATGGAAAAGCTGTGAATTTGCAATGAAACGAAGTGCATGGGGAGCGTGCACCTTTTTTTGCAAGCAGAATTATGCTGCTGGGAGGCTTCCAGGAGTGCAATTCTGCTTGCAAACCAAGTGCATGGGAGCTTGCAAAATTGTTGGGTTTTTTTTTTGCTGCCATCATGGTGGCAGCGGCAAATTCAACACCAGCACCAGCTGGGGAAGGCCCCCCCCCCATGACCATGGGGGCCACAAGAATGTTCAGCCCAGTCCTGCTGTAAGCAGTGCAAACTGATGCCATGCAAAATACAGCCCAGATAGGTCGCAGAGCATACATAGCCAGATTGACTGTAAGGGAGCATTTTTGGTCCTTCTGTCTGTTCTGTGGGAGATACTGTTGCGCCTGGAAGTTTCTGCATGTACTGAAACCCTTACAGCCACAAGTTGATGAGTTCATCTTCAAGTTTCGGATTATGGAGACGTGATTTATGGTGCAATCCTATGCGTGCTTACTCGGAAGTAAATCCCCCTGTGTAATCCCAAGTAAGTATTTATGTATAGGATTGCAGCTTTAAAAACACGCATGAGTGTATTTGTAGGACACCGCACGTTCCTGAAGGAACCGAACCACATGGCTAGCAGAGATGTATGTTCTGGTAGGGATATATGAAAAATTCATTTCAGTTCATTTTTGACCAGAACTTACCCAGTTCATGCCTCCTGGAGCCGAACGTGGACCTGCAGTCTGATTCTGCATGTTTCCAGGCTTGCGATTCATGGAGCAAAAACATGCGCTTGAAAAATGCAAAGATTTGAACAATGAGCAAAAACTTGCTTTAATCAATGGGAGGAAAATGTGTACATTTAACACATGTGCATAATTGATGTGTACATTTGGGAAATGCACATGAAAATAAGGCAAAAGGGAAAAAAAACACCCTCATGATCTGATAGAAACACGGGGCGGGACGAGCTTTGAAGTGAAATTTGGAGAACCTCGAAGAGCTTGGCTTTTGCTGATTTGCACATCCCTACCCGGTTTTGGGATTGTCTTTTCTTGAAACAATGAGATTGTGCTCCTGTCAAAGACAGGAGTCCTGATTCTATGGACTGCTGCATTGTGCCAGTATTTCCGCTTCTGTGCCTCAGGTTGTCCAGGATAACAGCAAACACCTCCATGTATTTAAACAAAGGTATCCCAAAGGGGTTATTAAGGCCCTTCTCTCCAGTAATGAACATGCTCCTTCCAAACAGATGATGGGGGGGGGGGGGAGAAGCCTGGCACATCTTTCCCCCAGCTTCACTTCTTCTGGAGAGCGGTGTTGATTGACTGAACTGATGGCTCCTTGAGCTGATTAATTTTTTCATCATCTTTGGAAATACAGAGCATGCCAACTTCCCTTCCAAGGATGCAGTAAATCCATTCATGTCAGATTCCATCATTTTCTGCTACATCACCCTTTGCCTTTGATGGGTTTCCTGCAACCTCAAAATGTAGCATTTCTGCAGGAAGTGGGTCAGGAAAAAAAGCACTAACAATGCTGCTAACCGGAAGTGCACATGACCTAAATTTTATCTATCTATCTATTACATTTATATCCCGCCTTTTTTTTCACTGCAAGGAACTCAAGGCAGCTTACATAATCCTCCTCCTCCTCTCCATTTTATCCTCACAACAACCCTGTGAGGTAGGTTAGGCTGAGAGTCAGTGACTGGCCCAAAGTCACCCAGTGAGCTTTGTGGCTGAGTGGGGACTAGAACCCAGATATCCCGACTCCCAGTCCAACACTCTAACCATTACACCATTTCCACTGATTTGAAGGGCCTCTCTTTTTCCCCTAGGCTGTCTCTTCTTCTTAACCAGCTAAAAGCCTGCTGTTATGATCGGTTCTCTCATAACACTTCTTACTTGACTTCTGATCTTGCCTAGATCCCATTGGCTAATCTTCTCTGACACCATAGCAGGCATGTGTACAAGGGAGGGGGGTTATACTATAGTGACTTTGGCTGCCAGTGGTTTAGTTGCTGTGATTCAGGCTGTACAGCCTGGGGTTCTGCACTTGAGCACTTGGACCTTAGAATCTGAATCCCAGCTCTGTGAGCAACTTTTTATTAAATTTAGCTGTTGCATTTTTGTCCAAATCCCATGGGCATTTGAATGATACCTTGTAGGTTCAGATCCGTTGAGTGGTTTTAGAGGAACATAAGAAGCTGCCTTGTACTGAGTCAGACCCTTGGTCCATCTACCCCAGTACTGTGTCAGCACTGACTGGCAGCAATGGCTCTCCAGGATTTCAGGCAGGAGTTTTTTCCAGCTCTACCTGGAGATGCCAGGGATTTAACCTGAGACCTTCTTCATACAGAGAATGGGTTCTTCCACTGAGCCACAGCCCCTCCCCAAATTGGGAGCCATAGAAGAATGGAAGGAATTTGAGGCACTGCTGGGATTCGAACCCAGGATCTCCTGTTTTCTAGCCAGGTGCTTTAACCAGCTAAGCCACAGCACCTAAAGTTGAAGCAGAGCCTGGAGATGAAAACAGAGAGGTGACACTTGGGGTTTTTTTGGTTCTGCGATGAAATTAAAGAAGCCAGTATTAACTTCAACAGAGCTACAAATGGGACAATTACGATTAATGTTTAACAATCAACCTCTTCACATGCTCACAGAATAGATGGAGCAGGGGGCAGGATTTGGGCCTCTAGTCCCCAGTCCTGACCTCCATGCCTTTATCCAAAGGTCTGAATACAGTACAACCGGGCAGCATTGCATACAAATCTGGTGCAAAAGGTGGAGTGGATGTTGGCAGTGGTGCCATCAGGGCCAGGACTTTGGGGCAGATGTCAAGGGCCCCACTTAGCAGAATGAGCAGGAGAGTCCCCAGACAAGGCAGGGCTGGCTTACCACATTTTGAAGCAAGTGGCGTAATACACACGAGCATCTAAAGAGTTTCCCTGATAAGACCATTAAGTTCAGAGTCTAAAATTATCTACCTTCACTACTGGGTGTTGTTGGGAGTGAAATCTGGAGCAGGGTTTGGTTGGGTGGGAAACCGCTGTAATCTGAGTGCGTATTTTCTCTGGCTACCAACCATGATGATTCCTTTTGCCTCCAGTGCAGGGACACTTGCTTAGCTTCCAGCACAGCACTGGAATCTAGGCAAGTGCCCCCATGTTGCCTAGGTGTCTGGGCAATGCTCAGGCTCGCCAGTAACACTGTGCCAGAAGTTAGGCAAGCGTCCCTGTGTTGCCTAGGCAACTGCTCTCTTCTGGCAAAGATGAGCACTGTAGTTTCCTAGGCAACGAGGGGGACACTCACTGACAGTGGGATGGGCAAATCAGGCAGTTTCGCTTTCTCCCGCATGTACAATTTTTTTTAAAAAATCTTTCTCTCCCAAATATGAAGGACTCTGCAAATTTTGGTCAATTCTTTAAAAAACAAGCAAACTGAAAACAAAATTCTCACCCATCTGCACTGGCCACGTTCAATAGGTACAGCTATTCCGGGCATGAAGAGGACCATGGTGTACCTGCCTGCCATATCGCTGTTAACGATGAGGAGCTTCTGAGAAATAATAGGGGGCAACCTTATTTAAATACTAATATGGTTGAATACACAGGGATTATTCAAACCCAGACTTTTATGATTTAAGGACTCAAAGATCTGGGCCTGGGTGGATGAATCTGTCAGTTTTGGTTTCTCCTGCATCTATTTTTAATTTTTTTTTTTTAAAAAAAATTCAAGTTCTTTTCGTCCTGAATATAGAGAACTTTGCAAATTTTGGTAAATTCTTATCAAATTGAACTGGAACAAATTTTTACCACTCCCTACTCACTCTCTTCCTCTGCTGAGCTGTCCAGGAAGATCCACTGGCCAGCCTGGGTAGGTGGAATCATTCTAGGGACTGAGTGTAGGAGAGCCACTTTGGCATTAACAAAAAAGGGGGAATACAATACATCAGCTACAAAGAGGACAAAAGAGAACCACGTGAAGGACCACTGGTCTCCTGGGAGGCAGAGGGTGCAGCCTCTCAGTGACCCTTGGCTCATCTGCTTTATTAGCTTAAATATGCCATGCAATGTAATTCAGTACAATACAATTCCATAAAGATTAACACCCGAAAATCATATAAAACAAATCTTATGACTAAAGAGCTAAAACACCACCGTCCATAGAAGAACAGCTATCATTATGGAATATAAAACAACTTTTTGCATAAAGAGATAAAGGAACGATAAAACCTTTTCACTCCAAAGACAAGATACAAAAAGACAGCAAACCATAAAACACCTTATAAAACACAGTTACAGCAGGGGGAAGGAATTACCTCTAATGGTGCCTTGCCTGGTGTTCCAAAACACTAATGCTGTATTTTAAGCTGCTTTTAATCAACATATGCAATGCTCTGTATTGTTTTTAATTGCTGTTGTATTGACATTTTTAGG
This sequence comes from Shinisaurus crocodilurus, assembly GCA_021292165.1. Lineage (NCBI taxonomy): Eukaryota > Metazoa > Chordata > Lepidosauria > Squamata > Shinisauridae > Shinisaurus > Shinisaurus crocodilurus. The sequence goes on along the minus strand of CM037879.1, from coordinate 271,157,631 downwards.
CTGCACACTTACCCAGGGCGTTATTCTTATTGCATTCAGAGGGACATACTTCTGAGTAGACATACATTGATAAAATTGCGCTGTTCATGTTCTAACATTTTAGTGTAGTGATTTATATATGTCATTTTATGATGAATTTCATGGGGTTATTTATGTATCAGTAGGATATGAGCCACCTTGGGAGGGTTAGCCCTGAACATTGGGCTATACAAATAAATAAATAAATAAATAAATAAGGCTTTAGTTTTTGTTAATGCTAATTTTTGCTTGCGTAATATAAATATATCTAGTACTCTTGGTGAGATCCATTCAGTTTACTTAATCATGTGTTGTGTTAGCCAATGTAGTGAAATGGCTAGAGAGTAACTGGGCTGAGATATGGGAAATCCAAGTTCAAAACCCTGGTCAGCCATGAAGCTGACGAAATTGTCTCTGTATCTCTTGGACTGGCCTCCCGCAGCCTGGTGCCCTCCAGATGTGTTGGGCTGTAACTTTCATCACGCCCAGCCAGCATGGCCCCATGCTGCCTAAGGATGTTGGGAATTGTATTCCAACACATCTGGAGGGCACCAGGTTGGGAAGGCCGTCTTAGAATAACAACCATGTATCGCCCTGATCTCCTCAAAGGAAAGAAGGAGTACAAACATACAAATGAATTACGGGGCAGGATTATGATTGTCTGGATTTTTTAAATATTTTGTTTTATTACACTTTAGTACTCTTTTTAACCTGTGGCCTGTATCTGAGAGGTTCATAATGTCACAGATTTACGTTGACTTTAACAACATCTTATCTTTTTTTGCGGTGGTCAAGGAGCAGACCGTTTCTATGACAATATTGAGGATATGATTGGTTACCGGCCATGGCCCCTGATTAAATACTGCTGGCTCTTTCTCACACCTGGGGTTTGTCTGGTAGGTACATTGTGTCTTTATGGGTCATCATTTAGTTAATCGAGTGATCTCTGTATTAGAATGAAGAGCTGAAATTTTCATTAGAATTGCTATAAAGAGCTTCCTGGTGTTCTGTCGCATTGTTGCTGAATTTTCTGAAGATGTGGTTTGGAATAAAAAATTGGTACATTCATAGATTCATAGATCATAGAGTTGGAAGGGGCCTACAAGGCCATCGAGTCCAACCCCCTGCTCAATGCAGGAAACGAGAGGAGGGGTCTCCCATCCAAGTAATAACCAGGCCTGACCCTGCTTAGCTTTCACATACCCAGTATTCTGAATGCCCTCCCCACCCTGTCATTCTCCAGCTCTTCTCTGGTTCAAATTGTAATCTGAGCCAGAAAAGAACTCCCTCTCTCCTTCGCTTACCTGGCTGGAGGATCATAGAATCATAGAATAGTAGAGTTCGAAGGGGCCTATAAGGCCATTGAGTCCAACCCCTGCTCAGTGCAGGAATCCAAGTCAAAGCATCCCTGACAGATGGCTGTCCAGCTGCACATTGAATGCTTCCTTGCACTTCTTTCCCCATCTCCCTTCCCCCATGGCATTGCAAAATTGTTGCTGGTACTTTTTTTTTTTTTTTTAATAAGGAATTGTATTTTGTTTTTCCAACTCATGAGCTGCTCAAAGCAGCTTACAGTCAAGCAATAAAACCAGGAACCGACAGCAATATTTTTTGAAATATTAATAAATGCCACAGCAGACGAAACAATCCAGAAAATGAAGGTGTGCAAAAGGTGGATAAAACATCAGTCAGTCCATATGGCTGCTGAAACAAACGGGGATTGAAATACCACCAGTCGAGGAACCAAATACAGCAGTGAGTGCCATAATCTGGGTGTTGTGATGAACCTCTGCCATATCACCACCAGCTGAACCACTGATGGTGGTGGGATGCAAAGAAGGGCCTCTTTCAATGATCAGAGCATACAGCAGGTTCATGTTGGAGGAGGTGGTCCTTTAAGTATCCAGGTTCTAAGCCGGGGGCACAGAACCTCATGCTTGGGATCCACATCCAGCCCTCTTGGGTTCCCCTTCCCCTGGGCCCCACCCCCTTTCCCCCAGCCAACAATCGTGGCTTTCTCAGATTTTGTGCTATTCCCCCCCCCCCCATTCTAAAAGGATGAAATGCCTCTCCTAAGGCAGTAGTTACTGGCAGTAAGAGCTTTAAACTAAAATATGCTGGTATTGGGGGGGGGGGCTTCGACCGCACCCACCACCGGAATGCAACTCCCAAAAGCTTCTCCAAAATGTAATTTGTGCCTTGGGCTGAAATCGGTTCTGCACCCCTAGGCTATTCTAAGCCATATAACATCTGGATTTTTATAATGATATACTTTGTTTGGAATAGCATGGGGAAGGAATCTCATGAAATAACAAGTAAACATTCGATATAATGCAGAATAGTAGGAGTTTGGGCTTCTGCCGTTACCTGGTCAGTAGAGCAGCAATTGCTGCTTGCTACACTACAGGTTCTGGATCCAGCCACTGAATTCAGGGCTGGAAAGTCCGGACTCCATTTCTGTATTCAGGTATGGCTCCTGTCCTGCAGCCTCATCCAGCCTTTGGCATCCCATTACACATGCTGAAAGAACAATGTTTAGAGTAGAATCCCCAAAGCTAAATCTGAGCTGTGAATCCTGCCTTCACTGGTGGATCCTCACAACCATCTCACTGTGGGCTGACATGGCTGGAGTTCAGTTGTCTTTCTCCTATAGTTGTGCTAAGAGGCTCTGAGTTAAATATACAGTCCCTTTCCCTTCTTGTGAATTATCTCTTTATAAATTTACCACTTCTCCTAGCTGTCATGCTGTCTGCTCTTGTCTTCTTCAGGCGACCTTCCTGTTTTCACTTATTAGATACACACCACTCAAATACAACAACGTGTACGAGTATCCACCATGGGGGACCGCTGTGGGCTGGTTGATGGCTCTGTCCTCTATGATCTGCATTCCATTCTACATGGTGTTCATCCTCCTGAAAACCAAAGGGCCATTAAAGCAGGTAAAAGGAAGTGTGGCATCTCCAAGGATACAGAAACTGGCTTGGCTATTGAATAGGATTGTCCATTGCCTCACAGTGGATAAAACTGGTGGTTTCAGAAAGGCCTTTGTTTTCTGTGTCCCAGACTCACTGCTCTTCTGTGACATAAGTCATGCCAAGATGTTGCTGAGCATCAGTGCTGTCTCATTCCCTAACAGCTGGGTCAGTATGTCTTCATAGTGGCAGAAAGTCACCTGTATCTTCATCACAGTCAGAGATGTATGGAACACTAATTAGATGAAAGGCAAGGTTTGACAGTGGTAATTCCAGAGGATCTAACCCTTAATTCTGCCTAACTGCAGGAACCCCAAATGTTTCTCTTTATATTTTAAAGCATACATAGTTTGGTATGCATCCTGTTCTCTATCAAGAACAGATTGCCACTATATTTGGCATCCTGGATTTGGCAGGGCCATTTCTTCCAGGAGACGAGCAAAGAGCACCAGATTGTTTGGGGAATAGAAGACCACCAAACAACATTGTCTCGGTTCAGACATCACACCAAACTATGGGTAAGGAAGCATAACTATAGTTAATGTGATGTCTGAATTGTGATTAGTTGGTAAACCAGAATCAGAAACCATGGTTTGAAATTTTATTTATTTATTTATTATATTTATACCCCACCTTTTTTCCTGCAAGGAACCCAAGGCAGCTTACATAATCCTCCTCCTCCTCCTCCTCTCCATTTTTATCCTCACAACAACCCTGTGAGGTAGGTTAGGCTGAGAGTCAGTGACTGGCCCAAAGTCACCCAGTGAGTTTCATGGCTGAGCAGGGACTAGAACCCGGATCTCCTGAGTCCCAGTCCAACACTCTCACCACTACGCCACACTGGCTAGTGTGTAGTTTGCCAATTGCAAATCAATTGGTAAACTACACTCTGTGCCAACTATGGTTCGGTGTGCCGTATGAATTGACAGACCATAGTTATAGCTGTTGCTCCACCTCCAAGGACAGCAGTACTGAACAGATGAACACAACCAAGCAGTCCTAAACCATGGTTTACCTTACATGTGAACACTCAAACCTTGCTTTGGGTTCTAAAACTATGTTGAATTCATGAAGTCTGAATTCTCTCAAGGATCTTAGATAAACAATCTTTATCATTGTTACTGGTTTACTGGACATCTCCAGCTTATGGAATGACAGATCTTTTGAGAAGGAGAAAACACAATCTTATAGACAGGCATCTCATAGGGCGAGATGTACGTGTGTGTCTTGGTGAAGTAATTCAAATGGCAGTGGCAAAAGGCTGGGGAATCTCACACTAGTTTGGAGAGAATGAACTTTATAGAGGGTGCCCTTCTCAATGCTCTGACCTCCGGGAAGGTGATGTTGTGCCTGCAGGGCCTTGTTTACTGACTAAGGAACCTAACATAATGAGAAATGACAGGCAAGATGTTGGCATGGATTTAATGTCCACCTCAGGTGGACAAGTTGTGAGGCAAAGCCCCAGACAGTGAAGAAAAGGAAGGGAGGCCTTCAGCAAAACACACAGGGGAGGCATAGGGCGAAAACAAACAAACAAAAACATACAATGGGAAGGAAAAAGAAGAGAGATGCTATATTATAAAATAGAGTTTTTTGCAGTTTCCAGTTGGGTGTATCCACAACTACATGGTATACAATGACACATTTTCATGTGTGTGGTGAGAAGGGCACCTACCTGAGGGAAAGCTACGAGTTGACTGTGAGGCCAAAGGAATGCGGTTCATTTGAGAGGGAGTGAATTACTTATGCAGGTTTTGACAAGCAGCCAACTTCTGCAGTGAAGAAAGGAGAGAAAAGGCATTTTCAGGAAATGGTTGGGCTCTATCTTGATGGTTCCCTCCTTTAACACCTTTGTAGGTTACAATTCAACTGTTCTGTTTTCAGTTGACTGAGCTGAAGAAGTGGCCTCACTGACATGGCAACTCAGATTGTAAAATAGGAATGAAAAGAAATATCCAAAGCAGACTCTTAAATTTATTTATTTATTTATTTATTTAATATATCCCACCTCTCCACCAAAAAAGGCACTCAAGGTGGATAACAATAAAATACAAATTAAAAACTGCATTGCAGCCTAAAAATGATTCATTCTCTCTGTGATTTTCCTCCTGTGCAGTATTTCCCTGTGAGGATCTCCCAAGTCATTGCTTGATTAATTTAGGGTGCAATCCTATGCACGTTTAGACAGGAAAGAAAACATCCTACAGCTCCCAGCATTCCTCAGCCAGCTGGCTGGAGGATGCTGGGAGTTTTAGGACCTTTTTCTGTCTAAACATATATAGGATTGTGCTCTAAAGTAATAAAAATAAAGAGAGCATAAGAGAGCATAAAGCCATTTACACTGGAATAGCTTGTACATTTCAATTTATTGCCTTCCCCAAAAGCTATAACAAACAATACAGAATATAATTAACTTATACAGATGGGACAAACATTCCAAAATTAAACATTTAAATATATAATAAATAAATATTAATAAAAATTAATACAAAACACACCGGCAACAACAAGGAGAAGAAGATCTAGTTTGCAAAGAAGCTGCTTAATTCCATCAAAAATAAAATACAGACCTTTAGATTATCTCACGGTAGAAAAGTGAGAACATCAAGAACTTCACATTTCAACCCAAGTTTAATTGCTGATACTTTCCAGGTCTGATAATAGGGAAATTAATATATATTTTACCATTCAAGTATTTTTTTTAAAAAATATAGTCTACCCCCTGCCCCCAATAGTTAAAAAAACATAATCATCTGATATTCCTATTCCCACAACCAGTTGGGAGAACACTATTGTCACAGGAAGATATGGTGGAATAGAAAAGAGGACACAGATTTACATATAAATTAGCAGACACAAATTTTATGCATAGATGCACATTTAGAAATAATGACTATACTTTAAATAGAAATACAATATATCTCACCATTGTAGGGAAGATCGTCACTAGGTGACCAGTGTGCCTGCCGCTCCATCTGCTGTCCAGGTAATAACTGCAGATTGGCATCTTCAAGGCTCCTGCTGGCTCATCCTTCTTAAGGTTCTTTATCTTTAAACTGGACTTGGATGGAATAGCCTTTCAAATCGAAGGTGCCTTCGAATAGCAGACTGCCCTCTGTAAAGCAGGACTTAGGACCACCCTACAGAAAGACTTTTGATACGGAGAAGGTCAATGTGTAGGACAGGCATACACTCCATTAGAAATAACTCCGGTGGCTAGGTCACCATTCACCTAGTCAGGGGTGGTATCACAACCTCCATTTTGTGCTTTGACACACGATGAAGCCCTGATTAAAATGTAAAGAGAATCTCCTAGGGAAATAGGATGGACCAGCGGTGAAAATGCAGGCAGTGAAGAACTATAGAGAGGCCAAGTTCTATTATATAAACCATTGCCATTTCTGGCCCCCTGCCGCTCCCCACCGAATTTGCTGCGGTGACAACAAATAAAGCAGTGAACCTGCAAGAAGACAAGATGCACGGGTAGCACGTGCCTTATCTGGAAGCAGAATCGTACTCCCAGAAACCTCTCGGGAGCACAGTTCTGCTTGTGGACAAGGTGCATGCTCCTCCCTCCACGCCTCATTTCCTTCCAAAATCACAGTGGGGTTTGTGCTGCCAGAGCAGCAATGTGCCAGCCAACCCCTGGACATTAACCACCCCTGATGTAAAGTGGTATCAAACTCTGGGGGGCAGATACCTGAATGGACAAGGCAGGGAGGAGTAGGGAATTCTGAAAGAAGCAGATCCTTCCTCTGATGGCCTGGCTTGGATGAATGGCTCCTGGCTTTGTGGCTGAGCAGAGGTCTGAACCCCAGGCAGTCTCCATGTTCTAAGTCCAGCATTCGAACCTAGCCATCCCCAGCTTGGTGCCCTCCAGACGTGTTGGACTGCAACCCCCATCATTCCCAGCCAGCATGCTACACTATGCCATTGGCCTTGCTGGCTGGGAATGATGGGAGTTGCAGGGCACCAGGTTGGGGAAGGTTGTTCTAACCACTACCTTATCAGCTGACTGCACTATGCGCATGCTGCACTAATGATCCGTGATGAAGTTGTGGGGATGACTTCATTACCATCCCCATCCCCACCACGGAAGAAGGAATTTCGGGGAGAGCTGATCCCTTGTTCTAAGGGTGGTTCCTGGTATGCTGTCTGAGGAAGGGGTGGGTGGGTTAGAGTTGTCCTGTTAGATCAGTGTTCTCCAACCTTGGGTCCTCAGATGTTTTTGGCCTACAACTCCCAGCATGCCCCAGCCAGCTATGCTGCCAGGCCAAAAACATCTGGGGACCCAAGGTTTGGAGAGCCCTGTGTGAGATCATCCCTTCTATTCCAGTGTTCAGGAGTGGGTGCTGCTGTTTCTGTAGACAAAATGGCATCATCCATGTGCGAAAGGGCAGCATCGACAGGCTGGGGGAAACACCAAGTACAAAAAGTACTTTGCTGAAGTACAAAAAATATATATCTGTAGAAACAAAAATCCTAAAAGGGGCGCGTGGGGGGGGGGCGACCACAGAAGGAGTGTAATGAGGACTGGGCATGCTCAGTCACCACGGAGTTCTGACTGTCTCTTTGGAGGGGGGGATGGAAAAGCAGGTGAGAGGCGGGATGGAATGGTATATATCCTGAAAGAAGATATGGCTGGCTAACTGGAACAGGGAGCGGGGAGCACTCCGCCACAGCAACAGTTTGTTGCAGCCGGCCCCACTTATTTTTCTAATGCCAGTGTTAGATTAGAACCTCCAAAAACAGACTTTTGCCAGGGGAAGCAGGAAATTGCATGCAACTGTGCATGAAAATCTATACATCACGGGTGTCCAACCTCTTTCAGCCCGAGGGCTGAATTTAATTTTGGGGAACCTCGTGGGGGGCTCTATTCCAGTGGTGGGTGGAGCCAAAGGTAAAATGGGGCAGGGCCAGAGGCAAAGGGGGCAGGGCCAAAGTAACAGAAATATGGTTGCTTAAAGCTCTTTCTGCCAGCAACTCAGCCTTAGGAGAGGCATTTCAACCTTTTAGAATGGGGGAAAAACCTGTGGAAAGCCAGGAAACCACCGAGCTATTGGTGGTCGGGGGGGAAGGAGTGGGGCCAGGGTAAGGGGGCGTGGCTGTCTGGGGAACCCTAGAGGGCCAGATTTGGCCCAGGGGCCTGAGGTTCTGCACCCCTGCTCTACACATTCCCAGGGGAGGCTGGCTGGTGGTGACTCCTGTGTCAGTGGGGCTCCTCATCCATTGCAGCTTTTCTTTTGAACTATCCATGGTGCTGGACTCCATCCCCAAAATAGGTTCGCCACCATGGCGCACCATGGATAGCTGCTATAAAGCTCAGAATAAAAGCTGCAGTGGATAAGGAGCCCCACTGACATAGGCATCACCAGCCTCCCCTGCATGATATTCTCCTCTGGAGCAAATGATTAGTGATGGAAGGGTCATCGAGTAAAGTAAGTTCAGAAGGGGTGTGTGTCAAAAAATCTGAGAAATGCTGAAACAAGCAAGATCAGTACATCCTCTCTCAATAGATAGCTGTCTCCACTGAGAGAGAGAGGTAGATCTCTGCCACGTGCCTCATAAAGTATGAACCATATTGGAATTATTAAAAGTTGTTTCCACACTAACATTTGAGGAGGGGCACGGAAGGAGCTCTCTACCATTTGAATCAATTCCAGAAATGAAGAATAAAAATTGCATGCTTCGCAGCAAATAGGCAATTCTATGAATTTCTTCTCATCTTCCAGAAGCTGTGAAAAATTAAATTATAAAACCCTTCAGTGTTAACATTTCTGTTCCTTGTGGATATATCATTCTGATTTAAGGCCTTCTGCTTACATGCAGAATTCTAGATTTATTATGTTTGGAAGGTACTTGTAGAAACATATTCTACATCTCAGTAGCTATGTAATTAGATCCAGGAAACACTTTGTAAAATAAAAAACAAAACATTTTTTACTTGCCTGTAGAATGCCAGTAATGAGAGAGAGAGAGAGAGAGAGAGAGAGAGAGAGGTGGATACATGTAGTAGTTTTGCCATCATATTTTTCAAATGTCTCTACAATGTGGAGAGCTACAGACTTTATTAGGCAAGCAAGCAAACAAAAAAATAGGAGCTGGGATTCTCAGGGATTCATCACACATTTGCAGGCCTAATCTTGCTCACAGCTGGACTAATCGATTTCCCATAAACCAACTGCAAAGTACTGAATCCTGAAGTTGTGACATGCCAAGTTTAGTTAAGTTTGCAAAAGTCCTAAATTCAAATCCTGACATTTGCTGAGCTATCCAAACATCTGCAATCGGTCTGGGAATGTGAAGTGTGCTGACCATTTAATCTTTCGTTTAAGTTGGGTAGTTTCTATGTGGATCCTCTTGTCACCAGACTGGGCCAAATCTTGAGTAATTTAATCGAAGAAGAGATACCTCATGGAGCTTAAACAATTACATGTATGCTGTCGCTTACTCCAGCAATAAAACATTTCTGTATTGTTCTGTATGCCATAGTGGAGGAGACATCTGAATTGGCAATAATTGGAAGTTATTGCTGGAGTCCATTTGCTGCTGCCTGAAAGCATAGCTGCAAATGGTCCATTGGATAACCCGTTGAAGTTCAAATCCTTTATGCCTGAAGCTTTTTATCTAAGAAATGGGCATGACTGAACAATTCACTAGGCATTTATGAAGATAAAATATCATACTTTGGCTATTGGATTATGTAAGCCGCCTTGGGTTCCTTGCAGGAAAAAAGGCGGGGTATAAATATAATAAATAAATAAATAAATATTGGGCTGTATAGAAATAAAATTAATAATAATAATAAAAACAACAGAGACCTGCTTGGTGGCTATGATATGGAGAGTCAGGACTGGATCAGGATTTTTAAAGGAAATGTACATGATGAAGTTTAGCAGGAATCTATCCTGAGGGAAGATTCCTGGGAAACAGAAATGGCAGTTCTGGAATCTGAAACTCAGGCTAGAATTGGATTAAAATATAGAAACTGAATTCAGTAGGTGCTGCAGAGACATCAGGGTTGAGGATGAGTTTGTGAAATAAACTCAGATCATGTGGAATGAATGGAGACTGGTAGAAGATGGCAATTGGTTGGCAGCAGGAAAGATGATGCTCAATCTCCACATGTAGGTATCGGGTGAATAAATAGGGAATTGCTGAATCTGTCAATTTCAGTTTCTCTCAGTTTCTCATTTTTCCAATCTTAAATTTGGTTTGTTTCAAACTTTGACAATTTCTCCAGTCTTAAGTTCAGCTTGTCCCGAATGTTGAGATTTAAAAAAAAAGTCTGCATGAAAATTCATAAGCATTTTTTTGCACACTTCTAATACGTGCATTTTGTATGCATTTCTGCAGAATATACACTTTTTTGCAAGCAATTTCCCTAATATAATGCATTTTTTTCAAAGTTATTCCCCCTAATATATGCATTTTTGGTTGAAGAACTTCATTGCAAAATTCAGAGAAGTGCAAATTTTGAAGGATAGCTAAGCTTCGGTTCGCATAGTGGTTCAAAAGTGTGAAATTAGGTACATAGGCATTAAAATGCAAGCTGAACTAATTTCTTCCTCATCCCTATGAATACAGGGGAGAGACCTCTTCATGAGCCAAGGACATCAAAATATACCTGCTGTATATGACCCAGGGGCCCAGTACCTGTTTTCACAGGGGCCAGCCAGCGGCCTCCAGGAAGCCAAAAAGCAGGGCATGAAGGCAGCAGCCCTCCCCGTCTGTTGTTCCCCAGCAACTGGCATTAAATGGCGTTTGGCCTCTGAATGTAGAGCTTATGTTTAGCTATCATGCCTAACAGCTGCTCATAGACTTACCCTCCATGAGTTTGTCTCACTGCCCCTTTTAGAGCCATCTTAGGCAGTGGCCATCCCCAGGGGCATTGCTATTCCTGGGCCCACAGGGCTTGAGCCCTGAATCTATTTCCCAGAACCTTGAGTGGCCATTTCTCCTCACAATGCAAACTTTTTATAAACCTCTATAATGTCCTCCCACAACTAGTTGTCTTTTTTTTTTTTTTTTAAACTAACCCCCCTGCAAATGCTTTTGCCTTTCCTTGTTGGAAGGAGCTCCAATCCCTGATCATTTTCATTTCCTGCATCTTTCTGCCCTAAAAATACTTTCTGAGATGGAGCAAGCTTTCAGAAGTCCCAGATTCCAATTCTGATACTAACTGTGCTGCACAAGCACCTGCATTCAGTCTTCACACAGTATTCCAGGTGTGGCTGCACCATGGATCTCAGTTTTTAAATCTCTGTGTTTAATTTTGGGCTGTTGTGTGTTTTGTTTTATTGTTGTATTCTATGTTGGTTTTGATTTTACATTTCTATGTTTTATTTTGTGTTTCAAATTGTTTTTTTTTTAAAAATTTGTTTATTGTAAGTCTCCCAGAGAACTTTATGTAATGGGGTGGTATCCAAATATAGAAGGTACATAAGCAAGCATGCAAATAAATAAATGGAATAATGTATACAAAGCAGGGCTGGGGAACCTGTGGCTCTCCAGATGTTGTTAGATTACAATTCTCATCATCCCTACTATTGGCCATACTGACTGTGGCTGATGAGAATTGGACTATGCTCACATGAGACCCTTGCCTATGACACCTCAAGCCACAATAAATGTGTTAGTCTTTAAGGTGCCACAGGATTCTTTGCTGTTTTTCCTAATCCTGTAATTTTAGGATCACTCCGTCTATCAACCCATCTGTAAGTATTGCTGGGTGTTTTTTGTGTACTGCAATAATGGAGCCCAAAGGCAAAGTGGGCCAGAATGTTAAGCTGTTTCCCTCTGTCTCTTTTAGATGTGCATTCTGATAAGTATGCATTAGGAAGTGGAATGGATTAGCTCTTGCAATGCCTTTGCCCACAGCATTTGATGCAGATTGCTATTGGGTGTCACTTGTCTGTCAGCTTAATTAACAGAGACACTGTCTACTCCCTTGCTTGTCTTTCTCCAGCGGTTACGCCAGCTCACTGCTGCAGCAGAAGACTTGCCCCAGCCAAAGAAGCACCTGATTGTCTTTGGACAGCAGGAGATCTCCAAGCCAGGAGGCCAGCATCCAAAAAAGGAATTGCTCATCACGACAGAGAAGGAAACCCACTTCTAGAGCTCAGAGGGAATTATTTCTTTACCTTCTGGAAAGGTCCCTCCTTATTTCTGGTGGCTTCTGTTTACATCTGGGATGAGGTGCTGCCCAGGCCTCCCCTGCCTACCAGAGACAGGGTCACTTAAGATGGCAGCATCTCCTACCCTTTGCACTTTCCTAGCAGCTGGTTATATCCACCAGAGCAGAGCCAACAGTTGTTTTTAGAGCTGAGCCGAAATTTCTTGGAAGTTGCATTTCTGAGGAAATTTCTCAGATTTTTCTTTTTCTCCCCCCACCTAGAAAAAGAAAGCCACTTTGCAGAATTTTCTCTGAAAGAAGCTGTGTTACTACTGCTGGTAATGGTAAGCCCCAGCCCCAGCCCAAGAAATTATTGGAGATTTTTTCCTCCCCCTGGAGAAATTCAATTAATTTTTCCTCCCCACCCCCCTTGCAGTTTCTCTGATCACAAGTAGGGTGGAGAATTTTGAGAGTCCATTGGCACACAGCTCCAGTTGTTTTCACACCAGTAGAACAGCCATTGTGGAGCTGAAAAATTGTATGTGGAGGGGTCATCATAGCTCAGGGGCTACCTGAAATCCTTTTAACTGGCAGTCCAGGGATTGAACTTGTGGCCTTGTGCATGCCATGCATGTACTCTACCACTGAAATATGCCCCCCCCTTTTTATTAGAGATAAATTGGCAGCAGGGTGAGTTTGCTAAAAAAAGATTGCATAGAAGCTGGTCATCCCAAGTTTCCATTCACTAGTTCCCCTGCCACCTCCACTCTTTGGCAAAACTTTTCATATTCTTTGAAAACCGGAATCTTGGAAACTATACGAATTATACAAAAGAAGCCAGCTCAGCCAAATTTACATAGTCTAACCTCAGGATGTGTGCTTCCATGGCAAATTTGGTGGGCTACTTTTTTACTTGCAAAAAAGTTTACATAGATCTGCTACGGGTGAGCTTCTCCCCCCCCCCTTTTTTTCTTTTTTTAAGTTGCAACAACCCCCTGTTTGGACTTTAAAATCAGAGCTGATCACTCCACGTCTCCCATTACACGAGGGCCTGAAGGAAAAGAAGGTGATAAATTGGATGCAAGATGAGTTTGTCAGGAAAAGAATGTGTCAAAGCCACTTAAGATCTTCTTTTTCTTTGAGAAGAGACTACTGTAGAAAAGCTGACAGTATTTCAGCTCAGATATACCTCATTTGATACAGCTCCATGTGACATCCTTGGATGGTTGGAAAACTAGAGAAATGCGAATTGAATGGAACTGCCATAAAATGAAATGCCAAAAACTGTGTTAGTGCACACCGGGACCATGCAGGAAATACCAAAGTTGAAGTCTCACCAGATATTAGCTTAACATTTATGACATAAAAGGCTTACATATGGTTTGTGACGCTAAAGTAATAAGTGAAAATGAAATACATGTCAAGCCGGAGTAACAAATATGGTGCAAAGGGGCCTGTTCTTTCTTTCGTTTCTTTTGTAGCTGTTCACTCCTATTCAAAGTCAATTCAATACCACCTTCCCCAACCTGGTGCCCTCCAGATGTGTTGGACTACAACTGCCATAATTATGGCAATTATGGGAGTTGTAGTTCAGCACATCTGGAGGGCACCAGGTTGGAGAAGGCTGAAATACCCTAAACACCAAGAGGAAACTCCTCTTGCACCATTAACATTTTCAGGGGGTAAGCCTTGTTACTCTTGCAGCAGAAACAACAAAATGGCTGGTAAAAACAACAAAGAGTCGTGTGGCTCTTGTTGTTCTTTAAAATGTCACAAGATTCTTTGTTGTTTTTACAAGACCATTAATATTGTGGCTGCAGACTTACAACCAGGGCCGGCGCAACCACTAGGCGAACTAGGCGGGGGCCTAGGGCGCGTGGCTAGAGGGGGCGCAGAAACGCTCCGCTCCTGCCAGCCAGCCAGCACACACACACACAGAGCGAGAGAGCCAAATTTCCTTCAACTTTTGGGGTTTGTAAAATCTGCTGGTTTTTCCTGGGACTTTTCGGGGCTTGTGAGGGCGGCTGAGGGAAACACGCAAGGCTTGGCGTCTGGTTACGTCTCGCTTTTCGGTTCCACGTGGAGGACCCTCGAAGGAAGGCGGCGGGTAGTCCCACCCCCACCCCTTTCCCCAGCAGAAATCTCGTGGGGATCGCCCCCAAGACAGTGTCTTTAGAAGACCCGAGACATTTGCAAGCCGAGAGGCATGGAGTAGGGGGAGAAGAAAGGCCGGCGGTTACGGAAGAGCTCGAGGCTTCCCCTAACCACCCCTTTCCTTTGCCTTTGGCTTCTCCACCCGTCAGGCAGCTCCCCAAAGCCTGGGCTTCTGCTGCTTCTTCTCTCGGCCGCTGTAACTCCACTCTCCTGTGCGAGAAAAGGGTAGGGGCCCAATCTCTTTTTCGCCCACCCTTACGGAAACTCCCTCTGCTCGTTCCAGGGAGCTCGTGGCAAGTTCTCCTCTTTGGATCAGCGCAGGATACCTGGGAATGAAGGGGGCGCTGGAATTCCAGCCTCTGCGCCCAACCACTGGGTGGGGGTGGGACTACCTGCCGCCTTCCTTCGAGGGTCCTCCGTGGAACGGAAAAGTGAGACGTAACCAGACGCCAAGCCTTGCGTGTTTCCCTTGAGGCCATGGAGGAGGAAGAGGATCCCCCTTTCTTCTTCCATGCCTCGGTGAGCCGCCTCCTCCTCTTCCCCGCCGCACGCTTCGCCTTTTCCCTTTCCTTTTTGCTCACCCCTCGTCCCCTCCCGTTAAGAGCTTGACCCAGTTTATGTATGGCACTTTTGTCGCCGTCCTCAGATTTTGCTTGATTTTCCCCCCTGCTAGGAACACCCACAACAGCTCAGGTTAATTTTGTTTTGAGGAGGCCTAATGGTCTTTGCCCCCCCCCCCCCGTAATGTGTGCTGCTTCACTTGCTTTAAAATGTGATAAGCCAGCCCTGCTACGTTTGGGGGCCCTCTTCCTGCTCATTCCGCCCAGTGCTAGGGTGCAGGGCTAAAGGGGGCGCCAGAAACGCCTTGGGAAAAAAATACAGTGCTAAAATGCGTCTTTTACCAAGGGGGGGCGGCGCGCTAAATATCTGATCTTGCCTAGGGCACCAAACTGCCTTGCACCAGGCCTGCTTACAACACAGTTCTTTGCATATTTACTCAGGAGGGGCCTGCCCCAGCCAATGGGACTTACTTCCAAGCAATAGTATTTATAATTCCAGCCATAGTCCTTTGCCTTGATTAGCAAGCACTGCTGCACACTGAGTTGATGTTTTTATACCATGCGCTAGGCTTCTTTGACAACTTTCCGTTGACAGATTTGTTGAACATGATAGCATCATGGTCACTGCTCCCAATAGGTTCATCACCACTTACATTTCACACCAGGTCCTGGGCGCTCAGGAATAAGTGCAAGGTCACTTCCCCTCTAATGGGTCCCAAGACCAGCTTCTAAAAGGAACAGCCTATTAAAGACCAGGCCAATTGTTCTGGCTAGTTGGCTACTCTAGTAATTATCATATTGATATGATGAAAGACCATGTTGATATGCAAAGATTGGGCCAGGTGTCCTATCCTCATAATAGAAGGGCCAAAAAGGTTGAAGAGCAGTTAGATATGGAGCAGTTAGATGTGGGACCAGTCTTGGCGTCACCACTCAGCACCCTTGGACAGCTAGTGCTGACTCCTACCTTGGGCCCCTGCACCAGGCAGCTATGTCTATAAGCTACCATTTTAAATGTCCCACAATGCCCCAGAACCAGAGCATTGTGTGAACTTTACAATGGTGGATCACAGCTGCCTGTCACAAGGTAAACCCATGGCTGGAAGCCCACCAGTATGATATGGACCCCACCAGAGGGCACTCTACCTGGTGTGGGACAGCCACACTTGTTTGTTCTGCTACAAAAAGAAAGCAAAATCTTTGCACACATTTACCTAGAAGTAAGTCTCATTGAACACGCATAAGATCTGCTTGTAGATGTAGCAAGGATGTATGCATCAGAATCTTGGGTTGTCAGTTCTTCAACCAGAAGGAGGAAAGGTTCCAAATTTCAAGGAGGCCATAACACTATTCAGGTGTTTGCTACCTGTGGGTACTGAATGTTTGAAGGGGCGATTGGAAACATATGGGACTAACCCCATCCCCCCATGACACTGTGGGTGCTCCCCACACTCCCCAGCCAATATGTAATCAAATCAATCTCAATCTGACCCCCTCCTTTCTGCATGTGTAGATTTTCTAACAGGGATAGGAACCTTGGTCAATTAGCATTCCCCCTACCATGGAGGAAATGCTACGTATGCAGATGGCAGCCCCCTTCAGACTGAGCGAATTGTGCTTTGGTTGGGGAGCATGGCCAGCACACGAGCTGTCATCAAGAAGGCCGGGAGATGCCCCACACATTCCTGTTTGTCCCTTTTCACGTTCAACCTGAACACCAGAAAAGGGCTCATCAGCAATACAAATCTTCGTAAAAGCAGCCAGACTCTTGTTTACAACATTTGCATGTACAGAAGACGCCCGGTGTGGGGTGCCAATTTTGCACTTAAAATATACTCAATAAACACGTTTCTTTAATTATGGTGCAATGCCGGGTTTTGTTTGCTTTGTGCTTTGCTTTTGCTTTCCTATGGAGAAAAGGAGATCAAAAATATGTAACCTCTGGCCAAGAAAGAAACTCAGAAGTTGTGATCAAATAGTAGTTAATGGAACAGAATGGAAGAAGTGGAGCATTCAAGTCATGAACTGGGACACAGCCCATACTTCATTTTAATAGCTAGAGAAAACCTTTGACTAATACATTACAGAAGGTCAGGTGGAGTTCCACAGCTGATTTGTTGCCTCATCAGAATCGGTCACTTTGCCTTGATTTGTTGAAGGCAGCTAAAATTATTGCTGGAGTAGACCTATAATTTGCCTTTCAACCCTATACAGGGTTAGCCTATGATGCGCTACAAAAATTTTGGGGTATGCTCTGGCTAGAAGAGAGTTTAAGTTGAACTGGAGTTAAGTTGCCACTTTTATTTTTAAGGGACTTGTTCTACACCTTTAGCAGCAGCTTTGCATATTAAAATTTAAACAGGTGAAGCATTTGCACTGAGATATTGACACTGACATTTTTGAAATTGAGATAGTGATGGGATGAGTTTTGGTCTTGCTTAATTTCTGCATACTCGGCTGCTGTTAGAGGCACAGGAAGCAAGGCTAGCAATAAAAAAAATATGGAAACCTTGCATGACACGATCTTACTCTATTCCTGGTATTAATACCTGTAATCCAGTAACGGACAGATATTAGTTTATTATGAACTAAAGACATCATTTTGCAAGATATATCAACCAATATTCTAAGACAGGCATGGGAAGACTTGAGGCTTGCGAGATCTATTTAGAAACCTGAGGTCCAACCCAACCAGAGCCAAACACAAAATGGTGGCTCAAGCGTGGAGTGAGATGCAAAATGGTGGCTCAGAGGGTTGGAGCTTACTGCACACAATGAACCATACACCTGCATATACAATCTACATCTGAGTTACTAACAGTGCAATCCTATGCATGTTTACTCAGAAGTAAGTCCCACTGAGTTCAGTGGGCCTTCCTCCCAGGTAAATAGGCATAGGATTGTCGCCTAAAGATCAGGGATTCTAACAGGCTAATTTAGATGGAGGAAAAGAAACACTACATTTGTGCTATTGTTATAGCACACGCACACCTTTGGTTCATTAAAGGTATCCAACTTTTCTTCATCATCACAAATACCCAGAGATCCCTGCTAATGGTGGAAAACATACTGTGGGATACCTGCCAGATGAACAGGTGTTGCATGCCCCTCTTAAAGGGGGAATGGATCATTTCTGCCAACAAAAGGGAACCAGTGTCCTCTTCGGTAGCCAAGATATCAGGCCCTGTGGGAGTGCAGACTGGGAGCCCTGGTTCATGTACTACCAGGGCTTCTGGTTGGAAGAGGGAACTGGATGCAGTTCAAGCAGGGCACTATCATCACAGTCCATAATCCTCTGGAGCCTTAAAAATCAGGTGACACCAGAAAGCCAATCATATCCTGCTTTGTGTTCAGCTGCAATGCTTACTGGTTGCAGGGGTGCACTGAGATTTGCACCTGTTCCCAAAAAATATTGGCCTAGCCCAGGGGAATGGGATGGTTATCTGACTGTGTGGAATTTCCGTGCTCTCTGTTCTTTGGAACGATACATGCACATGGAAGCATTGGGGAAGAGAATGAATGCCCTTGTATTTTTCCCATTTCTTTATTACCCCAGTCTGATGTACAAATTGTGACAGCATCGTGTTGAATAAATAGATCACTGTTGGCATTGCAAGTATGTGAGACTTTTGCTTGCTGCTGCTATAAATAGAGACTGCTTTGCAACCTTGATAAAGCGTCAGGAAGGCTCCCCACTGCCCTCTTTGGAAGAAATAGGCGAGGAGGGGGAGAAAGAGGGGGGATGCTTGTTCTGACGTTACCCTGGGCAGAGGTGTCAGCTGCACCTACGGGTCATTCAAGCAGCAATTCTGCCAACAAGCTGACATAAAACCCATGAAGCGACTGCAAAGCAATTTCCAACTGTCCAATTCTATTGACAGCAATAACTCCCCCACGGGGGAGGAAATCATACTACCAGAAACAAGTGCTCATTTCCTGCTGACAGGTCACATGAGCAAAGGACAACAGGATCCACCATGCACAAGTGTTTCTTGTTTTGGGGTGTCGTTTTTTGTAAAAAATCTTTCTTCTATTTCTCCACCCCAACTATACTTTCTCTCTTATCTCTCCTTTCATCTCTACTTGCTCTCTCCATTCTGTGTATCTGTTTAGGCCACCACAGTGTGTAAATGAGACAATTTTGTTTGAAAACTACAACTCCCTAGGGCAGCCTTCCCCAACTGGTTGCCTTCCAGATGTGTTGGACTACAACTCCATAATCCCTGATCATTGGCCTTTGCTGGCTGGGGCTTATGGGAATTGTAATCCAAATATCTGGGGGCCACCGGCTTCCGGGTGAACATGGAGCCTTGAAGTCACACAGAATTTCTGTGAGACAGCTGATTCAGCGTTCCTGGCCAGAGAAATTCTGACCGGGGAGTCTACTTCTGATAGAAGCTAAGATTTGATGTTACCCCCAAAATATCTCGCAGGGTTATAAATTGCTTTCTGTTTGCCTTTTGACGGACAGATTTGTGGTTTATGTGACCTGAGGTGGGGGAAAACGGCACTGTATTCAGGAGACCGGCTTTTACCGATCATTAGAGGTGTACGTGTTCGCTTCCAAAATGATGGATTATATCTGGACTGGCTGATTTGGAATCTTTCTACAGCACAGTAGGAATTATAATTAACTGTAAGTTGAATGTAGGTCTATCTGGGAGGCAAAGAAGATAAGAAGTGATAACCGGAAGGAGGGCTATAATTCTTTTATGTGCAGTGGAATTTTGGAAGTACAAGGGCAATATGACTTCAGCATTTATGTTGCTCTGGAAAAAGTTGGAAAACAATATTCTAAATAAACTGGAAAGAAGAATCCAAGGTTGGGATGTAAACTTTGAAGTGGACTTAAAAATAAAAAAAAAAAGAC
The DNA here is from genome assembly GCA_021292165.1 of Shinisaurus crocodilurus. NCBI lineage: Eukaryota > Metazoa > Chordata > Lepidosauria > Squamata > Shinisauridae > Shinisaurus > Shinisaurus crocodilurus. The sequence goes on along the minus strand of CM037879.1, from coordinate 271,137,942 downwards.
AGGAATTGGACATTTCACAGGAGGAGAAAGAAGTAATTAAGGAGGTTGGAGACTTTCCAGAAATTCACAGAGGCGTTGAAGTTTTAACTGGACTGAATTTGTTTAAGGAGAATGCTCGGAGAAAAGTTATGACACGGTTTTTAAAACCCAAGATGGCGAATGCTGAGATTCACAGAGGCTTTGAAGTCTTTATTGGACTGAATGTGCCTGAGAAGAAGATTTATGAAGCTGGTGAGCAAGATCCCCAGAGCAGGCTTGCATTGTTTTTTGTTCAGAATCTGGAATTTAATGATTATCCATTTGACAGAGGCAAATATATAATTTTTATTAAATCTGATTTTGTTTTGACTGGGAAAAGATAAAAGGCTGTTGTTTATTGAATTATTCAGGTAAAGGGATTGCCTATATGATTTGTATGGACTTTAAATATTTAAGGCCTGAAGAAGATGCATATCGTGAATACTGTATTTGATTGGGGAAAATGATTTGCTGATTATTGGATGGGATAAATGGCTTGATCTGTGTTAGGATAAAAATGGTTTGCTGATTATTTGATGGAATAAATGGTTGGACTTATATTATGATAATTGCTGAATATTGGGGGATGGGGGAGGTTCCTATGTAAGAAGTAAGAGGGTTCAGCTTCCCAAATGGATTGGTGGGAGAAATCCAGATGGGATAAATCTAAATGGATTGCTGATAGTGATCCAAAGAAAATATATATAGACCTGAACCTAAAGGGGCTAGTGGGAGGGACCCCTTTGAGAGAAAAGGAGAACTCCTCCAGTCCGAGGTGGTTGATTATTGGTAAAAATGTATTGAGTCTAGATGAAATATAGCATAGGCTTTTGATAAAAAACTTCTTGTTGTTTCCTCAAATTTATTGCCTCTCTCAATCCTATTCCTCTCATTACACTCTTCATTGTATCCCATATTATCGCTTCAGTACATTCTTCTGTTTGATTAAATTCCCAAATTTCCCTCAATTCCTTCTCTATTTTCTCTGTTAAATGTTTATAACGAAAAATATTACAATTCAATCTCCATCTTTTCGCTTCTCTATAATCCTTATGTATCTTCAAATCCATGTTAACCAAAGCATGATCTGTAACTTTTATCACTCCTATCTCTGTGCCCAGGACCCTTGAAAACAGTGTCCTGGACACAAAAATAAAATCTATCCTAGAATAATTCTTATTTGCTGATGAGTAAAATGTATATCTTTCCTCATTCCCCTTGACCCCTCTCCAAACATCTAGCAACCCTTCCTTACTAATTAACTTATTCAAGATCGTTAGATTATTTCTCTGATCTTCTCTCGTCGGATTGGATTTGTCTTTTCTTCTATCCAATACCATGTTAAAGTCCCCAGCCATAATAACCCTTTGATTTTGAAAATTACCCATTTCTTTAAACACATGTTGATAAAATTCTCCTTGATTTTGATTGGGAGCATAAACATTAACAATAACATATTCTTCCCCTCCCAAGGTCCCATACATTATAATATATCTACCTGTATCATCCTTTTTCACCTTTAGAACATTAAAACCACAATTCTTTGAAATTATAATTGCTACTCCTCGCGATTTAGATGATCCACATGCTATCTCATATATTCTAGACCACCTCAATTTCAATTCATTGACTCCTTTCCTTGCCTGGTGCGTTTCTTGCAAGAATATAATATCTGCCTTATCCTTTTTAAGAAGTGCTTCTATTCGCCTTCTCTTAGTAACTGACCCTAGCCCCTTAACATTTAAAGTTGAAATTCTTAACTTATAATCCATCTATTAACAACATTTTTTCTTTTTTGGTCCCCAAAAGTGAAAATAATACACAATAACATACCCCTTAACCCACCCCCACATTCATCTAAACTATCCCCCCTGCTTAGCCAGGGCAACTTGCCCCACCCTAAACCTACCCACCTATCCCAGGGGGGGGGAAAGGACCCATCACCAGCCCGAACAGCAGCCCCTCATTCCCTCCCGGATAACTTCTTTATAAAACATTTTCTATTTCTTTTTTCTTCTCGTGTTGAAACGACCTCTTATACAATTCCTCCACTGGCTCCTTCTTCTTCCAGTTGACCCATCGATTCTGGACCCTCCGCATCATCATGAAGCCCCAACTCTCCCAGCAGGCCCATGCCTTGATCACATGATGAGATCTTGTATCTCTTACTGTTCCACACAAAAGTAAGAAAAACTGGGTAACCCCAATTGTATTGTAATCCCTTTCTGATCAAGACTGCTGTACACGGTTTAACACTTCGCCTCCACTTTATTGTTTGCTGACAAAGATCATTGTAGATTTGCAAAGTAGCCCCCTTGAAAGCTACTTGACCTTTCTTTCTAATCTCTTTCATGAAGACATCCTTCTTGTATAAATTTGCAAATTTCAGTACAACATCTCTGGATGTCATACCACGCCTTAATGCTCCCACTCTATGCACAATCTCAATGTCCATATCATCCCAAAAAATTGTTTCTCCAGAGACAGCTTCATTCATCCATTCCAAAATACTGCCTCTTAACTTATATCCAGTCTCCCCCATCTCCATGGGGAAGCCTCTGATCCGAATGTTGGAACGACGTTGCCTGTCTTGCATGTTAATCATCTGTATTTCCATCTCATTAAATTTCATTTCATACTTTTCAAAACTTTTTTCATCCTTCACCTGGAGTTTTTCCACCTTATCCACTCTAGCTTGCAGCTCTTTAACTTGAACCCCTAAATGATCTATGGACTTTCGCATTTGCTTCATATCCTCTTGATGCAGATTTTGAAATTTCTCAATTGCTTCTATTTGTTTCTGCTGGCCTGCTTCCATAGAGCTTTGAAACTGTGATAGAATTTTCTCCCAATCTGGTGCTGCCCCTTTAAGCTTGGCTGGAGATATTGACTTTGGCTTGGCACCAGCAGGGAATTTGCCAGCTGAATCCGCCATTTTTCCGCCCTTCCCCCTCGCTGTCTCGAAACTTTCACTACCTCGTGGCTTCTTATCAGGACCCTGTTGCACAGTTTGATAAGAACATTCAATATCTTTAGTGTCAAGGATCCTAATTAGCCTTTTCAAACTGTTATCCGAGGGATGCACCCGATCGCGTTTCCAAAGAGGGGGTAGGGACTTTTTCACCCGTCTGGAGCTCATAAACAATCCAGAGCGAAGCACATCAAAAGAAAGCTATTCTTGTTATTTCTTTGTTAGCTCTATATCTGCATACTTTCCAGAAAGCAAACAGCAAAGGAATTTAAACTCACGCTTTGTCTCTCCTGTGTATTTGCAGATGTTTTCAAATCATTCCGGGAGCTCGGCAGAAAAGCTACTGCTCCATAGCCAGCGCAGGCTCCTTTTATCAAAAGCTAGAGGGGGAGATTAGGGATTTGGAAAAGAAGTATTTAGAGAAGAGGGATAAAAAGATTTTTGCAGAATTACAGGGTAAAAGGAAAGAATTGGAGAATAAAGAACTGGACAGGGTACAAAGGAATTTGATTTACACAAAAAGGGAGTATTTTGAGAATAGTAATAAAAACTCTAAAATGTTGGCTAGATTTGCACAAAAAAAAAAAAGAAAAAAGCTTAGTGGGGATGATTAAAGATAAGAGGGGTAAAGAATATAATCTAGTAAAGGATAAATTGAAAATTTTTCATGAATATTACACGGAGTTATATAAGGCAGGAAAATGGTCGGAAGCTGAGAGTAGAAGATATATCGAGAAAAATTTAAAAATAAAAATCCAGGATGAAGATAGAGAGAAAATGGAGCAACCATTCACAGAAATTGAAATAGAAAGTGCTATAAATAAATTAAAACAGGGGAAAACGCCAGGACTGGATGGTCTGGGGGCGGAATATTATAAAGTCTTTAAAAAAATGTTAATTCCGAAGTTAAAACGGTTGTTTAATGATATTTTACAGGGGGGAGAGACCCCCCCGTCATGGAAACAGTCCTTGACCATTTTAATCCCGAAACCAAGGAAGGATTTAGCAGAACCAGGTTCTTATAGACCAATATCATTAATTAATCAAGATGCTAAACTATTGACAGCAATTTTAGCTAGAAGAATGAATAGTTTTTTAAATAAGTATATAGGGATAGATCAATGTGGGTTTATTCAAGGAAGACAAATGGCAGATTTAACAAGAAGGGTTCTGAATATAATTTATTTAATAAAGAAAAATAATTTGAAAGCGGGGGTTCTTGCATTGGATATTTTTAAAGCCTTTGATTGTGTGGAATGGCCTGCATTAAAGATGTTAATAAAAACTATGGGGTTTGGAGAAAAATTTATAGGTATTACTAACCAATTATATACTCATAATGTCACGTCGGTAATTGTAAACGATGGAATAACAGAAACTATTAGCCTAGGCCGGGGAACTAGACAGGGTTGTCCCCTTTCCCCAGTATTATTTGTGTTAGTTATGGAATTGTTAGCGAATTCGATAAGACAGGAGAAGAAATTATTGGGGATAGGAATAGAGACCAAATGTAAGATAAACCTTTTTGCAGATGATATCTTGTTAACATTAGAACGGCCTATAGAAAATTGGGATTGGATAGAGAAACATTTAGATGAATTTAGAGAAGTAACAGGGTTAAAAGTTAATTGGGATAAATCGGAGATAATGACATTTAATTATAGTAAACTGGAGGAAAGGGGATTTAAACAAAGGGGAGTGGATATAAAGATAAAAAATATAATTAAATATTTAGGTATTGATATATTAAAAGATTTGGATAAAATAGGGGAATGTAATTTTAAAAAACTAAAAGATGAAGTTAAAAATCAAATAGAGGATTATAAAAAATTGGGATTATCGTGGTTTGGTAGGATAGCTTTGATTAAAATGAAGATTTTACCGAAGTTTAATTTTTTATTTAGAATGATACCATATAAGATATCAGAGAAAGAAATTAAAGAGTGGCAAGTAATGTTAAATAGCTATTGTAATGGGGGGGAAAAATCAAGGATTACTAAGAATAGATGGTATAAAGCTCAAAAAATAGGGGGACTTGGTCTCCCTAATTTAAAATGGTATTATATAGTTAATCAACTTAGATATATCATGGATATTATTGTTAGAAAAGATTTTATGTGGTGGGAAATAGAAGCATTTGAATTGGGTAATAGGGTGGATAAATTCTTATTTACAAACAAGGACATATTATGACAAAAAGATTAGAAAATCCCTTTTTAAAAAATATGTTAGAAATTTGGGGTAGAAATAAGGAAATATTTTTACCAGGTATATCCCCGCTTACTCCAGTGGTGGTTATGGAAGATTTTCCCGAGAATGTTAGACATTTAGAACGAATTTTTAGAGAGAAAAAGGTGATAACTTTAATGGATTGGCTGGAAAAAATGGAGACAAGACAGCAAATAATTGATAGGGTTGGGGCAGGAAGAATTTCTTGGTTAAATTTAATTCAATTAGTACAATGGGGTAAGAAATGGAAGAGGAGACATGAGCATGAAAGGGATTTCACTGCATTTGAGCAGGTGGTTATGTCTAGAGAACTTGTAGAAGGAAATGCATCAGCTAGGGGTCTTACAAAGATGTTATATAAAATGTTGCAGAAATCAGAAGAGCAAGCAGAAAATCTTAAAATAGTTTGGGATACAGAGTTTGAAGAGGAAATATCAAAGGATGAGTGGAATAAGATTTGGGATAGGCGAATATTGAAAAATATGTCTATAAGAATTAAAGAGAATTTTTATAAGCTAATTTGGAGATGGTATTTGACCCCAGTGAGATTAAATAGAATAGATAATAAATGTTCTCCAATGTGTTGGCGAGGATGTCAGGAATTGGGTACATATGCTCATATGTGGTGGAGTTGTAAAATGTAATGGATTTTTGGAAAATGATTTTTGAGGAAATATCAGAAATTGTTGGAGTTGATTTAGAGGTATGCCCTAAACTAGCTTTGCTAACAATAACGGAAAAGGTGATCGGTTCACAAAATGTTAAAGAATTAATCATAAATTTGTTAACGGCAGGTAGACTAATGATAGCAAGGAAATGGAAAATCCAGCAAGTTTTCACTATTACTGAATGGTATAAGGAAGTATGGGATATGGCTTTGAATGATATGTTGACTTGTAATATTAAATGCAAAAGGGGTCAATTAAAGAAAAATAATTTTAAGGATATTTGGGGTTTATTTTTGGAATATGTGTTTAAAAGGGGGAAAGGGAGTTTACCCTGTCAAGATATATTGTATTTTTGGAATAATGAACAATTATAGAGTTATTGGATTGTTTGGTCCCATGGTGATGGGAGCACAATATTAGTTATGTGTGTATGTTATTTTCTTTGTATTGTTTTAAAATTTAATAAAATATTTAAAAAAAAAAAAAAAAAAGAAAAGAAATATAGCATAGGCTTATGTGCTTCTGTTGTTTTGTTAGCTGTTGCTTATTTTTGTAAAATTTTCAAACTTTTCTTTATTAAAAAAAATGATATCTCTAAAATTAAAAGTGAAGTGGTTTGTGGAAAGAAACAGTGAGTAAATGTATTATACTAGAGAGGGATTCTTAATATTCTTAATAATGGGATTTTAAACTGGATTAAAATGTTGACATATTTGGGGAGGGTGAGATTACTTGTGTCCTACTTTGGGATTTTTTGTTTTTGGTTTGCCATAACTGAAAGTGAGGTTTTGTTAACATGAAAATGTTGTAAGAATAACTGTGGTTGCTTAAGCTGTGGAGAAGATTGGAAGTCCTTTTTAATTGTGTATATTGTTTTTGTGTTTGTATGAAATGAAATAAATTTATAAAACCAAATATCTGGGGGCCACCCAGTTGGGGAAGGTTAGGTTTCCCTATGGAGTGTTTGCTTTTTTTTATAATGTTTGGAATAGCCCTTATCTTTCCATTTACTCTCCTTTGCTTACTGCTGGTTCAGTGCCTGCTGCTATGCTGTTCTCTCTGGTCCTGGAGCCATCAGGAGCTCAGATGCTCAAAAACTTCTAATAGTCACGGAGGAGGGAAGGAAGTACTCATCTCTCCTCCTCCATCAGCCCTGCAGGTAACAGCTTTGGGGGATTCCTGTTGAGGAAACAGCATGGGGAAAGGGTTAAAACCCCTTCCACCCCCTGGCTGGTTTTGGTCAAAGAAAAAGATGTCAAGATATCCAATAAATGGATCTACCATGTCATCTCTAGTTTGGTTCCAAGTCCCTTTGATATCAATGAGACAAAAGTACACATTTAAATGCCTAGGGCTCATTTTATTTCAGTGAATTTAGCCATCATTATGACTAATGATTGCTGGATTGTGTCCCAAAGTTTGCCAGGAATTACATTGGGATAAGATGTTTGAGTCCTTCCCTCATCCTGATGAAAAAGAAGGATGTTACGATTACTGGGCAATATCCAATGGGGCCGTAGCGCTTATGGAATTGATGTCGCACTAACCTAAATGACCTCTAGTGCAATGCTATTAGCATAAGCTGTGCAATGGGTTTTCCAGAACCTTGTCATGGCACTTTATGCTATTACGCTAGAGGTCATTTATGCCAGGGCTATGTCAATTGCATAAGCGCAGCGGCCTTGTTGGACGCTGCCCACTGTGGTTTATTCATGGTGGCAGTATTCTAATTACCACTGAAACAAATTTGGGGTAGGGAAATTCTTTCCCAGATTTTAAATGGCTACATTGCAGATTAATTACAGAGGGGATCATTTTGGCCTTAGCAGACATAATTCCCTAAGACGCAGGATGCTTCCAGGTAGACAGCTCTTAGCACTAGTAATTAAAGGACATTGTACCGCTATTCTGTCTTCCATTCCTTAATTGATTTTTTTGTGGTAAGAAAAAGATGGAGAAAGTGAAGGGAAAATATACTGTAGGAGGGTTACAAATGGAAGACTGTGACATAAGGACACACACACACACACACACAATTCCATGTTTGAGGCAGAGTGATTGCACGATAAAAGCCTTATCTGGAAGCACCTGTAGTCCTCTAGCCATAACTCTGGAATACACCCATTAAAGTAGGGGTAGGCAGCATGGTGGGGGACCTGCAGGCACCAATGCACCCTGGACACCTTTCTTGATGCCCATCAAGGTGTCCTACCTCTCCCACTCCCCACCCAATTAACACATTTTCTTAGCAGCAGCTGGGATTGCTGTGAAATAGGTTTCTGTTGGTGCTGGAAACTGTGGGTTCAAAGGAGTTGTTTAGTGTGTTGCCTCCACCTCTGCCTTGTATTCAGTCTTTTCGGCAGGTGACTTGTCCTTTGGCATGCCTCCCATAGCAGTCATTTTGTGGTGGTGCCCAGGACCATTTCTCAAATTGCCAAGTGTGCACAGGGCCCAAAAAGGTTGCCTACCCTGCATTGAAGTGAGTGCCCAAACTGCAACACAAAACCAACTTATTTATTTCAAAGTGCCAACACTTATTTATTTATTTATTTATTTACAATGATTTATCGTCCATCTGGCCGGCAAACCGGCCACCCTGGGCGATGATACTGCAATTAAACCTGAATTAAACCTGTTTTTTAACACAGCAATTAAACCTGTGTGTGTGTGTGTGTGTGTGTGAGAGAGAGAGAGAGAGAGAGAGAGAGAGAGAGATCTTCAATGTGTGTTTATGCCAGATAGGCGATTTACAAATATAATAAAATAAAAATAATGCACGCCTGCCTTTCCTCGCCGCTGCCTTCCTCCAGGGACCTGGTCAGCCTCCTGGCCCGCCGCTACGCCGCCCGCGGAGCCTCCTGAGTCGGGACTTGGCCCAGCAGCCCTCCAGTCACTCCAGCCTCTTTGCTGCTGGCGTGCCTGGGCTGCCCTCTGCAGCGCCGGGCCGAAGAATAGCTCTGCGGCACCCGCAAGCTCACTTCCCGAGGGGCTGTGGCGCCGGCTGTGGATGGGCCGCAGAGGCGGCGCCGGCTGTGGGGAGGTGGCCCTGGCTGCGGGGAGGCGGCCTGCGTGCCCTGCAAAGAGCAGGTGCTCCCATCGGCCCTGCACACCACGTCATGGCCTGAGCCCGTGCGCGGGGCGTGACGCCACTTCGCGCCGCTGGCGGGGAGCGTTCGCGCTGCCCAGTGACGTCGTCGCTGGGGCAACAGCGGCTCTCTAGGCCTGCCCGCCCCGGGAGGACCTTCTTGGCCCTTCCCTGGCAGAGGTGGCAGCCTGCGGGCGATGCACGGCGGGCAGGAGCGGCCGCTCCCATTGGCCCTGCCTGCTGCGTCATGGCCTGAGCCCGCGCGCGGGGCGTGATGCCACTTCGCGCCGCCGTCAGGGAGCGTTGGCGCTGCCCAGTGACGTTCTCGGGGCGACAGCGGCTCTCTAGGCCTGCCCGCCCCGGGAGGACCTTCTCAGGCCTTTCCCGGTAGAGGCGGCGGCCTGCGAGATGCTGGCGATGCGCGGTGGGCAGGAGCGGCCGCTCCGCCCGCCTCCGTCCTTTGGTGGCTTTGCCCCCCTGTGCCCCCAAAGCCGCTCGAGGGCTGGCGAGTCGACCTATGGCTCGTGTGCCCACAGAGCGGTCCCTGCGTGCCAGCTGTGGCACGCGTGCCATAGGTTCGCCATCACTGATATAGGCTGAGGATTCCAGCCAGGAAAGATTGTGTTACTGCTGCATATTGCACACATTTCCATAATGTACCACTTTCCACAAATGGAAATCAAAGCCATATCACACTTCAGGCCTGCTGTATGATTTATGCAGTGGTATTTACTTCCAAGTAATACTGTGCTCATTGGCTGAATCTAGCTCACAAAGACTCTGATTTAAGACTGAAAATCCACACTCTACTGGCCAACAGATGCTAGCTCTTACTGGACATTAACCAACTGAAAAATTGAGGGCTTCTGGCAGCTCACAGAGGGTTGGGATTGATAATTAACTCTCAGCCACTGAATGCACTCCTGTGTGCCCTATCTGACAGTCCTTTATTTTATTTCATTTTTAAATTTTATTTTATTTTTAAATTTTATTTTATTTTATTTTATTTTGGAAGGCTGCTCTAGGAGTTAAAACGATACGAGGGACAGAGTAATACTGATTCAGAATGAATCTCAGTGGCTGCAGTGCAATACAGAGTGCATCACTGTTCAGGCATGTACATTAATGTTCATGTGCACATAACTCTCACCAGCTAGTGCACAGCCTGCCATTTTCATACACTGCATCTGGTGAGATTCATTTTGAATTGGTAAGCTTGATGGCATATTATAAGCAAGTAATCTCACCCCCAAGTATTCCTTAACCAAAAGGGGGAAACATCTTCTCTGGACCCAACCCCTGTGCAAGCAGAAGTCCATTTGCACAGTGTGACTTCCGCTCCTGTGACAGGACTTCCCCACTCTTCCCCTCTGCAGCCCCACCCACATGTGCCCCAAATCTACTCCAGCTGGTCCCCCAACCCTCTGAAGCAGATTTGGGGGGGTGGCCAGGGGAGCTTCATGGGGGAAGGGGAAATCCGTTCTGCCAGCTGTTCTCTTCCACTGGCAGAACGACACCATTGGATATGCTCTTCTTTTCCCCTCAAGTCAGCACTGAAGAAATGAATGCAGCATGTAGAGCTAGTGAAGAAGAACCTCCAGCAATGTTCTGAAGCAGTCACCCTTGGTGGAAGAACAAGGTGAATTCAGGGCCGGTGTTACCACTAGGCCAACTAGGCAGCGGCCTAGGGCGCAGGGCGAAAGGGGCGCCAGTCAGACAGAACTGAGTGGGGAGGGCTTTCCCCGACCCTGCGCTTTCTCCGCTGTTGGTGCTACTGCTGCTGCTGCTGCTGCTGCTGCAGGCCGCTGGGTCGGAGTAGCTGAAAGTTGTGCCAGTCCGGGCGCCCCCCCCCCCGAAGATTAGGGTGACGAGAGGGAGAAGCTCTGCTTTGCCCAGTCTCTCACACTCGCACACCCCCTCCGTCCCGCCCTGAGGCTCCCTCCCTCGCTCCCTTTCCCGGTCGTCTCCTCCCTCTCCTCTTCCCCCTCCTTTTCCCCTTCCCTTCCCCCAGAGTAGCCGCCGGAGGAGCAGGCAGGCAGGTGCTGAGGCAGGCAGGCGCGGTGCTCCTGTTGTGTTTCTGGGTTGTCTCCTCGGCCCAGCCGCGCCGCAGCTGCTGAAGGAATAATCCCCCCCTCCCCGCAGCCACGCCATGAGTTCTTTTCAACTTCTTCTCCGGCAGCGACTTTCGGAGGCTCCGAAAGTCCGCCGCCGGAGAAGAAGTTGAAAAGAACCGATCCTCCCAGGGGATCCCATTGCACTGAGGTTCAGCGGAGGGCTGTAATGCAGAAACACCTCAGCATGGAGCGTTTCCGGTTGTCCGTTGCTCAAAGGGCCTGCCTGTGCTCTGGCTATGCTCAGTTGCAGCCACTGAAGCCTTCCTGCCCTTTTCTTTGCCCTCCCTTGGAATCAGATTTCTCTCCCTCCCCCCACCCCCAACAAACCATTTCCCAAACCACATGGCCCGGCGCCTATTTTAAGGGAGGCAGAGACAAGACTTAAATGCAGAGGGACATACTGTTCTGAAAAGATATGGAGGGTGTGCTTGTTAATTCTGAATAATCTGAATTTCGGGCCGGCTCCGAAAGTCGCCTCTGGAGAAGAAGTTGAAACGCTACGTAACTTACATAACGTAACATAACGCTACGTAATGTAAGTGCCTTTTCCTCGCTCCCCCCTCCGCCTCGGCTTGCAGCAGCTCTCCGTCCCTCCTGTGTTTTTCTTTCTCATTCCTTTCTTCATCCCTCTTTTCTTTTCCTGCCTCCGCGCTCTCCCTTCCGCGCGCCCCCCGGCTCTCAACCTTTCGATCCCAAGTTTAACAGGGGGGGGGCGCTAAATATCTGATCTTGCCTAGGGCACCAAACTGCCTTGCACTGGCCCTGTGTGTGCTTGTTAATTCTGAATAATCTGAATTAACAGACCACTCCGAGGTGGTCTGTTCGGGCCGGCTCCGAAAGTCGCCTCCGGAGAAGAAGTTGAAACGCTACGTAACTTACGTAACATAACATAACGCTATGTAATGTAAGTGCCTTTTCCTCGCTCCCCCCTCCGCCTTGGCTTGCAGCAGCTCTCCGTCCCTCCTGTGTTTTTCTTTCTCATTCCTTTCTTCATCCCTCTTTTCTTTTCCTGCCTCCGCGCTCTCCCTTCCGCGCCCCCCCGGCTCTCACCCTTTCGATCCCAAGTTTAACAGCCCCCCCCGCTAAATATCTGATCTTGCCTAGGGCACCAAACTGCCTTGCACCGGCCCTGGGTGAATTCCATCACAAGTATACAAGAGTTTCCCTATTTTTCTCCATGGAAGGGCTTTAGGCTTTAGCTATCTGGTTGAACTCTTGCTGAAGTGCTGTTATGGGTCTTTCCATTGCCTGCATGGAAGACGCAATGGTGTACACTGCGATGGGCACCTTTAAACACCAGCCCATCGGCTTTCTGCACTGCTGGTTTAAATCTGTCAGTGGTTGCTCCTTGGTCAAATTTTGGCACTCATCTCAAAAAGATGTCCTGTAGCACCTTGAAGACGAATATATTTATTGTGGCATAAGCAAGGCTTTCCCAACCGGGTGCTCTCTGGATATGTTTGAACTCCTGATCATGGGCCATGTTGGCTGGAGCTGATGGAAGTTGATGTCCAAAACATCTGGAGGGCATCAGGTTGGGGAAGGCTGGCATAAGCTTTAACAAAAAGATGTGACCTATCGTATGGATCACAGCTTGTTCTTCATGACTAGGAATACAGGAAGCTGCCGTATACCAAGTCAGAATGTTGGTCTGTGTAACCCAGTATGGTCTACACCAGTCTTCTCCATCTTGTATCCTCCAGAAGTTTTGGACTGTCATCAGCCCCAGCCAGCATGGCCAATGGTCAGAACTGCTGGGAGTTGTCACCCAAAACATCTGGAGACTGGTCTACACTGACTGGCAGTGGCTCACCAGGGTTTCATCAGGGATCTTTCTTTCCTAGCCTGGCCTGGAGATGCTGGGGATTGAACCTGGGACCTTTTGTATGCCCTCGCTTTATATGAGATATTTTTGGCTTATGGGAAGCAAACATTCATGCACCTTCCAATCCCCAACCTGGAGATAGCCCTTCTTCGACTGCCTGAAACCCACATTTGGGGGAATTTGCGCAAATTTCACGTTCAACCGCAGCTCAATTTGCACAATTTCCCCATTCACGCAGAGCGAGCAGCGCTCTGAAATGCGAATGAGAACTGGGCATGAGATGAGTTGCAAGATGATGTTCAGCAAATCCTAGAGACCTTAAACTTTGCTAGTTCGCCCAAGCCTGCCCCTCACGCAGCTCAGACCTCCCCAATGCTGGTGGATTATTATTTTTTTTGCAACCTTTACTTTCCCCCATGGATAGGCAACTTGGTGGCCTCCAGATGTTCTGAACTACAACTCCCATAATACCTGATCATTGGCCTTTTCTGTCTGTGGCTTATGGAAATTGTAGTCCAAAACATCTGAAGGGCACCAGGTTGCCTAGCCCTGTTTTACGCTGGTCTTCAAGGTTTCTGTAGCTCTTTGCATCCCTTTCTCTGCTTGGCAATACTTCCCTCTGCCCTCAAATGCCCTTGACTCATTTCCTCTCCAGGCCATGGCTGCAAGAACATGTGGGATTGGGCCCACCCACCAATAGCATCCAGTCCCACACATGGAACATTGATTTGATCAGACACGAGCGCCCAGCTCATTAGCAGCTCATCAATATTAGCAATGACAAACTGGGTGTGGGGTGGATCACAAAGCAGAAGGCTTGTGGCAGTGTGTGTGTGTGTGTGACTTCTGTCACTGGGATTGCATCCAGAATGTGTTTGCTGTGCCAGATGCTCCCTCCAGCTGCCCTGGCGACCACAAAAAGAGCCTATGCAAGACCTTGATAGGAGGTAGGTGCCTCTTTGGGGTTCTAAGCATGCATTCATAGGGGAAACTCTTGGCATGGAGATATGATCCAACAGGGACCTGTCTTTGAGCAAAGAGATGAATGTGTGGTCAGTCAGTGCCTTCATCAGTGCTTTTCCAGGGTTGGTCTGTTTAACTTTGGTCACACACCCCAAGATCTTTGGACCTAAGATGCACTTTATTTTCCTCTGGTTTGCAAAATGTGTAGGGTGCATCTCCCTCCTAAGAGGCCCACTGGTTATGGACATCTTGAGATGAGCACCATAGCTTGCGGTTGTCAGTATATAATTATAGATTTCATAGATCATAGAGTTGGAAGGAGCCTACAAGGCCATGGAGTCCAACCCCCTGCTCAATGCAGGAAACTAGAGGAGGGGTCTCCCATCCAAGTAATAACCAGGCCTGACCCTGCTTAGCTTTCCACGCTCAGACGAGCTGAGCCAGCGTGAGCCACAGGCTTGTGAGGAGATGCTGAAGGAGAGGGAGTGCACCCATTTATCTGCCCAGGGAAGAGCAGCCAACACCTGGAGGTCAGTGGGGGAAGCTGCTGTAGACAGTAACACAAATAGCAAGGAGCTAATGTGGTCCCTCGTGAATGGGATAGTAAAGGAATTGATCTTCAGTTCCAACCTATCATATTTATTTATTTCTTATATTTATATCTTGCTTTTCCTCCAAAGTGCCCAAGGCGACTTACAGAATCCTCCTCCTCCTCTCCATTTTATCTCCACAACAACCCTATGAGGTAGGTTAGGCTGAGAATCAGTGACTGGCCCAAAGTCACCCAGTGAGCTTCATGGCTGAGTGGGGACTAGAACCCGGATCTCGGTCCCGAGTCCCACTCTACTGACAACACCACACTGGCTCTAACCACTACATCACCCTGGCTGTTTAGCCTCATGACTGTTACGAGGCTAAAAAAAAAGCTGAAGTCCATATCAACACACACATAATATCCGTGTGCTCCCTTCTATCCCGGGCAGGCACTCCTACTAGGAACATAGGAAGCTGCCTTATACCATATATTGAGTCAGACCCTTGGTCCATCTAGCCCAGTATTGTTGGCACCAACTGGCGGCGGCTCTCCAGGGTTTCAGGCAGGAATTTTTCCAGCCTTTCCTGGATATTGAACCTGGGACCTTTTGCACGCAAAGCAGGTGCTCTGCCAGTGAGCCACAGCCCCATCCTTTTTCTCCAGGTGTGTGTGTGTGTGTGTGTGTGCATGTGTGTGTGTGTGTCCCTTTAGTTCTCCATATGCAAGGTGAGGTATATTTTAGATGTTCTTGTCAATAGGCCATGACATTTCTTGCCAGAACAGACCATTTCCCGGTGTTAAAATTGCCTGACACTTTAATTAACTTATATTATCAGTTATTATGCCTGTCCACCTTGATTTGACAGCAGGATTTAAATTGCCACCGAAAGCCTCGCTTTTAAATAACTATTTTTTGTGGGGAGTAGAAAAATGGCAGGAATTAAAGAAGGGGGTGGGAAGAGGAAAGACAGGCCTATTACAAAAACAATAGCATAGAAGGTGAAATACGACAAACCCTTTGGGGACTGAGAGAATACAGGGATGGCAATATAATTAGCTATGCCTGAAGACGTAACAAATGAGAGGGACAAAGGGGCAGCAGAAGCGATTTTATTCTATTGTACTTTATTTTTGTACTCTTAAGCAAAGCACAGCAGTTATGTTACTGGTTCTGTGCCGTTGAAAATAACTGAAGTTCCCCGTCAACCATTTGTTAAGGTTGCGAGGGGCAAAGAAGCTGAGGAAGTCATATTTTATTTCTCTTTATTTACTTGTTAAGAAAATCACTGCATGGATTGCTCCCATGGATTGCCATTAGTCAAGTGAAAATAGATGTGCTTGTTGCAGAAGAGTATTTCTTCCTATTGGAGTAGAGAACAAGAAACGATAGGATAAACACGCATTTTCTATGTAGTTTGGTGCCTGGTTCTGCCATGCTACCCCCTTCATCTCAAAATGTGCATTTCCCTATGACATCTAGAAAGCCCATTTTTCACACTCACTGGGAATTCGCCCCGTTGAACTCAGCGAGGCTTACTTCGGAGTAGACATGTAGGGGTTACCTTGTTGGATAACTGCTGACCAATATATTCTCGGTAGGGTTGTCATGTGTCCTACTTGCCAAAAAAGAGGACACCGCTTTGTATAACATTTGCACAGGCAAATCTGTATGTATAGGTCCAAATTTAGAAATAATAACTGTTATTCGATTAGAAATAGAAGGCATCTTAGCACAGTGGGAAAAGCTGACTAGGGGCGCAATCCTATGCATATTTAGACGGGGAAAAGTCCCATAACTCCCAGCATGCCCCAGTCAGCAAGGCTGGCTGGGGCATGCTGGGAACTGTAGGACTTCCCCCCCCCCCGTCTAAATATGCATAGGATTGTGCCCTAGGTCAGTGTTCTCCAACCTTGGCCCCCCAGATGTTTTTGGCCTACAACTCCCAGCATGCCCCAGCCAGCTATGGAGTTGTGGGCCAAAAACATCTGGGGGCCCAAGGTTGGAGAACACTGACCTAGGTGACCCATGTGTCTGCTCAATCTGCTGTCCAGGTGCTAACTGCTGGGCAACTTCAAGGCCCCCTGACTATTCTCCCTCCTTGCGGTTCTTTGACTTTAAACCCGACTTGGACTGGACAGCTTCAAACAGAGGACTGACCTCTCCCCCAGCTCTCCAAAACAGAGGACTCTCCTCTGCAAAGTGGGACACCCGGCCACAATGTCCGCAGAACAAACACTCCGAGGGTGGCCTTCTTCAGCCAGCCTCCTGGAGAGGGTCTTGTCTAGGAGGGGGAAGACGGAATGCGCAGCAGCTGCCAACCCTGTTCAGAGAGAGCCTGCCTGAGGGAAGCTGCCGGGGTAGCAACAAGGGAGGCTGCTGAACGGGGGCTATCTGATGTGTGTCATCTGGAAATAGACAGAAGGAAGGATGCGGTGGTGTGGCAGTGATAAGGGGAGAAAGAAAGACACCTGTGTGACAGGCAAAGCTGAGGAGATGACAGCTGCAGTGCAGCAATCGCCAAATGTACATATGCAGCTCAAGTTCGGGCCTTCACTCTGTGATTCATTCCGTGTGCAATGGCACTGTCACATGCCCAGAGCTGCCGTAACTGATATTATTATTACTACTCCTACCACTACTACTACTGTAATTCTGTAGCATCCCAGGGGCTCCCAATGTGCCTTGCTGGGGTGGTGGTGGTGGTGGTGGTGGCGCTACACCTAGTTCTTAATAAGGGCACTGGCTCCTTGGTTCTTGAGCCTCTCTAATGGCTCCTAGGCCGAGGCGGCCCGCCCTCAGAGGGCACATCCTGCTCGGCGGAATCTCACCTCCCTTGGGCACAGGCCTGCCTGCCTCGACTCAGCGGGAGCCACTTACGGCGGATGTGACCCAGTTTGTGAATAAAAGCCTTAGGCGCAGCTTGTGTGGCGCTGGCTGAGGGAAACTGATTTGGAGGGAAAGCTTTCGAGTGGGGAAATTCAGAGCCCCGAAGGAGCCCGGGAAGAGACGGCGTCTTTAAAGGGCAGCGCACGGGGGGGGGGGGGGAGAAGCGGAGGGTCGCATGAGGTGCTGCAATTCTCGAGAGAGCTTTGTTCACGAACAAGGACAGCAGCAGCAGATCATGAAAGGGGAGAGGTCCCAGGAGCATGCTTTTTATTATTCTTATTCTGGAATATTTGATCAGGAATTAATACATCTATCTTGTATTCAGGCACAGTGAATTGACTGTGCCCTGTCCCTATATGTACTCCAGACTCTTCTCTCGCTGACTTCCTTTGGCCTAGGAGAAGCCCAGCTGCTGGCCAATATTAGGAGCCCTGCCTGGAGCTCTATACAACCCTGTTAAGAAACCTGTTTACTTGGGAGCACCTGTGTGGAACCTAAATCAGTAGTCCAGGCTCAGGACAACAACACAGCATTCTCATCTTGTTCCAACAAGCTGCTGATATTTATTTATTTATTCATTATATTTATATCCCACCCTTTTTCCTGCAAGGAACCCAAGGCGACTTACAGAATCCTCCTCCGCTCCATTTTATCCTCACCCTGTGAGGTAAGATAGGTTGAGAGTCAGTGAGTGGCCCAAAGTCACCCAGTGAGCTTCATGGCCAAATGGGGACCAGAACCCGGATCTTCTGAGTCCCAGTCCAACGCTCTAACCACTACGCCACACTGGCTCTCAGCTCTTATTGCCTGTTCTCCAACATGGAGGAAAATAGGTTCACCTTA
Organism: Shinisaurus crocodilurus; assembly: GCA_021292165.1. Classification (NCBI taxonomy): domain Eukaryota; kingdom Metazoa; phylum Chordata; class Lepidosauria; order Squamata; family Shinisauridae; genus Shinisaurus; species Shinisaurus crocodilurus. The sequence continues at coordinate 271,119,804 of CM037879.1, read as the reverse complement.
GCTGAACCTCAGAACTTACTTGATTTAAATATTTAGATCCCGCCTTTCCATCAATTGATCTACACATTGACACCTTCCTGTCATCAATTGATTTAGAAAGCAAGTCATGTCCAAAATGAAAACAAACAACATTGAAACCCAGCATAACACTATTACAGTGCAGTCCTAATACCAACAAAACATTTTAACCTAATAAAAAAGAAGCAGGAATATTAGCTAATTATGTACTACATGACTGAAATGGTGCAGTCCAGCGAGAGCTTCACCGTGTGACTTTGCTGATCGTGCATCTCACCTCTGAAGTGCTGCTGTCCCAGTCCAGACAGTGCAATACTCAAACAGAAATAGCTGCCATGGCACGTGATCTGAAGCCTGGATCACATGGCAGAAAGGGACAGACCACACAGTAGTCCAGGACTGTGCCCTAACTGCCCTTGTGGGGCAAGTCTCAGTGCCACTTCCCCATCACATCCGCCCACCATCTCAAGTGGTGAGAGAAACAAAACATCTGTAGCGAGGAAGGAATACATGTGTGGTCCATTTAAGGGGCTATGCATGCATTCCTCCAGAGCCACAAATGAATGACAGGGTGCACTGCAGCCCTGTTGCCATGGCAGTGGAGTGCCACCCCACCTACAGGAAGCCCAGGAAGTGTCACGAGAAACCAAGGAAGCCTTGTGAGATTATCCTGGTTGCACCACTATAATATGGCAGACGGTGGGAGGCTGTGGAGGAGACAGCTCAGGCCGTTTGCACCATCGATGTGAAACAACCAGACTGGATTACTGCAATGTACTCTGTGTGGGGCTGCCCTGGAATCTGGAGCCAGTGCAGAAAGCAGAATGCAGCAGCTGCAACTTCTTTCAGCTGCAACTCCTCTGCTGAAGGAACTGCACTGGCTGCCTAAATGCTACCCATGGAAGTGTACAAGTGTGCATTTGTGTAAGTCCAACTAAAAAACACACACATGAAAAAAATTAGGCACATCTGGGGCTCTTTTTTTTTTTTTTTTAAGGGGTGACAAACCAGTGACAGCTCCTCCAATGTGCTGCTTGGGCACTTTGAAGGGGCTGTCACTAGCTGTCACATATGATCTCTGAAAAAAGAAGGAAAAAAGGGTAAAAGGGGCAAAAAAGCCACGCCAAGTGCAGAAGGGCTTGTGATCACAGCAGGGGAAGAGCAGGCAAGTCAGTTCTGCCATGGGGTCCTGTGGGATCCCCATGGGAAGACCGAGGGGGAAGGAGAGGGAGGGAGGGGCCAAACAACCCACAGTGAGCCCAATCGTTTATTGGGTGCACCGTGGGTTGTTCACACAACAACCAACCCACTGCGGCTTATTGCCAGGGTGGGTTGTCATGATGTGCAAATAGTCCCAGTAGTTCAGGGTACAACAGAGGGGCAAGCCAAGCCAGAGTCCACAAACAGTCCCAGTCAGATCCAAAATAGCAAATAGCAAAGCCAGGCAGTATAGAGAAAAGGGGTTATGCAGAGAGAGTAGTCAAATCCAGGCCAAGGTCACTTACAGAGCAGAGTCCACAGGCCAGAGTCAAAAACAGGGATAAGCCAGGGATGGGGGATCCTCCCGCTTGGGGGCAATTTGACCTGCCAGCCCAGCCCATGGGCCTCAGTCAAGGCTAAACCCCTCTTCTAAGTTTCACCCCCTCACCTTCAAGGCAAGTGGGGAGAAGAATCCCCACTGTTATCTTTGACAATTGATCGGAAATAACAGTGGGGATTTCCCTGCCTGATAGGGAAGGGGAGTGGCATGTTAAGGGGAATCCCAGCTGTTATCTCCAATCAATAATTGGAGATAACAGTGGGAATTCCCTTAGTGTGCTGCTCACCATCCCAATTGGGAGGAGGAGTGGTGTGCTAAGCGCTTCCTTCAAAGAGGGAAGGCATGGGGCAGGCAAAGCCATGTCTGCAAATGAAGCACCAGCTGGAGGAGCTCCAGATGGGACTTCGCTCAGGGATCAAATACTGTCAGAGGGAGTGGCCACTCCCCATGACATCATCAGGCACACAGAAGAGCAGGTGATCCTTGCCCCCCTCCCATTATAGTTCCCCACCCTTGGATTGTGCCTCAGCTGCTTCTGCTACTCTCATTAATTCTCTGTACTGGAGCCTTGGTCTACTTTTGGAAGGATTTTTCTCATACTATAGGTTTAGAAAATATAGAGGAAAAAACACCATCTCTGCCTAAACATTAGAATACCAAAACTCATGAGGAACGACTCTTTAATATGTGCTTTCAGCTTATGGAGGCAAGAACCATAAACTAACTATTCCAATTCCACTGAAAGGCAAAATTGTCAAGAATATGAAATGACCTTAGCTAGAACAAAGAGAGAAAACATCACAAAGAATTATCATGCAGAATATTTTTGCCCCTTTGGCGGAGTTGTAATAGCTAGCAAGATGCCTTTAAAAACAAAAACAAAAACCCAGACAGGTAGCACTAGAATTAATTAGAGAGCCAGAGCTGTTGTTCACTCAATTAGACATCTGTTTCTGCCCCACCGTTTTAATGACAGCCAACTTGCCTGGAGCAATCACCACTTGCTTAGCATTGTGGCCAGCTGATAAGGCCCTTAACAGACTGCGTGATGATTTTACCTCTTTACAGAAAAGTTAGGGGATGCTCAGGTCATATAAGCCTTCTAAATGGCTGTTGGATACACAGGTCGATTTTAGCCTGGCTATAGGCTACCATCCTGTCCAGGGTGGGTGGGTGCTATTCTTAAGCCCTGCAGGAGTTTGTGTCGTCCCCCCCATTTATTTATTTATTTATTATATTTATGAATCGCCCATCTGGCCAGACATCCGGCCACTCTGAACGATTTACAATCCAATAAAATACAGGGGGGGGGGAGAACACACAGTATAAAGCACAATTAAAAACAGAACAAAACTTAAAAATCCTAACCCACCCCATATTCCCGCCTGAAAAGCCACATTTTTAATGCACGGCGGAAGCTAATCAAGGAAGGGGCATGGCGGAGGTCACTGGGGAGAGAGTTCCATAAATTGGGGGCTGCCACAGAAAAGGCCCTCCTCCTAGTCCCCACCAGCCTGGTTTCTCTGGCTGATGGGACAGGGAGAAGGCCGTCCGTGGCAGATCTTGTTGAGCGGCCTACTTGATGTTGCTGGAGGCGCTCCTTGAGATAAACTGGACTGGAGCCGTTTTAAAGGTCAACGCCAACACCTTGAATTCAGCTCGGCAAACAACTGGTAGCCAGTGCAACTCTTTGAGCACCGGAGTGATGTGATCACGCCGGCAGCAGCCTTTAATTAGGCGAGCGGCTGCATTCTGTACCAGCTGCAACTTCCGAACCGTCTTCCAGGGTAACCCCACGTAGAGCGCATTACAGTAGTCTAGGCGAGAGGAGACCAAGGCATGAACCACTGAAGGGAGCAGATGATTAGGAAGGTAGGGGCGCAGCTGCCATATCAGATGGAGCTGATACAGCGCCGCCCGGCTCACAGCTGACACCTGAGCCTCCATGGGCAGCTGGGAGTCTAGAGTGACCCCCAAGCTGCGGACCTGATCCTTCAGGGGGAAATGTACCCCATTCAGCACCAGGTCAACATCCCCTAACCTTCCCTTGTCTCCCACCAGCAGTACCTCGGTCTTGTCAGGGTTCAGTTTCAGCATGTTCCCTCCCATCCAGCCACCCACTGCCTCCAGGCACTTGGACAGGGTTTCACCAGCCAACCTTGATGAGGACTTGAAGGAGAGGTAGAGCTGTGTGTCATCCGCATATTGATGACAGCGCACCCCAAACCTCCTGATGATAGCTCCCAGCGGCTTCAGGTAGATGTTAAATAACATCAGGGAGAGGATGGAACCCTGCAGCACCCCACATGTGAGCGGCCGAGGGTCCAAAGCCTCCTCCCAAAAACTACCCCCTGGTACCTTCCAGAGAGGAAGGAACGGAACCACTGCAATACAGTGCCTCCCACGCCCAACCCCTCCAGGCGGTTCAGGAGGATACCGTGGTCAACGGTATCAAAAGCCGCTGAGAGATCAAGGAGGACTAGAAAAGAGCATTCGCCCCTATCCAAAGCCCTCCTCATATCATCCACCAAGGCTACCAAGGCCGTTTCTGTCCCATGTCCAGGCCTGAAGCCCGACTGGCATGGATCTAAATAATCGGCTTACATACATTTTTGGTGTCTCCATATGCCTCAAAAGTGGTCTAAAGCAGACTCCCCTCAATCTGGTGACTTCTAGATGTTTTGGACTACAACTCCCATCAGTCACTGCCAGCCAGTCAGGGGTGATGGGAGTTTTAGTCTAAAACATCTGTGGGCACCAGGTTGGGGAAGGCTGGTCTAAAGGCATATGATACAACTGTACTGCTCAAGCTAAGGAGGTCTGGTCTTATTCCCTGGAGACCATTGGGAACCCGATGTAAGTTGCTTTAAGAGATTTAGGGCTCATCAGCCTCTGAACTTGGAGGCTGCCAATCATGGCTCACGCTGGCTCAGCTTATCTGAGTGTGGAAAGCTAAGCAGGGTCAGGCCTGGTTATTACTTGGATGGGAGACCGCTCCTCTAGTTTCCTGCATTGAGCAGGGGGTTGGACTCCATGGCCTTGTAGGCTCCTTCCAACTCTATGATCTTTGAAATGTATCAAATCCAATGCAGAGCAGGAAGAGTGGCATTTTTGCTACATGGCCATTTTTTTACCTCTGCAGTCTGTTCCCCTCTCCACCCACCAGAACGCCCCCTTTACCCACTCACCGAGGTCGAGTTCCCAACCTCGAAGAGGCAACCAGCACAGTTCTTTCCATGCTGGCTGTGAGGGGGGTGCGGAGCATGGATTCCCAGCTCCAAGGCTGGAGAACTGTCTCCGGCCTTGGATCTGGGAATGCAAAGTATCCTATGGCCCCCAGACAATGTCTATGGGCCGTAGGATCACTCCCTCCGAAGTGTAATACATAGCTTTGGCTCAGGTAGCCAGCCTTTTCTCTGCTCACTGCCTATTCTTTTCTCCCTTCCTTAAGCCATTCTTCCTCGGGGTGTCTTATTTCATACCTCTCCTATCTCTTGGACTCTCCCCCCCCCCCGCCCCGTTAGGGTCCCTGGCCTCTGATGGAAATTGTAATATTGCCTGCTTAAATCAACGAGGTAATGTAACCACTAGTTACAGTGGGAGGAAAGGGTTAATCAAGCAATTCCCAGGTGCATGTTTTGTGACCCCCCTCCGCCCTACTTCCGGCCTCTCTGTGGCCAGTTCTCTCTCTCTACCTCTCCAACAAGATGGACACATGGTCTGAGCTGGCTTCCAGCCAGTGATTTCCAATGAAGACTCTAATCTGCCTATATGCATCCTGCATATATGAATAAATGGACTGAGGAAGCTATTGGGCCTTCCTTCCTGTGTGGGGAAGGCAGCTATTTATCTGGAAGCGGGTATCCGATCAGTTGAGTCAGTGTAAGGCATGGATTAACGCCTTCAAATGGTGGCTACGTTTACACTTTTTAAGCAGCTCCTGGTAGCTAACTTTCCTCACCCACTGGATGAGAGAGATGGAGAAGAAGTTACATAAGCTTGGCTTCTCTGTGGAAGTCGTGGGCAATTATGGGCTTGAGAAGGCCCAGTTTCTTGTTGTTCAAAGATTAATAGACTTAGATCTGCAGCATTTGAGAACAGCTGCTGCTAAGTCTTGCTCTCCATTAGTCTATATTAACTGTAATAATTGTAATAACTATGGTATCACTGCAGCCCCATACCTGTACTCACTAACTATTCCCAAGTACAGAAGAGCATGTACTCTTGCTTGCTTTAACGCGCTGCCATCAGCATTATTAAAAGGATGATTTAATAAGATTCCAGTTAATGAACGTCCATGTGGTGCTGGAGTAATAGAATCAGTTGAACATGTCCTTCTACATTGTATTTTTTATAAGGAATGCAGAGATAAGTTAATTTCCCCACTATTAACTGACTTTTCTGGAAGTAATCCTACCACCCTGGTATCAATTTGTTTAAGGGATGTATCTTCTTATGTCACTGGAAGAGTTGCCAGATTTGTTTATCATTTTAATACAAACTAGGAAAAAAATGTTGTTATCCTCTTGAGAGAAGGAATCCTATAAACTGCATTCTGTTGTTATAGCAGTTTTAACTGTTCTTACATTTCACATCAATTTTGCTGGTCTGTGACCATAATAAACACATGATGATGATGATAAATGGACTGTAAGTAAAACTAATAAATGTCTTTATTAGTTTTAAACCTTGTATGGTCAGTCTGTTCCTTTTAAGAGCCTTTTAGCAAGGGTTTAGCAACCCACATGCTGATAACCAGTTTCAATAACCAGGCTGTGCATAAGGGGGGAAACTCTGCTTTGTCCTAACCAGTATAGGACCGACTCCTTCTCATATCCTCCAACAGCCTCAACCTCTATGATTACAGTACTTCTGTGCATATGTTCCCTGTGCACGCAATAGCCTCTTCTCAGCCACACATCCAAACTGACCTCTCATTTCCAGCACCATAAGCTTATAAGATTTGTTAGCTTTTGCGTTCAAAGACTAAATTGGAGTCCCATCGATATATTCATCCAATAAAACATAGCAATCTTTTGAGATGAAAAACACTGGCAACCATATTTACAGGGATAATGTTAGCCAACTGCAAACAAACAGCACGAGGGAGGAAAATGCTATTATGACTGTCATGTAACCGTCAGCCTTTCTCAAACAGATAAACCATAAAATAAATAATTGTTGAAAGTGTATTCCCCCCCCCGCCCCCATTATGGCATAAAAGCTGAAACATCTCTACACAAACAGCAGATCAGAGGGTAAATCTGACGTCAGAGACTGTACCAGTTCAGAACTGCGGGCAAAGTGCATGTATGTTGTCAGCTTGAATGCTTCCTCACACAATCAAAGAAATAAAGAAACCCTGCACATAGAATACTTCTAAGTCAGAGAGAAAATTAAGCTAGAATCCTTCTCCCTGACATCCAGTGTGTGTGTGTGTCTGTGTATGTTTAAATCTTCAGGGAGTTTAATATGCAAGAACATTTAATCATGTGATTCTCCCCTACCTGTATTCTCAAGAGTTACTGACCAGGAACAGTTTTACCTAGAGAGGTACCCAGGGAGGAGCTGTAGCTCAGCGGTAGAGCACCTGCTTTGCATGAAGAAGGTCCCCAGTTCAATCCCCAACATCTCCAGGCAGGGCTAGGAAGGAATCCTGCCTGAAACCCTGGAGAGCCGCTGTTGGCCAGTGTCGACAATACTGGGCTAGATGGACCAATGGTCTGACTCAGTATATATAAAGCAGCAACTTCTTATGACTATTTATAAGGGCCCCATATTTCAATGTTAGAGCATATAATTTGCATGTAGAAAGCCCCGTGTTCAGTGCCCAGCATCACAGGTGGCTGGTCTGGGAAAAGACCCCTTCTCTGCCTGAGGTCCTGGAGGGCCAGTGCCAATCAGAATTGGTTGTGTTGAGCAGGGCAGGGCAGGGCAGGGCAGGCATGGTTGGATACCTGCCGAGGACCCACCCCCCAGCAGGGGCCTGCTGCTGACAATGCCCCCTCCCCGGAGTTGCTCTTCCTCTTCACCAAGGAACCTGCTTGTGCATCCACCTCTTGCTCTGGCCCAGACAGCAATGCTGGTGCGAAGGAGGAGGAGCAGCAGATGCCACTGCTGACTGGTTCACTGGTTCTCTTCATGTCAAGCAAGCAAGCGGTAGCAATAATGAGAAAGAAGATGAGGGCTGGAGCAATGGCAGTTGAGAAGGTTGACTCACCGAGGGAGGGGGCCGTTGAGGGTGTTTTTCCCAAGGACCCTCAAAAACCAGGAGCCAGCACTGGACTGGCAGACTAGGTGGACCAATGGTCTGTCTTGGTAAAAGGCAGCTCTCTGTAATTCATGCACACAATTGCATGTCAGTGTAGGCTAGCTTGGATGTCGGAATGTGTCCATTAAGCTTTATTTATTGATTGATTTATTTATTATATTTATACCCCGCCTTTTTTCCTGCAAGGAACCCAAGGCGGCTTACATAATCCTCCTCCTCCTCCTCCTCTCCATTTGATCCTCACAACAGCCCTGTGAGGTAGGTTAGGCTGAGAGTCAGCGACTAGCCCAAAGTCACCCAGTTAATTTCATGGCCGAGCGGGGACTAGAACCTGGATCTCCCGAGTCCCAGTCCAGCACTCTCACCACTGCGCTACACTGGCTCTTTTCAGGGTCCCCCCCCCCAATCCCAAATTTGTTCCATCCTGCTTCCATCTCAATTTGCAAGCTTTTTCTTTTTAAAGATTGGATGAAAATATGTATAATTGTTTTAGTATGCCTTTCTCTTAAGATACACATTTTTGTGAGCACTTATTTAAAAAAATGCATGCATTTTTGGTCAAGCAATTCCCCCTAATATATGTAGTTCTAGTGCTATTTATCCTAATATATGTTTTTTGTACACAGTTTCCCCCATTATTATTTTTTACACACTTTGGTACTAATTTTTAAAATGGAGAAATGAATCACAGAATACTCAGAGCTATGAAAGCCAAAGGATAACCGTGTTCCGGTTTGCGTACTGCTTCAGGAAGTGCGGATTTGTTTGGTCAGTTCTTACAGAAATGCAAACTAAGGGCGCAATCCTATGCATGTTTAGGCAGAAAAAAAGGCCTACAACTCCAGCTTCGCTGGCTGGGGAATGCTGGGAGTTGTAGGCCTTTTTTCTGTCTAAACATGCACAGGATTGCACCTTAACCACAATCCTATCCCCCACCCCCACATCCCTAGCTTGGAGTTTGCAAATATGAACATTTATATGCATTTGTTGCAGCACCCGTCTCATAAAGGGAGCCCTGACAGCTTGCTTGCTTGCATGACCACACTTGTCTTTGTGCTGAGGGGAGAAGGGCTCAGTACAAGATCTATCTGGCAAGACTGCTTCACAGCACATACACACATACAGACCATAAAGCAAGCCACATTTCCTGCTGACAACACAAGGCGGGTTTGGTGGTGGCTCGATACAGGCTGAACTGTGACTTGCTTGCTTCACCATATTCTGAGCTGAGCCTGGCTTGTGACTCAACTAAGGAAAGGTGAGAATTTTGCTTCCGTTCAGTTTTACCAACATTTATTTATTAGATTTATATCCCCGCCTTTTTTCCTGCAAGGAATCCAAGGTGGCTTACATAATCCTCCTCCTCCTCTCCATTTGATCCTCACAACAACCCTGTGAGGTAGGTAGGTTTGGCTGCGAGTCAGTGACTGGCCCAAAGTCACCCGGTGAGCTTCATGGCTGAATGGGGACTAGAACCCAGATCTCCCAAGCCCCAGTCCAACACTCTAACCACTACACCACACTGGCTCTCGCTTACTGTGAGAACATTCATGATGTTCTCCATATCTGGGACAAAAATAACTTTGGATTGAAAAAATAAGAATATGGGAGAAATTGAAATGGACAGATTTGTCCATCCAGGCTCAGGCCTTTGAGTGCTTTGCTCTTAAAAGCCTGGGTTTGAATCCTTGTGCATTCAACCATGTTAATCCTGAATCAGGGTTACCACCACTTTTTTTCTGACAGGCTCTTCATCTTTAACAATTATATGGCAGGCAGGCACATCATAGTCCTCTTCATGCTGGGAATAGCTGTATCCAATGAATGTGGCAGGTGCAGATGGGTGAGAATTCTCATTCATTTTATCTTTTATAAGAATTTACCAGCATTCACAAAATATGCTTCATATTTGGCAAAGGACTTGAGATTTTAAAAAATGAATGCAGGAGAAAGCTAGATTCGCCTTTCCCTATGTAAGACTCACCCTGGTTTGGAAATGTGAGTTGGCTCTAAGTTAATAAGAGAAAGGCTTTGGTTTTGATGCAGAAATTATTTGTCTTAATCACTGGAAAGTAAGCTATTTCTGAGACATCATGGACAATTGCTGGCTCTTCTTGCTTGGCAGCGCTGGCAATGCTATATTTGACCATTCATCAAGATGTCTTCATTTAACCCCAATAAATGGCAATCTTATTTCAGTCCAGCCAGACAGCCAGAGAAGAAACTGATTGGGAGATTTACTGAGTCATTACCTTGGGCATAGGTTTAAATGAAATTTACTGGCTTGGTAAATGGTTTCAGAGCTCCAGGCCTAGAGTTCCTACAGTAAATCATATGTGCCAGTTTCTTGGAGGAGACTCTTTCATCAGGATTTCTCTTGTGTACTTAAGGAAGCTGATTTCTTTCTGTCAATATGGTGGTTCTCCAATCTTGTCATAGTGAACCTCCGTACATGAAAACAAGAGTTTCTTTAAGTGTAACCATGTTTTTCAGCCAATAGCCTTAGGGCGCAATCCTATGTATGTTTAGCCAGAAAAAAGTCCTACGACTCCCAGCATACCCCAGAATGGCTGGCTGGGGCATGCTGAGAATTGTAGGCCTTTTTTCCCTATCTAAACATGCATAGGATTGTACTCTTAGGCTACCTTTGGTGGAAAACATGTTAAAAATTACCCCATTTCCTTAACAGCCATAATATACCACAACCTGCAGTGATCAGGTTGCCTTGGGCATGGCTCTTAAGAACTAACATAATATAACAAGAGCTGTGCTGGATCAGATCAAAGGCCTGTCTAGTCCAGCATTCTGTTCTCACAGTGGCCAACAAGATACCTATAGGAAGCCCACAAGCAGGACATGAGTGCAACAGTACCCTCCTGCTAGTGTTTCCCAGCAACTGACATACAGAGGGATATTACCCCCAATACTGGGGATAATATATAGTAGTCATCATGACTATTAGCCACTGATACGCTTATCCTCCCTGGATTTGTCCAATCCCCTTTTTAAGCCGTCCAAGTTGGTGTGGCCATCACTACATCTTGTGGAAGTGAATTCCATAGTTTAACTATGTGCTGTGTGAAGAAGTACCTCCTTTTATCTGTCCTCAATCTCCCACCATTCTGCTTCATTCTATTACCCTGGATTCTAGTATTATAGGAGAAAAGGGCGGGGGGACATCACCTTATCCACATTCTCTACACCCTGCATAATTTTATACACCTCTATCATGCCCCCTTTACTTGCTTTTTTTCTAAGCTAAAAAGCCCTAAACATTTGTAACCTCTCCGTACTGGAGAGTTGCTCCAGCCTCTTAACCTTTTTTGGTTGCCCTTTCGCTACCCCTCCTTATGTGCAACCCACTGCACAATTGCTTTGATATTAGCAAGTTTCCCCTAATATTTGGCTTAAGGCCACCCACCTTCCAGCACTTTAAACTTCATTTCGTCTTGTTCTCAGCGGATATAAAGCATACAATCGTTCTCCCTCTTATTTCTGACATCCTTTAAAATATTTGATAGCTGTAAACCTGTTTCCCGCTCTGAGGATGGACCATAGCTCAACATGGTTTGTATGTAAAAGATGCTGCCTCCGGCATCTCTCGAGTGCTGCTTCAAAGATACTGACTCATCCATTTATTTTCCAGGGCCGGCATCAAAAGTAGGCATGGTTGGGCACTGGCTGAGGGCCAGGCGGCCAGCCTTGGTGCAAGCTCCCCTGTTGCCCGAGGCGAGAGAGCGCATGCACTGTCACCCCTGCATTGCCTCCCCCACCCCCTTCCCGCCACCATGCCGTGCCCGCTACCCCCTTCCCAGCAGAGGCCGGTGGCTCCAATGTCACCAAAATAGGAGTCACCTTCCAGCCCCTCCCTTTACTGTGTCACATCCTGCCCCCCTAACCCCTTGCCCCCCACCCCACTTACTTTTACCACCGTGAAATGCATTGCCAGAGGAAGCAGCCAACACGGCTCTTCAGGGAGCCAGCCAGGCCAAAATGCATTGTGGGATGGGTGTCCCAGGAGATCGCCTGTACAGGCAGGGCCAAAATACTAGCATATTTTAGCTTAAAACTCTTGCTTCCAGGAATGAAGCCATAGGAGAGGCATTCTGACCTTTTTGGAATGTGGAAAAAACAGCACAAAAGCTGGGAAAGCACCAAATGGTTAGTGGTTGGGGGAAAGAGGGCGGGGTCAGGAGAGGGGCCATCCTGTTGGCTGGCAGGCTGCCAATGATAACTTCTCTTACAACTCTCAGGTACCAGTGAGGAATTTGTCCAGTCTTCTGATTTGTCCCAGTCTTCCAAGGGTACCATCTCCCAACCTCTATGAGGTAAATGTAAGCAGCAATGGGAAAGATCGACAACACATCAGTGGACCTGAACTCCCCTTCTGAGGTGAAGGAAGCTGCCCTGGAGGAGTCTGAGCCCACAGCTTCAGAAAATGAGGACGCCACAAAGAAGGAGGAGGTCCCCGACAGAGGATCTTGGAAAGGCAGATTCGACTTCCTGCTCTCCTGCGTAGGATATGCCATTGGCTTGGGCAATGTTTGGCGCTTTCCATATCTCTGTGGCAAGAATGGAGGAGGTGAGATGAACCTGCCGAAGACTTGCGTTTGGTTAATAACACCAGAATGCAAGAAGGGGGTGGTGGCGTAGGTCGCGGTTTGAAACCTGTTTGCATGCTGCCTACTCACTTGGCATCTCTTCAGCAGTGTTCTCCAACCTTGGGTCCCCAGATGTTTTAGCTGGCTGGGGCATGCTGGGAGTCGTAGGCCAAAAACATCTGGGGACCCGAGGTTGGAGAACACTGACCTACAGTGTTCTTCGGTGCAGCAAGTAGCCATGTCAACTAAAAGGGAAGCCCCACTGAGTTCAGGGGTAAACACAGAACAAATGTGCACAGGATTGCAACTGTCATTGCCTTTCGGTAGAAAAGCTATACTCGAAACAAAAATGCAAATTCAGTAGTAACTTAAAAACCCAACAGTCTGAAACCTAAAAACCATTAAAATGTACAATATTCAAATCACATAAAAGCATATATATCCAATATATGGATTGGTCATCATAGAAAAGGTTTTCAACTGCCTGCCCAAAGAAGCTAGAAGTGTCAGCAACATGGAGATACTAAAACTGGTTGACATACCTACTTTACAGACTTGTTGTAAGGCTGACTTTCACAATGACTGTGTAGTGCTTTGAACTCTCTAAAGCAAGGGTGGGCAATTTATGGCCCTCCGGATGGTCTGGCCTACCACTCATCATCCCTCAGCATTGGCTATGCTGGCTGGGGCTGATGGGAGTTGTAGGTGATGCTAAGTATTATTATGTCTCCTGGCTGATTCCTCTGGGGAAGAAATTCCATAATATGGATGCACCACGTGAAAAGCCGTTCTCTTCCATGTCCCTATGGAACTCAGGAAACTGGAAAACATGGAGCAAGGAAGCACCACCAGACCACAAAGGATGAGAACACATATCTGGGAGTAGGCATTCTCTAACAAAACTGCGGTGGCCTGGACAAAACAGTGCTTGCAGCTTTAAATGGTTTGGGGCAGGGGTGCGCAACTTGTGGCCCTCCCACCAGCTCTAGCCATCACAGCCAATGGTGAGGGATGGTGGCAGTTTTAGGCTAAAAGAACTGTAGCGCCACAAATTGCCCACTCCTAGGCAGGGGGATCAAGCAAGCTTCTGGCCTCTTCCTCCCGCTTTCCTTTCAGCCGGTACCATTCCTCTTCTTTTCTGGTGGATCCCACTTCTTTTCAGTCAGGCTCTGCAGAAGCAGATACTTACAGAGATGGCTTTCTCCTCCTTCCTGTCCAACTGCCTGCCTGTTGCCTCTCCCAGTTCCAGAAATAGCTCTGGCCTGGTCAAGGCCAGAAGATAGAAACTGGGCTTTCAGTACTATGCATATTATCATCTTTCCAATAAGAAAGTCCGTATTACCAAAAAAGCAGCATCCAGTCTGATGCCCATCACCTCGATTGGCCCTCCAGTAAAAGTTGTTAAGTTAGAAGAGCTTTCCTCAACCTGGCATGCTCCAGATGTGTGTTGGAGTGCACCTTTCCATCATGATGAGAGTTGCGGTCCAACACTTCTAGAGGGCACCAGGTTGGGGAAGGCTGAGTTAGTAAACTATGTAAATCAATGGTTCAGAAAGCGACATAGTCGGTGCATAATTATTCCTAATATCACACCTAATATTATGCCATATTCATTCACGGTTTAGACTTCTTTTAAAGTAACTCTAAGTGCACGCGGGCTTGCAGCTTTAAAAGGGGCCAGAAAAGGTTTCCAAATTGCAATCCACCATCCTAATGGAAAAGGTCAAGCAAGACTCTGTTGCTACTCTTGGGGAAAGAGCCTAACTCCTCACATCCAGGAGTGCTTCTAATTTCATTTGTCTTTGTCCGATTTGCTTACTTTTAATTATATCGCTGCTCCTCTGCTACCACATCAGTTCCAGTTAAGGTTACCAGCTCCTGACCTAGAGATCGCTCCTCGCCTTTCATGATTACACAGAAGGAAATTGTTCAGCAGTCACCGAGTTTTCCTGTCACTGTGTGAAGCAGCTGATTGAAGCCATTTCACGGATTTCATAGATCATAGAGTTGGAAGGAGCCTACAAGGCTATTGAGTCCAACCCCCTGCTCAATGCAGGAAACTAGAGGAGGGGTCTCCCATCCAAATAATAACCAGGCCTGACCCTGCTGAGCTTTCCACACTCAGACAAGCTGAGCCAGCGTAAGCCACATAGTATATATTCCTCCTGTTGCTCCAGTGCTTTGAACAGTTGAATGGCAGGCAAAGAAGCCACGGTGGAAGTGCTGTGTGAAGAAATGCTTCCTTTGATCTGTCCTTAATCTCCCACCACAGGTGATCATAGATCATAGAGTTGGAAGGAGCCTACAAGGCCATCGAGTCCAAGCCCCTGCTCAATGCAGGAAACTAGAGGAGGGGTCTCCCATCCAAGTAATAACCAGGCCTGACCCTGCTTAGCTTTCCATGCTCAGACAAGCTGAGCCAGCGTAAGCCACAGGGTTTTAAAGTCTCCATCTTGCTCACTGGACAACATTTTAACATTTCTTGCAAAAATTGAAAAAAAATATATCAATAAAACACATATGATTATAAAATATAAGACTAGCCTTCCATCAGAAAACGACAACAAGTCTAGCCAGTCAAATAAATCACCTAATGTGTCTGGTGGGTTTGGCTATTCAAGGAGCAATTAACAGACTATTCATCAGTAATCCTGCCATTACACTCAACAGGAAGCAATAAAAGGGGCAGAAGCGGAAAGCAGAAAACCGTTGATTAACATTGCATATTATCTTTATTGAATGGGACTGTTTTCTGAGTTATCATTATAGAAGGATCTTATCACCGGCATTCGGCATTGCCAGATATAATAGCGCTATATTAAATGTTGTGTGAAAACACCATTTTAATCCCACTTCCAGCTGAATTAACACCGCCCCGCCCCCCCATGTCTAAGCAGCGGTAAAAGTTTTTAGTGTGGAAATAATTAGAGTTTGTTTTTAAGAACTTGTAAATTAAACAATAAAAGTTAAACAATAAATAGGTGTTACCTTATTAATGAATGATCCTTATAACAGGTTCATAAAACTAGCAACTGACTAAAGGTGCAATCCTACGCAAGTTTAGACAGGGAAAAAAAGCCTACAACTCCCAGCATGCCTTTTTTCTGTCTAAATTTGCATAGGATTGTGCCCTAACGATGAGAGTATAACTGTTGTTGGGAAAATCTCTGTTTTTATGAATTTTGAGTGGGTCTTGAATGAATCTCTGCTAGGAAAGTTTACCAGCCCTAAAAAGCAGTTGCCGTGAGATGCTTTCTCTCCCTGCCGCCCGTCTCCTAGGTGCCTTCCTGATTCCCTACTTTCTGACACTGGTGTTTGCTGGGATTCCACTTTTCCTGCTAGAGACAGCTCTTGGCCAATACACCTCGGTTGGTGGACTCGGAGTCTGGAAACTAGCGCCCATGTTTAAAGGTACTGTGAGCTCATACAGCTGATGCAAAATAAATTGATTGTCATGCCGTAGCGGCTGCTGCTACTCCTCTCCCTCCTTTGCCAGCAGGCACAGACCAAGTCCTTTTAACTATAGCTTTATTATGGTAATAGGAGTCAGCAAGGCTGGCTGTAAAGTACAAACTAAGCATATTGCAGAAACTAATCACAAAAGAAACAAGCCTAGTTAAGAGTTCTAAGCAATCAAGGTATTAAGGAGCTGCAATTTCACGGGTAAGAAGTGGACTCTAAACTGAGGGTTTCTTTCCCCTCCCTCCTAAACTCAAATTACTAACACCCGGCCTTTAAGGCAGATCCTCTTGCTTGAGGGCCAACCATTTAGAGCAACTGACAGACACTTCTTAGTTGGTCTACCCACTTTGACTAACATCTGAGCCTGGGATTAGTTAGGCCTGTTCTGCCCTCCTCCGCATTAACAGGCTCACCCTGACTTCCCGCGGTACCTGAAACAGGTTGCCTCCCTGCTGATCTCGGAGTGCCCTGGCACTTCAGCCAGGCATTCCACCCCCTTCCCTTCATGGAACTCAGAATCTGCTCCCACCTCCCTTGAAGCCGGCTCTTCTGCAGCAGCAATGGGCCCAGTCCCCACATAGACCCTGGAGCAGGGGTGTTGAACCTCACGCCCAGCTCACCGGGGCTCACAATCTGAACCTCCAGGGCTCCCCAGCTGGCTACACCCACTCTCCCACATCACCAGGGGGTTCCCACTTTCCTCCCACCTGCCTGGTCATTTGGTGGTTTCCCTGCTTTTGCATCCCACCCCCCACCCCCATTCTAAAAGGTTGAACTACCTCTCTCCTAAGGCTTAGTTACTGGCAGTAAGAGCATGGTGGGTTGCCAACAGCTTGTTGAATCCCTATGAACTTGGAGACTTAGAAGGATCACACTGACAGCCACTGCACCACAATGGATTTTTAAAAGGATTCTGGGAAAAGAGTAGGACTTGGCTATGCGTGTAGGAAATGTATCCTCCTGTGCGCTGTTCCTCTTCTTTACCTTGGCCAGTGTTTTCTAGTAGCTATATATAGAAGAGTCAAGCTTTTCAACTCTGTGGAAGGCCATATGTTTGAAAGTGTGGTTGGCCATTATGTCACAGCTGGAAATTGGACTGGGAGCGGTCCTAGAACCAAAACAAAATTCCACAGATAGTTCAAGTTGACTGACTGATTTTTACAAATCAAATCCAGAGTTTTATCAAGTTTAAAATTCATTATTGTGCAGTGAGGAACCTAAATCTTAAAATGTTGTGGCAATACTATTACGTATTCATTTGTCGAATTCAGGATTTAGTTCCCAGTTTTTCTGTGATCTCTATATTCCAAAAGGGCTCAAATATAATTGGGAATGCGGTACAAAAAGTTCAGATTAGAATAGAAATCCAAATTGTTGCAAGTATTTGCATTTAATTTGAGATTTGCCGCTCCTCCAGTTCATCCCTCCCCCCCGCCAGTAAGTTCATTTTATTTGATAAATTCAAAGTAGTGGTTTTGTTCAGCAAGGTTTTCCTGAAAATGTCATAAAGGATCCCATAAAAGGCTGGAGGCTACCTGCTCTTCAAACTCGTCTGGTTAAAGACTAATCACTTGTTATAACTTACCGCTTTGGCAATAAACTCTGAACTGATACTATTCACCAACACAAAGTCAGTCTTCCGGGTCACTGCCACCACCCACTCTCTTCACTAGCACCGACTAGTTCAGCAGAACCTTGTCAGCCTTGGCATGATGTAATTTACTAATGTAATTTAGTACTAGGGAGGACATGCTATCGTCCCCTTGACCAAAATGCTCAGGGTGATCTTGAGATGGAGAATAAAATCAGGGACGCATCCAAACGAGGAAGTGTTGTAATAATGGGTGACTTCAATTACCCTCACATTGACTAGATAAATGCATGTTCCAGGCACGACAAAGAGGTTAACTTTCTTGATGTTCTAAACCATTATGCCCTAGAACACTTGGTTATGAAACTGACCAGAGGGGAGGCAACCCTGGACTTAATCCAAGGGATGCTGCCCAGGACCTAGTACAAGATGTGAGTATTGTTGAACCGAATGGAAATAGCGACCATAGTGATATCAAATTTATTTTCTCAGTGGAAAGTCTCCAGGGAAGTCTAACACAGTCACATTTGACTTCAAAAGAGGAAACTTCTCTAACTGTGACCCTAGACAGGTCTACTCTGAAGTAGATTTCACTACCACAAGATGCAGTGATGGCTACCAGCTTGGATGGCTTTGAAAGGGGATAAGACAAATTCATGATGGATAAGGATATCAATGGCTATGAATGATGACTATATATTACTTCCAGTATTGGAGACAGTACACCTCTTTATACCAGTTGCCAGAAAACAATAGTGAGAGTGGGGTTTTGCTCTCAGGTCCTGCTCGTGGCTTTCCCGTGGTTGGCCACTGTGTGAACAGAATGCTGCACTAGGCTGACCTTTGGTCTGATCCAAGAGGGCTCTTCTGATGTTCTCATAGCTTTTGAACACGTGATGTTTCTTGTCTCATAGGAGTGGGCCTGGCTGCAGTGGTTCTCTCCTTCTGGCTGAATATCTATTACATTGTCATTATTGCCTGGGCACTGTATTATCTCTTCAACTCTTTCACTGCGGTGAGTTTCTGCTGCTCTTTCTTGGGGGTGGGGTGGGGATGACATGGGTGAGGCCCATCTATTGTAATAAAGTTAATGAAATGGGTGACTCAGTCTTTGCACTGATAATGTAACCCTGGCCCCACAAGTATAGAACATATAACATAGATTTTGTAGCCTTCTTTGCTCTCTGAGACCTGCCTCTTTGATATGGAAGCTACATTCTCATTAACTTGCTTGACTTCTAGCGTATTCTTTCCTGAACTGGGTGGGGAGAACAACAGCCAGAGTTTGTGAGACCCCAATTGGCCTCTGCCTGTAATACTACATTTGATCACAGCCAAGCCATTCTTATCAGAATAAAGGCTCCTTTAACAAAACTCTCTAAGCAATCAATAATAGATCTAAAATGCATCTGTGTCTATTGTGCCTGTGGGATTCCATTTCATTTAGGCACACACAGCTGCTAAGGGGCTGTCCATGTACTGCGCTTCTGTCCACTTTGGTTTTTCTTCTTTGACTGTATTCCCAAACATCAGCGAAACCTCTTGTCAAGACGTGTGTATTGTTTAGCCACTTCTGAACCATATGTCAATAGTCTCCAGAGTTACGCCAGATACCTGCTGCAACTTCTGTTGTTGTCACTTAAAAACAACAGCCTAGTCATTTGTCTAGATTTCACTGTGGTGGCCTGGGAAGAACTTTAGATCAGGACTTTGCCCTCCGTTAAGCTCATTTTTTAAATTTTTTTTTGCAATGACAAAGGAGCTGATCTCACAGAAGAACTTCCCAGACAGTCTCTGTGAGTGTGTCTGTCTGTCCATCTGCTGCCTTCTCTTGAACAGCTTTGCTGATGCAGCTGGGAGTGGTCCCATCTGAGAGAGGGGGGAAGAGAATAGACTGTGTTTGAGGAACCTGCTGCATTTTGCTAGAAAAAGAGCTCCACAAAGCACCCCCCCCCCCCAGAACTGCATAGGGAGGTATATGTAAGAGAGACACCTGTGCTTTTGTGGCATTAGACACCATCACACAAATTCCCACCATCATTTCAGACCTATTGTATGCCAATCACCTAGGGCTGAAACTATGCATGACATGCAGTTGCATGGATGTTTCCCACACTTGCTCCCCACAGCCACAGGACACTCCAATGTTGAGCAGAGGACAAGCTTGTTGTGCGTGTGCGTGTGCACGTGTGCTATGTAATCTTTTCACCTCTGACCATTTCCTGCTCAAAGTTGCCCTTTCCCCAAAAAACTGTTTTCTCCCTTACAAGTGAAACCTGTCCTGCATCTTTCCCCCTGCAGGGTAAAAAGCAGCTGTGCTGTGACTGAGATTTTAAGCCAAAAAAGAAGAAAGCAGCTGGAGGGGAAGGGGATACATAGCCCCTCACCCATGGCAATGCTCCACTTAAACTTGCAGCTTCCTGTGGCTGATTTTGTTCATTAAAAAACATTGAGGTGTTCTAATGGCATTTCACAGGTGTTCTCTGGCTTCCACCGAAAGACAGACAGCGTCTTATGAAGGAAACCCAAATTATTTTATTTTTGGATGAAACCAAATAGAGGCCCAGAGCTTCAAGCTGCACTTCATCCTTCTTCACAACAAGAGGGTTTTCTTCTCCCTTGCAGGATTGTGCTGCACATAAATGGGTATTGTTTTATTTGCCAATCTGAGGCTGCAATCCTATCCTATCCATACTTCCCTGGAGTAAGTCTGATTGAATTCAAGGGGACTTACTTCTGAGTAAATGTGTAGGATTGCACTGTAAGGATTTTGGTTTCTTGAGCGTTTTAACATTATGTGTGGAACTGCAGGGATGTGAGGAGTTGGTGGAGAATAGAGTTGCCAGCATTATGACCGTAGCAGGCCTCCTATGCTATATTTCTGCATGAGAGGCAGATATTCAGCAAGTGAAGCTGCTGACCTTTACTTTCCATTTCTTCTCTTCCCCATCCGTACCCCAGGACCTACCATGGCAGAACTGTGGAAACACCTGGAACACGGACAGATGCTTTTCCAACTACTCCCTGAATGACACTACCAACCTGACCAGCGCTGTGACCGAGTTCTGGGAGTACGTCTCCAGCCTAAGTCAGGTTTTGCCATCATTGGGGTCATCTCCATCAGTGCAGGGGCTCAGGTGGGAGGGATGGGGAAGCAGGATCCTCTCACTAGCCTTCTGTAGGAAAGGGCTTAGATGTGTCATCCATATTTCAATGCGATATTTGTGACACAGGAGATGGGAGAGGTATCCAAACTCTGAAACTAGAAATTCCTCCCCCCCCCAAACTAGTAGATAGTGTCAAAATTTGGTGGGTGTATTTCCTCGTTCTCATTCCCCTTCCCCTCCTCCCTCCCAACCTGGCTTTTGGAAGAGGGCTGGTGTCATCAGGACCTGGCATAGTGGGGCATTTGCTGAGGTCCATGCATCCCAGCAGGGTCCACCAGGGCTGGTGTCTTGCCTGCCCCCAGGGATGGGGATTCGGACTCCAGGACTTGACTCGTGAGTCGGACTGAGTCCCCCCTCTGACTCGAGTCAGACTCAAGTCCCAATATTTTTAATGAGACTCGAGACTCGACTCGGGACTCGAGACCAAGGACTCATGTTCCAAAATTGTGTTCCTCAAATGCAACATGGATAGGTTTTGGGAAGTACAGCAAGTTTATTTTTTAAAATCATTTTCCTAAAATGCAACCTTTCAGACATTTTGGGTTTGGCTGCCTCTGCCTGCCTGTTTGGGGTTCCCTGCCTCCTCTGCCTGCCTGGTCTCTTCTTGACCAGTTCCACAGTTTGAATTGTCCAAGAGAAAGTCCTCTGCCTGCCTGCTTTGGGGTTCCCTGCGTCCTGTGCCTATCTGGTTATTTTGGGTTTGTCTGCCTGGTCTGTTCTTGCCAAAATCAGTTGCAGAGTTTTGAAATAAAAAGGCACACTTGTGCCTAGAACTTATTTAAGCCACACATCTGAAGTAGCCTTATTTTGTTGGGAAAACCCCCCCATTGATTTTAATAGGGACTCGTGGAGTCAGCTTTGGGAGTGGCTCGTGACTCGTGAGTCACCATTTTGGACCAAGGACTCGGACTCGAGACTCGGGTCCAAAGACTCGTGACTCGAGACCAAGGACTCTTCAACATCCCTGCCTGCCCCTCCCAGTGCCTGCTGCCACTTGGACCCCTAGGGGCAGCGCTCCAGCATCGACTAGCCTCTCCTCTCCTCTCCCTTGCTTGCAAGTAGGTTTACCCAGCTGTGGCGGCTGCGGCAGTGTAATGAACCAGGGGCTGAGCGGTTGTTGTGCGCCTGGTCTATTACAGTGGTGGTGGGTGCTGGGCATGGGGGCAGGCTCAGTGCTGGGGTGCCATGTATCCTGCTTGAGTCCACTACACAAAGGGCTGTCAGAAGACACCTCCATGCTTGAAGGCTGCCTCTGTTGGAAGGGCAGTCCAGTCTAGTCCAAGTCAAAGACAAAGAACCACGAGGAGAGGGAGCGGGGGCCCTGAAGTTGCCCGTTGGCACCTGGGCACCGTAACACCTGGACAGCAGCAGACTGAGCAGGCAGATGCACCTGCTGCCGCCTGGTCACACGGAGGTGTTTTGTGCTTTTATTTAAATTACATGGTTGGATCCAGATTTAAGCGGGATCAACTGCACTGGAGGAAGTGGTGGACTTCTGGACTTCCTCTGTCCCATGGCAGCTCCTCCAGCCCACTGGAAATGCTACACAGAGAGTCAGGAGGCCCTGATGAGTGGGGTGAGTTGTGATGTCTGGATAGGAGAGGGGAGGCTCCCCAAAAATCAGGCAGAGGGACCTGCAGTAAGAGAAACCCTTCTTCTCAAGGAGGGTCCCTTTATTTTTATTTATTTATTTATTATATTTATACCCCGCCTTTTTTCCTGCAAGGAACCCAAGGTGGCTTACATAATCCTCCTCCTCCTCCTCTCCATTTTATCCTCACAACAACCCTGTGAGGTAGGTTAGGCTGAGAGTCAGTGACTGGCCCAAAGTCACCCAGTGAGTTTCATGGCCGAGCGGGGACTAGAACACAGATCTCCTGAGTCCCAGTCCAACACTCTCACCACTACGCCACACTGGTCCCTTCCTCTCATGGAAGTCAGATCCTGCCTGGATCCAACCCATAGTATGTTTTTCTACATGTGAGAGTGCATGCGTGGGTATAATGCAAAACGTATGCAAATCTATACCCTCCTTCATCTTCTTTTTTGCGGTGTTGCATTTCCTCTCTTCTGCTGCTGATGGGTAAGTGGCCACCCTACACCCTATATCCAGGTGTATTTCTTGGCATCCCATATCTATCAACAGCTTTCTGCCACTGGAGATCCTCATAATTCAATCTCTCTAGATCTCAGTTGTTCTGCATTCTCTCCCCCCTGGCCCCCACCCCCACTTGCAGGAGGAATATGCACCAAATCTCCGGTGGCCTGGGGGAGCCGGGTAATCTCCGCTGGCCTTTGGCCGGCACACTCGCATTGGCCTGGGTTCTGGTCTATTTCTCCATCTGGAAAGGTGTCGAGTGGACTGGGAAGGTACTTTTGCGTTAACTGTGTGCTCCAGTGCTACTTTTGATGGCTGCACTCGTTCCTTTATGTTGAAATGTCCTCCATATTCAGTCCCCCCCAAATGCCTATAATTAGGGTTGCTATATTTCAAGGCAAAATTGCTGTGGGTGGTATCTAATTTTTATCCCTGTCCCTCAGCTTTCACAATAGCAAAAGTCATCACAGTTTTCTTGTTGAACATCCCCACCTCCTGCTGCCACCCCAAACTGAACAAGCTGACAATTTTTAGTGCAAATTGGCCCATTTATTTATTTATTTATTTATTATATTTATACCCTGCCTTTTTTCCTGCAAGGAACCCAAGGCGGCTTACATAATTCTCCTCTCCATTTTACCCTCACAACAACCCTGTGAGAGAGGTTAGGTTGAGAGTCAGTGACTGGCCAAGTGGGAACTAGAACCCGGATCTCCAGAGTCCCAGTCCAACACTCTAACCACTACACCACACTGGCTCTCAAAGCTTTTTAAAGCTGTGAAAGGCTTCATGACACAAGTTCAGAAACTAACAAGAGTTCTATGTGTTTTTCAGACCCAAGATAGTTGTGGCTTGATCTAAAAGCTGCTTGCCATGTTACTTTTAAATAGTTCTGAAATGAAGTTTCACAAGTTTTTGAGAGCTGTCACATTTTAAGTCAGATTTTGGTGGTGACAGTTGAACTCAAAATTCCACATTCACATTTCAGAATCAAAATTGGCCACTGCCATTTGAAATCTGCCTGTTTTGGTTAAGAATGTTGAAATTAATATAAAAGCTTGCAAATCTGCTTCCTGATACTATAAAATACTAGCTGCTTCTGCATGTCTGCTGCCAAATACTGCCACATACCGAGACAGCTGCATGCCAGATTCTATGAAATGCTGACTGCTACTATAAATAAACTGTCACTGATTTTCAGATGCTCTCACAGATGCTTGTCAGATACTACCAAATGTTGACCAGCAACTGCAGGTCAGGTGCATTGTCAGATGCTGACTGCTACATATCAGATACTGTCAAATACTGACTGCTACTATATGTTAGTAGGCAGATACCATCTCATAGTGATTAGCAAATATCAGATATTATCAAATGCGGACAGTTTCTGCATGTCAGTTGTCAGATACCATCAGGAAATGTTTGTTGTTACTATAGAATCTTTAGCTGTCAAATGCTGCTGCTGAACGTAGAAATCAGTCAATATTGACATGCCCATGGAATATCCAGAAAATATTAATCATCAAAATACTTTGTGGGGGAGAATTCTGAGGCAAACTCAGTTTTACATTTAACAACAGCATCCAAAATCTCTCTCTCTCACTTGCCTGTAGGTTGTGTACTTCTCAGCTACCTACCCTTACTTCATGTTATTTATTCTCTTCTTTCGTGGAGTCACCTTGCCGGGAGCCAGGGAAGGAATCCTTTTTTACATTACGCCAGATTTCAGCAAACTCTTCCAGTCTGAGGTTTGTATTCCTGTCAGATCCCTCCCTGAGACTGTGGAACTAATTAGTGCTACAGACGACAAGAGCCAACTGTCCCAGCAAGTTCTGAAACCCAAGATGTGGAAATCGGAACTGAATTATTTAGATCCATATTTCTGAAATAATGTCTTTTAAACGCCCTGGCGTGTGATTGAAGGCTGTTTCTTACACTATGTCTGACATACACTTATTTATTTACAGCATTTTTACCCCACTCTTCAGCCAAAATAGGCTCTTAGAGCGGCTTACAATGATTAATATTAGACAGTCCCTGCCCTCAGGCTTACAATCTAAAGGATATGACACAAAAGGAAAAGGGATTTGGAGGGAGGAGGAAGAAAGCAAAACTGCTGACACTTGCATGGCAGTTGCATGGCAGCAGCTTCCCAGCATCATAACAGAGTTAAACTTTAGTTTATCTGTGTGCCAAGCTTCTACAGTAAACTGTGCCCACAGCAGGTCACAAATTTAGAGATGGAGAAATCCATCAGTTTCGGTTTCTCCTGCATTTGATTCTTTTTTTTTTTTTTTAAAGATAAAAATAAATTTCAAGTTCTTTCCTTCCTGAATATGAAAACATTTGTGAATTTTGGTAAATTCTGAACTTTTAAGGAGCTATCCATGGTGCTGAACCCGAGTCTCAAAATAGGTCTGGCACCATGGACAGCTCCTTTAAATTTCAGACTGAAACCCGGCGTGGTTACACCACCCTACTGACATTGGAGCCACCAGCCGCTGCTGCATATAGCCATTAAAGATGAGAAGCATATAAGAAAAAAGAAGTGGCAGCCCTAATTCAGTACCAACAAGATTGAATAGATAGGAATTCAAACCCAGACTTCTAAACATTAAGCACTCAAGGCTTTGTGTCTGGAAGGATTAATCTGACAGTTTTGGTATCTCCTACATTTGATATTTCTTTTTAATCTCAAGGGGTAGTATTCAATGCTGGCCCAGCAGCAGCACAAGCGCTAATGATATTGCGCTAGCATACACCAAAGTTTGTGTAATGTAACTAGAGCAATGGGGGGAAAAACACCAATTTGCTGCTGAAATTTGGCGACACAGCAGCAAAAAAGGGGCAGATTTTTCTTCGAAACAAGGCATACAGTTAACATAGGAATGGGGCTTTCTTCTTTCAGACAGTTATACGGGCTTGCCACTGTCTTGTGCAGATCCAGGAGTCAGGTGTAAGCAGTTCTTGCGTTGTGGTCTACTATACTACTAGACAGGGCCGGATTAACATAGGGGCTATTGGAGCGGCAGCTCCAGGCCCAGATCCCAAAATAGGCCCACAACAAATAGGGATGCCGCACGCGCGGCGCTGCGCCGCGCCGCGCCGGGGAAATGAGGACGCTCAGAGCGAGGTGACGTCCAGTCGCTCATCTGCGTGGGGCGTTGCCGGAGGCGAGCACGCCGGGGAGCAGAGGTTGCCGCCCATTGCCACCATGCTGGGCTGTAGAGAGCGGAGCGGCCCAGACGCCAGAGAAGGGCGCAGCAGGGCGAGGACTTCCACCGCTCGCCACTGCCAGCCTCGCCTCGAGCGCACGCACCCACCAGCGAGGAGGACATCTCTGACTGGAAGTGGAAGGAACTTCAAGGAAGAGAAGTTCCTCGAGCGGAGCAGGCAGCTGCTTCCCAGCCCGCCCCCGGCCCCGCCCGCCTCGGCCTGCCCGGCCTCGCCTCCGCCGACAGCAAGCTCCTCCTCGCCTCATCCGGCTCGGACAGCCAGCCAGCCAGCCAGCGACTCCGGTAAGGGTTGCCCGCACGCGCGCGGCGCGCCTGCCTCTGCAGCATGCCTGGCTCTCTGGCTGGGCGCCGACGGACTCCCCCGGGTCAGCCTTCCCCAACTGGGTGCCCACCAGCAGTGTTGGACTACAACTCCCATCGTGATGGGGGCTACAGTCCAGTTCACCTGGAGGGCGCCAGGTTGGGGGAGGACCCCCTTCACTTGCTTCACACCCCCCCCCCCAGGGGTGGGACCTCGCTTTGCCGCCTCCCCCTCAAAATCAGATGTCTACCCCAGAGTCTTGCCCCCTCCCCGGGAGATCCCCCTATGCCCCCTCCCCCAATCAATCGAAGAACGACCCCCTGCAAGGTCTGTTTGCCTCGCCCCCCCATCCACTTGCTTGCACCCTCGCTTTGCTCCCTCCCCCCCAAAATCAAATGGCTACCCCAGAGTCTTGCCCTCCCCAGTCAGATGGGTTCCCCCTCCCCCAATCAATCGAAGAACGACCCCCTGCAAGGTCTGTTTGCCCCCCCTTATCCACCCCAAGCCCTCCCCAGGGTGTGTGATCCCGCCATACACCCTCCCCCCATCAAATGGCTACCCTGTAGTCTTGCCCCTCTCAGTCAGATGGGTTCATCCTCCCCAGGTGATTCTCCTCCCAATCAATCAAAAAACGACTCCCTCCAAGGTCCCATCTTAACCTCCCCCAATTCTGCTCCCCAGGATGTTGTGTACTCCCCTTCACAGGGGTCCCCCTCTGGTCCCCTGCCAATCAAAGGATGATCCTCCCCGCAGGGTCTGCTGAAGTTTGTCAAAGGGCGCCAGGTTGGGGGAGGCTGGCCGGGTGGTGGGGTGGGTGGGGACTGGGAGTCTCTCGCTTCGCTTGCTGGCTGCGGCGCCTCGCCCCACTCTGCCGCCCCAGCCGGATTCTTGCCTCCTTGGGCTGCGCCGCCTCTCCTTGCCGCTCTGTAATGAGGAGGCCTCGAGGTTTGTGCAAGAGACTGAGAGGAGAGTCTACTTTCGTGAGGAAGTTAGTTTGCCTTTCTTCCTCCATCCTCCCAGCCCAACTTTCCTAGGCTTGCATAACTTGCTTACTATGTCTTTTTTGCACCTCCCTTTCTTCATGTGTCCAATACTTTTTCCCTGTGCCATTCAATTTTATTACACATAACTTCATTTCTGAACTTCTTGGTTTCTGTTTCTGTTTTGGCACTTTAATGGTAATTAAAATATTTAATTTGTTTTAATATAAAATTGCGTCTTCATTTTATTTATTTCCATAAAAAGGCCCACCAAAATCCTCAGCACCAGGCCCATAATGCTCTTAATCCAGCCCTGCTACTAGAGAGCTGGAGGTGGGCAGTTTTTCTGCTTCTCATTGCTATTGCCTCACTATCAGGTGCTGTGGAGCTTGAACTGGAATTTCTGCTGATCATACGCTGGCTACTAGGGCTGCCAGTCAGGGAAGGGCGGTTCCAGCTGACACACTTGCACAACATCCCACACACAGTCCTCCTGACCTGGCAGGTCAGATGATCTCAGAGGGCCAATCAGATGTCTGATATAAAGCTCCCAGATGATTGGCTGCCTTCCATCAATCTGGGCAATTTGTCACTGAATGAAGTCACTGGGGTCTCCCTGTGCCCTGTCAGGTGACTTGACTTCTGCCTATTTATCTGCTCAATGTGCTTGCCCGCTCTTGGGCCTGAGATCCAGGGTTTCTTTTAACTGGCTTGCCACCTTTCTGGTGTGCAGTTACACCTGCCCATATGTCCTAGCTAACTCCATCTTTCCATAGTTGGGAGAACAGGATGTCCCTCACAATGGGGGACCCTTGAAAGAAATAATGATGACATCAGCGCTGCTCACCATCCCCTAGGGGCAATCTTAGGGCAGCCTTCTCAATTTCGTGCCCTCCAGATATTTTGGACCACAGCTCTCATCATCCATGTCCATTGGCCATGCTTGCTGGGGAGGGAGTTGTAGTCCTAAACATCTGGCGGGCACTGGTGTACGGGTGTCCTGCTCTCACACAATTATTAACATACATTTGCTAAACTGGCTGTGACAATCTCTAAACACATGGAAGTCTCTGAGCCATGAGCTGATGTTCAGCGCCTATAGAATTGTAAGCCATCTTCTTCCTTTTCAGGTCTGGATGGATGCAGCCACACAGATCTTCTTCTCCTATGGCCTTGGGCTGGGGTCTCTGATTGCCTTGGGAAGCTATAACAGTTTTCACAATAATGTCTACAGGTCTGTTGTGCATACGCTTATGGATGATGATGATGATGATGATGATGATGATCGCTTCTCAGCCTTTTGGCTAAGATCAAGTGTAGTATCTGTTCTTATCAGATGATGATGATGATAATACTTTTAGCCAGACTTCCCCAACCTGGTCCCCTCCAGGTGTGTTGGACTGCCAATTGCCATGCTGGCTGAGCATTCTGGGAATTGGAGGACGCCAGGCTGGTGGAAGCTGTTTTTAGAATGTATATAGTGCTTCACATATTCTGTATTGCCTTATTGTAATTTCAATCATTGCATTGTCTTCAGTGTTAGTCCTACTCAGAGTAGACCTATTGAAATGAATGGATCATCAGTTAGACTAACATTGGAGACAACCCACTATTTTTATTCCCATATTGCAGGTGTGTGTGTGTGTGTGTGTGTGTGTGTGTGCTGAGGCTAAAAGAGAGTGGTTTCCCTAAGGTTATCTAGTCAGCTCATAGTTGAGCTGAGATTTGAACCAGGGTCTTCCTGACCATAGTTCAGTCTTTTACAGCCACATCCTATGCATGTTTACTTGGGAGCAAGTCCCACTGTGTTCAACGCAAGTGTGCATGGCATTGCAGCCTATCGCCTTGGTTTATATATAGATTGTTTTAGAGGTCAAGTAGGACTTTTATAAATTTCCTAGTCTTGCATTCTCAGACATTCCCTGTTGGAAGTTTTCTTTTAGCCTGCCAGGTATATGTATCTGCCTCAGTTTCTCCTGGCAGTTTTTAGTTTTAGGGTGTTTTTGTTGTTGTTGTATTCTCCTAGAAAACCAAAATATCTGTTTACTAATATCATGCACCAATAGCGGTGGGATTCCTCTATTTATACCTGGCAATTATTTTCAAAAACTTAATGCTTTGTTTCATAATTTTTTCTGGGGTTCCTCGCTCCCACAAATCTCTGAAAAGGATGCAACTTGCAACTAAAGAAGGTGGTTTTGGTTTTCCAGATCTTGCCTTATATCATAGGGCTTCTTTGTTGACTAGTTCTAAATTCTGGTCTTTTCCACTTAGATTAGATTATCCACCTTGGTCAGTTTTGGAGTCCTTATGTCTGGATCCTCTCTCCAAATGGATGGCATTAGGGTCTCACTACACTAGAACAGACAGGGTGCCTCCTACAATCACTGCAGTTAGAGAGGTGTGATGTATTATATCTCGTCAATTACAGTTTGATCCATTTTCTCATGGTAAACTGACTTTATGGGGTAATCCGGATTTAAAAATGGGTAAGAAAACGTTCCTGTGGCAGACTTGGGCAGACAGGTTGATTTTTACTTTGGATCAATTAGTGAGTGTAGACAATGAGTTTTCGTCATTTTTGGCTTTGTGTACTAAATATAACTTGCCTGCCTCAGCTGAATGGCAATACTTGCAATTGCAACATTTGTTCGGATCTAGGTTTGGTCTGGCTGCTTTTACAGCTTCAGAGCCTCCTTTGCTATTAGATGCGTTGATTGAGGCTGAGCAGTTATATCGACCTATGATTCATGTTTATAAATACTTATTATCTGTGAATAAGTATGATACACAGAGTCTTAAAGATGAATGGAATGGAGAATTAGATGGTCTTATGTTGCCTAATCAATGGAACAGTGTTTTTGCATCTGAGTCAGAAGGGTCTATGGATCTTAGGTTACGTCTTATTCAGCAAAAAAAAATTGTTTCGTGTTTATTAGGCACCACAATGTCTTTATAATAAGGGTTTGTCTAAGTCAGCTAACTGTTGGAGGTGTAATACTGTGAATGCTTCGTTTACCCATATGTTTTGGCAATGCCCAGTGGTTGCTTCTAGTTGGGTAGAGGTCATAGTACGGATAAATCTAGTATTAGAATGCTCTTTAATATTTACCAATGCACACATTCTTTTAAATTATATACCTGCTGTATGTAATTTATCACAAGGACAACACATGTGGATTTTCTTCGCCCTCTTGACAGCCAGAAGACTGATATTACAACACTGGAAAGATAAACACTCACCTCTTATAACACAATGGATTGAGGAGTGAGGACCTAATGACGCTTTCATCATTTGAGTGGGTGGTATTTAGATGCCACCTGCGGATGGATAAATACATGGTTATTTGGTCTGCTTTTTCTGAAGTTTATGTATAACTATTTTTTATGGATAATTGTATTACTACATACTTTTTTATACTTATGGATATATATTTCATACATATTTACTGGAAGTGATCTACCGGTATTTACTGTAAGAAAATTGTATTTTTTGTTGTTCATTTCCCCCCCTTCATTTTTTAAAATGGTTTTTGTTTTGTGTTGGTGTAATTCACATTAAAAAATAAAAAAATAAAAATAAAAATGCACCAATAGCAGTGCATTTAAGTACGTAAGTAAGCATAGAAGATTCAAATTCAGGAGCAGATTAGAGCAGCAGTCTTCACCTTTTTCGGACCTGGGACCCAACTTTTGCCTAAACATGCATTTGGGGACCCACTTCTTAATATTTTACCATACATTTGTATGGTGTAAATGCTATTGCAACCCACCTTAGGTCAGGCTGTGACCCAATAGAGGATCTGAACCCAACAGTTGAAGACCGATGGTTTAGAGTAAGATGGATGGAAAATAGTTCTATTCTTGGGAAATCGGATCATTTGGTACATGAAAACATAAAAGAAAATGAAACATTTCTT
Organism: Shinisaurus crocodilurus; assembly: GCA_021292165.1. Lineage (NCBI taxonomy): Eukaryota > Metazoa > Chordata > Lepidosauria > Squamata > Shinisauridae > Shinisaurus > Shinisaurus crocodilurus. The sequence continues at coordinate 271,088,619 of CM037879.1, read as the reverse complement.
TAAAAAGTTCTCTTTTCCATGGGGATTGGTTGGGGTCATTCATTAGGGATTGCTGGATCTGTAAAGCACAATTTCACCCAGGTTCTTACTTTTCCAATGCCAAGTTTGTTCTGTCCTGATTCTGCATTGGATTGCAAAAATTCGTTCGTCCACATGAAAACTTGTACATTTTTTTTGCTCACATTTAAACACGCACACACACATTTTTGTATGCATCCCCCCCAAATGTACACATTTTAAAGGTGATTTTCCAACAGACAGAGCATTTTTGTGCACATGATTTCAGATATATGCATTTTTGTGCACAGTTTTTGGAAATATGTGCATTTTTTTTGGTGTGTATTGGGGTGGGGGGAAATTTCATTGCAACCTTCACAAATGTACGGATTTTGATGGCAATCTGAATTCCAGTTTGTGTTTTGGCTCAGGAAGTACAAGTTTGATAAGTTCACATTGAACTGAGAACTGAACAAATTGCTCACCCATCCCTACGTAATATATGTACATTCCTACATGCCTATGTGTGCACCAGTTGCTGGGGAACATGGGCAAGAGGGTGCTGTTGCAGTCGTGTCCTGCTTGTGGGATCCCATGGGCAGCTGGTTGGCCACTGTGTGAACAGAATGCTGGACTAGGTAGACCCTTGGTCTGATCCAGCAGGGCTCTTCTTATTTTCTTAACAGCTGTAGAAAAAATTCTCCTAGCCAAATAACCATTCGTAAGCCAAGGGGTAGATTGCAAGGGCCTTCTTCCTATTGATGATCAATTTAAGGGCACGCAGTTTGCTCATCACAGGCAGGAGACTGCTGTATGAGAAACTACCCATAATAGTAAGTGATTTAAAACCCTCACTGATTCATTGCTGTTATGCCACACTCTTGCCTCTTTCGCAAAGGCTGCCTAACCATTTTTGTCTGTTGCTATTTCCTCTGAGTTGCTGATCGCACCCAAATTCTCTATATTTTTCCTGGCACAATCTTTCTATTATGAGGAGTCTTTCTTGGGGCCACTGAGCATCAGATGTTCCTTCAGAAATGGTTTTTTGCTGCCCTTTCCTTATTCATAGTCAAGACAGATGGATAGATATATCTCAGGAGAGGGTTGAAGAGGCTTTAAATATTCACAGAGAAAACCTCTTAAACCCTTTCCTGTTCTCAATCCATTAACTAGAAACCAGGCCCTTGCTTCTCAACCTCAAGCTGAATTTAAGACTCTCCATCCAACCATGGAGAAACAATTTGTGGTGGCAACCAAGCTGGTGCATGAACATTTGAATAGGACCTTTATCTTTGCTCTCATTTCCCTATCTCACTTTTTCTTCTCTGTGCAAGCTCAGCCATGTTCTTTTGTTCCATTCCGTCGTTGACATACTTGCTTATCTCAAAGTTCACAGTGGATCAAGATCAAGATTCATTTTATTCTATTTTTAACAACCAGCCATTATACAATTTCAATATATTCAGAACAATCAAAACATTCTGTGCCACTTGCATTTCTCCTTTTCTGTTCATTTATCTATATTTCACCTGGTCCCAAAGTACTGGGGCAGGTAATTTCCAGGATATTCAGTTGGTGGATGTCAGGTTATGGTGTCTTCTTGGTGTTGTGCCTCCAGTAGGTCAGACGGAGTCCAGCCATGCCGGAGTGTGTTTTGGGTGGGGCCAGGCGAAGTGCAGCTTGACCCAGCTGGGCAGCCTTACCAATCAGCGCCTGCTCAAAAGGCAGGTCCCAAACACACTCAGATGCGGGAAGCAATTGTTTGTTAATACAGCTACAGCCAGACGCTCCTGACATTCCCGACCTCAGACTTGTACCTTTGAACCTTGGAACGACCTTGACCATGACTTTGCCTGATCCCGAACTGGTTTACATTTGCTGTATTTTGGAATGATATATTTTGGCTTCGACCTTCAGACTGTGATAACGACCTCGGCTTACCTTGGAACTAGACGGATTTACGACACTTGGTAGTGGTACTGTAATATATCTGAAATCATGTGCACAAAAATTTACCCAGTTCACACCTGCCGCACCAAACACGGACTCGGATGGAACCTGTTGTTGAAGTCCGTCCATTTTCGAACTTGTAATACGATTCACGGTTTAAAAAGAAAAAAATGCATTCAGCAGCATGCATGCATTTGAAAAATGTGCATGAAGAAATGCGTACTTTTGAAAAATGCACACGAATACACTTAATCAATGGGAGAAGAATGCATACATTTCAAAGATGTGCACAGTTGATGCATGCATTGGGGAAAATACACAAACAAAGTAAGCATGGATTTTCATGCAAAAAGCAACCCACCCCCCAAGCTCATAATCTGATACGGATTTGAGTCAGAACGAGCTTCGAGATGGAATTTGAAGAGCTCCGGCAGGCCTGAGCTTGGCTGGTTCGCACATCCCTTTGCCTGAGGGTTGACGGACCCTCTGGAACTGCACGGGGTGGGGAAAGCAGGATGGGGAAATCGGAGGAGCACAGGGGCGCTGTCTTGCAGAAGAGTAAGTGTTTAGTGCTCATGACAATTCTGGATCCAAACCATTCTATTTTTGTGTTTTAATCTGGAAGCTGCCTTAGGGACTGAAAGGCAAGGTAGGCATTTTCTTGCATTGATTGATTAATTAAAAGCAAAATTTTCTTTTCCAGAGACTCCATCATCGTTTGTAGCATAAATTCCACAACCAGCATTTTTGCAGGATTTGTTATTTTCTCCATCGTTGGCTTCATGGCTCACATCACCAAGAGATCAATAGCTGAGCTGGCATCCTCAGGTACAGTTTCTTCAGCAGGGAACTGAGCCTACTTCAGTCAAGGGTTACCAGTGTTCTGTGTACTATCAACATGGCAATGTCACCATAAGCTACGGTAATCTTCACAGGTTTACCTGAAAATTGGGCCGTGATATCATTATTATTTTAAAAAAAACACTATATCTTATTCATTTCTGCTAAGTGGGCGACGATCTTGGCGGAGCTCCAAAATTCAATCCCTGCAAGAGAGTTTATTTTTGTTTGTTTACAAAAACAAAGTTCTGTCCAATGAAATAAAATTGCAGCGTGTGTACTGTTGCAAAAGGGTTCCGTTTATCCAACACTGAGACTGATGTAACAAGTCTGTTTCTCCTTCATCTATAGTTGGCATATCCATCTTACCCATTTCAAGAACCTTAGGCTGCAATCCTATATGTGCTTACTTGGGAGTAAGCCCTCTTTTACTCAACGGGACTTCCTTCTGGGTCAGCCTGCATAGGATTGCACCATTAATCAGGCATTTCTTACTAGATTACTGAGATAATCTTGTCTGCAATCAAAAGGTTCATAACAAGAATTTCTATAAAAGATTGATTCCCATTATTCCAAATATGAGCCTGCCCTTAATTTGTGCTCTTCATCAGAGGCCTTATTGTATGTCCCACCATCAAGTAGGGTAGCCATTTATGAATCGCCAAAAAAGAGGATCACAATTTGCATATGATAATTTACACATATAGAAGTAAATTTAGAAAATAATTATTATAATTTAAATAGAAATACAGTACATCTCACCTTACTGTGGACCAGGTGACTGGGGTGCCTGCCTGATCAGCCTTCTGTGTCCAGGTGCTCACTGTTGATGGGCAACAGTTCTGGTGGTTCTTTATCTTTAAACTGGACTTGGACTGGACAGCTCTTCAAATAGAGGGCAGTCCTCTGGCAGCCCGGCAAACAGAGGACTGATCTCTGGAAAAGAGGGCGCATGGCCACCCTGCCACCAAGGGAGGTTAGGTTGGTGGGTACCCAAGACAGGGCCTTTTTTTGTAGTAGAACCCCGGCTATGGAACTCCCTCCCAAGGGAGGTCAGGCTGGCTCCATCTTCACTGAGTTTTAGGGCCAAAACAGACATTACTTTAGGTGTGGGTCAGGCAGCTATGTCTTCTTTTCATTTTTACTCTAGAGTAGGTGCAGGAGGCCCAATCTGGAGCTTAAAAGTCCCCATACCTCCCACACTAGGGTACTGATCCAGATCGGGGGTCCTGTGACTACTCTAGAGTAAAAAAAAAAAGACATAGCTGCTAGATACACATTTAAATTAATGTCTGTTTTGGCCCTTAGTCAGGCAGTCAAAACTGCGCTCTTTTGCCAGGCCTTTAATGATCTTAGTATTATTATTATGAGAGGGTTCTACCCTTAAAGGTAGCCTAGTAATAATTTTAAAATTAAGGCACAATCCTATGGGGAAGCCTGTGACCCTCTAAACTCGGAGGATTACAGGCATCCTATGCAGGGTGGGAGGAACACGGAGTGGAGGTGACTCTCCTGCCCTGCAAAGCTGGTCCCCTCCCTGCCTCGCCCCCAAAAGCCCTTCTCCAAGGTCACTCTTATGACCTTGGAGTTGGAGAAGCAGCCGGCATGGTTCTTTCCTGTGCTGACTGCGAGGCGGGGGACAGGATTTGGGCGCGGATCCCCAGCTATGAGGTCTTGGGGCAATTTCCCAACCTTGTAGCTGGGAATCTGAAAAATCCTATGGGCATCTAGATTGCTGTCTAGCAGCCATTAGGATTGCTCTGTTGGTGGTTGTTGTTGTTATTATTTTCATTCATTCATTACATTTCTATACTGCCCAACAGCCAAAGCTCTCTGAGTGGTTTACACAAAGATGAAAAACCTTAAAAACACTAGTTTGTACATAATATATATAAAAGATGTGCATAACAATGACAACAATAATAATTACAAATTAAGATGGAGCCCAACTATTTGACATATTACTTCCAGAATTTGTGAGCACTCTCCTTGCACTAAATTACTATTCCACCTTACACCATGGAACCTTTTGTGTAATGGTGTATGTGTGTTTGTGTGGGAATTTTGTAGCAGCAGGGGGTGGGAATGTTCCTGGAATTCAGTCTCAACACCTTTGCTTATCAATGGTCCCTAACCTTGCCGTGCTTCATGTCTGGAGCAAGCTGAAAAAGAATACAAAGAATACAATAACCATTCCATGTACTTTGTTGGCTGCAGGTCCAGGACTGGCCTTCCTCGCCTACCCCCAGGTCGTCACCCAGCTGCCCATGTCCCCTCTCTGGTCAATTCTCTTTTTTTCAATGCTAATGATGCTTGGACTTGACAGCCAGGTAAAGTTTAAAAAACAACAACCCAAAAACCCTGTGAGAACATGAATCAGGGCAAGTACTGAAGATGTACTTGTCTGTATGATGCTTTGAGAGATGGAGGTTTCCTAGCAATAAGCTGTACAAGTAGGACCTGCAACAAAATGTTGCAGTGTGTGGTGCTACTGTTCGGGCTGCTTCTTCTGACCATGCCCTTTTCCAGGATACTCTATTCCATTCCCCCTCCCCACCTATTCCATTTCCTCCCCCCCACCCCCATCAACAGCATCAGTGGCCACTGAGTATGCTTATTTGTAATTGGACAGTGTGTGTGTGGGGGGGAGGTTGCCCTCCTTTCCCTAAATATTTTTTGTACTTCTGCAAACCTCGGGTTTTTCCCAAACCTGCTGATACCTCCCTCTTGGGTGTGGGCGGTGCTGTTTCAGCTACACCAGGGCCAGAATTTGGATCACTCTTAGTATATGAGGATCAGATTCCTCCCATCTCCCCAGTAATCCCCTCTGCGCTGGTTTTAGAGGGATGGGTTACTGGCAAACTCATTTAGGCCCAGAGCCAGTCTGGCGTAGTGGCGAGAGTGTTGGACTGGGACTCGGGAGATCTGGGTTCTAGTCCCTGCTCGGCCATGAAACTCACTGGGTGACCTTGGGCCAGTCACTGACTCTCAGCCTAACCTACCTCACAGGATTGTTGTGAGGATAAGATGGAGAGGAGGAGGAGGAGGATTATGTAAGCCGCCTTGGGTTCCTTTCAGGAAAAAAGGCGGGGTATAAATAAATAAATTATCTGGGCCCAAATATAGTTTCCGATACCAAGGACACATTTCCCTTTTTACGAATTTTTGATCAGCAATGGAGTCTTTGGCGGAGCCATCCCCTTAGTTCCTCCCATGTGTCTGGGTTTTGGCTCAAGCAAAGGGGTGGGGTCAACAGCCAGGATAGGGACACAGACAGAGAGAATTCCAGCAGACCCGCAATGTCTTTTCACACTTGGAAAAAGAGAGTTCAAGAGCCTCTTCCACTGTCCCAGCTCACACACAGACAGTGAGTGGAGCTGATGTTGTTTGCTCTTTAGGCTCTTCATCCATCCATCCATCCATCCATCCATCCATCCATCCATCACATTTCTATGCTGCCCAATAGCCAAAGACCTCTGGACAGTTTACAAAGATAAAACCCCTTAAAAATACAATATTGTACATAATATAAAAATCATTAACTTTATAATAGTTGCCAGCCAGAGCTTCAGATCAAATCAGGGCTGGGAAATCTGGATATGTCCATCTCAGTCCCTCGTGAAAAGACGGCACAGAGCCGGGGTCTCCAGTGTGGTACGTGTGGGCACCAATTTGCCCACAGACACCTCTCTCGGCGCCTGCCAGGCTACCTGCCCCTGCTAATGGTATTTTCTTATGATTTTTAAAATTCTTTTTTAGAAACCGGGACAATGGCATGTTGTAAAGCAAAGTGTTGCCTTCCAGCGCCATCTTTATTTGGGTTCAAAATAGTGATTTTTGTGTTTTGGAGCTCTGAATTGTACCTAGGTTCATGGCCAAGTTACAGTAATACCTTGGATTGAGAGCATAATTCGTTCCTGAACCATGCTTGTAATCTAAAACACTCTTATATCAAAGCGAGTCTCTGGCGGGCGTGAGCGGGGCTGATTTCGGCCCACTACACCCGCTCAAGGCGAGCGGTTACATCCCTACACTTGTATTGCAAGACCTTGCTTGTTTATCAAGTAAACTAAAAATAAATTTTTTTTGCTTGTCTTGCAAAACGCTCTCAGACCAAGTTACTTGCAATCCAAGGTATTACTGTACTTTTCTTTTAAGTCTCACCAGTTTGCCTTCTGGTAATTGTTGTAAACTGCTCAGAGAGCTTCGGCTATTGGACGGTATAGAAATTAAAATAAATAAATAAATAAATATTATTCTGGGAAATGAATGTTTTGTGACCAACCATGCCTACCATGGCAGCCATTTTATGATCGGGCAAGCCGCCCCTAGCAGCCATTTTGTGACAGCACCCGCAAAACTCTCTCAAGATTCAAAATGGGCCCACCAACCCCAAAGGGTTGGGAACCCCTGGCATAGAGGTCAGTGTCAGGATCTAGGCTGATCACCCCTTTTTTTTCCTGAGGTGAAAGAGTAGTGAGCCATGAGGGCCTAATTATCCAGAGGCTCTTTCACTGCTGTAGCACCAAATCAATCCCACCATTCCATTGCTCTGATGGGACTGCTGAGTCTAGGGATTTCGTGTTTTATGCCCTGCCTCTTGGCCATGACCTGAAAGGGGGGGGGGAGCAAACAGTTATGCCTGCTGAGAGAAAGGGAGGTTGGGAAAAGGTGGGAGACTCAGTCCAGGGGGAGACTGAGAGAGGCCAGGACTGGTGAAGAAGAACCGGTGGAGACTCTGGAACCCAAAGAAGACATTGCACCAAAGACGTAGCTAGCAGCGATGTCCTATTCCTGTTTTACTCAAGAGAAAGCACAGGGCTCCCAATTTAGACTGGGACCCTACCTAGCATGGTGGGGGGGGGGTTAGGGAGCTTTAACCCTTTCCAGTGGAGGCTGGCTGGTGACTCCTGTTTTGGTGGGGCTCCTAATCCATTGCAGCTTTTATTTGGAGCTTCATAGGAGCTATCCATGGTGGTAAACCTATTTCAGGGATGTAGGTCAGCACCATGGGTAGCTCCTATAAAGCTCAAACAAAAAGATGCAATGGATTAGGATCCCCACTGAAACAGGAGTCACCAGCCTGCCCTGCTTTCACCCCTGCTGTGGTCCTGATCCATCCCCCCCGCACCTGCAATTTTTATTGCCAAATAGCGATCCATTAAAGCAAATGGAGCACTGCTTACCATATGGATCACTATTTGGCCATATAAATTTTAGGCACAGGATGCCCGATGCAGATTGGGGCCACAGCAAGGGTGAAAGGGTTAAAATCTCTTCCCCCCCCATGCAAGGGCCCCAATCCTAATTGCCCCCCCTGCACTTACTCTAGAGTAAAATAGAAAAATACATAGCTGCTAGCTAGTCTTTAAAGTAATGTCTGTTTGGCCCTAAGTGCTGGGGCAAAACATAATTTTTATTAGTGTATTGAAACCAAAGGTAACTCTGAGATTGTTGTGCAAACCAATGGTTTTCTCTGACATGTTAAATTTGTAGGCTCAGAGAGGTGTATCCCCATGAAAGGGCAGGGAATTCACATACACCATGGATGCTGATCCTCTTCCAGCCTGAGGGCCAAATTCCATTTTGGAGAAGTTCTTAGGGGGTTGCATTCCAGTGGTGGGCGGGGCCAAAGGCAAAAAGGGCAGGGCCAAAAATACCAGCATATTGTATCTTGAAGCTCTTAGCTGTAGCGACCAAGCCTTCGGAGAGCCATTTCAACCCTTTACAATGGGGAAAAGCTGCACAAAAAAGGCAGGAAGCCACCCCACAGGTCAGTGTGAAAGGGGGGGCAGGTAAGGGGGTGTGGCCATCTGGTGAACCCTGGAGGGCTGGACTGAGACCTGAGGCAAGCAGGACGTGGCCCCCCAGGCCTGAGGTTCAATCCTCCCCCTCCCTTCCTATTTGAATGGTACAATCCAGAAGGGATGACAAATGCGATTTTGTGTAGATCAGCTCGTACTGAATCAATGACAATTGTGATTTGGTTTCAAATTTATTTTGCCTCGGAGCCTTTTAAGATGAAAAAGCACCCCTTTATTTTACCACAAAATCCATTTGTTTCATTGTGTCAGTCAGCTATTTATAAATTTATACTCATGGGAGATGCAGCTGTGGCTGAATTTGACCTGGCTGGCTGGTTCATAATTTAGAGACCTTCAAAAAATGATGCAAATTCTATCTGAAGAACTAGTTTCATTCATTATTCTTTTTTTTATGCCACTAAATACCTTTTTAAAAAGAATTTAATTTTACATGATTTGCTGTAGAGCTCTTCCCCCCCCCCTTAAGGTGGCTGCCAGATACTTTTAAAGTGACAGCTCTCTTCTAAAAGCAATTACTTTCAGTGTTGCTTCTTAATCAGCTTGCACACTGAAGTGCCCCACAGGGTTGTGGTGCTCAAGAAAGCATTGAGGAGTGACATCTGAGAGTTGTCTGTTGTCATCCCATCGGCCATACTGTTAATATTATGCATGTCATGAAGACCTACCACACAAGCCTTTTGAATTAAGAATGTGGAGCCGTCCTTCTAATAAACAGCTCACCAATCAAACCACTGGGTGGAAACCAAGAATCCTTGCAAAAAAAATATTTGCTTAACAAATGCAAGTAGTAAACAAATAAGCAAAATTAAATTAAGGACATATTCTATGTAGATTGCATATACGTTGTTGGTAAAACCTCCTGGACAATGGCCTGGTTTGCACATCATGGCTACCCAGGGTTTTTAAACAACCTGGGTAGTTGTGAACAAGCGGAGCAAAACAAGCACGCAGGCTCCTGGCTACCCAATTGCTCCTGCAGCAAATGGCAGGAGCTAAACAGCCCAGGGATGCTGGATTGTTTATCGTGACATCCAGACACAAAACTCTGGGTTGTTGAGGGAGAGACAGGCCAGTGTTGGAATCCCTGCAGGAGAGATCCACAACAAGCAGATCTCCTCCAAGGTCAGAGGAGGAGGTGATCCGCTGCATCCTATCATATGCCCCCTTAGACACTGTCTAGGGCAGGCATGGGCAACTAAGGGGAATCATAGAATACTAGAGTAGGAAGGGCCCCTACAAGGCCATCGAGTCCAACCCCCTGCTCAATGGTCAAAGCATCCCTGACAGATGGCTGTCCAGCTGCACTTTGAATGCCTCCAGAGTGGGAGAGCCCACCACCTCCCTAGGTAGTTGGTTCCATTGTCGTATTGCTCTAACAGTCAGGAAGTTTTTCCTGATGTTCAGGCTTCAGCCGGAATCTGGCTTCCTGTAACTTGAGCCCATCATTCCATGTCCTGCACTCTGGGATGGTCGAGAAGAGATCCAGGGGCCATTTTCACCCCTGGGCTGCATCCCCCCATGGTTGCCAAAAATGGGGGGAGGGAATGAAAAAGAAAACACAGGTGTCCGTAGCTGCTACAGAGTCACACAAGGGTCAAAATTAGCTCGCAAACAAAAAGCAGCTCTAGATGGTGTTTTGTTTGATATATTTTTTTAATTTTGGGGTGTCTCCAAATTTCAGGGGGCAACAGGGGCCACACTGGGGGCTGTGGAAATTGCATGTTGCCCACCCCTGGTCTAGGGGCTATAGGATTGCTCTCTAAGACTGTCACACAAATGCATAAAACTAGTTTTATTAGGGGATGGTTGGTTACATTACATTAGGGAATGAGGATAAGGCAAAGGTCATGTGGAAATGGCAGGTTTTGAGAGCAGCTCTGAAGCACGGGAAAGAATTGGCAACGTACGTGTGTTCAGGGAGGGAGTTCTACATATGAACTGCAGCAAGGAAGAATGGGTACAGTTTAATGGCCTGGAATTTGGGGGTACTCCTTGGGGGTATGGCTATGGAGACTGTTATGATGAGCACCCATACTTCAAAATTAACCACTACACCACTGCTAGTGTCTGAGAATAGAACTGCATTATGATAGCCAACTTCAGCTGTATCAAACTGAGCTCTGTTTGAATCAAAACTGGGAATGTGCTTTTGCACATATCATTTAGTCAGTACAGCAGAACCCACCTGTATCTGACACACTGGCAGATAAATATGACATGAACACACTTCTTCTTCAGCATCATTTTTGAAGGCTTATTCTCATAGTGCCAAATCATGCTTTGGTGTTACATCTGAATCAAGTCATGGTGTGGATGTAAAGATCGATGCAGAGAGCCAGGGAGGCCCTATTCCAGGGAGGTATGGGTAAACAGGGTTGCAGGTTCAATATGGAAGTTGCATATTGTCAATTCTCCCCTGCAGTTCTGCACTGTAGAAGGCTTCATCACAGCCCTGATGGATGAGTATCCGCACGTGCTGAGAGCGAGGAAGAAAATCTTCATTGCGGTGGTGTGTTTTATCTCTTACCTCATTGGATTCTCCAACATCACCCAGGTAAACCTGGTCTGCATACTTTTTTCCCACTAGGTGGGTTAATAAAATAATATATATATAAAAAAACAAATAAGCAAACAACAATTTATTTCCCTTTTTTGTTCTAGTGGTCCTTATCCCAATGCTTGGTCAGGTACAGATCCAAGATTCTAAGTTTCATTTTGATGATGATATAGCACCAGGGTGGACAACACATGGCCCTCCAGATGTTTGGGCCTACAACTCCCATCAGCCCTAGCCAGTATGGCCAATGTGAGGAATGATGCAAGTTGTAGACCCAAACATCTGGAGGGCCGCAAGTTGCCCACCCCTGATTCATCTGTTCACAAGCTGGCATCACAGAGGTTCATCGGCAAAAAGCTATCTCAAATACACAATGGAGGAAAAACAGGGAGGGAGGGAGAGACAAAAGTAGCCGGGGAAGGATTTGGACAAACACAGTTTTATATATTTACAACTAGGTTACATTTGGAAAGGCAGATTAAGGGGCTATGCCAAAGGCATTGCACACACAGTGGGTACTTCTCTGTTCATTTTCACTATATTCAGTAAGAATGCAGGGAACACTGGAGTAGTCAATGTAAGACACTGAATTTCTCAACATCTCTCCGGTGATTACGGTTACCTATCTGTCAATTTAGTCTTTACATCAGATGTTGTGACATGCAGTGCATTCCATGCATGTCTACTCAGAAGTAAGCTCCACTGAATTCAGCGGGACTTACTCCCAGGTAAGTGTGGATAGGAAATAGCAGATGTGGGTGAGAGTGGAGATTTAACCCATTCACTCCCATGTCATGGTCCTGATTCAGATCACCCCACCTCTCAAAGTTGCTATTTGTCCCAAAGAGTAGCTGCCATTGGTAGCCTTTGTCCTGGAGCAAATAGCAGCCTCAGGTGGGTGATTTTCATCAGGACAATGTAGGGATGGATGTATCTGTCAATTTAAGTTTCTCATTTATCTAGTTTTACATTTGGTTTGTCCCAAACATTGAGATTTTTTTTTAAAATAACCCCAACACATTTGCACGAAAATTCATAAGCATTTTTGTGCACATTTGTCCTAAAACATACATGCATTTTTGCATGTATTTTGCCTAATACACACATTTTTTTGCAAGCAATTTTCCTAATATAATGCATTTTTAACATTTCCACTTATATATACATTTTTGTACATATGTTTTGATTGGAGAACTCCATTACTACATTTGGAGACGTGCGAATTTCAGAGGATAACTGAGTTTTGGTTCGCATAGTGGTTCAAACGTGCAAAATTTGGTAGGTCACCGAACAAGTTTCTCCCCCATCCCTACGGCAAAGAGGACCCCCCACATGGTGTGTTCCCAGTCCCGATTGCCCCCTCCCCACCAAGCTTGCTATTTATTTTGAAAACACACATGCAACACAGGAAACGTGATCACACATTTTTTTGAATGAGTGCCAAACTAGGCAATACATCAAACTTTATAAGGGTAGATGTGCTCACAGTCAAATCTGCTCGTGAGACAAATATTTCAGAGTTCTCTTCTGCTCTATGTAGAACTCCCTTTGAATGGGATTTCTCTAACTGCATTAAGGCCTTGTGTTGTGTCCCCTTAGGGTGGCATCTATGTTTTCAAGCTGTTTGATTATTACTCAGCCAGCGGCATGTGTCTCCTCTTCCTTGTCTTCTTCGAGACTATCTCCATCTCCTGGTGTTATGGTAAGTACAAGGGGCCTTTGCTTCTTAGCACCCTCTTTTCAAACACTAGCAGTGCCTGGATTGGGTTATTATGGGGGCTTTGTTACTATTGTTCATAGCAATTCAGGGGGTCTAATTTCAGAAGGGTCCCAGCTGTGGAGGGAAAGGACAAGTCTCTCCTCACCACATCCTATAATTGGGATAGACCAGGGCCCTCCAACCTTGGGTCCCCAGATGTTGCTGACCTATAGCTCCCAGCATACCCAGCCAGCATGGCTAATGGCAACGGATTCTGGGAGCTGTAGTCCAGCAACATCTGGGGACCCAAGGTTGGAGCACCCTGGGGTAGATGAACCTGTCCATTTCACTTTCTCTCACATATGATTTTTTTTAAATCTCAAGTTTTTACATTTATTTTATTTATTCATTATTACACTTATATCCTGCCTTTTCTGCCCTTGCAAGGAATCCAAGGTGGCTTACATGATCCTCCTCCTCTCCATTTTATCCTCACAACAACCCTGTGAGGTAGGTTAGGCTGAGAGTCAGCAACAAGCCCAAAGCCACCCAGTGAGGTCTATGACTGAGTGGGGACTAGAACCACGATCTCCCAAGTCTTAGTCCAACAGTCTGACCACTACGCTGTACTGGCTTTCTGTTTATGAAGAAATTTGCAAATTTTGGTAAGTTATCAGAAAAGAACCAAACAAAATTCTCACACATCTGCGCCAGCCAAATGCAATGGGTACAGCTTTTCCAAGCATAAAGAGGACCATGTTGCACCTACCTGTGATGTAGCTGTTAAAGATGAGGAACACATAAGAAAAAAGGGTTGGCAACCCCAATTCAGCACCACAAACATGGTTGAATCACAGGGATTCAAACCCAGACTTTTAAGAGTTAAATACTCAGAGCTCCGTCTGGATGGATGAATCTGTCATTTTCAGTTTCTGCCACATTTGATTTTTTAAAATCACATTTTTAAAATTTTTCCATCCAATTTGTTAAGAAATGTGTGGATTTGGGTAAGTTCTTATGAAAAAGCAAACCAGACTGAATTCTCACCCACCTGTAGCTGCAGTCCTCCCTCCCCCCCTGCAAAAAAATTGCTCCCTGAACCTGTAATTAATTTAAGAAAAAGAAGAGGCATAGCTACATGCTATGCAGTAAGTGTAACAGGTAATGTGGCCCTTTGGTTGGGTTACCTTGCTAGTTTGTCTGTTTCCACAATTTCTGTACCACCTTTCGCCCAACGATCTCAAAGCCAACACAATAAAACAAGTCAAGAACAACTTTTACAATTTAAAACCAATCTTGGCTCCTGTTGGAGGATGATAAGACCTGGAACTCAAGAGTTGCCAGGACCAGCTGATATCCAAGTGAGAACCTCCCTAGCATTTCAAGCAAGCATTGGATAAGTAGCCTTTGGTGTTAATGTTGCTTGAATGCCTCTTCTTGCATCACATAGAAACTTAAAAGTCAAGAATTTGTATATATAAAAAATAACCATAAAATATAGTAAAATAGATTAAATTTTATAATGTAATATAAAAATTTCCAGAAATGTTTTTTAAAAATTATATATATAAAACATGTATAAGACAACAACAATTACGTAGACCTGTAAAATACAACGTCTTAAGGGCTGAAGATGATACAAATGTCCTTTCAGACTTGAGGACCTCTCTCTCTAGATGAAGTAATATTAGTGCCAAAGTTTTTTTTGTTTGGTGCTTCCAGAGAATGTCCTCACAGCATGTAAGCTTTCTTAACTTGTGTGTAGAAGCCAAACGTGTTTCGGCCCAAAGGCCTTCTTCAGTGGCCCTGTAGTTTTCACTAAGGTCAATATACAAGCTAATGCTCTGTATCACTCCAATTCAAGGTTGGTTTCATCTACCAAGCTCCTGAGCATTGCCTGAGGTCCTGATAACTATTCCTGACCTGTTGCTGGGCCAATGGAAGAAAGGGCTCATCATGGTCTCCATCCCATTAATAGCTATTTCTCATTACAGGTGTGAATAGATTTTATGGTAACATTGAAGAGATGATTGGTTATAAGCCTTGCGGGTGGTGGAAGATCTGCTGGGCCTTCTTCACTCCACTTGTTTGCTTGGTAAGACCTGAAGGACACACCAACTAAAGGATTGTCTTGCCCAGATCAGAACAAAGGTCTGTCAAGTTCAGTAGTCTCTGCCTCCAAGACTGCATCTTCCTGAAGGGCCAAACCAGATGTGATATTAATCACACATCATTAGCCGTTGTATGTTCCTTTAAAAAAATAAATAAATGGCAGCTCTGCTGGGGGCAGACTGGACAGGGATCGTGGTGTGTGTGGAATAAGCATGCTGACTGGGGATGATGAGAGTTGTAGTCCAACTACATCAGGTTAGGGAAGGCTGGTGTAGCTGGCTGTGCTGAAGGCAATGGGGAAGTCATGTATGGAGATTCTAAAACAAGGGTGTTGAACCTCATTCAGCCTGAAGGCCAAATTCCCTTTTGGAGAAGCTCTTGGGGGCCACAGTGGTGGATGGGGTTAAACACAAAAGAGATAGGGCCAAAATATAAAAAACACCAGTATATTTTAGCTTAAAGCTCTTACTGCCAGTAACTAAGCCTTTGGAGAGTCATTTTACCCTTTTAGAATGGGTGTCGAGCTTTGGCTGAAGCAGGCTCTGAGTGAAGGGTATGTCCCAAAAGCAAGGTAACAAAACAGGCAAATGTTCAAGCACAAAGGTTTCAGTCCAGTGGAGTGGTCAAGGTAGCAGGCAGAGGTCAAAGCACAGTTAGACAGTCAGATATATTACACAGTCCAGAAGCAGAGTCAAGCAAGAGTCCAAGGATCAGGAGCATCAATCACATGGCATGGTCCAGGAGACAACATGGAAGACATTGGAGCTGAAAGAATAGTGTTGTTTCCAGCACTGGCGAGGCAGACACTGAAGGCTTTTATTGCCAGAGCCTGCTGAGCCCCACCCAGAGCTCTCTGGCCAGAACCCTACTCATGAGGAGTTGCTCTCTCCTGAGGAGTCCTTCTTTGGAAGCTCCTTCTCATAGGAGCCCTACTGGCCTGCCACTCAGGGCAACGATGCTCCTGGGGGCCAGGGGGTTGCTCAGCCTGTGCCTCAGAGTCAAAGTCCCCTCCACCTGACAGGGATGGACCTGCAGCCGTCTCCCCTGAGGGCCCAGGCTCCTCCTGGTCTGGTGACAGTGGCTGATCAGGGGTGCTCTTGGTTTCTGGGAGTTCTACCTCTTAGGAAGATTTCTCCAGGGGGGAGGGGCATGACAATGAGGAAAAAACTGCCCAAAAGCCAGGAAACCACCAAACAGGATGTGGCCAGGGGAAGGGGCATAGCCCTTTGGGGAACCCCGGAGGCTGGACTGGGACCCCAGGAGGGCCAGATTTGGTTCTGCACCCTTGTTTTAGAACAGTGGTTCTCAACCAGGGGGGAATTCCCCCAGGGGGGGATTTTAGGGTTTCAGTGGGGAATTGGGACCACAGACTCAAACTGCTGGAATACTGATCTTTCTACAAATTACAATTCTACAGATTGTACATAATCTACAGGACATCACACCTTATTGTACGGCACAGATTAAGTCAGACAATCTTGGAAAGGGGGGAATGACATTCTGACATGTGGTGAAAAGGGTGCATGGGACAAAAAAAGGTTGAGAACCACTGTTCTAGAAGAAAGGTCAATGCCTATAGACCCATCTGCTTTTTTCCATGCTGATGCTGATCTGCTACATTTCCTGCTTCTCTTTTTCCAGGGGGTTTTCTTCTTCAGCGTGATTGAAATGACTCCCCTGAGTCTGGGGAAATATGTTTATCCTGCTTGGGGTCAAGGCATTGGCTGGTCCATGGCACTGTCTTCTATGATATTGATCCCAGGATATATGCTGTATTTTTTCTTCACTGCAAAGGGAACGATCCGACAGGTAGGAGCAATTTACAGCCACTTTCTTTTGTGTTGAGTGAACACCTCAGTCATTGGGACAAAATAGCAGCCACTTCCCCATGACAGTGACTCAAGCACTACCCAAGTGTTACCTAACTGCAGAAACACACCATCAGCAAAGTCATGATCTGTTGTTCGACTGAAAGGGAAGAATACTCATGGTTTGTTTGTTTTGAACATTGTATATTACCTTTCTGTCAATTAGATGCCTTTCAAGGTGGCTTAACCAAATATAATAAACCATTGGGGGGGGGGGACCCTAATCAATCATCATCAAAGAAAAGCAGCAAACAGAACAAAAAGATTCCAGTGATCTATTATTATTTGTTTAAAGCCGTAATTAAGGAATTCAGCAGACAGTAAACCAAAACTACAGGCCAGACTGAGCAAACATGGTCATCAAATCCAGAACCACACACTACTATAAATAAAATCAAACACCAATTATTAACTACCAGAAACTCAATTGAACAGGACAGAATTTGCCTAGTGCTAAAGGATCATAACGAAAATGCCAGGCGGATATCCCTTGGGAGGCAGTTCCATATTTGGAGTGCATCATCCACAAAGAACGGTCTCTCACTGGTAGCTGCACCCCTAACCTCTTCAGGCGAGAGTAACCAGAGAAGGGCGTCAGACAATTTCAGCTGCTGGACAGGTCCTTCTCATTCTGTAGCATTTTGTGAGCATTCTTTTCAAAGTGCTTCAAACTGATGGTGTAATAATAACAACAAATAATGATAACAATACTATCACTGGAATCTTTACAACAACCCTTTAAGGTAGATCAGTATTATTATAACCATATTGCCGATGGGCAGGTGCTGAGCCTGAAAGAATAGGACTACTTTGTGTACTCATGTGGCAAGGGTGAGATTCAGGACATATGAGAAAGTAGTTTCAGTTAACGTTTGAGCAGAATTGACCCAGTTTGCACCTTCTGGAAACAAACAGGGCCGAATGCAAACTATGGTCAAAGTCTGTGTATTTTCAAGCTCGTGATGTGATTTATTTATTTATTTATTTATTTATTATGTTTCTATACTGCCCAGTAGCTGAAGCTCTCTGAGTGGTTCACAACAATTTATTTTAAAAAAATATGTGATTCATGGAAGAAAAGTAAGGCATTTGAAAAATGTGCTTGTATGAAACATGCGCATGAAAGGATGCATACTTTTGAAAAATGCACACAAATGCTTTAATCGATGGGAGAAAAACGTGTACGTTTCAAAAATGTGCACAACTGATGCATATATTTGGGGGAAAGTGCATGAGAATACAAACGGATATTCATGCAAAAAGGGGGGGAGCGAGAGTGAAGCTCACAATCTGATATGGACACAAGTCAGACTGAACGTTGAGGTGGAATTTGGAGAACCTCAATGAGCTTGAGTTTTGCTGATCCTCACAACTCTAGGTGTAATTTGAGCTGGGGACTTTCTGGTTTTTAGCTCTATCTCTTAGTCACTGAACCACACAAGCTCTTGCACGGTCCAGCAGGTTCAGATAACACCTGCGATAATATAGCGTGGCTCTTCAGACCCCCCCACTTCTCAGACGCTCTGTGCGTTTCATCCTCATGTCATCCATCACCCCTCCTCATATGCTCAAAGCTATTCCTTAAGCTTCTTTCTGACTTAGGCAAAGCTCTTCCATTAACCCATGGAAAGCCCTTCCTTCATTGGGGATTAAATGGCTCAGGGGGACTGTATGGGATATGAATGCCTGACCTTTGGGCTGCTGGTTATAATCTATTGCAGATTGATAGACGACATCTTTTTTTTTAAACATCCATTGGGCTTGGTTTGTCACTGGGAATGAGGAGGGTGTTGCTTAGGCTATGTATTCTGAACTTCCATGATTGTACGGTGCAAGTATGGAAGTTATTTAGTATATGTCGATGACAGGAATTCCTCATCCAGAGAATCCCAGTTTTTGCATTCTTTTTTCTTCTTTTTTTAAAGTCAAGCATCCAGTCCTTATGATTTTAAAATCTCAGCCACCTGGGTGGGGCAAAGCAGGGCTTCTAGTGGTCAGAAAGGATTAAGGCATCATATACTCATAGCTCCTCCCCACTCCGTTTGAGAATAAATTACACCAAACAAGCAAATCTGTGTGCAGTTTAATGTTAACTCTAAACCTCCACAATAGGAAGTACTTCTTTAATGGGGTACTCCTTACTGTACTTCCTATTACCATCTCCGACTAGGGAGACATGTAGGTGCATCCAACATGGCTAGCCATTGTTTTAAAACAGCCTAATGCAAGGAGCAAATTGAGGTGACCTAGGGATGTGCAAACAGTAGTGCCTCAAATTTATCTGGGACCCTAATCTGTAGTTTACTTGCCTTAGTAGTTAATCCAGCCTTGTCTGTAATCTAAAGAATCCTGTCTTGAATGTATGAACACAAGCTATAATGGATGAAGATGAAATCCTGTACACACACAAAGGCAAATCAGTAACAGAGGCCAAAAGAGACCAATATAAAACTTTTCCTATAAATTATTTTTCCTTGTAGAACTGTATACTGTGATGTTATAACTGCACATGATTTCATCAGATGTGGTTATACAAGGAATGTTTTGGACATCAATGCTCAAACATTTTCTGTTAGTGGAAGCCAGCGTAGGGATGGGGAGGAATTTTGTTCAGTTCACAATCTGATAAGAACTAGCCGAGTTTCCAGTTCACAGATAAACATGCAAACCAGAACACAGTTATCTTTTGGTATTTGCGCTTCTCAGAATTCTGCAATTCAGTGCTCTGAATGAAACATGCATGCAATGCATATTTTAGGGGAAATTGTCCACAAAAACATGTACATTTGTGGGGGGGAAATTGTACAAAAATATTAGATAAGAGGAAAGGAGTCACCACCACCACCACCACCACCACCATTATATCTGGGCATACTGCATATATTAAGAGAAATGTGCATGAAAATGCATCCAAATCTTTGTGTGGACATTTTTAAAAAGTCACAAACTGATGCAGAAATGGGACAGAATGAAATGAGGATTGGAGAAGTGAGAAATGGAGAGAAACTTAAATTGACAGACTCACCCATCCCTAGGAGCAGAGGGGTGGGCAGGGTACACATGGGTCACTGTGTCCTCTGAAGGAGTACTACCGAAGGAGTATTACTATGCCTCTGCAGAATAAGAGAGCAGGCCATAGCTCAGGGTAGCGCACATGTGCTTTGCACAGCGAAGGTCCGGGTTCAGTTCCTGGCATCACCACTTAAATGACCTCAGGTAGCCAGCCGGGCTGGGAAAGAACTTTGTCTGACACCTTCGAAATCCGCAGCCCAGCTGAGTACACAAAAGGACAATGGTTTAACTTGGAATAAGGCCGGCTTCTCATATTCAGACATGCACACAAAGTTACAAAGGAATTTCACCCCACATTCCCCCTTTTCCATCATATTTATAGGGCAGTAGTTGGCAGAAGGTAGATCAGGATCGACTGGTAGATCTCTGGGTGATTTGCAGGAGATCAGCAAGGGTTTCTGACTCCCAGATTGTTAAAAATAGCAACAACTAAAATGTTTCCACACCCCCTAAATGAGGCTGCTGAAAAAGAATGTGTTTGGGAATACCAGGAGTGGATTTTTGTGTGAAAGGACTGGTAAGCTTGGTTCTGGTACTTGATCACAAATCCTTGGGCTGAGCACATGCTCAGAGGCACCTTGTTCCTTCATTCTTAGTACAGCCTTCCCCAGCCTGCTACTTCAGGGTTGGGCAACTTGTGGCCCTCCAGATGTTTTCACCTACAACTCCCAATTAGCCCTCACCATTGGCCATGCTGACTAGGGCTGGTGGGAATTTGAGGCCAGAACATCTGGAGGGCCACAGGTTGCCTACTCCTGAAGTACTGGATAGATGTTTTGGACTACAACTCCCATCAGCTCAAGCCAGCATAACCAATAGTCAAGGATGATGGGACTTATAGGTGAAAAACATCTGGAGGGGACCATGTTGAGGAAGGCTGCCTTAGTATCCATCTGAGGCACTCTTCTGCATCTGGCACCAATTGGTTAGGGCAGCCACCTACGTCTTGCCAAAAAGGAGGACTAAAAAGAGAACACCAATTTGCATAATATTTGCATATGCAAATGTATACATATAGGTGCAATTTTTTTGGGGGGGAACCCCTATTATTTAAATAGAAATACAAAACATCTCATCATACTGTAGAGCAGTGTTCTCCAACCTTGGGTCCCCAGATGTTTTTGGCCTACAACTCCCAGCACGCCCCAGCCAGCATAGCTGGCTGGGGCATGCTGGGAGTTGTAGGCCAAAAACATCTGGGGACCCAAAGTTGGAGAACACTGGTGTAGAGGTTTGACTAGGTGACCAGTGTGCCTGCTCAGTCTGCTGTCCAGGGGCTCTAACTGTTGATGGGCAGTTAGCCGCTTGCCCTCCTTATGGTTCTTTTCCTTTAAACTGGACTTGGACTGCACAGCCCTTCCAATAGAGGACTGCCCCCCTTTACAGTAGGACACCTGGCCACCCTTCAGTTGGTTGAACCTTTAGGTTCTAGTAAAAAAACAAAGTCGATCCTGGAAGCCTGAAGTCTGCCCACCACTGCCATGGGGTGCATATTGTATTCATGATGAAACAGAAGAATTCCAGTGCTCATCTCTCATCTCTGACTTCAAGTCAGGAGGATTCCAGGTTTGGATGACCTTTGAGGATGTGGAGATGTTGCCAGCCAGCCCAAGGAGAACACAAAGATTTTGTTTGTGTTTCATTATTTCTTGCTGTCTTCAGCAGGATTTGGTACTCCTCCTCACTCCGAGGGAATGATGAAGCGGGATTCTTGCCTCTCACCCCGACCTCTCAAGTAATTATTGCTAAAATCTAATTTCCAGTGTTCATCGTCACTAGCCTGAAATTTGATTTTGGACACCTTCATCTTCTTGACACATCGTCTGCATCCTGCTGGGAGAATAAATTAATACAGTTCTCCTTAACTATTATTTACCTGCCACAAGCTGAGGGGAAAGACAAATTCAAAACACTGTTGTGTCAAGAGCCATCTATTTCCTGAAAAAACTCCATCTTGAATTCATATGTGGGGGTGTGGGTGGAGGCAGGGACTTTTGTGGCAGTGCTGGGATCCATTTTGTGTTTCTTCTTCCATGGCAAAGACAGACTGGGGATTCTGTCAAGTGGTTGATTTGGCTTAAATTGAGAAATTTTTGCTTAGTTTAGAGTTTGAAAAAAAGTGGGACTTGCCCTGCCACAAAGTCTTTTTGCTCCAGGTTCTAGCCATTCCCTCCCTCCCCCCCAAGCAGGGCATTTCACTCTTTCCCCTGACACTGCCCAGAGTGCGCCATTTGTCAGCCTACATTCTATGGCTACTAAGCATGCTCAGTTTTCATTGGGCTATTTTGTGTCTCCTCCCCCGTTTTTGTTTTTGTTTTTTTTTTTTTAACCTGGGGTTCTCCTGAGCATGCTTCTCCTTTCTCAGTAGCCTCATTTTGGCTACAATCCTGTTGTCACTCACCATCAGAATTTGCTATTAGAAGGAATGATGTCGAGAGTTTATCTCCGAATATCATTATTATGCTGATTTCCCACCAGGTTGGGGAAGGCTAGTCTGCTCTATGACATGTAGTAGATCTCCAGGTTCTCAGGAGGACAGCTTCCCTATGACACCTGCTCCCTGAGCCTTTTAGCTGGAGATGCCAGAGATTGAACCTGGGCTGGGACCCTCTGCATGCAAAGCATGTGCTCTGCCTCTAAGTTATGACCCCTCTCCAAAAGTGCAAAGGGATCATATGTCCATTGGGAAGTCTGGAGAAGGAACAGCAGGTGTGTGGTGTGAAGCAGAAGGACTGATGTGGAAAGTTTCTGGATGTTGACTGGCTGGGGTGGTGGTGATGGTGGTAGTGGAGGAGGAGGAGGAGGAGGAGGAGGAGGAGGAGGAACACAGAGGCTGTAATGAAAGTGGGAACCAAACTGTTCCACAATAAATTTTGGTTAGGGAACTTCAGGAAGCCCTAAGGAATCGAAAGCAGGTATTCGATATGTAAGCTTAACGACAGAGCTATTGTGTGCTTGTCATTCCCTACTCACGGTTGTTTACGGGTTCTTTAGACAACGTTGTGACTTTCCAGTTTCACATCTGTTTTTAAACAGCACTTTTGGTGAGGGGTTTTGTTTTTGGGGGGCTTTTCTACATGAGGCTGTTGTATCTACTTTTGGTTTTGTTGCAGAATTGAGATCCAAGCACTACACAAAAAGTGTTTGCTTTCCTACTTTTCTGCTACATAACCTCTAGGTGGCACGATGGCATAGCAGAACAGTGCAAATATACAAGTGGAAAAAAGTGTTTTCTTTCACTTTTACAAATAATAAAGCATTTTCCCTGCTCTAAAAATACTATCAGAAAGCACTCTCAATTCTGCGATGAAACCAAAAGTAGATACAGCAGATTAACAGCCACCTGTAGAAAAGTTCACAGACTACAGGTGAAAGTGGGATGGGGAATTCAGGGTCATTAAGGGTGCAATCCTATGCATGTTTAGGCAGAAAAAACATGCCCCAGCCAAACCTGTGGGCTGGGGCATGCTGAAAACTGTAGGACATTTTTCTGTCTAAACATGCATAGAATTGCACCCCATCTTATCTAGGAGAAAAATTCTTCCTCACTCTAAAATTTAGAGTCCAAATATAATGGGAAATCCTCATCATTCTAGCAAAAAGCAGCCACCAAGCCTCTGACCAGAAAGTTTCCTTGACCTTCTTGCTCCTGTCTTGTAGGGTAGAACAGCTACAGCAATGCCGTATTTCTATTCATTGCACTCTGATGTTAGAGGAAATCGCAAAATGATAACTCTCTGGAACTGAAAGCAGGCTTATTGGGACGTTTTCCTCTTTTTGGTTATAGTCCTTCATGTTCATTTTGCATAATTTGGTCCAGATCAGTGCAAAAGTTTTCTTTCCCCCCCATTTTAACTGTGGGGCTGAGGCTAGTTGGTGAGGTCAGGCGGTCTCTGCTGATGGTTTTGAATAAGATCCGATGTGAGGACAATAAATAAGTGTGTCTAGAAGAAAGATAGGCAAAGGGCTGAGGTTAATCAGGCTTGTGGCCTTTCCAGCAGACTGCCTGGATAATGAAATAAATCTGCTTGATCCTAACAGAGATAGGCTCGCATATGAATCCCCTTGGAGGAGAAGAGATACTGCATTATCTTTCAAGCTTCCACCTCAAGTCAAAATTCATGTATTCACGCTGAGGAAAATTAGTTAGCTTCAAGGCCATTGGTGCTTAAAATTAGTTTGTTTCTTTTTTAGGACCAGGGAAAACAAAACAGAAAAACACCTCCTTGCTCTCCAAGGTTTTGGATCTCCTGGTTCACTCCTTTCAGAGCAGGGGAGCAGAACCTAGTTCAGCCCAAGGGCCTGAGAGTTCAATTTCGCAGAAGCTCTTGGGGGCCTGCATTCCAGCGGTGTGTGGGGCTGAAGGGAAAAATGGGCTGGACCAAGAGCAAAAAGGGGCAGGCAAATATACCCCAAACATACACCAGCATATGTTAGCTTACATCTCTGACTGTCAGTAACTCAGCCTTTGGAGAAGCATTTCACCCTTTTTAGGATGGAGGATGGGGCGCGGGGGAAGCACTGAACAAAAGCTGCTTGGATGAAAGGTTGTGCAGCCAGGGGAAGAGAGTGTGGCCATCTGGGGAATGGATTGGGACCCCAGGTGGGCCAGGCTTGGCCCATGCACCTGAGGTTCTGCACCCCTGTTTTAGAGCCTTGTAGACCCATTAGGTGTCATCGTCGCCCCCTTGATTAAATATGGAGCCGGCCTTGGGTTCACATAATCTTTTCCACCTGGGGTCTATTTTACAAGGTCGGAGCGATGCTCTGTTCAGAAAAATGCCGGATCTCCTGATTCACTCAGTAATAATTTCCCCCTGCAAGGAGCGGGAGCGTCAGGAGCCGAGCGAGTCACTCCTCCCCACCTCTTGGCTCATGCTAGATCAGCTTGGAAATGATCTGCCTATCAGTCATCTATAAATAGTGGTTGAGAGCCACTGTTGAGCATTGGTGAGAGTGTTGGACTGGGGACTCTGGAGATCCGGGTTCTAGTCCCTACTTGGCCATGAAGCTCCCTGGGTGACTTTGGGCCAGTCACTGACTCTCAGCCTAACCTACCTCACAGGGTTGTTGTGAGGATAAAATGGAGAGGAGGAGGAGGAGGATTATGTAAGCTGCCTTGGGTTCCTTGCAGGGAAAAAAGGCAGGACATAAATATAATAAATATAAATAAATAAATAAATAAATAAATACCAAGTACAGCTTGGCTCATTTTCTGAGCCAATCCTACTTCAGAAATTGTTGCATTCGCCCTTGGGACATTTCCCAAAGGCTACAAGGATCTTTCTTGCATCAGAGAAGGACGGGAAGGAGAGGTCTCCCTCTTCCTATGGCCACAGCACCAATGCCAGCCAGGTGAGTGTTGTTTGAAGGGAGGTGGGAGTTGGGGATTTCAGGTGTGTGACAGAGGAGGGCTGTTAGGTGGTAAGCCAGGAATTCCTCTCTCGTTCATGCTTTATCCAAGCCAGATAAGAATTCAGGGGCCTCATAATGCTTGCCTCTTTGAGGTGAGGATTATAAGATTCCAAAGCTCATATTGGAGTCTGGCCAGCTTCCCTGGCATCTTTTATTAGCAGAATGGATGCATGAGGGTGTATTGCATGGCTGTGAGACCCATTGCTGACCTCGCACAGGGTAAAAGCTAGGAAGCCAAGTGAAGGATGAACAGACCCATAGCAGAAAAACAGGACGGAATTTCCTTGGCTTATTACGTACAGTATAGAAACTATATTCCACAGCAAGGTTAAAACAAATAAATCCAAAGTTAAGCCCCAGTGAATACCCCTTCGCCCCAATTCACTTACAAGAGCATCAGTGATGAAGAGCGGTTGAAGAGTATCTTGGGAGAGATTTTCATTGCTGTGTTTGTTATTTAATTTGTGGTGAAGGGCAAAGGATTGGCAGAGGCCAAAAATTACAGAATAGTTGGCTAAGGACAAGTGAGAGATGCAAAGTGCATCTGAGGAAAATGCAAAACAATAAGACTGAAGAGGTACGAGTGCTTTAAGAAAAATGAAACAAATATTATGCATTACCCAGAGTATATTACATCTATTAGATTATGGGTGGGGTAGGTCCTGTGAACAAAGAGTGGGTTCTCCTTTGTGATGGGAAAGGCTATTTTAGGGAATCCATCCAAATCCTCATTTAAGGGCCTCTTCACAATTTTTTTTTTTAAAGTTGGACACATCAGGTTTTTTAAAGCATATGCCTAAAATGTAAGGTAATGTAGATCATTCCTATTTATTTATTTATTTATTTATAAATAAATATTCAGGTAAGTCCTGATCAAAAAATGAACTGGACAAAATTCTAACCCATCCCAATTTTGGTTGGCCTCTTAAGTGTCGCCAAAAAAAGAAAAAAGACAAAAGACAATGTCAATATATGTAATGTTTGTACATGCAAATTTATATGTATAGGAGCAAATTTAGAAGAAAAAATCCTTATAATTCAAATAGAAATACAGTATATCTCATCATAGTGGAGAAGAGTGACCAGGTGAGCTGCTGTCGATGGGCAACTTCACAAGGCCTGTGCTGGCTCACGCTGCTGATGGTTCTTTACCTTTAAACTAGACTTGGACTGGACATCCCTTCAGAGAACACCTTCAAACAGAGGACTGTCCTCTGACAGCTCTCCCAAATAGAGGGCTGTCCTCTGTAGAGTAGGACACCTGGCCTATCAAGGACCCTCCTCCTGCACAGTGCGGTGGAATGTTGTCTTTTATCGTAAGGAAGCCCACCGTCTGGGCTCCATTAATCTTCCCCCTTTGATTGACCATTGTGGCAGTAAACAGCAGATGGCAGCAAGGAGACTTGCATGTGAGGCTGTGCCCTCTCTCATCTACAAGGAACCTGGATTAGTCTGTAACAGAGCCGAGGCTCGGAGGGAAAGGGGATGTTGTTGATGCAGAATAAAGTGGTTCTGACAGACAAGGCAGATTATAGGCCATTTCAGTCCTGCTGAGCAGAAATGTAAAGAGGTAAAATAATAATAATAATAACAACAACAACAACAACAACAACAATGCATCAGTGCTAGGAAAGTTGGGCTAAATGCTTCCTAGACCTCATCCAGAAAAAGAGAGTTTTCTGCTTCTGATTTTGAGCATGAGAGATTCTCCCTTTCTCTGGATGGCATAATATGCTGCCTTATTAAAACTTCTATTCACCTAGGGATGGGCAAATCTGTCAATTGTGCTTTCTCCCACATTTGAAATTTTAAAATCTCCAGTTCTTTCTCTCCCAAATATGAGGAACTTCGTGCATTTTTGGTAAATTCTTCTAAAAGGCCGACTGAAATGAAATTCTCGCCCATCTGCACCAGCCAAATTCAACAGGTACAACTATTCCCAGCATGGAGACGGCCATGGTGCCTGCCGTGCAGCTGTTAAACTTAAAGATGAGCCCGCAAAATAGAAGCATTGGCAGCCCTACTTCAGCACTAACATGGTTAAATACACAGGGATTCAAGCCCAGACTTTTAAAAGCTATGCACGCAAATCTCTGGGCCTGGATGGATGAAACTGCCAGTTTTGGTTACACCCACATTTATTTATTCTTTTAAATCTCAAACTCCTTTTGTCTCTAATATGGAGGAGACCTTTGCAAATTTTGGTAAATTCTTATCAAAACTGAACTGAAACAAAATTCTCACCCATCCCTACAAACAGCACCAAGTCACTTTGGAGCTGTTCTGATTGGGGCATGCTGGGAGTTGTAGGCCTTTTTTCTGCCTAAACACGCATAGGCTTGCGCTTTGAATGATGTGGACTTCATGCTATTCCCTCTACGTATGTAGACCCTATGCAAACATTACATCCCATGTGTGGACATCTTGTGGGCCCCCATGGAGGCCAGGAGCACCCGGTGGGTGGATGTGCACAATCCCGCTCTTGAGCCATGTGTAGGCTCTAAACCAGCCAGGGGTGGCATCCTGCAGCCTAATTTCATGCAGCCCGCCTCAGCCTCATTTCAAAAACCCTCTGCAAGCGATCAGTTCGGATCTCTGGGAGGTATGATCTGCCCCTTTGCCAGCAGCCCACTGGGTGGGGAAGAAGATGGGGAGGGACAACAGGTGTCAGAGAGGGAAGGAGAAGGGGTGGCCCTGACCTTTCAACCCCATCCGCGGCTGGCATGTTCCCCCTGCCCTGACAGACTACCCCAAGGGAACGTGGCCCTTGAAAGAAACACGCATTCCCACCCCTGCACTTAGAACTCATAGAGACCCATGCTCTGCCTCTTCTTTTAAATTGTATCCTAATTATTTGACTCACTTCCTGCTCCAGATGGAATATAGGTGGTTCATCCTCCGTATTTTCTCTTCAGCTTCAACCTAGGTTGCTTACACAGTCCTCCACTGCGTAATGAGGAGGATCCTTAGCAGAAACAATATGGACAGGTAAAGATTATAGGGCCATAGTCAAATAGACCCATGCCAAATCAATATTTTTTACTGATAGCTGGCGTGTTTTGGTTGCTTTATTTTTCATCTTTCTGATGCACCCTAAAACTGAATTTTGATAATGATTTCCATCCACTAATCAATGTGATAGAGCCGCCTTCTCCAACCTGGCTGGGGGATTATGTGAGTTGTAATCGAACACATCTGAAGGGCACAAGGTTGGGGAAAGCTGTGATGGTCTATTCTAGAACTGGGCAGCAAAAAAACAGGAATTGGTTATATTGTCAAAGGAAAATGTAGTACACCCGTGGCAACAGGTTGTTGAACATAAAGCAACAAACACATGGCGTGTCCATTTTTACCACTTATTCCTGCCAAACTTGCTTCTTCCTCCCTCCCTCTCTCTCTTTGTAACCTTTGTTTATCCTTTGGCCAGCGTTTTCAACTGATGATTCAGCCGACAGAAGGCACAATCATAAATGTTCAGCGTAATGGACTGCAACCAAAGACTTCACTAAATGGGAGTATCTCTGAGGCTGCTGTCTAGGTGGAGAAGAAAACCGCTCAGTCCGGTCTGCAGTGCTCATGCCATGCTCGTTGACCTCCTTTGGCACTTCTCATCACGTTCACATCTCCCCTATTGGTTTCAACTGACAAAAGATGACTGTAGTGGAGAAGCCTTTCCCACATCTTTTTAGTGGTGTCAGATTCCATGTGAACCTCCTCAAGGACCGTGTGCAGGAATGATCTTACTCCTTTGTGACCCCCTTTCTTTATGTGACATTTTGAAAGGAATCTCCTTGGCCTGCAACATGAATATTGGCCCTCAAGGGACCTTTAAAAAACTGTTCCTTTCTTCCATAAAACCCCTTAAACTCTACTGGTCAACAATATTATCTTCTGTTCTGGCTCCATTCTGGTATTTACTTGTTGTTTTAGCCCAGAGGTCCAAGCATGTTTTTTTTTTAAAAAAAAATCTCACTCCATTTTCTTGGCTGCTTCTTATCTGTGGCAGTGGTGGGCAGAATTCAGACTTCCTGGATCTACTTTGTTTTTTTACTAGAACCTGCAGACCCACCAATTGCAAAAGTGTAACTCAGACAGGAGGACCTATGCTAAGACAGTCTTCCCCAACCCAGTGCCCTCCAGATGTTTTGGACTACAACTCCCATCAGCATTGACCATTGAACTTGCTGACGGGCTGATGGGAGCTGTAGCCCCAAACATCTAGAACATACTGCGGGGGTGCCTTTTGCCTCTCCAGATGTTTTGACCTTCAATTCCCACCAGCCCTAGCCAGCATGGTCAATGGTGACGGCTAACGAGAGTTCTCGGCAAAAACATCTGGTGGGCCATAAGTTGCCCACCCTTGAGATTGGAGAAGGCTGTGCTCAGAATGAAGGAACGGGGTGCCTCCGAGCACATGCACAGCCCAGGAATTCATGAACCCTACCAGAAGCATGCTCATCAGTCCTTTCACACAAAAGTCCACTCCTGGTGTCCCCCCCCCCCCCGCCGCCGCATTCTTTTTCAGCAGCCTCATTTAGGGTATGTGGAAACATTTTTTCGTTGTTGCTATTGTTAGACAACTGGGAGCCAGCAGAATCCCTTGCTGATCTCCTGCAAATTGCCCAGAGATCTACCAGTCGATCCTGATCTATGCTCCGCCTACCTGCGATCTTCATTTGACAGATCTTCATTTGACAGGAGCCCTGTGCAGATGTCCAGCCTGCTCAGATGTCTGCTAAAAGTGGGGAGGGGGTTTGAGTGAGCAGCCATGCCCAACAGCCCTGCTGTCCCTCTCCACTCCGTACCCAGCCTTCCTGTGTTGCAGGGAAGGGCTGAAAGGGGCTGAGGAACGGGGATGTTGGAGCTTCACGCACGCCCACATCCCTTCTGCACTTCTAGCTGTCATGTGAGTAGGCTGAATGCCTGCATCAGGGTACAGTCTCTCTCTCTCTCTCTCTCTCTCTCTCTTTAAGAAACACCTACTTGCATTTGTTTTCCAGGGCTTTTCTCATTTAAGCTCCAGTTTTGCCTAGCATGCTCCCCCCTCCAGCTTTTCTTTTTCCTTCCCTTATCCTTCTCTATGCATTTTCTAGATTGTAAGCCCGCAGGCAGCAGGGTCTGAGTGTTGACTTTAAATGTGCTTTTGTACAATGCCAAGGTTCTTAGCTACATAAGAATCCATAAGTACGTATTATTATTATTATTACCGCCGTATAAAAATAGCTGACTTTGAGCTACACATTGAAATCTCAGCTACTTAGCATAAAGCACCTTTAACTTTGGCAGGGTTTCCCCCCCCCCCCCAAATTTTCCTGCATTGCTCCTGCCAAGCAGGAGAAGTGAAACAAGGCTGCAGCTCAATGCACATGTACCTGGGAGGAAGTCCTGTTGCACTAAATTGGACTTACTTCTGAGTGGACATGCACAGGGTTGTGCCTTAATAAATATATGGTACGTAGGAAATACTTTGCCATGATGTAAACTAGGGATGTGTGAGGAATCCATTGGGGGGTGGGGGTGGAAATCCATCAGATATCCTCGGTCCCCCCCCCCCCGATTCCAACTTGCAACAACCATGCCAGCTCCGCCTCCGACTCACCCTGGCCGCGGCCGGCTTGAGGACTTCCAATGGTAAGAAGGACCGAGATTTGTGCAAATTTTCCACATGGTTTCTTCACACAATGGGCGAGATTTACATGAATCTCGCCTTGCCGCGTGATTTCCAGGTGCCATTTGGAACCATGTGGAAAATTTGCGCAATTCTCAGTCCATCGTACCACCAGAAGCCTGCAAAATAACCCGACTTGGCCTGCTTCCAGTGAAGCAGAATGGACACAAATGGAAAACCCTGGCAAGCTGCTGAAATGAGCTGAATTTTCGAGTTTCGACCGGGGGTGTTGAACCCCTTTCAGCCCGAGGGCCAAATTCCATTTCGGAGAAGCTCTCGGGGGCTGTGTTCTAGTGGTGGGTGGGGCTGAAGGCAAAGTGGGTGGGACCAAATGCAAAAGAGAGGGCAAAAATACCAGGATACTTTAGCTTAAAGCTCTTAGTGCACATTCTAATGGGGATGCCCGCAAGCCTCCAAACTTGGACATCCTATGCAGGGTGGGAAGAGCACAGAGGTGATCTTCACCTCCATGCTCCTCTTGCCCTGCAAGTCAGCTAGGTGGCTGATTTCGGCTGTCTACCTGCGGTGCTTCAGATGGGGAGGGAAGGAGTCTAGCGTGCTGCCAGGATACGCTGTATTCTGGCAGTGCTCTAGATTCCTTCCCTCCCCATCCGAGGGTATGTTGTAGACACAATTTCCTCCCCTCCCTGACCCCTGGAATGCCCTCTTTACCCCTTCTCCGAGGTCACTCTTACAACTTCAGAGAAGCAGCTGGCACAGTTCTTTCTGCACCAGCTGCAGGGGCGGGGATCTGAGCGCAGATCCCCAGATCCAAGGTTGGAGCTGTTTTCCGACCTCAGATTTGGGAATCCAAAAAAATCCTATGACCCTGTAGATGCTGTCTAGGGGCCAGAGGATCACTCTGCCCGTACCAGTAACCTTTAGGAGAGGCACTTCAACCTTTCAGAATGGGGGAAAGCTGGGAAACCCACCAAAGGAGGTGGGGCTAGGGGAAGAGGGCGTGTCCATCTGTGGAATCTTGGGACCCCAGGCAGGCTGGTTTTGGCCTGAAGTTCTGGCTTTGGCCTGAAGTTGGACCTGAAGTTCTACATCCTGATCTAGACAACTGCTGTGAACTGAAGCACCATCGGAGACATGCCTCTCCACACTAGGGGCTGTCTTCATGGAGGCACAAGGGGGACCCCACCTTACGCTGAAGGGATAGGCTGCAGGTGCACAGTGGTGTGCCCTGAGGCCTGAACGTTCCCCTCTCTTCTCATTCCTTGGGCTCAAGCCGTGGCACATTTGCCCCAAAAGATGCACCACCACTACTCTGCAGCCACAGCGGGAAAAAGCAATCCCTAAGAGCTACTTTCTATTTATAAATCTCCTTTCATGTTTGTGCTCAGAATGTTGTGAAACCATGTTGTGAAACCTCTGGTTTGCTATCATGTATGTGGAATGTATAATAATAATAATAATAATAATAATAATAATAATAATAATAATAATAATAATAATAATAATAATAATAATAATAATCAATAATAAACTCCAAGGGTGCCAACAACCCAATGTTTCTATGTGTAGAAGCCACTGAATAAAAATATCTGACATTGCCTAATTTTATTCTCTTCTTTTATCGTTGATGCTGACATAGAGCTGTTAATACAACATGGTGTTCATGTCCTGTAGAGCAATAATTCAGTGAACTTTGAAATAAGCGGGAGAGGAAGCTTGCTGAATGCCATGCACTCAGGTCATGCCTGAGATTTGAACCAGTGACATCTACTTCATGCTGTTCCACAACCTGGTGCCCTCCAGAAGTTTTGGACCACAAGTCCCATCAACAGCAGCCAGCATGGCCAATGGCCCAGAATGCTGGGAGTTATAGTTCATAAAGTCTGGAGGGTAACAGGTTGGGCAAGGCTGCTCTATAGCATCAACGAACACCACGGGTAAGTGGAACTGAAGGCACTCCCCCGTTGAACATTACCCCTTGTGCTCTGACACCTTAGGTACTTTTCTCCCAAATGGACTCATTTCTGATATCAAAACGAGACTGGGCGGGAGGGGAGGGAATTTGGGTAATGCACTGTGGAGCAGTAAATAGGGGAAGGGTTCAGCTCCCCTCACCCACACATCTCATTTGGTGCTAAAATTAGACACCACAGACATACACTTTGTGCAAGAATGGGGCAGATACATGAACAACAAACATGGCGGCCATCATCATTGCCTATTGTGGCCCTCAGAATGAATTTCTCAATACCAGGAATCAGCCCAAGAATATCTAAAGCAGAGTAGGAGAACATGCGCGCCCCCAGATGTTGTTTGATTGGAACTCCCATCATCCCTCACTATTGGCTATGTTGGCTAGGTCTGATGGTGGCTGCTGGGAGTCCACCAACATGTTGCCCACCCCTGATCCAAAGTGAGGAATGCCTTTGCATTGTCATTTACTTTTTCTTCTTTTAAGGGACAATTTCTCAGCTCTTAAATAAGGGCATAAGAATTGCTTTGATGAATCAGACCAAAGCTCCATTTAGGCCGGCATTCTGTCTCCTATGGTGTCTGGCCAGATGTCTCTGGGAAGATGATATGCAGCCAGGGATGGCTACAGCCTGTTGTGAAAACAGTTAAGGAGAGAAGTGAGCTTCAAACTGTTGCCAGAGATTTATTTCTGAAGAGCTATCAAAAACCCAACATGTTTCAATTAAAAGAAACCAAAACACCTTCCTTAGGTGGCAATGAATAATGATATACTTTTCTTACAGAGAGAGGGGGGGGGAGGGAAAGCCAAGATCTTTTCTCCAGGAGATTATTTCCCAAAGAGCAAGCAGATGTCCTGAAGGTTTTGTTTTTCTTGAAATGTATTTAGCAGCTCACCAATGTCCCTGGTATTTCTCTCCACTTTTTTTGGTCTCATCCCCTCTTGTGCTCTACAGGGCGTGAATATGGAAGCTCCATTCTTTGCTGTTAGTGTCGTCATCATCATCATCATCATCATCATCATCATCATCATCATCATCATCATCATGCGATCATTTGTGACCAAGTAAGATTGTCTCCCAGGATAAAAGGACTAACTTTGCTGTTAGTAGCCACTAAGTGTCTTGGTAGACCTCTTTTTCTCCTGTTAGCACCTTTTCCGGATATCACTACTCTGATTTGGGAGGCAGATCTCAATAATGTTTCCAATTCCTACCAGTCAGGATCAAAGATTTAAGAATCAGTGGAACTGAAGGTATATTTCAATGCGTAGGCACCAGCTTTTCAGGAATCTGGGCAACCAGTCTGAACTGGGAATTGTCACAGTCCGTCTACTAGGATATATAGGAATACCCACCCAAATCCAAAGAGTTGATTTACTGCAAAGGAGTGTACCCACTCCCAAAACATGTAATTGCAAACTGTAAGGGGGGGAAACATGGAAGGGTTGGATATGCCTAGACCCATTGATCACTATGGGATTGTTGATCCTTAGCAACTGAATATAGTTCAATTGATTGGCTCATGAATGGTATCTCTGCTTCCAGTATGTGTTTGACTCTTGTCTTATGCAACATTTCCCCTCCATCCATACACACACACACACACACACACACCATCTTCACTCACTATGCATCTGGCAAGGTGGGCTCTAGCCCACAAAAGCAGGGCCAGCAACATCAGAGGCCAGAAACATTGGCCCCTGTCAAGCTGATACCCCAGCAGGGGGTCTACTGCTGACCTCCAGAGTCCCCTTGCTCTTGCTGTTTCTCCTCCTCGCTGTTTGCTGCTTGTTCATCTGCCCTCTCCAAGAGTGCAAACAGAGACTGGAGCAATCAGAAGGAACAGCTGCCACACCACCTTGCTCCCTGCTGGTGTGGATTGGGTCCAAGAAGATCCTGAAAACATGCACCGCGATGGATGGATTCATCTGTCTTCTCACTACTGCCACATGACTCTCTTGTTTTTGCAGCAAGAGACTAATGT
Organism: Shinisaurus crocodilurus; assembly: GCA_021292165.1. Taxonomy (NCBI): domain Eukaryota; kingdom Metazoa; phylum Chordata; class Lepidosauria; order Squamata; family Shinisauridae; genus Shinisaurus; species Shinisaurus crocodilurus. The sequence continues at coordinate 271,053,698 of CM037879.1, read as the reverse complement.
GGTGACCCCTTCTTGGAAAACAAAGATTGTCATTTGAAGTGTGGGTATATTTAGGTGAAGGGAGTTCTTTCTTTTTAAGAATGCAAGAGCTCCAACCAAGTCCCACAAAACAAACCAGTTTCCTTTAAACCAGGGGTGGGCAATTTCCAGGGGTCCAGGGGTCCAGGGGCCAGGCCAATTTCCCTCCCCCTCCCGGAACCCACTGGGGGCCGCCCCCTGCTGCCCCAACACCGAACATGCCTCAAAAACTCTGCAGCGCAGCAGGGAAACACCCCTCCCCCCAGATTTCCCTTTGAACCTTGTTTTAAAGAAAACTCACACCCCCTCGTCACTTTAGTGGTGAATTCAGTGGCGCAGCAGCAGCAGTGGGGGCTGCATGCAGCCTGCGGGCCACTCGTTGCCCATTCCTGCTTTAAACAGGCATGTGGAACATACCCTTAGACACAGGCACACGGCCCAACCCATCAGTCCTTTCCCCTTTCTAGCAGGAAAGTTGCACTTTCACAGGTCTGCACAATTTATCTATCCAGCTGAGTGTGTGCATGCGTGCACTCACTCACTCACTCACTCACTCTCTCTCTCACACACACAGCCATGCATGGTGGCCCCACCACAGGCTTGATCAGTCTCTTGATTTTTAATTTTTTGCCTGCCTGAGAGTGCACATAAAGGGGGATGATCCAGCACGTGGAAGGCCATGCTGCGTGGTTGGTGAGATGCATTCAACTTGGTGGATTACTAGCCGGCCAGGCTTGCATTTGCAGGAGAATGGATTGGTGCAGAATATCCTGCTGCACGTGGAAAGAAGAACAAATCCACTGATCTGTCCTCTATGTGCAGAAATCCACATGAGATCCTATTAAGAGGATCCCTCCTGGACCAGACCAAAGGCCTATCTAGTCTAGCATTGCCTTTCTCACAGTGGCCCGGCCAACCAGATGCCTCTGGCAAGCATATAGATAACACAGAAATTGCTTGTGGCTTGGTGGAGCAGATGCATGGGCGCATCCATTGTACAAGACAGATACGGAAGTCACATGTGAATGGACCCCGCTTTGCATGGGTTGGAGAATACCTCTTAGTTTGATATGGTGAAGCCTTCAAGCAAACCTTACATGTCTGTCAGAGTTGGACACATTGTGCTCATCCCATCTGAGTGAAGGCATGCCCACTGGCACCCCTGGGCATGGCCCATTCCAGGTGCACCCCTGTAGCCCCTTAAGGGAGGGGGGGTCTGCCCACCCCATTAACCTGAGAGGGGGGCTGCCCCACAGCAGGAGGGAGGGGGCAGTCGTATAACTGTGTCCCTCAGTCTACTAATCTCTCCTGGCTTTAAACTGTATGGGCTGCAAAGCTGTGTGCTAGTTAGGGAAGTCTGCCCCCTGGTGGCTGAAGACGTTGTTTCAGGCTTCAATGACATGGACACATTTAAATTAATTGCAATTAATTAATGTATTTTAAAAACAAAATAACCCTGAGGTTCATCCCCATAGGGTCCCCTTAGCATGCATGACAAGTTTCAGGTTCAGGTCTTTAGGTTTCACAGTCTTGGAGCTATGGTGGTGATGGACAAACAGATGGATCGACAGACAGACAGACACCTATTATTATTATTATTATTATTATTATTATTATTATCATCATCATCATCATCATCATCATCATCATCATTAATTTAGATAGATAGATAGATAGGCAGGCAGGCAGGCAGGCAGGCAGAAAGAAAGAGAAGTGGGCAAAATGGAGATATAGTGCAGATAGCTACTAGATGGACTATCCAACTCTTAAGGGATAAAATGAAGAGGAGGACTATGTACGCTGGATATATAATAATAATAATAATAATAATAATAATAATAATAATAATAATAATAATATAGCACCAAAGGACCAGTGCATTCTCTGCATCTCTTAATGCAGATGTGAATGTGTTCCCACATCCAAGCACCCACCGTTTAGCATTTCTGGATCAAACCCATTGTTTCGAGCCCTCGCTTGAACATTTGGCTCATGGAAATCTGTTCTTTGATAGCGGCAGCAAAAAAAGGACAACGCGCCAGCCAGGCAGCCTGCGATATGTAGCGAGCCAAGGAAGACATGTGCAAGAAGAAACAAGGCAGAGCCAAGAGCCCTTATTAAGCAGTGCACTCAGAGATAAAACCAAGGCCATCTGTTGCCTTGACGTACTGGCACCATAATTGCAAGCAGAGGGAAATGTGGAAGAGATTCCAGATGAACACAGGGCGGCGAGGAGGGGGGGTGGGATTTTGCACTTAGTATAAGCTTATTATTACAGGCTCGGTAGGAGAATTTGAACAGCAGAAGGGCGAAATGATCCCAGCGAGCAGGTTCCACCCTGGCTTCTCCTGTCCCTTCATCCTCTTTACAGCCTCTCCATGAGGCTGACTTGGCATCTCAGTGTGGCCAGAATAATGGACCAGCAGCAATGGAAAGATGGCAAAATTGACAACTGCTCTGCCATATAGCTCTGGTTCTCTACACCTGCTAATATCTGGTGCCGTCTTAGCGCTCTGATACCAACATTGCAGATGGGGGGAAGGTTCACCCATTCCCCCTCTCGGCTTGAGGGCCAAATTCCATTTCAGAGGAGCTCTCGGGGGCCGCATTCCAGCGGTGGGTGGGGCCGAAGGAAAAAGAGGCAGGGCCCAAAATACCCACATATTTTAGCTTGAAGCTCTTCCGCCCAGGAACTAAGACTTAGAGGAGGCCTTTCAACCTTTTAGGATGGGTGAAGACTGCACAAAAGCTGGGACAGCACGAAACGATTAGGGTTGGGGAAAAGAGGGTGAAGCCAGACAAAAGGGTGTGGCTATATGGGCAACCCTGGAGGGCTGGATTTGGCCACCAGGTGGGCCAGATTTGGCCCCTGGGATTGAGGTTCTGCACCCCTGCTGTAAAGCCAGGATTGCTAGATTCCAGACTTCCTGGCAGGGGCACCTCGGCCTTGCAAAGCTGAAGGGTAGAGAGAAGCTTGTTTGTTTATTTATTTATTATATTTATACCCCACCTTTTTTCCTGCAAGGAACCCAAGGCAGCTTACATAATCCTCCTCCTCCTCTCCATTTTATCCTCACAAGAACCCTGTGAGATAGGTTAGGCTGAGAGTCAGTGGCTGGCCCAAAGTCACCCAGTGAGCTTCATGGCCAAGCCGGGACTAGAACCAGGATCTTCTGAGTCCCAGTCCAGTGCTCTAACCAATACGCCGCCACACTGCCTCTCATAGATGAAACTCCACCTTCCAAACGTCCCCCTGCGACACAGAATGGGATCTAGTTATCCCACTGATGGGATAGGTACATAGTAAAAGAGTTTCTGTACTGTGGGTGAATAACTGGCAACCGCCACAACCAAATTTGGCCCCCGAGGTGCCAGCTGGCTCCTGGGTTTCCAACTTGGGCCAGAGGGTACTTTGTGTACAGGATATATATACCAGCTTTCCCCAAACCTGGTGCCCTCCAGATGTTTTGGACTTTCACTCCCATCAGCCCCAGCCAGTATGGCCAATGGTCAGGAATGCTGGGAGTTGTCGTCCAAAACATCTGGAGAGCACCAGCCTGGGGAAGCCTGATCGGTGCCAGTTATAGCTGGGAGAACGGAGGAGGGAGCCAGCCCAGCCCGCTGGCACTCCCCCCATCACCCCAGTCCTTTCCACCGAGAACACTGGCCACTGAGCAGGGAAGGAGCTGCAGGAACCCTCTCCCTGCCTGCCGTGTGTTTTGCCAGTTCGGAGAAGCCTGGGCTCAGGGGTGCTCCTTCCCAAATCCTCCCCTGGTGCCTCCCATGCCTGTCGGCCTCACCTTGCCCACACCCTGCTCTTGGGTGCCCCTGTCATCCGAGGTGAGGGGAACATTTTAACCACAAGAATAATATGTTCGGTGAGGACCAGGGCCAGCTCCAGGTTTTGGAGGGCCCTTGGGCAAGAGCAAGACACCCTCAATGGCCCCTCTCTCTCTGTGAGTCTACCGTCGCACCCCCAGTGTCACCAGCTGCTCTTTCTCCTCGTCCTCATTCTCCTGATTGCTACCACTTGCTTGCTGGACAGGCGCGGACCCAGTGAGCGAGCAGGCCCCTCCTCACCACCACCGTTGTCTGGCCAGAGCGAGAGGCAGGTGAACAAGCAGGTTGCGACGGAGAAGAGGAGGAATAACTCCGGGGGCTCTTGTCCGTGGGCCCCTGCTGGGGCGTGGGTGGGCCTTCAGCAGATGCCCAGCCACGTGCCTACTTTTGATGCCCGCCCTGACAAGGGCATAAAGTTCTCACATATGAGTAGGGCTGCCAACTAACTTTTTGACCAGCTCTGCTCCTGTGCCTTGAACAGCAAGCTTGACTTGTGCACAGGCGCAGGGGGTGAATGTCGATCCCCATGTTGTAACATGTTGCTGATTTCTGCAATCGAGCTGCACGGTGTGGTGGTGTTGGGTTTTGTTTCTTTCATGCAGTTGTAGGCATGGGGCAATCCTCGGGAATGTAACAAAATATGGCATGTCTGGTGGCAACCCGAAGGAAAATTCTCGAGCGGTGGCAGGGATTCATTGCGCTTCCCTGGGCTGTGATGGAAGACTGGCACGGATGGAAGGCCATTGCAACGCTGAACTAAGTGACGGCCAAGACCGTTATGATGGCTACTGCAACGCTGACACCTGTCACTGCCAATATGTGATTGCTACCCCACAGCCAATTCCCTGCCAGACCGTTTGCTAGGCCAGCCACACTGAAACACTGTCGGGGCTGTTAATAGCTTCCTTCTCACATTGCTAGAGTGTTGCCGTACTCCCTTGCATCTTGCACAAATTCGTTGTTGTTGTTGGGGAGCTACTACAATGTCTTTTAAAGTCCAAGGAATGAAAAAAAAAGGTGTGGGGAGGAGAATTAGTTCATTATTCTTCTTTCTCCCAGGCATTTTATAGACTTCCTTTTTAGATTTGTATGGCTGTTCTTATATATTTTTATATTCATCTGTTCCTGTGCTGTTTGCCATTTTGTAATGTATCTTAATTCTTTTATTCTTTTATTATTACATTTATATCCCAGCTTTTTTTTTTCCTCTTGCAAGGAACCCAAGGCAGTTCACATCATGGCCCTCCTCCTCTCCATTTTACCCTCACAACAACCCTGTGAGATTGAGTAGGCCGAGAGGCAGAGAACGGCCCAAAGTCGCCCACTGAGCGTCACGGCCAAGTGGGAACTAGAACCCAGATCTCTCAAGTCCCAATCCAATACTGTAACCACACTGTACAACTCTGGCTCCCTATTTATTTATTTATCTCTTTGTATTGTATTTGATTCGTTTAACTGTGTGTAATCTGCCCGGCGAGTGCTTGTTATTGGTTAGATTTAAAAATATAACAAATAAATACATACATAAATATTATAACTCTTAATAAAAGTAGAATTTGGAGATGGCCGCCCCAAACTCTTAGGCCATTGTTACAAGGCCACCTGTGGCCTTTTGCTTCTGTATTGCACTTAGCTGCTTCTCTGCACACTCAGTTTAAAACTCCAGCGTTGCGCAGGCGGAGAGCGCAGGCATCGGAGTTCCCCCACCCCTCCGCACTACTGCAGCTCCTTGCGAAGCCACCCCTATGGATTGGGGGACACTCTGGAATGGTGTGAGATGGTTTGTCGGGTGGGGGGAGTGGGAGGGGGGAATGAGCAGAAATCGGGCAAAGGCACAAGCGGCGTATCACTCTTGCAACATTGGAGGATCCGGACCATCAGAATGCATGGACACAGCTAACCTGGGGTGCTTCCAAATGAGGCTTGTATCACGCAGCTGCCCTGCCTCGTTCGTGGAATTTTAGGCAGAGGGGCTCCCGACGTTGTCATCTTCCACTTGTAGCCCTCCTGCGTCTCCTTACAGCCTCTTCTGTCTTTTCCCTTCACACAGTAAATCCTTTAAGGAAAAGATGGGATAGCTGCTCAATGCCTTCTGACAGGTAGCACTCAAAGCCCTCTGTCTGGAAGCACACGCACACACCCCAGACAGGGCCATTCCACACATTATGCAGAGGCAAGCTTGGCTGATCACTCAAGGGAGTGGGGGGAGATGGGACTCCATTGCACACATGCCAGTGGGCAAAAAAAACTCCCATTGGAACTGGGCATAAAGAACCTAGCAGCTATGTTTTAAACCGAGCATACAGCATACCCTCAGGCTCCAACATTTCAAGATGAAAATAGGGACACACGTGAATTTGTAAGAGGTATGGTTAAGCAACATGAAGCTAAATGGTGGCACATTTGGGACAAACAAAATGAAGTATTCCTTTGCATAGTGCATAGTTAAACTGTGGAATTCACTGCCATAAGATGTAGTGATGGCTGCCAACTTGGAGTAGACAAATTCATGGAGGTTAGTATCTAGTTTCCCTTCTCAAGGCATTATATTACTGATAAGGCTATCAATGGATTAGTCATGATGGCTACATAGTACCTCCAGGATTGGAGACACCCTGCCTCTGAATACCAGTTGCTGGGGAACATGAGTGGGAGCGCACTGTTACCTTCATGTCCTGCTTGAAAGCTTTCCAGAGCATCTGGTTGGTCACTGTGGGAAACAGGATGCTGGACCAGATAGGCCTTTCCAGTAGGGCTCTTTTTATGGTCTTATGATCTTTAACCTAGCACAGAGAGGAAGGCATGAACACCTTGTCTTACAAGAAGATGCAAGCCCAGTCCCTATATACAAACTCAGGTTCCTTAAGTGTATGCAGGGACTTCGTTTGCATGAAGATGTCCTTCCTTTCGTCTGTTAGACTTATGGGTTGAATAACTGAATCACACTATTAGACTTACGGTAGATAAATTCAATAATAAGTTGTCAAGGAGGGCCACCGGTATTGACTATGCTTTGTTAAAAGACTCGGAAGGCCTAACAGTTTTTTTTTTATTATTATTATGGAGAAAGAAAGGGTATGCCTTAAATGTAAATGTATTCTGGGACAAAATATTTCAACCTTTATTCTTTTTTAAAACTTCATGGTGGTTCAGAGCATGCTTTGCGTGTATGAAGTCCCCGCAGGTTCCATCCCTGCAATCTCTAGCTAAAGGGTCTCAGCAGGAAAGGACACCCCCCCATCACCCACCCGAGGCTTTGGAGAGCTGCTGTTGGTCAGGATGGAGAGCATTGTGCTCAATGGTCCCATAGGGCTGACTCGGCATAAGGCAGCTTCTTGTATCCAGATCACGGCTGCACATTCAGGCTGCTAACAGCCGTAGGATCATAAGACAAGCTGGGCTGGATCAGACCAAAGGCCTAGCTAGTCCTCCAGCATCCTGTTCCCACAGTGGCCAACCAGATGCCGCATGGGAAGCCCACAAGCAGGACAGGAGAGCAACGGCAGCGCCCTCCTGCACATTCCCCAGTGGCTAGTACTGAGAGGCATACTGACGGGAATAATTGTGTGTGTGCTAGGGTGGCCAGGTGCCCTACATTATAGAGGGCAGTCCTCTATGGGGGGTGAGCCAGCAGGGGCCTCGAAGTTGCCCATCAACAGCAGCACCTGGGCAGCAGCGCGGGCTGGGCAGACACACAGCTCACCTGGCCAGTCTTCTCCACTATGGTGAGATGGCTTGCATTTCAATTTAAACAATAGCCATTCATTCTACATTTGCATGAATATCGTGCAAATTGCTTTCCTCTTTGCTCCTCTTTTATGGCGATGTGTAAGCGGCCACGTTCAGTGTGCATGCACCCAATAGATGCCTGCAAGCAGATAAAATCTTTTCTTCTTCTTTTTAATTATTCTGGCCCTTTTCACTTTCTGGCAAAGGGATCAGAATATGGAGTTTCTCTCTCTCTTTGTGGAACAATTCAGCTTCTTGAGCTGCAAATGCATCCGAGTTATTTTTAAAGGTGCGTCAGCGTCTATGTCGGCAGCAGCAAGAGAGCGACATCAGTGGAAGAAGCAGCCCTGGTTCAGGAAGGCTTTAGCTGGCAAAGTGCCCAGGCTGCTTTGGGCCTGGATGTGGGACTGAGATGTGTGTGTGTGTGTGTGTGTGTGTGTGTGTGCGCGTGTGTGCGTGCTTGAGAGAGGGATGGGGGGGAGGCAGGGAGAGAAGCACACACATAGGATCAGGGGGAAAGAATTATATTTTCTATCCTGAGAATTACGTTTTCTTTTATTGGTTATTTTTTTCTTGGCTCGCTACGTTAGCACCATTCCTTTATGGTTATTGTTTTAGGAACCATTGTTTGGCATTGTGGGTTTACATCTCTTAATGTGTTGTATGATATTTTGATTTGTATTGATTTAATTAATTTAATTTGTAGAAAGTTGCCTTGAGTTCTTTCTTCTTCTTTTGTAAAGCTGGGTGTGTGTGTGTGTGTACACACGCACACACGCACACACACACACACACACACACACGTTGTATGTATGATCTTTAAATGATTAAATAAAATAAAAGGCTGGAAATGACCAGAAAGGCCTCTGATCAGAGGTGGCATCAAAGCCTGTAGGCATGGTTGTGAACCACCTGCGGAGGGCTCACACATCCCAGCAGGACCCCACTGATGAGAGCCCCCTGGACTTGCTCTGCACGTCAAGCAAGCAAGGGGTAGCAATGATGCGAAAAAGGATGAGGAACAAGAGCAGCTGGTGAACATGGCGGTGGGAAGGGAGACTCGTTGAGGGAGGGCATCCATTAAGGGCGCCTCGCCCAAGGGCCCTCAACAACCTAGCCAGTGTGGAAGGAAATGAGAGGGAAGACGCACCTGACGAAGTGGAGCTTGGAAGTTTTGCATACAGGCCTGTGGCTCACGCTGGGTCTGAGCATGGACAGCTAAGCAGGGTCAGGCCTGGCTATTACTTGGATGGGAGAGCCCTCGTCTAGTTTCCTGCATGGAGCAGGGGGTTGGACTCGATGGCCTTGTAGGCTCCTTCCAACTCTGTGATCTATGAATCTATAACCCTTCTGGCATCACTCATCAAGGAGCATAAATGAAGGGGTGACGAAAGCCCAGTGTGACTTATGGAAGGAGAAAACAAAACCGTCGCCACGGGCCTGGCCTTTGTTGTTGCTGATAATACTGACCAACCAGTCCAGCTTAATGCTACCCTATAGTAAATCTTTAGGCTTCTTTACGCAGGCTGCTCCTATTGTTTCCCAAGCTGAGGGTCGATTTAGATGTCACCTTTTTAGCAGGTCATGGCAGATGGGAAATGGGCCTGCTGGTGCTCTTCTGAATGCACTTGAATAATTTAGCCTAGGGGACAACAGGGTTTTCTGTGTTACAGTAAAGAAGAGGATGCACACAAGAAGTGTGTGAGTCTTACCACAGGTCTCACATTATTTTCAGCTGTTGTTTGAGTCCGCCCACATGTGGGCAAGGCTTGGTGTGAGTCGACCAGAGCCAAAGCAACAGATACTGCTAAGGGACTTAGGGTGGCCCCGTGTCCTCTTTTACACAGGACAGTCCTCTGTTTGAAGATGCCCTTTATTTGAACAGCTGTCCTGTCCGATTCTGGCTTAAAGATAAAGAGCCATAACAAATGTTGCCCATCCGCAATTAAAACGTGGGCAGCAGACAGAACAGGCAGGCTCCGCAGCCACCTGGGCACACTATGGTGAGATGCACTGTATTTCCATATAAATTATCATAATTATTTCTAAATCTGCATATATGCATATAGATTAGTGCATACAAACTTTATGCAGATTGGTGTCCTCTTTTGTCCTTTTTTGATGATGCATTTTCTCTTTTTTGGTCATTAGTAAGTGGCCGCCCTAGTCATCTTTTCCTTGCTTTGCCTGCCCTCTCTCATGAGGCTCTTTTCCTCCTTGTCCAGACTTGACTTTTCCGATGCAGATAGTGTGCGTGTGTGTGTGTGTGTGTGTGTGTGTGTGTGTTGTACTGTTTGTTTCTGGTTTATTGTTCTGTGCATCTAATTTAACTTCCACATTGTCCTTAGGATTTCACTATAGTCAGACTTACAGCCTTACATGGAGTGTATGTATCTGACTCTGAATGAGAACTATGAGTCATTGTTCCAGACCGTACAGCAAGTCTCACGCGCACAATGCCTAGCTAGTATACATTGTGCAGCATGTGTATGTGTGCATATCTGTATCCAGGGGAGGCTGGTGACTCCTATTTCGGTGGGGCTCCTTTCCCATTACAGGTTTTGCAGCTTTTATTTGGAGCTTCACAGAAGCGCTCCATGGCGCTCCATGGCAGTGAAGCTATTTTGGGGATGGAGGTCAGCACCATGGGTAGCTCTGATGAAGCTCCAAATAAAACCTGCAAAACCCGCAATGGAAAAGCAGCCCCACCGAAATAAGAATCACCAGCCTCCGGTCTGCATCTATTGCCCCTTGGTTATAGAAGGTTGTTGAATGAAGTCCATGAGTTTTTGGCATGAGGTGAGGTAGGAACTGAAACACATACATATTGCTTGGTAAGGAGGAGCTGTAGGATGCAGAATGAATCAATCTGAGTTAGGCGAAGGTATCAGGGGACATCTGTTGTTGAAACTGATGTGCCCATGATGTGAAACTGATGGACAGGCACAGATGTGGGACTGATGAGGAGTTGGCAAATGTGCTAACAGGTCTTTGTGTGAGCTTGCAGGGAACATTCACATGGCTGGGCATTGCTTTGCACAAATCCATGCTGTGTGCATATGTGTGTGATCACCAAGATGCTGGCAGATGCAACCACATTGTTCACTCAGCGTTGCCTTGCTAAAATGGGAGCAACCTAGGAAACCAGACAGAAAGGGTTGCAGAAGTCAATTATCAGGCATCATGAGGGAAGGGATACTTTCAAGCCAGTTACGTTTTTTCCTCCCTGTAGAAAGGTAGGTTCTTATATTCCCATCCATGAAAGAGAGAGATGATGGTAATAAATTTGCACAGGCATCCGGAGAGCTCATAGGAACATCTGCATTCTGAGTGGGACAGATGTGTGGGTTGTAGTTCCTCAGGGCAATGATGTATTCACGTGGAGGCATACCCTTGCTCATTGCTGTTGCTGTGTTAAGTCTTTGTTCTCTCAGTCTTCCCTTTGCTGCCTACTCTGCCTGGCTCAGACTCAGCTTCAAAGACCCAAGCTCAGGAAAGGAGGTGCATTATTATGGGGCAGCAGCCATAATACACACCTTATTCATCTTGTCTTGATACAAATATTGTTATGCTCTTGGTCATGGAACATAGGCAACCTCTTGGGTGTCTTGGGCCCAAGCCCAGTTAGAGCTTTGTTGGACAAAACCAGCACTTGATATTCTGTCCGGAAGGCAATAAGAACCCAGTGTGGCCACAGAAATAGTAGTGTAATGTGCTCTGTGTTCTCAGTCCACAGCTGGAACTATGCAATATCCATGTTCTACACCAACTGATGTTTTTGGGTAGCCACTGAGGGCATGCCCACGTGAATCACATTGCAGTAATCTAGCCTCTAGGTCTGACCTACCAAAGCTGGTGCCCTCCAGATTTTTTTGGACTACAACTCCCAACATTCCTGATCATTGGCTATGCTGGCTGGGATGGATGGGAGTTGAAGTCCAAAAATTTATGGGGAACATCAGGTCAAAGAAAGCTGGAATATGGTTATGAAGGCAAGAATGGTGATCCTCATGGGGTCTAAACCTGGCAAACTACTTCCAACAAAAAAGGCTTTTTACCAGACAAGAGTTGTCGGCAAATTCAAATGCTATTTTGGGCTGCATTAATAGAAGTATAGCTTCCAAATTGCGGGAAGTGATAATTCCCCTTTACTCAGCACTGGTTAGGCCTCATCTTGAGTACTGCGTCCAGTTCTGGGCTCCACACTTTAAGAAGGATGTAGACAAACTGGAGAGGGTTCAGAGGAGGGCAACAAAGATGATTAAGGGACTGGAAACAAGGCCCTATGAGGAGAGACTGAAAGAACTGGGCATGTTTAGCCTTCAGAAGAGGAGACTGAGGGGAGATATGATCGCACTCTTCCAGTACTTGAAGGGTTGTCACACAGAGGAGGGCCAGGATCTCTTCTCGATCATCCCAGTTTGCAGGGCACGGAATAATGGGCTCAAGTTACAGGAACCCAGATTCCACCTAAACATCAGGAAAAATTTAAGACAATGGAACCAATTACCTAGGGAGGTGGTGGGCTCTCCCACTCTGGAGGCATTCAAGGTGAAGCTGGACAGCCATCTGTCAGGGATGCTTTGACCTGGATTCCTGCATTGAGCAGGGGGTTGGACTCGATGGCCTTGTAGGCCCCTTCCAACTGTACTTTTCTATGATTCTATGAAATATTCCCGGCCATGCGCACAAAGGATGATTCCAATGAGCACAACATAGCCAGGACTTCTCTTCATACATGGCCCCCTATTCAGTTGCACTTAAATCCTTACGAAAATAATGGAAGTTAATCCTAACTAACTTTGTTTGGATCAGTGCCCATGTGTGATATTAATTGTGTTTCAATCCTATTGAAATCAATGCATCAAATTAGCTACAACTAACTTAAGAGCCTTTGAAATGAACAGGAAAAGTTAGTTGCAACTAACTTGTCCCATTGATTTCAATGGAACTTAAGTGCATTGGCTCTATCCTGGATTGAGACCATGCTATTTTCTCTGCTTGGGTGTAGTACACTGGAAAACCCCAGTGTCCACCATCACTGGAAGGTGGTTAAGGCTGCAATCCTATATACCAGGGCTCTCCAACCTTGGGTCCCCAGATGTTGCTGGCCTACAGCTCCCAGCATACCCAGCCAGCATGGCTAATGGCAAGGGATTCTGGGAGCTGTAGTCCAGCAACATCTGGGGACCCAAGGTTGGAGAACCCTGCTATACACAGTTACCTGGGAGTGAGTCCCATTGAGCTCACATGTGGGGTTTACATTGGAGTAGAAATGTAGAGGATTGCGCTGCAAACTATCTGTTGACGGTCAACAATGTTTTACAACTAATTGGCAGGTGGGAGATTGGCAGCAGTCCCCGTTATTGCTATAAAATGTGTTATCGTGCTTCAGAGATGACAATGAAGGTGCCCATAGAGTTATTAGTAAAGAGCTCCTCGATACATATTCTCACAACAAGTCCCCTAGAACTGAAAGACTCCCACCGACTAATTTCATCCCCTGCTGACTTGAATGGGAGCAATAGATAGCCAGGTAACATGTGAACATTAAGGGGGAAGTGTGGTATTCAAAGGGAAGAGAATGAAAACAGAGCTGACTGTGACTCAGGAAAGGATGCCTACCTAACCTTTCTAAAGACTGCAGTAAATACAATACATGTGTGGATTTTCATGTTCAGGCAGCAGGGCACAAGCCACTAGGTCAGTGTTCTCCAACCTTGGGTCCCCAGATGTTTTTGGCCTACAACTCCCAGCTACACTGGCTGGGGCATGCTGGGAGTTGTAGGCCAAAAACATCTGGGGACCCAAGGTTGGAGAACACTGCACTAGGTAGTTGTCAAGCACAGTGCAAATGAATGGGGGTTGGGTAAGAACAGAGTACGACTACAGTTTTTCAACCTGGTGCCTTCTAGATGGGATGACTACAGCTACCATCACCCCCAGCCAACAGGTGGGGGGATGGTGGGAGAGTTGCAGTCCAACCCGCCTGGGGGACACCAGGTTGAGGACGGCTGGGTTAAAAGGGCCCTGTGCTGTAGTCTTAGCTCTCTCACACAGAAGGGATTCAGTTGACGGAACGGGGTGAAGAGAACTCCATCTGGAGCACAATCCATCTTTATTTCAATGGCGCCTAGGCAGGCAGGAGCACTACCCCGGCAGATCGTGGCCATCCTTTAAAAGACTCCTTGAAAGGTTTCGGTAACTGTCAGTCTGGGGTTTTAATAAAAGCACGTGTTCAGGAACGGAATCCAACGATATTGCTGTAAAAAGAAAAGTTCAGTCACTGAGATATCATATGCAAATAACGATGTACTTTTCAAAACCGGCCGCTAGTACTTTCTCACTGTTTGACACAGTCCCTTTGATCATTTGGATGGATATGGCTGTTAACTTGTGGCAGCCCTGATCGCCCGTCGCGTGTTTAAATCTCCAGGGCCTGATGAGCTGCATCCTAGAGTAATAAAGGAACTGGCAGAAGAACTCTCAGAACCACTGTCTATTATCTTTGAGAAATCATGGAGGACAGGTGAAGTGCCAGACGACTGGAGGAGGGCAAATGTTGTTCCCATCTTCAAAAAGGGCAAGAAGGAGGAACCTGGGAACTATAGGCCAGTCAGTCTGACATCAATCCCCGGGAAGATTTTTGAGCAGATTATAAAGAAGTCAGTCTGCAAGCACCTTGAAAACAATGCAGTGATTACTAGAAGCCAGCATGGATTTGTCAAGAACAAATCCTGTCAGACTAATCTGATCTCATTTTTTGATCGGGTAACCTCCTTGTGGACTGTGGGAATGCTGTGGACATTATACCTGGACTTCAGCAAAGCTTTCGACAAAGTGCCTCATGATATCCTGATTAGTAAGCTAGCTAAGAGTGGGCTAGATGGATCAACTATCAGGTGGATCCACAATTGGCTACAGAATCGGACTCAAAGAGTGCTTATCAATGGTTCCTTCTCAAACTGGGGAGAGGTAACGAGCGGGGTACCACAGGGCTCGGTCCTGGGCCCGGTGCTCTTCAACATTTTTATTAATGACTTGGATGAGGAGGTACAGGGAATGCTTATCAAATTTGCAGATGACACAAAGTTGGGTGGAACAGCTAATACTCTGGAAGACAGAAACAAAATTCAAAGTGACCTCGATAGGCTGGAGCGCTGGGCCGAAAACAACAGAATGAAATTTAACAGGGATAAATGCCAAGTGCTGCACCTAGGGAGAGGAAACCAAATGCAGAGTTACAGAATGGGGGACACTTGGCTCAACAATACTACAAGTGAGAAGGATCTTGGAATTGTGGTAGATCACAAACTGAATATGAGCCAGCAATGCGACGTGGCTGCAAAGAAGGCAAATGCAATTTTGGGGCTGTATTAATAGAAGTATAAGCTTCCAAATCGCGGGAAGTGATAATTCCCCTTTACTCGGCACTGGTTAGGCCTCATCTTGAGTACTGTGTCCAGTTCTGGGCACCTCATTTTAACAAGGACATAGACAAACTGGAGAGGGTTCAGAGGAGGGCAACAAGGATGATAAAGGGACTGGAAACAAGGCCCTATGAGGAGAGACTGAAAGAACTGGGCATGTTAGCCTTCAGAAGAGGAGACTGAGGGGAGATATGATCGCACTCTTCCAGTATTTGAAGGGATGTCACACAGAGGAGGGCAAAGATCTCTTCTCGTTCATCCCAGTTTGCAGGACACGGAATAATGGGCTCAAGTTACGGAACCTAGATTCCACCTAAACATCAGGAAAAATTTCCTGACTGTCAGAGCAATAAGACAATGGAATCAACTACCTAGGGAGGTGGTGGGCTCTCCCAGTCTGGAGGTTCAAGTGCGGCTGAAGAATCTAGAGAGGCGCGATCGATGCCTCTCACCACTGATCTGCTTGAGGCGCGCCCTCCCACCTTCTGCCTCCAGCAGGCGATCAGCAGCAGCACCATCAAAACCGACAGAGACCACGATCTTTGGGGCGCAGAAATCCTTCCCCGTGTGGTAGCCTCCTCTCCCAAGGAGCCCCGCTGCCGCTCACGTACATGCTTGACAAAAACACTCCACAGGACAGCGAATTCGGCGTGACGGTTTCCAATCCACCCAGCCTTCCTCAGAGAACACGAAGACAAGCGAGAACCAGGAAAAGGGGTCGTGCGTGATGGATAGTTCGGCGCCAGCGTCGGCTCGGTGTGTGCGGCAGCCGAGGAAAAGGCAAATTCCGTGCTGGGGATCAATAATTAGGAAAGGGATCGAAAAATACAACTGTCGATATCGTAACGCCTTTGTGCAAATCTGTGGCACTGCGACCACAGTCGGAAGCCTCTGGTTTGCTGCACCTCAGAAAAGATGCTGTGGCTGGAAAAGGTGCAGAAAAAGGCAAACGAGAGGTTCTGGGGGCCAGAACAACTCCCCTACAAGATGTCAACAAACATTTGGGGCTTTTTAATTTTGAAAAAAGACAAGGAAGGGGGAGGGGGTCGTGAAGTGGATAAAAATTATAAAATTATGCATGCTGTGGGGAAAGTGGGTAGCGAGAAGTTTCTGTCTCATACTACTAGAACGTACTGCTCTAAGGGTGCAATCATATGCATGTTTGGACAGAAAAAAGTCCTGCTACTCCCAGCATAGCTGGCTGGGGCATGCTGGGAGTTGTAGGACTTTTTTCTGGCTAGACATGCATAGGATTGTGCCCTAGGTAATGTTAGACCCTGGACTTCATGGTCTTGCGGGGGCGGGGGGGGGCTTTAGAGGGTCAAGTGTAATATTTCAGTGGTGAAACATGCAAGTAACAATTCTCTTCTTCTCCCCTCCCACCACCATCATTTCATGATTTACAACTGTTTCCACATTCCTGATATGTTGGAGCAAAACAACAGCGGCAATTGTTTGCTAACCCTGATTTTTAAAGAACGACAACTCTGAGCATGTGCAGTGTTGCATTTTAAGCTCACTTAATTGATAGCACCACCATGACTACAGGAATAAAATGGAGCTTGCTCCTGCTGGAGTGCCCCCCTCGTCACCTTCTGCTTCCTGGGTGGTCATTTGGGGTGGGCGGGGGGGAGGGCTGGTCCCTGGGGCTCTGGACTTTGGCTCCAATGGTCTAGCCCTAGCTGTACCACTGACCTGGGGTCCTCCGATGAAGCTGAATGAAGCTGGGAGATTCAGAACAGATTAACGGAAGTATTTCTTCACACAGCACACAGTTAAGTTATGGTATTTGCTTCCAAAAGGTGTAGCGATGTCCACCAACTTGGACGGTTTTAAAGGGGGATTAGACACATTTATGGAGGATAAGGTTTATCAGTGCTACTAGCCATGATGGCTCTATAAGACCTCCAGTATCAGAGGTAACATGCCTCTGTATACCAGATGCTGGGGGGGGATTCCCGTGGCCATTTGGTTGGCCACTGCAGGCAACAGGGTGCTAGACTAGATATGCCTTTGGTCTGGTCCAGCAGGACTCTTCTTATTTTCTTATCCATCCCTTGCACATTGAGACGACGTGCATGAGGCAGGGTGGGGAGAAACGCTGGCTGTGGCAGAGGAAAAGAAGACATATTTGCACAAGTGACATATCTCAATATAATTTCTAAAACTCTATTAATTGAACAGATAAAATACATCTTGTCTATTTCTGTTACAAAATATTAGCCATTTGGAGTCTTTGCTAGATGTGAGCACACTCTCTTGAGAATCTGTACAGCGGGAAATGACAGGTGAACAGACAGGTGCTCTCGAATAGCCTACACACATAGGTAAGTGACATTGTTTGTTTTCTCGCTCGGAGAACCAAAATAAATATTTGGTGGGATGTGCCCAAGTGATAACCGAGTGAACAGGAAACGAAACAAACAAGAGATCTTTAAAGCTTCTGACCCAGGCGTGGCTGTTAAGGAGCAGTGGAGACACAACAGGCTAGAGAGTTACAGACATCATTCAAGAACTACTATCAACAGTCCTAGGCTCTGCTCTCACTGGTGGGTTTATAGCAGATGGAATATATTATATTGGCCCAGCACAGCAGTTTTGAGGCAAATCCTCTTCTACCCACCAAACCTTTTAGTTTAAGGGGTGGTTTTTTGTTTTTGTTTTTTTTAAAGACAGAATCTTCCTGGCAGGCATCAGCACCAAAAAAACAGTCCTCATTCTAGCGAGCAGTCCTCATTCCAGCTGCCCCACAAACTTCTAGGAATCATTGCTTTGAAAGAATAATGCTACATGATGATTATAATAGACTTTAAAAGTAACGGTGGCCCCTGTCATAATGCAACTGTGGGCTGAAAGTGGTTTGCTCCATTAGCACTAGTGCTGTTTTCCTTTAGGAGAAAAAATTGTTTGTTTCAATATAAAACCTAAACATATACCTTTAGGAGCAGGAAAGAGGGGCAGGAAAAGGTGAAAATGTTTTTTTTTTTTAAAGTACGTCATACAAGATCATATAGCAATAACCAGAAAACAATGGCTTGAGCTATACAGTGTATTCCTTTAAGCTGTGAGAGGAAGCAAAAGTCAGTAATTGAGCCTTTGTCCTATTTTCTCCAGATACAATTGCAGAATTCCCTGCAATTCTTGTAGAAGAGCTGGAGGGAAATTATCTATCCAAAACTCCTGGAAGTTCATCATCATTTGTGATTGACATATTGAGGTACATGGATCACTGATCTGTCTCAGAATGTATCCACTGGAATAATCATAGGGGCCCATCTACGCTACATACCTACGTATGTAACTTTTATACCAGTTTAACTGCCATGGCTTCCCAGAGAGAGACCCAAGAACAGTGCTTTCATGAGGGTGCAGAGAATTTTCTGCTACACATCCCTATTCCCTACCTCATTTTCATACCTATAATATCAAGGTTCCCTAGGGACAGAAATGAATGTTAAATCAGATTAAGTCTGTAGTGTAGATGCACTCCTGGAGTTGTGAGACTCCTTTATTTTCATGGGTGTTCTTTATACAAAAGGTGCATCAGTTATTGCAGGCTCACCGAACTTAGTGGGCATTCCTTATTTCATGCATCGTAGCTCCAGAGTGCCCTTCATTTGGCAAATGTTTATTGAACCACTCTAGCTAATCCCTAAAATTTTAAGGCTAGAGGGCCCCTTAATTGGAATGGAAAGGTCTGAGAATGACATGTATACGAAGGTATATGCACTCAAGCCCCACTGAAATCAGTAGGCCTCTCTGTGTGCATAACCATGTGCTGCATTATGTCCAGAAAGTCTTATGAGATCATTTTGTGGGGCTTGATTTTATGGAATGTATGATCATCTTCTAGCCTTGGTTGATGATTGTACCATGTTGACCTCAATGGTGTTGCATGGATATATGCTGCTCCATCTAGGACACTGCTCTGCTTCTCTAAATAACTGCTGTTTGTTGCTCTTTTTAAAATACAGAATAAACCAAGGATAGCACCATGTCGGTAATG
This sequence comes from Shinisaurus crocodilurus, assembly GCA_021292165.1. Taxonomy (NCBI): domain Eukaryota; kingdom Metazoa; phylum Chordata; class Lepidosauria; order Squamata; family Shinisauridae; genus Shinisaurus; species Shinisaurus crocodilurus. Next base: position 271,034,675 of record CM037879.1, on the reverse strand, counting down.
CAGTCCAGCTTGGAGACATTCTTCAAGCAAAACTCCCTGCTTGAATTTGAGACCAGAAAGTTCCCTGCTGTTCTCACCACAGGAAAAACAGCATCACCTATATCTGTGAATTGCTTTGGGCAACATCATCACACATAGCAAGTGGCACATCAGGTCTTGAAGTTCACTACCAATTTAATATGTTTTAATCTACCGTCCCTCTAACTCCACAAAGCTAGAGATTAGACTGGGGATGCTTCCAGAGCAGGAGTTAGATCGTGTGGTGTTGTTCTTCCAGCGGAAGGGAAACCATTGGCTGAATGGATTCCACACCCCCATGCAGCCCCTGCCAACTCACCCAATCTGCTCTGGGGGGTTGGGGCACCCTCTGGAGCAGATTTAGGGGGTTTGGGGGGCTGCAGGGGGGAGGAAAGAATGGGAAGTCCCATTGTGCGAGAAGACTTCTGCCCACATGGCATGAGATCCAAGCCGAGGCTCCCTGTCTCATTCACAGAATTTTACAGGGCTCCAGACAACATAATCTTGCATTTGTAAGCCTCCCATGCTTTCCCACTATTTCTTCTGTCTTTCTTCTTACTACAGAAAATCCGTCAAGGAGGGAAAGATGGAATAGCTGTACAATGTCTTTTGAATGGTAGCACTAGGAGTCCTCTGTCTGGAAGCAACCTGGGTACAGTTGTATATCTAGGAGGGCTTTCGTCTGAACCTTTTCTGCTATCTAATTGACTAGGCACATGTGGCCTTAATTAACATGGACTTCAATTAAATACTTTCATGCTGTCTTAAAAAAAAAACAACTCCCAAGAAAAGTACAGGGCTACAGAACCTCAAGAGATGAAACAGCTATGGGATTTATTGCTATGCATATAATAGAAATGTGGACACAGAACTCTCAGGGTCATGAAAAATATCTGATTCCCTTTCACACTGTATCTCATGTCTTTCCTAAGCCATGCTTGTGGAGGCAAACTCTAGCCCTCTCCAGGAGTTATCCAATCCTAACCATGGAGGGGAGACAGGGGCATGAGTTCCACCTCCCCATGTTGACAGGGAAGGTCTGCAGCAAAACTGTAAAGGTGTTCAGTTGAACATGGTTATGGTGCTCTGTGTGGGGTTACGGTTTCACTACAGACCTGCCCTGTCCACATGGGGAGTAAAGTCAAGGGTGGAGGGGTGAGGATTATGCACATTCCTGTCTCCCCTCCAGAGTTAGGATTTGATAACACCTGAAGAGGGTTTATATGTCACACACCAATCCTGAAACATGGACACATCTGAATGTGGCCCAGAAACCTAGAAATTCCTGCTCTCTTAAGGTGCATTCCTATGCAAGTTTAGACAGAAAAAAAGACCTACAACTACCAGCATGCTGTCTAAACTTGCATGGGTTTGCCCCTTTAAGGAATACATTGAGTATAATTGGAAGTAATGTGTTTCTGGGTTGACCAAGAGCAAATGGTGCTGAGCCCAACTTCTAAAACTGCTCAACCAAATCCCAACCCACACTAGCATATACCATGGCAGCCACTCTCTCTTTTTGGTCATGTCTATATCTGCATGGGCCTATCCAGATACACCCAAGATTCAAGAACTGCCTATAAAGTATGTATATATGCCATTAAACACAACCAGCCATAACAGAATATAACTGGTGACCACCTAAATAAATACTTTACTTACTGTGCAATCCTATCACTCCCACTATAGGATTGCAGCCTTAAATAGTTAAAGCAGTAGAAATTCCACATGGTTACTCATAATGATTCTGAGGTTCATGAGCATTAACATTCTGGCTTCAGTCCCCCCTACTGATGTAATTTACAGAGTTCCCATCATTGTGAATTCTGCCTCATCAGGGTTTGCGATCACAGGAACTCTGCAGGCGTGTTCAGCTGAATGCACTTACCAACTCCTCTTCAGAGCTTTGTGCTTAATGTGCAAAGGTCTACATGGAAGCTGGGCACATGGAGACAGCGGGAGTGTGGGGCTTCCGTGTGCACCCATGTCCCCCTACCCAGTTTAGCCCTACACGTGAGCAGGTGCACGTCTGAATAGGGCTTTAGTATACTAGCATTCCATGCAGAAAACAATTCCTAGTATTGCAGATGTTGACTGCAGACCCTTATAAATTTAGGTAAGGAATGGTCTTTGGGTGGAGGAGGAGGAGGAGGAGGAGGAGGAGGAGGAGGAGGAGGAGGAGGAGGAGGAGGAATGGAGAACATTTTCAGGAGAGGGGATTGGAAAGGAACTCACCACATTCAGAAAACCCCTAGCCTTGGCTCCTAATCTTTGCCTTGGCTCCTAATCTTCGGGGTCAGCCCTCTAATCTGTCTGTTTCTTCCTCCCATCTTTTCCCATCCTTACCAAGTTGGCAGAGGAGAAGGAAAGAAGACAGCATCCAATGCTAAAGCCAAAGTCTGCTTCAAACATGTTCCAGCATTCTAAGCTGTTCCTGCAGATGTGAATGGTCAGAAGCGATGTCCTTTAGTCCTCATGGAGGAATTATATATTGGTTTCTAGCTTTGTGCAATGTTCTGAGAATTCTCCAAAGCTTGGAAAGACCCATTCTAGGGGAGCTCCTCCATCATCACTAGACATATCTGTGTGTGTGTGTGTGTGTGTGTGTATACGTGCGCGCACGCGCACGCACGCACACACACACACTACAATTCCCAGGATTCCCTTGAACCCAGGAGGATTTGAGCATGCTCAGAAACCTTCATTGCATTGCAGATAGCTAGAAACTTAGGGCAAGCCCTTAGCTTTTGGAAATGCTTTCTCCTTCTTCTTCTTCCCTGCCTCCTGAAACTTTTCTGCTTGGGAAAGGGCGGGTGACACAAAACTTGCAGGTAGGGCTGGTGATGATGGAGGAGCTCCCCTAGAATGGGTCTTTCCAAGCTTTGGAGAATTCTCAGGACAAGCCTGAGCTTTTTTCTGAGAATTTTCCAAAAAGGCTCAGAGAAAGATCCAAGTCTTACTTAATAGATATAGTGCCAATCAATCAGTGCCACAAGCTGGAATAAGGGATGACGTTTCCAGGTTTGAGGCTCTGATATCCAGGCATTCTTGAGCCCCAACACCTTCTATTTTAGAAATCAGGCAAAATAGAGGAAGAGATCGACATCTCAGACAAAACAACTTCCCATGATGAATACCTTCACATCATCCTAAATCTATTATTAATCAGCCTGATCTCTCGCTCTTCTAGGAACTTCATACACTCTCATAAATATTTCATCTAAAAAACAATTATTTCATCAAATACTTTAAGGTTTTTGTTGCCACTTTGTGTTAAATGTCAAGTAAAATCTAATTTATTTATCTAAACACACCCATCCATCCATGCTTTACTAATGCACTGTGCGGAAACATGTGTGCCTTCCAGATAGCAGAAGATGCCAAAAAGAGAAAGAAACTGCCAGTGATTCCTAGAGCTCTCTCAATAGAGCCTGGTACAGGCGAGGGCCCTAAAATGGCAAACTCTCTGCCTCTCTTGGTAAAGTGCATGCCATGAGGGTGGAGAGATTGGACTGTACATTGCCTCCAGTTTTGCCCCTATCTACATGCCCCCCTCCAAAAGACAGCTAAAACTGTGGTGGGAGGTTTGCAGTGTGTGTGTGTGTGTGTGTGTGTGTGTGTGTGTGTGTGTGTGATATATTGCAAGCTTCCTCCCACCCCCATCCCTTTAGGTGATCAGAGCTGTACACTGGCGATTGTAGAGGCTCTAAACACTCAGTGACTGGGTTCAGACAACACGATAACCCACAATCAAGGGTTGAGTCTGGGTTGTTGTTGAACCGTGGGTTATCATGTTGTCTGAATGCAGCTGCGCTAACAAACCATGACTTGTAAACCACAAACAACCCATGAAGAGAACCCCTGGTTTGTTGTTGGGTTTTGAACTGTGGGTTGTTCGTTCCCCATGGTTTGTTATCTTGGTTGAGTTCAGACAACATGATAACCCACGGTTCAACAACAACCCACAGTTCAATGACAACCCACACTCAACTCTTGAGTTTGGGTTATCATGTTGTCTGAACCCAGTTAGTGAGACACAAAACCTGATATGGAAGGCCTTGCCTTATTACTCGAGCCTTCCTTGTGTGACTAATGTCCCACTGAAAGAAATGCCAAGAGAAAGGCCCAGAATGGCAAAGGTGCAGCTAGCAACCACCTGAGGTAAAACGTGCTTCCAGACGAAGGGCTCCTAGCGCTACCCATCGAAATATATTGTACAGCTATTCTGTCTTACCCTCCTGAATGGATTTTCTGTGAGAAGAGAAAAAAAAAAGACAGAAGCACCAGCAGTGGGAAAACCTGGGAGGGTTATAAATGGAAGATGACACTGTCTAGTTGCCCCAAACAAGTCCATGAATGAGGCAGGATGACTGCACAAGAAAAACTTCATCTGGGAGCACCCCAAGACTCCATGCACCTATCTCAGTGCTACCTAGTGTGATAAATCTACACCGGTGCTTCTCCACCATAACAGGCCCTGGGCATGCCAGTGCTTCAACACCAGCTGACTCCCGGGTTTCTGCCTCACATGCAAAGCAAAAAGCCAACTCTCTTTCTGTCTCTCTCACCCACACACTTTCTTAAAAATAAATAAATAAGAGACTTAAAACTTGTTCTGTCCTATTTCCAAATCCTATAGTTGATCTTCTTAAGCCTCATAGGGAGACAGGGCAAGCAAGAGCAAAGCCCTTAAGCTAATTAATACTGCTTCCCGCCCCCCCCGCCCCCATGCGTGGGGAAGATATTTTTTCTAAAAATACAGCCATAGCCCATTTTAATACCATCTTTCTGCACGTCAGCATCTCTGATAAGAGCGGGAAGCTGAGCTCCACTTTCATCTCCTCCTCCGGGAACTCCCCCCACCTTACCTTGCCATTTTGGGGCTGGAGGGGGTGTTGTTGAAGAGAAAGAAGGAAGGAAACAGGAAGCGAGGAGTAATCAACCGGGTGTGTTACAGGCTTGTGCTTACAGGATTGGCTACACTCAGACAGCAACTCCCTTAATTCACTGCAATATACCGGTTTGTTTATGTGTCATAAAAGCAAAAGCAAAAAAAGAAAAGAAAAAAGACTCTAGATAATGAGGTCTTCTTGCCTCCCTTCACTTTCATCTTGACAAACGACATTTGATTTCAGTCTCTTGCAAACGCTAAGGCAGGTAAAGGTCAGAAATGCGATGCCAGCGCACAGAATGGGCCGGAACTTGACCCAAGGCGGCGTGTTCCCATGCCGGTGTAAACATATGTCACTGACTCCAGATAATGTCTCTAAATAAACCTCTGAGAAACTGACTGTTTAGTACAACGAGCTCAAAATGTTAAGAGGGAGGCCCGGTAGGGAATGTGAATGCAGAGAGGAGGATGTGGGACGTATTTTAAAATGTGTACAAATCCTGGCATGACACTGGAAGGGACGCAGTAGCCACCCTCGCCCTCCCACAGCCTGTTTCCTCTCCTTCCTTGGGAACATAGAAAGCCCAAAGTTATTTGGGGTCCTGAAAATTGTTTGTGCACCAAAGATACCAGTTCTGTGTGAAGGAAGCACAAGTGGTAGCCAAGGAGGATAACGGAGGGAGTTTCCAAGAGCTGGAAACATTCTCCCTTTTGTCAAATCAATCCCAATTCTGTTCAGTGACCTATCTTGTGGGCCAGGGACAGGCTGGAAAGCAGGAAAAGAAATAAAGATAGATAACTAAGGATGCAAGCCAATCCTATGCATGTTTAGACAGAAAAAAAGGCCTCCCACTCTCAGCATTGCTGGCTGGGGAATGCTGGGAGTTGTAGGATTTTTTTTCTGTTGAAACATGCATCGGATTGCACCCTGAAATAAAAATACACGAAAGGGACACACGTTCAGTATCATTAATTTAAGTAAGTGGCCGTGCCAGGAAGATTTCTAGATCCAATCTCTGCCTTTACCCCAACTTCCCCAGAATGGGCTGGTTCTTCCTTTAGTGGGCAGGATCCACACACATTCAACCACAAAAGGTGTGTATTACAAGTAGTGCATTTCTGCTGCTGTCCAGCAAAGCTTTCTCATTACAATGCAGAAGGTTTTTGATGTCCAAAGTGAGTGAGGCCTGTGTCTTTGTGTTCAGCTGCGGCACCGGCATGGGGTGGAGGGAGCGCTCTCCATCTCCTGCTTTCTCTTTCTCTTCCATCCAGCTTGCTGTGAGAGAACATGACGCGGCTCCAAAAGGCAATGAGAAGAAAGCGGGACGGCTGGCACACGTTTTCAGCTCCGACTTAGCAAGCTGTAGTAGCGGCGGTGACAACGGCAGCGGCTCCTCAGCCCCAACCAGGGGGATCCACCAAAGTCAAAGCCCCCCGAAAGGTAAGTCAAGTCTGTTTTGGTCAGAAACCTGTGAAGTTTGGTAATGGTGAGAAAACAGGGAAACTTCAGAGGTAAGGGAAGAGAGACAGAAAGAGAGGGAACTGAAGACAGAAAGCAAAGAAAGCTGAGGATGGTAAAGCTCATCAGAAGCCGGGTAGCAGGACACTACCGTGCATGTTGGGAGGAAGGAAGGCGCTTCTGTGAAGGTGAAGGTTGGGAAAGAATCATCTGAAATTTTCAGCCAGTTTCTACAGGTGGGGCTCCTCACAAACAGAATTGTTTTGGGAGAGGTGACAAGGAGTTAGGTATGTTCGTTGTACATACTGTATTTTTTGTAATTTTTTTATTTTTTGCATTTCTCTCACTCCTCCTCCTCCTCCTCTCTCTCTCTTTTGTTTAGTTTTACTAAAAAATAAATCACAAACTAGATTTTTCTTTGAAGACAGAAAAGGGTCCCGGGTGAGTCTGTGCTGTGTTTGGCTAGTGCTGGTGGAGGTGCTACACTAGGCTGCGTGAGCCACTGGAGTACCTGCGCCTCTGAAGCAGGGAGCTGGGGGGGCAGGTCTGGTGCGGGTGGTTGTAGGGGGGCGGCGGAGGCGGAAGTGGGGGCTGATGGATGATCTTCACTGGGGTCCCTTGGAGCCCGCTGCCTAGACCGTGCAAGGGGGTGGAGCTGCAGGAGTCAGAGGACACGTAGCGCGTCAGAGTCTGGTTGAGGGCCGGCTCCATACGAGCGAGGCACGGCTTGTCCAAGACTATCACTTTGACAATCTGCTGGCACTGTACAAGTGTCCCCGCCGAGGCAGGGTAAGAGGGCACCAATGCTGTCTCCAGCCTCTCTCGCGGCATGTTAGGATGCGTGCTGGGCTGCATTCCACTCTCGAGCCCCGGGACAGAGTTGTGCTGGTACGTTTGAAGCCTGTTGTGAATTGACACCTAGTTTAGAAACAGTCAAAGAAGCATTAAATGTTACAAGACCTCTTCCCATCTGCTACTGCGGGCTGCCCTTCACCCGGCCACCCTCCATCCACCGTTCGTTCCCGTAAACCACGGCCCACCTTAAAGGTCACCCACTCAATCTTCTCCTCCCCAACCCCCAACAACACACTTCTCTCATGCCAAACTCCTTTCCCCACCACTCCCACAGCCAATGCCCTTGAAAGTTCCTTCTAGAACAAAAAGAATCCCATTATAGCAAAGGCAGCGATGCTGTTTCCACATACAGCACAACCTCAACTATCCAGCTCGAGCAAATGCAGCCAGCCGGTGGCACTTAGAGAAGGTCAGAGAGAGGTTTTAACTTGACAAGATGTAGGCAGCTGATGGCCTGGGCCCACTGCCTCTCACACCGACAAGAACAGCCTTATTGTTGGCTTGTTCTTTTCAGTTACATCCCACTGACCCTGTTGACTTTTACTTAGAAGGAAAGCAATTGGGGGATAAAGACTTCCTTATTTTTTGCTTTATAGCTATACAATTCCCTTTTCAACGGAGCTGTGTTCTATGATTGGAGCTCCTAGGAAGCCAAGAAAGCAGAAAGAGGGGAGGATAATTGAGGTTGCACATCTTTGCAGGGAGGGGAAAAATGAGTTTTGCTGACGCTCAAAGAAAGACTTGAGCTCTTCCCAGCTCCTGTCTTTCTGAGCAGGAAGGTGCACACATGACTCACTAATCTGTTTACAAAAGGAGAAAATTAAAAAGGAAAAAATAAACCAAGCAGAAATCTGACATATTTCAGCAAACTTGCAGCTCGCTCTGATCCACTCGATGGTTTGCAAGTGAAAGGAAATGATTTTACATACGCCAAAAAAGGAAAAGGAAAAAAAAGTACCCATCCAGCTTGTACAATGATAAAAAAATGATGAAATGGTGGCAGATCAGGTAATCTCAGAGAAAATGGAGATGCTTGCTTCTGCTGAGGAGTAAGAGGAGACTGAGGGGAGGAAGAAGGGCTTGAAGTGTCTTCAACGAGAAAGCTCAGAGGGTTTCCCAATCTCAGATTGAAAACAGGAACTGAGATAGAATGGAGTTCACTATGGAAGGGGATATCTTTGGAACAATGGACAAAGCTTCTATAAATAAAGAGTCTCAGAAGGGCGAGGCTCGCAGGAGACTGGGGGCCGGGCAGAGGAGGGCAGCATGGGAACGTGAAGAGAAGGGTCTCTTCTGTGGTGGACTGATGACAGATGTGGGGTCCTGCCTCCTTGATTCTGGAATTCCCTCCAGGGACAGCTATTTGTGAACTGCCTCCTTAGACTTCTACATCCCTGAAGTGAAAAAAAAAAATTCTTCCTGAAGAAATGCCAGCACAGGCCCAAAAAGTGTGTGTGAGGCCATGAGGATGCCTGTCCCTCCTCCCCGTTAGCAGGAGGGTTGGTGGGATAATGAGTTTGCTTTTATGAAGCCAGTTCATCATGGGCAGGGGCTGAGGAACAAGCACGTCTGAGGTGGGTGGATTTCCTCACAGGCCGTGGAACAGAAAGGGGGGCAAAATGGCCTCAGGGAGCAGAGGCCCAAACAGCGGTAATCAAGAAAAGCGGTGATGGAGTTGCTGGTGCCAGCCTTGGAATGGAGTTTGTTTGAGGAAATGGATGTTGGTGGAGAAGTGTGGCTCTTGACCCCATGGGAAGCAACACCTGCAGGGAGATGGAGATGGAAGATATCTGTTGGGTGAAAAAGGCTTTCGGGATTCCAGGAAAGGTCAAAGCCAGGGCAAATGACGTATTCTGGAGATCTCTCCCAGATGAGAGTTTTCCCAGTGAGCTGGGATGCACAAGAGGATTCTTACAAGGGAGTCCTGTCTCCCAAATAAAGGCAGGCCATAAAGTTCCTCCAACAACCCTCCCCACATTGGGAAATGTTTGTCCTAAGCCCCCAACCCATGAAAGGGTCCCATTGAATATGTTCAAAGCCTTGACAGAGGTGCCAGTGCCTAGGACAGAAGAGCCTATGAGGGGAAAGATCATAGCGGTGAGTTTTAGCAGGGGGCTCTGCGATGATGGTGATCTGCCCAGGGGACCCTCATCTCAGCTGCGTCTCTGATTTCTCCTGAAAGTGTGTTGGGGTGGGGATGAAGAAGGAGCAGGTTAGTCTCCAGAGTTCGGGCGATCGCTCCATGAAGGATGTGTTAACAGTTATAGAAACGGCTTGAAAAAAATGCTTTGAAGTTTAATCTGGATTTGAAAGTTGTATTACCCGTCCTAGCAGTAACTTTTTATTGTATCTCTGGAAATTGGTAAAATTGTCAGTCTGGCTGGGGAGGCATTGATTAAAACCTGAGAAAAGAAACAACAGAGAATGTAAGAAGAGCTGAACTGAGGGAGAATTACTTACCTCAGCTGCTGTGTATTCTACTTACCTCCACTGTGTTATCCGGGACCTTCTCTCCCAAATCTTTTTTGCCTTTGAAAATAAAACAGACCCTTTCCTCAGTGATGAAATACAAGCTTTCTGTCAGAAGTTTCTAAAGATTTCAGACACGGAAAGCCACAGGCTCTGGGGAAGGGTTTGGCAGGGGTTATATGAAAGTATGACCCCATGGTATATATTTTTTGGAAAACACAAGAACTCTTTAACAACAAGAAGAAGAACAACAACAACAAAAACCTAACAGCTTCTACTTTGGAATATTTCAAGGATCAGTTCTATACGATTATTCCTCAAACTGACTGAAGACATTTTACCGACTACCCAGCTCTTCTACACCAATGGAGGGTCGTCGTCCCCCCTTTAGCCCCTGTGCTGGGGGGTGGAATTATGGGGGAGAAAGCAGTTGGATGGGAAGGTTCAACCTCCCGTACCCAGCCACAGTGGTCCTGATCCAGACTGTGCCCTGCACATTTACAGTAAAATATAAATTAACTTTATGGTTAAATCCAGACTTAAAAATCGGTAAGAAAATGTTTTTGTGGCAGACTTGGATGGATAAGTTGATTTTTTTTTTTTTACCTTGGATCAATTAGTGGGGATTGATGATGAGTTTCTGTCATTTTTGCACTTGCGTGCCAAATACAATTTGCCTGCTACGCCTGAATAACAATACTTACAACTGCAACATTTGTCAGAATCTAGGTTTGGCCCTGCAGCTTTTACAGCTTCACAGTCTCCTCCACTATTAGAAATACTAATTGAGGCTGATCAGTCATATCAACCCACGATCCATGTTTATGAATACTTATTGTCGGTGAATAAATATGATACACACACAGGGTCTTAAGAGGGAATGGAATAGGGAATTGGATGTCCTATTCCATCTAATCAATCAATTGTTGCTTTAGCATCTGTATCTGAAGCTTCAGTGGATCTCAGGTTACGTCTTATTCAGAAAAAACTCTTGTTTCATGTCTATTGGACATCACAATGTCTCTTTAATAAGGGTTTCTCTAGGTCGGCTAACTGCTGGAGGTGTAATACTGCTAATGCTTCCTTTAATCATATGTTTTGGCAATGTCCAGTAGTCCTTTATTGGGAGGAGGTTATAATATGGATAAACTTTGTTTTGGAACACTCTTTAGTATTTACTGATGCACATGTTCTTTTAAATGATCTACCTGCTTCCTGGAAGTTAACGCATTGTCAACATAAATGGATTTTCCATGCCCTTTTGACAGCTAAAAGACTGATATTACAACATTGGAAGGATAAACATTCACCTCCTATAATGCAATGGATTGAGGAACTAACAACGCTTTCAACATTGGAATGGATGGCATATAGACACCACTCTTGAATTGATACATATATGGATATTTGGTGGGTCTTTCTTGAAGATTATGTGTAATTGATATATTCAAATCTACGTAGTTATATATTTTCTCTGTCTTTTTTATGGTTTTGTTTTGTTGAAATTCATAATAAAAAATATATATTTTAAAAAATACAGTAAAATAAAGAAGTAGGATCAGCTCCATGATATGAATTTAACAAAGGATGCAGTTTAGCCCCCAAGCATAAGTCAGATTAACTAAATGTCTGGATTGGAAGCAGAGAACCCAGAGAAGCCTCTAACCTGTTGGAGATCCTTGCTTGGATTGTGTTTCCATCTGAGCCCCATTGGTCCTTAAGGACAGATTCTTTGCCCCATGCTGCTTCTCCAGCTCCCCTGAGATATAGGATGGGAAAAAATGTAAGAGAATGGAGAGGTTGAGGGAGAACTAAAGAAAGTACATCAATAGGAGAGAAAGAAGTGAGGCAGAAGGGACGGAAGGATGCAACAGCCAGGGGAACGGCAGTCAGAGAATGCATATCCTGAGTATGCACACCGCACACGCACACGCACACTCACACACCCCTATAATGATTTGAGCCATGATATCCACACCCTGTGCCAAGGAAATACAAATTCTGCAGCCTGTATAAATGATCCACAGTAAGCCCATTCAGTCAGATACATTTACTTGACCCGAAGTATTTATCCTGGTGTCTGCTGCTGTTCAAAAGAACAATGGAGGACTCAGCATGCCGAGAGGCACTGACTGACACTCTGGCCTCCTTGCATTCCCATGCAAATATCCATTTGTAACCCTATTCGTGGATTCATTTCTTATGGCTTGTGATGAGTATACTTGTGTTATCATATACAGGGCGTTCTTCCACTGGCTAGCTGGGACCAGGGATGGGAAGAAGCAATATGGGGAGCTGGGTATGGAAAGCTCTTTAGGAGAGACCTGCTGGGAAGTATGAATCAGTACCAGCATGTAGGGCAAGAGTACAGAACCTCATGCTTGGCTTGGCAGCCAAGTCCTCTGGGGTTCTCCAGATGGCTGCAGCCCTTTCCCCCAAATGCTGATTATTTGGTGATTTCACTGCTTCTGTGCAGTCCCCCCACCCCCATTCTAAAGGGTTGAGAGATGCCTCTCCTAAGGGCTCAGTTACTGGCAGCAAGAGCTTTAAGCTCAAATATGCTAGATTTTTGGTATTTTTGGACCCAGCCCATTTGCTTTGACCCTGCTCCTTTTGCTTTAGCGGCCTGCTCCTTTTGCTTTAGCGGCCTGCTCCTTTTGCTTTAGCGGCCTGCTCCTTTTGCTTTCAGGGGTCCCCGAAAGCTTCTCCAAAATGGAATTCAGCCCTAAGGGCAAAAGAGGTTCTGCACCGCTGTTGTACAGGAAACGTGCAGGATTTTGTCCACCTGGGCAAGATAGATAGATCCAGCCTTTCCAGATGGAGGGCTCCTAGCACTACCAGTCAAAAAGCACTATGTAGCTATTCGGTCTTTTCTTCCTATATCTATATCTATATCTGGTAAGAAAAGAGAAGGAAGCTACAAATGGAAGACGGGGATGTCTGAAGGACCCCCTGTAAAATTATGTGAATGAGTCAGTGTAATTGCACAATAAAAGCCTCCTCTGGAAATACCCTCAATTAGCAGGCAAATTGGAAGCACATGTGTGCATAACTCCTCAGGCTTATTGCATTCACATATCAGAATCACATAGAATATAGTCCAGTTTATACATTCCTTTTCAAATATGTCTTCCCACCCAAAGAGATACAGCTCTCCCTCCACACCACCCAACCACACAACCAGGGGTGCCATTTTGGGTTGAGGGGGCATGGTGGTTCAGACCTTGCATGGTTATTCCTTAGAAACATTTCTATCTCTGGAAAACTCATGGCTTCTACACTGGTAGTTATTGTTATAAGTAATTATTGGGGCCAAGCATGAAATCTTTTGCTTAAAAAAGCAGGAGGGGTGCCCAATTATCCAGTGTCAATAACATTCCTATAATTATTATGAAGCATAAAAGGGGGGGGTTATGTAACAAAAATCTCTTAAATACTGCCAATGTTTTGGCAATTTAGACTTGAATATATTGAAGAGAGGACCTTTAAGCCTTGATGGGAATCTTGCCTCCTGCCCCTGACTGAAATCTGAAATGGCACCCCTGCCAACAACAGACACAAAAACACATGAGACGCATACATATGTACATACAGACAGAATGACTGCAAGGAGTCTGGACCACGCTGGGAGCCTTACATTCAATTCGAATCTGTTCTAGCTCCATCACCTCTGCTATTGACTCTTTTAGGTCTTCCACAAATTTCTGCATTTCCTCCGCACCGAGCGCACAGAAATGGAGCACCTGTTTCTTTTCTGAGCCTGAAACTGGAGTCACCAAGGTGATGCCATGGGGGTAGTCTATGAAAAAGAAGGGGGGAAGCATGAAACTAGTGTTGTGGGTTCCATATATGAAAAGGGTTGAGGTAATCTGAGGAGTTGCCAGAGCCGAATGGTAGGACAAGTGCTTTGAATGCAGATGGACCTAGGCAGTGGAGTCTGGTGGCTCCAATATCAGCAGGGCTGTGTATCCACTCCGGATTTTACTCCGAACTTTTAAGGATAGCTATCCATGGTGCCAAACCTATGTTGGGGGTAGGGTTCAGCACCATGGATAGCTCCTTTAGATTCTGGAATAAACTCCAGAGTCGATAGACAGCCCTGCTGACCTTGGGGCCACCAGCCTCCACCGGTCTTAGGTTCAGTCTCTGGCATTTCCACTTAAAAGGGTCACAGGGCAACTCCATCAGGTAGATGGACGGCGGGGAAACTTTTGTCTGTTGAGAGCTGCTGCCAGTCAGAGTAGACAATACTGCAGGGGTGGGCAACATGTGGCCCATGGGCTGTATATGGCCCCCATCACCACCCCCGCAGCAGCCCCCGCTACCCCCCTAAATTCAGTAACATTTTTTTAATGGCAGTCCATAGCGGCTACAGAACAACAAGAGTCATAATTAGCTTGCAAACAGGGTGAGACTAAGCTTGAGATATCAATCAACAGATGATATCTCTTCTATATGTGAGGTTCATAAAAACTGCTCATCTGCTCCCTTTTCTGTTCAAGTTTTCTATGCAAAAAATTGGGATAGAGTTCAATTATCTTGCATATCCTCGGAGTGGCTTGTTCATGCATTGCTTTGTTAATGTGCACAGTTTATATATCTCACTACTATCATATTTCTGGTGGTGCCTGAGATGCCTGCTTGTTGATTTTGGATTACTCTGTGGTAGGGTTGTGCTTCACGTTTAACTATAACAAGGTGAAGTTTGTCATTTTTGGTGGGAAGCCTTGTAAAGATAAATGCAGTTTAGATGGCAACATTTTGGAGCCAATTTAAATATACAAGTTACTGCGAGATTTGGTTTTCAACTAACAAAGCTGGCCATGTATATCTAAGGGTAACTCTAAGGAGTGCCAAGATCAGGGCAACAAGATGAAGATCCTCTCCAGATATTTTCCATTTCTCCAGAATCTACAATGGGAAAATCTTTGGTTGTCTAAGGTATCTGCTACACAAATACCGTATGATGCTGAAATATAGGGATTATGGGCAATAGGGTACAACTGAAATTAGCTTCACCAGTGGAACTGTGTCCTGTCCCTTCAAACCATTCTCTCATTAAGCAGTAGGCTAAGCATCTTTCCAATCCAAGGTTTCTATGGACTACTCTATGAGAAACCTATACTACGGATCTTATCCTCCAGTGTCATCTGCAAATGACTGAGAGGGCAACAGACTCACATTCATTCTCAAAGAGGTGGAACTGCATTCCTAACAGGCTGACTGACTTGCAAAACGTGTAGGTTGAGGAGCTTTTCTTCTTAGGGCAAAGCTTGAGGATCTGTGAAAGGATGCAGAGAAGGAAGACAGTGTTTCAGAAGCAGCAGCAGCAGCAAAGGACTCTGGGGAACTGAGGCCCAAATAAATGCAAATCCCTTAGAATGAAATTTACTGGTAGGGGTGGGGATATCTTATCAGGCCCAGCAAATGCAGAGCCAGAATAACTCAGGGCAGGGGAGACTGGCGGCGCCAATGTCAACGGGGCTGTGTATCCACTCCAGGATTTTATTCCAAAGGAATATCCATGGTGCTGAACCCTACCGCCCCCAAATAGGTTCAGCACCATGGATCACTCCTTAAAAGTTCAGAATAAAATCTGGAGTGGATACACAGCCCTGCTGACATTGGCGCCACCAGCCTCCACTGACCTAGGGTTTAACCTAGGGTAATGTCTGCCACTGTGATTTTCCTGCCTTGACTCAAATGGAAGAACCTCTTCCTCAGTCCTTCCTGGTTCCAATAGCTGGTGCCCCCCCCCAACCTGCAATAGGCTAAAAGCAAAGAAACACTAGTTAGGCTCATAGTCAATGCAAACCTTCTGAGATATGGTTCCACGGCTCACGTGTAAGGTTCTATCAATTCGGTTTAAATTTGGAAGATGAAGAGGGAACTGGACAGGACAGGAAGGCTTCCCCAGGCAGAGCTCCACAGGTGAGGCACCACAACAAAGAAGGCCCTGATCAGGCTTCCCCCATCTGATGCCCTCCAGATGTGCTGAACTGCAACTCCCATCATCCCCAGCCATAATGGGAGTTGCAGTCCGACACATCTGGAGGGCACCAGGTTGAGGATGGTTGCTTTGGACTGGAGGCCGGCAACCTGGTGCCCTCCAGATGTGTTGCACTACAATTCCCACAATCCCTGACTATTGGTCAGGCTGGCTGGGATTTATGGGCGTTGTAGTCCAAAGCATCTGGAGGGCGCCAGGTTGCCTACCCCTGCCCTAGATGCTGTCCCCACCTGCTCGCTTCAGATGGCCAGGGACTTGCACCGGTGCCTCCTATGACACCCTGTTCTCCCATCTCCCTTTCAAGTACAACTGCTGGCGCTTAGACCACAGCCGGGAGACTTATCAGGGGCCCCTCTGCCATCAGTCTTGAACTATGCCACAAGAAGGCCCTTTTGTATTTGCCCTCACTAACTAACTAACATGGAATGTGTTGCCTTGCATGGAAACTGTTACATGGGCAGATGCAGGAGAGCTTCCTAGCTCTAGGTTGGGGAAGGCTCCCCTAAGCACCGATCCCCTGTCATTTGAATGCAAGGATATCTCCTGCAATATCTGAATGCTCTCCACTTACCGGTAGCTCTGGTTTAACTCACTCTGTTACCCTCTATCAAAAGATGTGAGGCCAGTGAGAGGAAGCTCCCCTTGCCCTGTCTTCACACATCGCACAGAGAATATGAAGAAAGGAGCCACACCTCACTGCTTACTAATGCAATGTCTGCATGCTTGTAGGAGTCTTTGACAAATGAGAGTGACAGGCAGCAAAATAGATCTTGGCAGCTGGTGTGGACTAAATTGAACTTGGATCTGGATAGGGAAGGATGTGAGGTCCAAGCTCCAACATACAGTCTGGATGGAACAATTGGGTTGGGCAAATCTCTGTCTTTCAGCTGCAGCCTCTCACCTATAAATGGGAACAATGCAATGCTGTGCTGTGTGCCTCACCCATATCAGCAATCACAATCAAGACCGGAAAGTTGTTTGCAAATTTAAAGAGCTACATGAATGATTAGGAGTAGGAATAGCTCTTCATAGATCACAGGGGACATTCCCAGGTCTGAGATTCATTTTCGGAAGACACCCTGAGGCTCTTGTTCACAGTCCAGTTTATGCGTGATATGGAGAGAGTGGCCAGAGTCATTTCTCTCCCCTCTCTCACAGAACCTGGAAGCAACCCATGTAGCTGGATGGTGGGAGATTCGGGACAGACAAAAGGAAGAACATCTTCACATACTGCATAGTTCAACTATGGAATTCACTACCACAAGATGAATTGATGGTCACCACCTGACATGGCTTTAGAAAGGGATTAGACAAACTCATGGAGGATAAGGCTATCAATGGCTACGAGTCATGATGGCTATTTGTTACCCCCGGGACAGCCTACCCCAACCTAGTGCCCCCAGATGTTTTGGACTTCAACTCCCATCAGCGCCACGCAGCATTCGGGCAAATGGCCTGGACTGCTGGGAGTTGCAGGCCAAAACTTCTGGAAGATACCAGGTTGGGGAAGGCTCCTCCAGGATCAGAAGAAGCAGCTTCTGGATATCAGCTGCTGAGGAAGGACAGCAGGAGAAGGCAACTGCCCGTCCTCATGTCTTGCTTGTGAGCTTCTGAGAGGCATCTGATTGGCCACTATGGGAAACAGGATGCTGGACCAGACAGGCCTTTCCAGTAGGGCTCTTTTTATGGTCTTATGGTCTTTAACCTAGCACAGAGAGGAAGGCATGAACACCTTGTCTTACAAGAAGATAAAAACAAAAACAAAAAACATTTACGCAATAGCTAATTGCATGAATGGTATCATGCCTGCTTTGGCTCAAAGAAATGGTGCAGTTTCAAAATTCCAGGACTGGCAACATATAAATATGTTGGTGTAGGGAGTTTAGTGAGAATTCTGCTGTAGAGAGGAGCTTTTATCCACTCTCCAGGGACTCCTGTCAAATCATTGTTGTCAATTTCACAGATGTATTTATCTTATCAGTTTCACTAAGCTCCTGTGAGACAAAGTAGGATGGATTCAGATGGCAATGCATTTTTAGTCTGCGGTGACTTTTGCCGCCACTGTGCAGAGGGACATAAAACTGGATTCTCTGAGTGTGCATCCACACTTTTGCTCATGCACTGATGGGCAAAGCCTGTCCCTTTGTTTCCATGGATATTTCTGAGTCATGGCAGGGCACTGTACTAGATGGCCTTAGGGACTGGTCTACATATTCAAAACAAAATACGAACAAACAAAAAAGAAGCACGTGGTATAATCCTCCTGGATTGTACTAGTTCAGAATGCAGGTGGGGGATTTCAGGACTGAATGCTCCCCTGTGCAAAAATACAGCTACCTCCAGCCCACGAAACACTACCATATCAGAGAGAGAAAGGAGCGAAGCATAGCCTTCTCCCTGATATGCTAGCTTTCTATGTACAGGGAGTTATATAAGCAGCCCCACCTGAAAGCTAACATGGCATAGTCCTAGGGAAGCTGTACCATGTGCTTTCCCCCCTGAACGCTGGCTCTAAGTCTCTTGCAGTGCTGCGATTCTCCAGGCCAATGGCCACTCACCACCAGCAAGTCATTGAAGAGGAAAACCTCCCTCTGGTGAGCGGCTTGCTTCTGCACTTTGTTCACGTCCGTCACTTCATAAAGGCGGCTGCAACAAACCAAACGGCGATGTGGCACTGACAGGACCTGGAAGACAGAGACTGAGTGGGAATGGTCCCCTGACTTATCCACCATCCCGAAACCATTGCACATAGATGAAGCCACACCATCTCATGGCTGTGTGACTCCTTTGACCCATCAGCACCCTCTCCTCACCAGCAGGTTTCATTTATTTTTACAACATTTATATACCGCTCCACATCTAAATAGATGCCAGAGTGCTGCTGAACAATAAAAGATAAAAAGAATAAAAACACCATCTTAAATGTGTGTGTTTTTTAAAGCAATAAAATTGAATACCAATAAAAACCGCCGCTGGTCAATCAAGGAAGTCTCCTTGAAATAAGAAGGAGAAATTAGATAGGAGAAAAAAAACAGAGGGACAGGAAAGAGGGAAAGAGAGAGGCAAGGGGAAAGGGGAACAAATGTCTGTAAATGTAGGGGTGAGGATTAAGGAACTAATTTCTTAATGTATCCTCCATGCACACAGATGGGCCATGAAGAAGTTCCCTGCCTTGCATGCCGTCCCACAACCTACGTTCCCAATTGGCTCTATGCTACCTCCAGTACCAGAGGCAGTATGTACACCAGTTGCTAGGGAACATGGGGGAGGGGGTGCTGTTGCACTCATGTCCTGCTTGCAGGTTTCCCGCGGGCAGCTGGTTGGCCACTGTGTGAAGAGAATGCTGGGCTAGATGGACCTTTCGTCTGATCCAGCAGGGCTCTGCTTATGTTCTCATGTCCCCAAGCTATAAGGCAGGCACGGTCTGCAAAAGCTATTGTTGCCAGGAAAATCAAAAGGGCAAATGCATTTTTAAAAATAATAATTACCACCTGAGGTAAAAAATAATTAGAGATGGGATCGGGGAAAGACAGAAGGAAAGAGAAGATGAGATGGGCATATTACAAAAGGAAACAAAAGGGAAAGACAAGACAAGACAAGAAGGATGGGGAACTTCAAGGGATAACCATAGCTCAGTGGTAAGGGCCCTGCTTTGCATGCAGAAGGTCCCAAGTTCAATCTCTGGCATCTCTAATTACAGGGCCCATGTAAGCAGGTGATGGGAAAGGTCTTGCTTTTCCTGGGACCTTGCAGAGCTTCTGCCAGTCAGGCTAGACAATACTGGACTAAATGGACAACTACTCTGGTATTAGGCAGCGTCCTAAGGAAGAAGCAACTGCAGAAAATACATGATTGCAAGAGCAAAATCATCACCATCAGGCAGACACCCTATGGTGATGTGTAAGGGCTCACCGTTTTCATTCCAACAATGGATTTTTCCACTTTGGTGACATAAGTTACATGATCCTCATTGGATTTGAGTTCTCTCTGCTGGATCCTCTCATAAATTCCCACCACCAAGTCCCGGGGAATATCGGCGCCATCATCCACTCCTGTGGAGCACAAACAATGCAGAACAGGTTAGATGGAGAGAAGGGTCATACCTGAGCTACAAGGACTGTTTACAGATCATCGTTTTTCAGAGACATGAAATAACTACAGATACAGCTGTAGCTGTCCAAACGTACACATTATTTCCAACCCACTATGGACTCAGGTCAAATAGCATTGCATGGTCTAGAAGCACCACTAAAATCTGCCGAGCGGTTTGACCAGAAACTATAAGTTTCTTTTCACTTTCATAATTCACTAGTAAGCAATTTCAAATACTAATATATTTACAAGTGTAACCATGCAAATGGGCAAAAGGTGTTGGTGCATGCTCTCTCTCTCTCGCTCGCTCAGAGAGGTGTCAACCCTACTTTCTTCCCCTCAGACACATAAATTTTAGCTCTCCCAATGTCATCGGCACACACCCTTGGCTTGAAGTCTACTTAACTTGAAGTCTGGTTAATGCAGGATTTCAAATGGCAAGGAAGATTAGCTCATCCAAGCAATACCCTCACCTCTCAGGTTCCGAATAAAGTCCTCCAGCATCATCTTCCTGTCGGGTTTGATGTTAGGGCTATACATATCCGTATTAAGAAGGATGATGGCGAAAGCCAGTATGAAAATGGTGTCTGGGTTATGGAACTGTTGGACCACATCTGGGTTACACATGCAGTACCGCTGGCTGCCAGTGGAGGGAGACAAAGTCAACACACATCAATGGAAATCAAAGGCTCATTTATCACTAATATGCATATATACCTCTCTGGGGATGCTAATATTATTTACACTCTGTCTAGCAATGATCATAACAAAGTTGGAGATACAGTCCCTGAGCTGTACTCGGAATAAACGAATAAATCACTCACTCTGGGTGGATTCAAAAGACCAGGTAACCTGTGATAAGCTTAACATTCCCCAGCTTCTCTTGCACTGATTGGTTGTCATTCATATGATGAGAAGACTTTGTCCATCCACAATAACGGGTCCATGATCACAGTTTCAAATATGTGCTAGACAACTATCATGGGAGAATGTGTCCTCTGGATTTTCCCTAACTGAACATTCACACAGCCATGTTGTTTCACAGGATGATTGTCACATGATAGCCTGGTGATGTGTAGCCTCTGGCACACTTTGATTGGGTTCACGCAACACAATAAGCCACGGTGGCTTATAAGCCACGTTTGTTTCAGAGTGACTTGTCATGTTGTCTGAACCCATCCTGAGTCGCTTGTGCATGGGTAACAAACCATGCTGCTGGGTTCAACAACATGACAAGCCACTTTGAAACAAACATGGTTTATAAGCCACCATGGCTTATCGTGTTGTGTGAACCCAGTCACTAGCCCTCCTTCTCATAGCTATTTGACTATGTGTAAGCAGTTCCCTTCAACTGGAGGGTGTGCCTGTGATGAAGTTGTAACCTATAGTGCAATCCTATCCATGTGTACTCAGATGGAAGACTTACTTCCAGGTAAGAGGATATAGGAGAAATGGGGAACCTTTTTTCTGTTGAGGGCCGCATTTCCTTGGGGACAGTTTGTTGGGGGCCACATTTCCTTGGGGTTAATCTGTTCGGGGCTGCATTTCCTTAGGGGCAGAGGAGGCTGGTGACTCCTATGTCAGTGGGGCTCCACATCCATTTCAGCTTTTATTCTGAGCTTTATAGGAGCTATCCATGGTGCTCCATGGTGGTGAACCTATTTTGCGGATGGAGTGCATAGATAGCTCCTACAAAGCTCAGAAGAAAAGTTGTAATGGATGGGGAGACCCACTGACATAGGAGTCACCAGCCTCCCCTGCTTAGGGGTAATCGGCTGTGGGCCATATGCTCTCTGTGGGTGGGGCCAAAGCTATGGGTGGGCAGGGCCACCCCTTTTCGCTTTCTTTCTGCCATCCCATCTCTCTCTCTCTCTCTCTCTCTCTCACACACACACACACACACACACACCCTTTCTCTCTAACACCTTCTCTCTCCCCACTCCTTCTTCCGCAGGCAGCCAGGGGACAGATAAATTGCTCTTGCCAGAGGTCCAAGCTGATTGTTTTACAGAAGGCTTTTAAAATTAGGCTGAGGGCTGCAGGTTGCCCCATCTCCACCCCAGTGTGCAGGATTGCAGTCTTAATTAATTGTCTGAATTCCCACAAATATGTGATAACTAAAAAAAATTATTCCCTGACCAGACCACTGATTTGTGTCACGGAGACAATTGCCCCACAGATGTTGTGGGGAGGAAATGGACCTCATAAGGACTGGCTACACTGCCAGATTTTCTGTTATCTGAGAACAGGAGAAAGAGGCACAGTACCCATTTTATCAATTCGACAAGGAAAGATGTGGCCCCGGCTTTCCTAGTCAACAAGACTGCAGTTGAACCTGCTCAGGTGAACGTGGTGCAGAAACGTGAAACATGTCCAGGTCAGCTGCCTATTGGCACACATCCCATGGGTAGCTGCCCAGCAATTTCTTCACTAAAGCAACTAGCTGCCTTGCCTTTAGTGTGAATGATTCACAGGTGGAAGGAATGCAGTCACAGACATTCCTTACAAAAAGAGAATTACATTATATGACAATCTGCATGTAATGCAGAAAGAGGTCTTCTGCATTGCAAGGATACCCAGAGCAGTGTTATGTGTCTCTAGATCTACACATGGAGACACATTGCAGCGCACACACCTGCAAAAACCCTGCCAGGGTGGGGAGGGAAGGCTTTTCCAAGCCTGCTGCAAAGTGCACAGTCCCATCCTTCACTTGCAGAATTGTATATATTTAGAAAAGTACAATCTTTGGAACAGGAGCATCAGAAGAGCATGTGCCTTCTAAATATACACAATACCTCTGATGAAGGTCATTGGTAGCTGGAAAGGCATTGGGACTTATAACATTTTTGAATATATCTGTTGGTTTTTTATTTATTATTACATTGATATCTTATAGAGCCAGTGTGGAGTAGTGGTTAGAGTGTTGGACTGGGACTTGGGAGATCTGAATGTGGGTTCAAGACCCCATTCAGCCATGCAACTCACTGAGTGAATTTGGGCCGGTCACTGACTCTCAGCCTAACGTACCCCACAGGGTTGTTGTGAGAATAAAATGGAGAGGAGGGGGACTATCTGGAGGCATTCAAGGTGCAGCTGGACAGCCATCTGTCGGGGATGCTTTGACCTGGATTCCTGCATTGAACCCCTTCCAACTCTACTTTTCTATGATTCTATGATTCTGCCTTGGGTTCCTTGCAAGAGGAAAAAAAGGCAGGATATAAATGTAATAAATAAACAAACAACTAAATAAAATCTTGCCTTTTTTTTCCTCCTGGGAGGCACTCAAGGTGAGATTTCTACCTTTTCTACATCAGCAAAGTTGCACCACATCAGCACTGCTCTTACCTGAAGGCTTCGATGAGCCGTTCCACCTTCTGGGCCTCTCCTTGCACCCGGATGTGGGCTTGAAATTTCCGCAAAGCTTCGTCAAGCTCCATGCCAGAGAAGTCCATCTCATCTACCACACAGCTAAGGGAAAGGGGAAACAAACAGCTTCAGTATCCACCTTAATTTTGGGTATATATAAATGCTGATGTATCGCTGTAGACGTGAACCCCAAAATTGGACGGAAGGGTGGGGCAGAACTCAATGACATCAAAGAACAGATCTCTATGATCCCTGAAATAAGGCAGAAGGCAGACAATAGTTTTTACGAGAGAGCAAAGTGGTGTGGAAGAGGCTTCCTAGCGTGGCCAATTTGAAGGGCTGCCAGAGAGGACTGTCCTCTATTTGAAGGCATCCTCCGTTTGATGGCCTATCCAGTTTAAAGATAAAGAACCATAAGAAGGCTGAGCAAGGCCCCTGAAGACGTTGCCCACCATCAACAGCACCTGGACAGTGCAGACTGAACAGGCAGGCACACAGGTCACCTGGTCAGCCTTCCCCCGCTATGAAATTATATGTCTATTTAAATTATAAGAATGATCTCTAAATTTGTATTTATTATACATTTAAATTAGCATATGCAAATCTCTATACCTCTTTTGTCCTCCTTTTGGGTGATGCATAAGTGCGCACCCTACTTTGCTTCCAAGGGTGTAGACACATTATTTATTTTGCTCTGGCTTCAACAAATCCAGCCGCCACACTCACCATGGCAAGTGTGAGCAGCCAACCACACAGAGCCGAACCCGGGAAACCTGGCTCTCCCTCCCTCCCTGCTCTACTGTTGGGCAATGCTGCTTGGAGGCATTGGAGGCCTATCCAGTCGTGCTCCCCCCACTTCTGTCAGGAAAGGCCATGGGGCAAGAATTTGCCCAGATTGGGGTGGTGGGGCTTGATCATGTTTAGCTTGGCCAACAAGGACAGTCCAAATTTGTAGACCCCCTGCTTTTGCCCCACCAGCACTGCTCATCAAATACAAAAACCTGTATAATAAACCTTTTCCCCATAAGACAAAGCAAGATGAGCGTGCCGACCACAAGCAGTGATCCCTCTTTCAAACCATCTTTAACTGTCTGGAGCGGGGGGCGGGAAACATAGTCTGTCTCTGGCCACAGAGACCTGAGTTCTTTCTATGCCAAAGGAGCTGCTGATAATGAACTCAAGTATAAAGGGAGCAGAAAAAAAATCAATGTGCCTGGTCTCCTAAGACAATCTTTATTTTTTCCCTTCGAGGGGCAGATCAGAGGATGTTTGCAGAAGGAGAAAGAACGCTAAAGAGCCCCCCTCCCCCTTTTGCCTCCCTCCTTTCTGTTGGTTATTTTTATTTTACTAACACACGCACTTCTTCTCCTTCTTCCCAAGGGGTCCCATCAAGGCTTCTCACTGCTAAATGCTTGGCTTTGATAACTGCAGAAAATTTCCTGGTTAATCAATACCAGGTTCACAGTGGAAGTCACCTCCAGAGACTTAAAAATCTGGAGAAATAAAGCAAGCCCTTCAGTGCATTCCGCTTCCTTGCACTAAGACATCAATAAAGCTTGAAGCCTTGTCAACAGAATAGGAACTATGGATCTCATCTTTTCCATCAACAGGACATCGGAGGTTACACACTCCATGCCAGCGCATGGTTCAAAGATGGACTCCTACAGTCCGGCAGGCATAAGCGTTTCTCAGGAGGGCTTCTTAATTTGGCCTGAGAATGGTACTGGTGGCACCGAACCTTGCCAGGGGACTGGCAAGTCTCAGGGATGGGGACTCGGACTCGAGGACTCAACTCGTGAGTCGGACTGAGTCCCTCCTCTGACTCGACTCGGACTCGAGTCCCAATATTTTTAATGGGACTCGAGACTCGACTCGGGACTCGAGACCAAGGACTCGTCAACATCCCTGGGCTGTTGACGAGTCTTCTGGCTGTGCCAGAAGGAGCGCGATCACCGGTGAAGAGCGCATGGAAGCGAGGCGCGCCGCTGCTCGGCCACTATGGACAGCTACCAGGAGCGCAGCCCCAACGATGTGTTGAGATTTATTTTGATTGATGTGTTGTTGTGGGGGGTTTGGGTTAGGGTCAGACATTTTGGGTTTGGCTGCCTCTGCCTGCCTGTTTGGGGTTCCCAGCCTCCTCTGCCTGCCTGGTCTCTTCTTGACCTGTTCAACAGTTGAATTGTCCAAGACAAACGCCTCTGCCTGCCTGCTTTGGGGTTCCCTGCCTCCTCTGCCTGCCTGGTTATTTTGGGTTTGTCTGCCTGGTCTGTTCTTGCCAAAATCAGTTGCAGAGTTTTGAAATAAAAAGGCACACTTGTGCCTAGAATGTATTTAAGCCACACATTTGAAGTAGCCTTATTTTGTTGGGGGGAAACCCCATTGATTTTAATAGGGACTCGTGGAGTCAGTTTTGGGAGTGACTCAGGACTCGTGACTCATGACTCGTGAGTCACCATTTTGGACCAAGGACTCGGACTCGGACTCGAGTCCAAAGACTCATGACTCGACTCGTGACTCGAGACCAAGGACTCTTCAACATCCCTGGCCAGCCTAACCCCACTTTGCTGTGTAGCAGGACTATTGCTGTACGATGGCTTCTTAGACCATTGATTAGATTATCCATTGGCTAATCAAGTTTGAAAGTGGGGGATAGGGAAGCGGCCTCACTGAGCTACTTCCTCCTTCTCCCAAGTAACAGGAAGAACATCACGGCTGAAGAATGCAAGACCACATGGAGAGGTGAAAATGGCAAGGGTTCAACTTCCCTACCTTTCAGCTCTCTGCACACAATAAACCTGAGTAACACTGAGTGCCAGTGGAGCTTTTAAAAACACACACACACACACACACAAACACACACACCACCAAACAGAGGCGGTGTTAGGAGGAGGCCCACTAGGGCTGGAGCCCCGAATCTTTCATTTGGAGCCCCGAATCTCTGGGCGGCCACCTGCCCCACCAGCCTGCTTCCCATGGGCACTTGCTGAAAGAAAGGTACAGGGGCCCTGATGATCTCTGTTACATCGGATCCCCCTGGATTAGCTGGCTGTTTGCCCACACGTGCTTCACCTCTTGCTGCCCCCCTTGAATCTTTCTGCCTGAGGTTTCTTTCTGAAATCAAATGCCCTCCTCTCCCGTCCATACATCCCTTTTACAAATAGGTGTGTCCTTAGGAGACAGGGTCCTTCTTTAAAGACACACACACACACACACACACACACACACACACTAGAGCATCTGTAAATTAGCATATGCAAATTTGTGCTTTTTTTTTTTTTGGTCCTGTGGGCCTGAGCCCTGGATCTTTTCAGTACCTAGCTAGCACCACCTCACCACCAAAAACTCTACTTCTTTAGATCGATTTCACTGCCAACAAGATCGATTTCACTGCCACTTCAATCGCCATCATTGCTTGCTGGTCCTTCTGGCCACAGGTAGCATCACCGGAAGCAAACGCCTCCCCAGCCGGCAAGGGCCTGCATCAGGCTGCCAGTGCATATTCCGCCGCGAGGCACCTAGAACAGGACTCATCGGGGCACCGGAGCCTCCTAGAATGAGGGTTTGGGAAAGGCAGGAAGCAGCTGTACCGTTGTGGGCCAGGGATCTACTCAGCGGAGCGCAATGACCTATTTTCAGGCTTTTTCCGCTCAGGTGACAATGTAGCGGGAGCCGGCTTCCAACTAAAAGCGTCTGTAATGAACTGGCAGCCCACGCTCAGGGAAGGAACAGAGGAGAGGCAGCCAGGTGGAAACTCTTAGAACCACAAGACACGAGATTAATAAGGAACAGCCCCCTTCCTCCCCCCCCCAAAGGAAACCACTTTGGGACAAGCCAGGAGAAGGGGAGCTCGCCTCGCAATCGCATCAGTCTGGCTGGCAGCACCCAGGCTCGCCAACAATTCCCACACGGAGGTCACTCTTAATTCAGAGGCGTCTCTCCTTCACAAATTCCACCTTCACTATGCATGATGCTGCTCTTATACTGCAGATCTAGGCACAGTGCATAGGAGGCTGGGATGCAAAGGAGCTCAGGGTTCCAGTCTCCCAAACAGCTGGACAGAAGAGGGGCTAGCCAAGCACGGGGAGAGAAACACTCCCCCCTCAACACACACACACACACACATGCACACACACACTGAAATTCCCTCTTCAGCATAACTTTAAAAGATACAGGAGTCTTGTCCTCCTGAAAGATCTGACCACTTTAGCGGCTGCTGGCCCCATTTTCCATGTCCGCCTCCTCCAAGATGCAGAGAAATCCGGGCCCTCCAAGCCTCTGACCAATTGCCAGAGTCAGGCAAACAAGCACACCTGCTTTTAAGTGGACAGAAGCGAGCGCTTCAGGGGTGTTGAACCCCTCTCACTCAGCCTGAGGGCCAAATTCCATTTTGGAGAGGCTCTCAGCATTCCAGGGGTGGGTGGGGCCATTGGCAAAGAGAAGGGTGGGTGGGCCAAAATACAAAACAAAAACAAAAAACAACCCAGCCCATTTTAGCTTAAAGCTCTTACTGCTGATAACTATAAACCTCAGGAGAGGCATTTCAACCTTTTCGAATGGGGGGGGGGGGGGGAGACTGCATAAAAAGCAGAGGAACCATCAAATGATTGGCAGTCACGGGAAAGGGGGTGGAGCCAGGGGGCATTTTTTTTAATTTTGGCCCCACCCCTCTCGCCTTTGGCTCTGCCCGACACTGGAACGTGGCTCCTGAGAGCTTCTCCAAAATTGAATTCAGCCCTCGGACCGAAAGAGGTTCCCCACTCCTGGCATATACAACATTGGAGTGGGTAGGCCAGTGGTCTGATTCGGTATAAAGCAGCTTCCTGTGGGTCTGCGTTTGAATCTTAGGCAGCAAGGGGAAGCCGGGGCACGGCCTGTCATCGTGGTCAGTGAGGCTTGGGAAAGCACTTTGCCTGCTCATTAACCTGACCCTGCCCAAGCCCTGCAAAAGCTCCTCCTGTATAAACTCCTGCAGCACACTGCACAAAAGCGGCAGCGTTACATGCCCACTTTCCGCAAGCCTGATTGGCTGCTTTCAGCCAATTTCTGAGCAAAGCTCAAGGAGTTACAAATTCTGGACAGCAAGGAGACCAGCTCACCCTCCAGGAGAATGCATCAGAAAACAGTGTCCCCCGCCCGATCTAACAGGCAACCTGCTCCCATTCACCAGAATGTCTCTTACATTCAGAAACACAACCCCTGCTTTGAAAAGCGATTGAAGGAGACAGCTGCGTCTGACCTTCCCGGAATCCTTCGACCCGCAGAACAAACAGGCCCGGCCTCAGTGATGCTGCCAGCTCTCTTTGTGGCACGAGCCGTCCACAGCTGCTTACGTAGCAGACCTTATGAATGAACCAGGGAGGAGGACATTCTCCAGACAAAATGTAAGGAACAAAAGGTGAACGGAATCAGGGCAAAATAGACAGAGAAGAGCAAAAGGATGGCATGTTAGGATGCGCAGGAGGTCGAAGGGAAGCAAGTGACTGAAGAGACTAAGATGGTGGAGCAGATATGATGCTGCCAATCTCTTTACCGTGGTGTAGAGATTGAGAGCAGTGTGGCAGGGGTGTCCCTTCCTTCCTTCTCCAGCATGTATTACTCCTCCATTCTCTTGTCAGCTTAACTGTGTTTTAGGATTACGACTGCACAGATTTTCTAACTGTAGTTAATGCGAACTAGGTTTCCCATCACAATGAAGATGGGAAATGTCAACAAACACTGGTTAAGAAAAAATCTGGCGGTGGTCGCCATGGTGAGCGCCACTGCAGATGAAACACTAAACTGTGGTGAAAGCAAACCAGGGATGGGAAAGAATGTAGTGTGCAAGCCGGTTGTCTGCTTCCACTTTCTTAACCATGGTTAGGAGCCTATGTCTGCACTAGGCTCTTGAACAGATGATCAAAGCTGGAGTCTAATAGGAAAACAAAACACTATTCTTAGAAGTACTTGGGGCAGGGGGAGGGAACCACAGGAAGTTGCCTTATATCCAGTCAGACTGTTGGTCCATCTAGCTCAGTATTGTCTATTCTGGCTGGTAGCCACTCTCCAGGATCTCTGGCAGAGCTCCCATCACCTGCTATCCAATCCTTCAAACTGGAGGTGCCAGGGGATGAACTTGGGCCCTTCTGCACGCAAAGCAGTCACTGCCACTGATCTATGGCCCCACTTTCATGTGCTAGCCAGGGTCACCAACCTTTTGGGGCATATTTGGAATTTTGAGAGCATGCTGTGGGTGCTCTCACAAAATGGCTACCATGGTGGGGAGCAGGCCCTTGCCCATTCATTAGACTGGCTACTATGGCGGATATGACTGGTCACAAAACACTCATTTCCCAGAAGGCATACTGGTGAGACTAGACTAGAAGAAAAGTAACCAGCTCAAGAACCTAAGTACAAGGCAGAGGTCAGGTCTGAGCTCCAAAACACAAAACTACATTTTTGAACCCAAATAAAGATGGTGCTAGAGGGCAGCACTTTACTTTGCAGCCTCCGAGTTTAAAAATGAATTTTAAAAAAGAAATAAAATAAAAATCAGGGCAAGCAGGGAGCCTGGCAGGCGCAAAGACCCCAGAACTAAACTTCAGTCCCCGCTGGAGTTCCCTGCATGGCTTTGTAGTGAGCTATATCGACTCACACCCAAAACCATTTAGAACCTGTTTGCTAGATGATAACATCAGAGCTAAACCAGGGGTTTGTGGTAGACTGCAGGGCAGTCTTCCCATGGGGCACAGGATGGAGAGTTTCACCATTTCTATAAAAGGTATTCTATTATTCATTCCTTGGGTTTGATTAATTTAACAAGGCAGTGCTAAGAACAATGCTTCCAGTGCACACATCTCACTCCCACATAACACTTTCAGGTGATGTTCCAGGGAGGCCAAAGCGAGGCAGGCAGACGCAGGAAGAATATGTAATTACGATGAATTACAAAGCGTGTGTGCTTGTGTGTGTGGGGGGGGGACCCACCCCCATGGTGTCCTTTGAATACTGTTCATGTGCAATTTGCAATACTGTTCCCACTACCATCATGGTACATGCAGGCTGGGGAAACTGCCTGGCCGAACAAACAGCCAGTTGTTTGTGGGAACAGTCATTGCGAAAGAGAGAAAACCAGCGATTTCCAGCAGAACTGGGTAACATAAAGATTATTTATCTACTGCAGCCTTCCCCAACCTGGCGCCCTCCGGATGAGTCGGGGAGTTGTAGTCCGACTCATCTGGAGGGCGCCAGGTTGGGGAAGGCTAATCTACTGGATATTAGCATCTAAAGCTAATCTTGGAATTGTGGTAGCATCACAAACTGAGTATGAGCCAGCAATGTGATGTGGCTGCAAAGAAGGCAAATGCTATTTTGGGCTACATTAATAGAAGTATAGCTTCCAAATCGCGGGAAGTGATAATTCTCCTTTACTCGGCACTGGTTAGGCCTCATCTTGAGTACTGCGTCCAGTTCTGGGCACCACACTTTAAGAAGGATGTAGACAAACTGGGGAGGGTTCAGAGGAGGGCAACAAGGATGATAAGGGACTGGAAACAAGGCCCTATGAGGAGAGACTGAAAGAACTGGGCATGTTTAGCCTTCAGAAGAGGAGACTGAGGGGAGATATGATCGCACTCTTCCAGTACTTGAAGGGTTGTCACACAGAGGAGGGCCAGGATCTCTTCTCGATCATCCCAGTTTGCAGGACACGGAATAATGGGCTCAAGTTACAGGAACCCAGATTCCACCTAAACATCAGGAAAAATTTCCTGACTGTCAGAGCAATAAGACAATGGAATCAACTACCTAGGGAAGGTGGTGGGTTCTCCCACTCTCTGGAGGCATTCAAGGTGAAGCTGGACGGCCATCTGTCAGGGATGCTTTGACCTGGATTCCTGCATTGAGCATGGGGTTGGACTCGATGGCCTTGTAGGCCCCTTCCAACTCTACTTTTCTATGATTCTATGATTCTAAGCACAGACAGACAGACAGACAGACACACACACACACACACACACACTACTCTTTCCCATTCTTTCTATGAGTTTAGATGATGATGATGATGATGATGATGATGATGATGATGATTTTTATCATAGCAGCGTTTTTTATTTGGGAGCAGGTGCGGCCCACGCATCAGCTACCGGAGGAATAAAAGGGTGTGTGTGTGGATCTATACTGTAATGCTGTTGTGGCGGTGAAGCCTCACAATGGACAGTGAATGCAAAGTGGAGGAAGGGGGCGACGTTCTGATATGCAGGGTAGCTGGAGCCAGGGCTGTTTCGACACGTGCCATATACTATCCTTTGCTCCTTACAGCTCTGATGGATTTGACACCCTCTATGCGCCTCTCCCCACACAAGAAGAAATGAGGAGCAGGGGGGGGAGAAAGACAGCGGGGAGAGCAGCTGGCAGTAGAATTCCCAGGCCCAGGAAATGCCTGGGCTCACAGTTAGCAAAATGAATGTTGCTTTGCATCTACTTCCAGTTATCCGAAAGTTCTAGGGATGTGTGAGGATTTCATTCAGGGGGTGGAAATCCAGCAGAGTAGCCGGGGCTCGACCCCCCAAATTCCGTCCCGCTTACATCTTTCCCGGCTCGACTCGCGTTCTCCCAAGTCGAACCAGGGAAGCGACTTCCTTGTTCCTGGCGGGCTGCTGTTTAGGTAGAAAATGCTTAAAGATACGCCTAAAGTGGCCGCAATTTGCATAATCTGTACAAACTGCAGCTGCTTTTGAAGTATCTTAAGGCATTTTTTCTATGTAAACTGTGGCCGGCTGGGAACCCAAAAGTCCGGCGTGCAGTGCAGTGCGCACTAGCTTTCGGCCTGGCTTGGCGGGTGCAGCAGCAGCGTCCATCGAGCTGGGGGGTGGGTCAGGTCCCAGCAGATGGCCCACCCCTATCTGAAACTCAAACTCGGCCCTCTCCCCCAACACCCTGGCAGGCCTGGGCAGTAGAGGAAGCTGAGCCGAGCCAGGTATCATCATCATCATCATCATCATCATCATCATCATCATCATCATCATCATCATCATTCTTATTACTACTACTACTATTGAACAGGCCCAGCTTCACATGGTTTGTAATAGCCCCTAGTCGGATCCAGTGAAGCCTTCAAGTGAGTTGGACGCATTGAGCTCATCCTGTCTGAGTGAAGCCCTGCCGTGGTGGCCCTCATAGTGCCCTGAGGAAGGGGTCTGTCCCTCAGCCTAGTAATGTCCCCTGGCTTCAAACTCTATGGACGACAAAGCAATGCGCATGTTTAGGGAAGTCTGCCCCTAGTGGATGAAGATGTTATTGCAGGCTTCCACCACAAGGACACATTAAAATTAATGAATATATTTTAAAACAAAATATCTCTGAAGTGCATACCCCTAGAGTCCCCTTAGTATGCAGACCAAGTTTCAGGTGTCTAGGTTTCATGGAATTGGAGCTATGGTGCCGATAGATGGACAGACAGACAGAAAGACAGATGGACACACATCTTCTTTTAGTGTGGATGGACAGACAGGCAGAAGGACCCACATCTTCTTTTACTATCATCATCATCATCATCATCATCATCATCATCATCATCATCATCATCATCATCATCATCATCATCTATTATTATTATTATTATTATTATTATTATTATTATTATTTTATTATCAAAATACAATACAGGACCTGCCCCTCAGGCTTATAAACTACCAGACAGAAGGGAAGTGGAGTGGAAGAAAAAAGGTAGAGATCAGTTGGACAATGCCAGAACAAAAAGGTTGTGCACAGGCATTTACAGCCAATTGGAGCCAGGCTGATTTGCTCCATACTTGGGGCTCTGGTGAGGACGGAGCTGGAGCAACCACCCCTTGGCCCTCACTCCGCTGGCCTGGGACCAGGACAGAGGGTCCTTCCTCCTGGTTGAGCAGTCCCAAGGCAACGGACAGTCAAAACAGTGTTCTTGCTTTGAGGGAGTGGAAGGCAGATGAAGCTTCCTTGCTCAATCTGCCTTAAGCTCCTTCTCGGGCTGAAGGCTGCTGGAGCCAGGCTGCTGGACTTGTCCTTGCTGGGGGGCTCTTCTGGGGAAGGAAAGAGTGCAGCCTCCAAGCAGCCTTAGTTCCCTAGCTGGTTGGTAAGAGTTACTTCTCCTTTGCTCGCACCCTGCTGCACGCACACAGCCCTCCCTCCCTTTTCCTGGGCTGCCTCTATTGCTTCTGCCCCAGTTACTTTTAATTGCGGTGCTCGGCATGAAAACATCGGAAGAAGCACATCCCTTCCTTGGTTTGGT
Organism: Shinisaurus crocodilurus; assembly: GCA_021292165.1. Lineage (NCBI taxonomy): Eukaryota > Metazoa > Chordata > Lepidosauria > Squamata > Shinisauridae > Shinisaurus > Shinisaurus crocodilurus. The sequence goes on along the minus strand of CM037879.1, from coordinate 271,001,269 downwards.
CCAGATCGATACGCGTGCAGTATATTAAACACACATACACAAAAAGGGGGGATCAATATTCAGTTCACTGGTTGCAAGGAATTAAGTCTGAACCTTGAAATTAAGAAGCCTACTTATTGGAACCTGCCGTGATCATCACTGAAGAGTTCAGGTGTAATTTGGTTTTGATTTCTCTAATCTGTAACAGAGCAAATCAAGCCCCGAATCCCACCTAGTAGCTCATGTCCTCCTTACTTACTTAAGGCGCAATCCTATGTAAGTTTATACAGAAAAAAAGGCCTATAACACCTGGCTGGCACCTGCTGGGGGTTGTAGGCCTTTTCTCTGCTTAAACTTGCATAGGATTGCTCCCTTACATACAGAGCCCTCCATCCTGCAAGCATCTATCCTGTAGGAGTGTGCTCTTACTTATTTCTACTCCAATACTAATTATTACCACTAATAAAAAGTGCCTTTCCTTGAAGAAACCACAGGTGTTGAGCAATGAGGGCGGGGGGAGAGCTACTTGTCTGGGGGGTGTTGCTTGCCCCCTCATCCTCCCTCTGGCTGTCTGGCTGGCACCACCTATGACTCTTACAGGATCAAGGCTCGCTGTGGTCTACTAGGTTCTGTTTTAGAAGACCAGTAAATATTTTGTTTTATTGAGAACCAGTGTGGCGTAGTGGTGAGAGAGTTGGACTGGGACTCGGGAGATCCGGGTTCTATTCCCCGCTCGGCCATGAAACTCACTGGGTGACTTTGGGCCAGTCAGTGACTCTCAGCCTAACCTACCTCACAGGGTTGTTGTGAGGATAAAATGGAGAGGGGGAGGAGGAGGATCATGTAAGCCGCCTTGGGTTCCTTGCAGGAAAAAAAGGTGGGGTATAAATATAATAAATAAATAAATAAATTCACAAAGCAATTAAGGTAAACGGAAAATATTTATAATTTCCCCATATATATAGTTTTGCAAATTATGTGTAGGGTACTCGGTGCCAGCTCCAGGTTTCGGAGGGCCCTTGGGCAAGACATGCTCAATGGGCCCCCTCCCTCAGTGAGTCTCCCTTCTCACCACCACTGTCACCAAGTGCTCTTGCTTCTCATCCTCTTTCTCGTCATGGCTACCACTTGCTTGCTTGACAGGCAGAGACCGAGTGGCATCTACTGCTCCTCCTTCTCTCCTCCATCACCATTATCTGCTTGGGCTAGAGCGAGAGGCAGATGAACAAGCTGGTTGCAATGGTGGAGAGGAAGAGCAACTCCAAGGTTCTCCTGTTACTGGAGCCTTCTGGGATGTGGGCCCCCAGCAGGTGCCCAAACATGCCTACCCTGCCTTGACACCAACTCTGAGGGTACTAAAAATATAAGCACATTTTTAGAAGGTATGTGGGAGGGGGCAGTGACCTCTGGGCGTCACGTACCCCTATTTTGAGCCATGTTCAAGGGCTGCCCTCAAGTCTCCTATTCTCATGCTTGTTCTGACCCAGGTATGGAAACACATATATTTTGTCTTTTCAACTCACTTCCAGCAGCTTTTTCATGTTATGGTAAATGTGAGTTAGGTTGTACATTGAGCTCAAGAGAAAGTAAGCATATGAATATAAGCATAATGATACCCGCCACAACTGCTAAACCCACATTCTCACTATGACAATGTGGTCATGTGAATTGGCCTTCAGCCAAAGTAATGCACAATCTGGTATTTAGTATGACAGCTGCCCTAGGCTTCAGTTCTCTAGGCCATCTGCATGCCCACTCTGCAGACAATGTCACTGGTCTTAATTAGTGATGGGCAAACTTACCCCAAATGAATTCATTATTTCCTCAAATACATCTGTATAATCTCAAATTAGTGTTCTTCTCTAATCTGAGATCTTGTTCTCTGTATATGAGTTTTTGCGCACGTACAATGTTAAACTGCATCTTGGGAGCTGCAGTTTGGAATTATGGAGCGCATCATCATGATATCATGCATCACCACGTTATGCACCCCTTCCTGACTGGTTGTTTCCATGTGGCTTTTCTACATAATGTTTACTCGCTGTTGCCAATTGGTATATTGAGGGGAGAGATATCGATCAGTATACGGAAGTGTATGCAACCTATGTGGCTGTTTCTTTGAACATGGTTGGTTTGCAGAAAGAGTTCAAATGCCAACCTTTCCCTAATGGGTTAAAGGGACATCATCACATTTTCTCCTGAAAGAAAAGGGTTAAACCAAGCAGCTCAGCCCATGTGCAGAAATGCCGTAGTTTAAATGCAAACTGCACATGCTCTGAAGCTCGCAATCTATTCCAAAATTAATAACAAATTTGTGTAAGATAGCAATCCAAGCTCTCCACAAAGGTGAGCATTATGAACACACGAGTTTCAACTAACAAGCTGACTAATTACAAAATTTGGCAGCCTCACTAGTCTTAATTGTGCCATTTATTAGTGCTGAGTCAATCAATGTACAGAAGGTGAACAATGGCAACGGATATTTTCTTAATTGATTTGGGAGTACAAGTCTTATAAACTTTTACAGGAGGATAGGTCCCTTGATTCCCAGTCTGTGCGTTTCCCCCCAACAAGCCCACATTCCCCGGTTTCCCCCTTCCTTGAGTTGTTTCCCTTAATTCATTTATGCAAACAAACAGTGTGGACAGCTTTTTCCCTCCTACGATGCGTATCTCCTGCTGGTTTCCATGTGGTTCTTCCCAATGTAAACCAGAAGCAGATACATATTTATCTCTCCGAAAGAATGCTGGGAAGAGAGCAGCTAAGAGGGTGACAAAGTAACTGCAGAAAAGCGTGCACACTGTAGCAAATATTCGTAACCATTTCCTATAGAGCAGTGTTCTCCAACCTTGGGTCCCCAGATGTTTTTGGCCTACAACTCCCAGCATGCCCCAGCCAGCTACGCTGGCTGGGGCATGCTGGGAGTTGTAGGCCAAAAACATCTGGGGACCCAAGGTTGGAGAACACTGCAATGGAGGGTGACGTGGATGTTAGATGGGAGAAAGCATGAGGGGTGGGGACAGGGGGGCACTTACTCTAGAACGTCCCGGTTGAACTGTTTCTTGCTGTTTCCCAGGAACTCCCCAATCATCTGCCGGCTGAGCCCCTTGCGCTGCAACAGGAAATGTGCCACTCCAATTGGCGTGTCTGGGATGAAGCCCCGAGAGATCAGGAACTGGATCCCCTTGTCTGGATTTCTGGAAAGGGAAGGGAGGTAAGGGTGAGCTGTTTACTTACTCCAGCACTTAGAGCAGGGGTGCAGAACCTCAGGCTCAGGGGCCAAATCTGGCCCTCTGGGGGTTTCCCCGCTGGTCACACCCCCTTTCCCCGGATCACCGATCATTGGGTGGTTTCCCGACTTCTGTGCAGTTTCTCCCCACTCTAAAAGGTTGAAATGCCTCTCCTAAGGCATAGTGACTGGCAGTAAGAGCTTTAAGCTAAACTATGCTGCTCATTTTTGGCTCTGCCCCTTTCTGCCTTTGGCCCCGCCCACCGCTGGAACGCAGCCCCCGAGAACTTCTCTGAAATGGAATTCGGCCCTCGGGCTGGAAGAGGTTCAACACCCCTGGCTTAGAACAAGCAGGCCTTTCATATCACAGGAGGCAACAGGGTCTTTTCCTTGATTACAGGACAAATGTTAGGCAGGACCAGGAATGGAAAATACTAGTAACAGGGAACTCCACTGGAGAAAATATTGCCACACACACAGGGCCTCAACTTCTCAAGCGGAGACTCAGTACGAGTGTTCTGATTCCTCTGCTTTAGGACACCTTCCACCGATCGCTCCCCCAGCAGTGATGGGCATGAAACAGGAAGTGGCTCACGAAAGAGGTAAAGTGATTTAATTCTTACAGCTTCTTCTCAAAAGAACTGAGGAGACAGTTGTTGTAGCTAGCCCTGCCCTAGCTGAGGCCCTTTGCCTCTTGTCTCCTCGCCTCCATAGCTGTCTCCATCTGCAGCCATTTTACCTGACTGCCTCAGAAGGGGTGAGGCAGCAAAAGCCCGCTTTCTCGGCCTGCCATGTTGTCTCCTCCTCTCCCAGAACTGCTGCCTGCTACGGCCACTCCACCTGGTCATTATGCACTGGAGGCTGGTGACTCCAATGCCCGTAGGGCTGCGTATCTGCTCCAGATTTTACCCTGAACTTTTAAGGAGCAATCCATGGTGCCGAACTTATTTTGGAGACAGGGTTCAGCACCATGGGTAGCTCCTTTGAAGTTCAGAATAGAATCCAGAGCGGATATGCAGCCGCTGCTGACACTGGAGTCACCAGTCTCCGCTGTCATGATGTCACTTCAGGATGTAATGGTATGTGGACCAGTACCTGACTTTGCTTATGTTCTTCTTTCCTTTCCATCCCCCCCCCCCCATTTTTGTATCATGTCTCTTAAGACAGTAAGGACACAATCCTATGCAAGTTTAGACAGAAAAAAGGCCTACAATTCCCAGCATGCCCCAGCATAGCTGGCTGGGGCATGATGGGAGTTGTAGGCCTTTTTTCTGTCTCAACATGCATAGGATTGTGCCCTAAGCTATTGTTTTAAAGTGTAAATTGCCTTGAGTTATCTACCAGAAAGGTGGGATATAAATAAATTAATGACAGTGATGTGGGTTTTTCTTTGTGGCATCAGAATGGCCATCCTACAAAATGATAACCATAAAAAGGTGAAACGGGGCCCTAATATGTGGTCTGCCTGATTGGGGAGGCCGGTGACTCCTATTTCAGTGGGGGCTCCTTCTCCACTGCAGCTTTTATTCTGAGCTTTATAGGAGCTATCCATGGTGCTCCATGGTGGTGAACCTATTTGGAGGATGGAGCTCAGCACCATGGATAGCTCCTATAAAGCTCAGAATGAAAGCTGCAATGGATAAGGACCCCCCCCCCCGACATAGGAGTCACCAGCTTCCCCTGAAGGTACGGAACTGATAGCTTTCTATTTATTATTATTATCATCATCATCGAGTTGTTGGTTACATTGCTATCCCGCCTTTCCTCCAAGGAGCATACATGATCCTCCTCCTCTCCATTTTATCCTCACAACAACCCTGTGAGGTAGGTTAGGCTGAGAGTCAGCGACTGGCCCAAAGTCGCCCAGTGAGCTTCACGGCTGAGTGGGGATTATAATCCGGGTCTCACCCCCAGCCCAACACTCTAACCACTAGACCACACTGGCTTCTAAAAAGGATCAACTCTCTCAATGGCTCAGTTCAGATGTAATGGAAACCCAATTTTGCTTAAAAAAAGAAATCCTGGGTAACCTTGAGCAAGCCACTGTGCTTGTGCACGCAACTCAGTGGCTTCTACTTGGCTCCCCCTGCCAGCAGGAGTGGATAAACAAGGCACACCTCTCCATCCCAGGCTTGGTTAGCATGACATCCGAACTGGAAACTCTGGCTGGTCTCTCCTCTGACAAGCCAGAGTCGTAAGCCAAGACTTGTTCTTGCGTTACCACTTTTAGTTGTCAGGGAAGAGACAAGCCAGAGTTCCCGGTTTGGAAATCATGATGACTAAGCCAGAGTCTCTACCCTTGTTTGGCTGTTCCCACTGGCATGAGTGATGCGAACCAGGCCAGTGAGACCACAATCATCAGCCACAGTTTCTGTTTATTGTTATCTGAAGTTGAATTTGTTCATTATGCCATTAGCATGACTGGACAGAACACAGCCATATGCAACAGCCACTGATCCAGTAATATTTCCCCAACATCCCTTTAGCACTCTGCACAATGTGGTTTACATTGCACACAGCCCTTTTGTTGATTCTGGATTTAGCTGGCAATATTTCCTCTCATTTTCCTAAGGAGCCGAGAAAGTTTGGCTGGATGCTGTGGAATTCCTTCGGCTCTCCTGGCTTCCCCTCCGCCTACAGAGATGGCCGCCCACACAAACGCCGCTATTAGAGCGACACTGCATAATGAGGCTTTCTCCATTCCAGGAATTCCACCCACTCGCCACAGAATGTGTTGCCGCTTGAAGTGCTGAGTCACAGAGGCATTCTATCAATTCGCAAGAGGCTGTCACAATTCAGAATATTACTCAATAATTGCTCATAAGGGAGTTACACGAGTGAAGTCGCGGAGAATAAGGCCACATCGAAGACCTCTTGGGCCACACAGGCCCAATTTTGTATTGGGCAGCAGTTCTAATACTGTAGATAAACCAGTAGTGTTATTAAATCCTGTCGGGAAGGTTTATATAACCAAGCATCCTAGCGTTTATTAGTGGTAGCAATAACGGTTGTTTTTCTGCGGGGAGCACTTCCTATAACTGAAGGCTCATGTACACAGCCGTCTGGTGAAAAAGGAAAGCATTAAAGCCATTTGGCAACCAGAAGTCATTATTTTTTATTATCACTGAGGGTATTGTAGAAGAGGTAATTAATTCAATTGGGGGGGGGGGGAAGGAGGTTGTGATTGTGATCCAAAATGAGATGTGTGTGTGCTTGTGTGCATGTGGAGGAGAAGAGTAGCGCATCACTAGCTTTAAACACTTACCACAAATAATTCTTCGCCTGTTTGCATAATCCTTAGGTCAAGTCAGTGGTGACTAATGCAAACCAAAGTTGCTATATTTTGGATTTTAAAAGAGCCCATTTGTTTGTTTTCTGTCCATTGTGGGGATGGGTGGGCTGCAACATTCTGACAGGCTTAATATTATTATTTTTTTAGCAGGGGTGTTAACCCAACAGGCAAATATACATTTGCAGCTAATGAATTAACATATTTACTTATTCCAATTCCTCTAAAGAGCTGAGAGCGGCTTTGTGATCTGGGGCTGCCCCTCTGCCACTGTGGTGCCCCAAACAAAAACTACAGACCCAGCAGGAATAAGACTAAAGATGGCTGTTTATTCAGTACAGGATACAGGTAAGTAGCCAGAAAAGTCATACAGCAGGGATGGGGAACCTCTAGCGCACGGGCCTGACCTACCTCACCCTCACAGGAGCGTTGTGAACATAAAATGGGGCAAGCGCCTGCATATGCTGCCTTGGGCTCCTTGGAGGAAGGGTGGGATTAAAAATGTGTTTCAAGTTCTATATTGGTATTAATGTTTGAGTCAATAAAATGAGCTGTCTGAGAGACGCCTCACCTGCTATTACCATCTCATGAATGCAGTAACAACCGAGTACGGAAGGAGACAATGCAGATTTATAAGGGCAAATTGCAGTGCTCTCCTAAGGCAAGGGTGGGGAATCTGCATCCCTCAGCCTAATTTTAAAAGCCCTCTGCAAGCGATCAGATCAGATCTCTGAGCAGAGCACTGTCTCCCTTCCCAGCAACTCAGCTGGGCGGGGAAGAAGACGGAGAGAGGGAGACCGCGGAGGCTGGTGGCTCCTATGTCAGTCGGGCTCCTCATCCATTGCAGCTTTTATTCGGAGCTTTATCAGAGCTATCCCTGGTGCTGAGCCCCATCCCCAAAATAGGCTCGCCACCATGGAGCACCATGGATAGCTCCTATAAGGCTCAGAATAAAAGCTGAAATGGGTAAGGAGCCCGACTGACATAGGAGTCACCAGCCTCCCCTGGAGGGAGAGATGTGGGTGTCTGAAAGGGGGAGAGAGAAAAAAACATGGTGGCCCTGCCCACTTTTGGCTCTGCCCCTCCACCCACCACTGGCTTTGCGCCCATGCCCCCCCCCCGCCACATCACCAGCATGCAGGCCCCGGCTGGTTACTCCAGGAGGAATGCAGCCTTTGGCAGAAATAACTTCCCCCAGCCCCGCCCTAAGGTCTATGGAGGATCATGCTGATAGCCGACAGAACAGACGCGAAATGCCTTTTAGAGAACTGGGCCCATTTCTACAAATCCCAAACTGAAGGATTTTTTTTTTTTTTTTACCTCCCCTGATTCCCCTTTTCAGGCTGCTGTGCTTCTGCTTTTTTTCCTCCACACCTACAGCTATTCTTCACAGAACACTGGCCTTGGCCTAGGGCAAATTCGTTCCAAGCCCACCCAAAGAAAAACGGCAGACACAATGTTCAGGCCAGAGTGATAAATCTCTGTACAGAGTGCATGAAAACTGGGTCAATTTTTCTTTTAAAAAACTACTTTTTAAAGCAAGCAAGCAAACAAACAAACAAATGCACAGATGCTAACTGGGATATTTATCCTTCATTCTCACACACTCATATTTGGATGGCAGCCAGAGATCTGTCTCTGGCGCTCTGGATGCTAACCATGTGGACGTGGATTCTTTCTTTCCCATCTCTGGCAGAGCTTCAATGCAGTAGTCTGATTACAATATAATATGGGTGTTGGTCCCTAGATGGCTGAACCTCTAAACCTCAAGCCATTGTATCTGGGATGAGTCTAACCTAATTGTTTACGATGGCCTATTGTTGTCCTGGATTGAGCAAAGCCATGAAGGATTAAAAGATTTATGATTATTAGCCACTTACATGTTAAAGAGGTTTAGCCCGATGCGGTAGAGCCGCTTCCTCATGGTGTCTGTGGAAAGAGTAGGAGATTTGCAGCTGGCCGGATTCTCACAGTGGTATCGCGGAAGGCTCAGAATCATGGCCTGCAGGGCTTCCTTTGAAGATAACTCTGAGGCAGACTTGGCCGAGGTGGAGGTGCTGCTGCTGCTCAGTTGCTCTGAATTGTCCACGTTTTCCACCTCCGAACCTTTGTTCTGTCCAGTCTCATTGTTCGAGCCAAATGCAAGCTTCATTTGGTCTTGCTCTGCCTCCCCTCCCCCCAAGCCATTGGTGCTGACGTTCCCCTCAGTTACTGGATGACTATTCTGGAGGATTCCGGAATCAGGCTGCCCTTCTGGGGCAGCTGGCAACTCTTGGCCCTCTTTCCCCCCTTCCTCTGGGATTTCTTCTATTTTGGCAGCTTGAGAAATCCCAGCCTGGGTGCTGTTGGCAAGGCAGTTGGCCATCGACACCGAGGTAGATGAGGAGACGGAGATATTCTTGTTATCAATCTGGACCGTGACGTCTCTGAAGGCCATCATGAGGGTGCTGCTACTCTTTGGCAGTGTATCTGGCAGCAGTCCTTCCTCTTTCTGTTGGTCCTTCAGTTCAGCTTCCAAGTTTTGGTTTGGTTGCATTGAGCTGGTGCTGAATGTCTCTCTGATCTGATAGGAGCTGCCGTCTTGAAGGGAACACATCGTCTTCAGGCTCCATGTGCTGAGAGCATCATCGATAGATTTGGCCAAAGACTGGACCTGCTCGGTGAAAGAGTCCTCCAGTTCAGTCAGCGCCCCGCTGATCGTGGCCGGCAGAGATGGAGATCTCACCAAGGGGATGCCGACAAAGTTATATCCTTCCACGAGGGCTTTCTCAGCAGAAAAGCTTTCAGAGTTCTGGACTCGGACTTTCCTCAGGGAAATCCGCCGGGGCATGCGGCTCTCCAGGAGTGAGTTCCGTATCTTCTCAAAGTTTTTGCTGAGCTGGTACTGGCGGAAGGCAGTCTGGATCGTGCAGGCTGCCCTCCGAGAGACCAGGTGGCCTCCATATTTGTGCTCTAGCATTTCGATCTGAAACACATACAAACAAGTTTTTTGAACATTGATTTCAGAAGAGTTTCCATGACCTCAATTTACAAGATGATGACTTTCTAATGGTACTTTCAGGGAGTCAATACTGCATTGTGTTGTGTGTGTGGGGGGGGTGTCCCTGCACTGCGGTGCTCTGAAAACGATCTCTTTTGCTCACAACTGAATGATTTCCTTTCACTGCAGTGTCCACATCTGATTCTAAGTAGGGGATGGATTGGACCATATCCCCTCCCCCCTCAATTTGGTCCATCACATATAGGGCAGTGAGTGCCCTAGCGTGTCCACGTATGCATTGCCAAAAAAGAGGACATGCATGACTGAAAAAGAGGACAAAAGAGGAGGCCGATATCCATACAATTTGCATATGCTAATTGATATGCATAGATGAACATTTAGAGATAATTACTATATAATTTAAATCAAAATACATCTCACCATAGTGGAGAAGACTGTGACCAGGTGACTTCCTGTCCAGGTGCACTGCTAACTGGGGATGATGGGCAACTTCAAGGCCCCTGCTCTCCATCCTTATGCTTCACATTTGGACTGGACAGACTTTCAAATAGAGGACTGTCTTCTGAGAGCCCTTCAAATAGAGGACTGTCCTTTGAGAGCCCTTCAAATAGAGGACTGTCTTCTGTGAAGTAGGACACATGGCCACCCTAGAGTATCCACAGCTCTTCCCTGCCCACCTGGGGGAGCAGCCCGCCTCTGCCGTCCCCACATGTACATGCAGGGACAGAATGTCCAAATGCTGCTGTTGAACGGTACATATGTAGGCAGCATTTGGACATTTCATCTCCACCTGTACGTTTGGGGCTGGAGGAAGTGGGGCTGGCGCACTGGGTGGGCAGGGAGGAGTGCAGATACATACTTCCCTCCCTGTGATGGGCCAAATCAAGGAGGTGCATAATCTGATCTAGCCCAAGGTGTCTGCATATTCTAGGATTCTAGCTGTATTGTTTAAAAGTATTTATAACATTTTTAGCATAACCCCAACATCTATGGGTAGACAATATATTTGAAATATGAAACATGAAATAACCACATCAAAGGGGAATATTACTACTACTACTACTACTACTACTACTACTACTATGAAGAGTTCAAAGCTCAGCCATGACCAGCACTAAACCCTATCAGATAATGCCAGATGGAAGCAAGGTGTTCCAATACTTTCAAAAGATACTTAGGCTCATGTTCTGGAAAGTATCCAGGTACTGAAGTTGTAGGATTGTGAGCCAGCCACCTAGAATAAGTCTTTATGTCTCAACACACACACCCCAACCTGGTGCACTCCAGATGTTTTGGACTACAGCTCCCAACATTCCTAACCATTGGCCATGCTGGCTGGGGCTGATGGGAGTTTAAGTCCAAAACATCTGGAGAGCATTAGGTTGGGGAAGGCTGCTGTAGATGCAAGCAATGCTGCCTGTAACTTGGGGCCGTGATGGCATTACTAAAAGGCTGCCATCTGAAAGAGCACAATGGGACATGAGGGAGAATGCAGTCTCCTAGGTATAAGTGGGGCCCAAGCTCTTTAGGCCTTTATTGGTCAAAACCAGCATGCTCCAAAGACAAAAAAAACAACAACAACCCACAAGTGTGTGCTAACACTTTAGCAATGTTACAATGTGCTTGAGTCTACAAACTTCTGAATGATCTGGGATCAGGTTATGTGGTCCTTGTGTCCTTAGTATCCTATCTGTATATTAAGATATGCTTAGAGGCCTTGTTCTCTGGTCCACCATTAGTAAAGCTTAGAAACGCATATACTAACAGTGTGATCTTATGTCTTTTTGGTCAATGGGAATGATTTCTTGGTAAGTTTGTTTAAGACTAGGGCTTCACAGAACAGGGGCAGGCAACCTGGTGCCATCCAGATGTTTTAGACTATAAATCTCATAATCCCCAACCATTAGCCATCTTGGCTTATGGGAGTTGTAGTCAAAATGGCACCAGGTTGCTTACCCCTGTTATAGAGCAAGAATCTTGAGAGGTGGAAGTTTGATCAAAGTATGTTATTCATAAAGCTCCCAATCGAGGCAAAGTTCCAAATATAAATTATATTTGATCAGCACCTTCCCAAATAGCCCTTAAGGGCACAATCCTATGCATGTTTATATAGAAAAAGTTCTACAACTCCCAGCATGCTGGCTGGGGCATGCTGGGAGTTGTAGGACTTTTTCTGCATAAACATGCATAGGATTGCATCCTAAGTCTCTTGCAGCATAGGGCCATTTGTGAAAAACTCCACTTCTAGATCTGATTCATTCTCACTTATCTGCATACTGATTCACAGTGGTGGGAGGGGGAAACATCAACTAGGGAAGAAAGAGGATGTCTTGGTGTTTGTCTCCGCTTCCAAAAGTTCTGACAATGTGATTTTAATAGGTGTGATAAGTCACAAGGGATAAATGTCAAGAGGAGTGAGATTATAAAAGAGCCCCAGCTGGGCTAGTTAATGATACATGCACTACAAAAAAAACACGACCAAACTGGGCATCTCACACTGGCGGTTTCTGCGCCTGAACATCCTGCCTGGTTTCTTAGAAGAGTCCTTGTACAAACAGTTTCTTTCTTGTTACCTCCCTGATAAAAGCTTAACAAGTGGACCACCGGAGGGTGCTTTCTATTCACCCCATATATCATCCCACCTTCAGTCCCAAAGGATGATCATTAGGAGACAATGGCGGTGGCGGTGGTGATGATGCGGAGGATGGATGGCAATGGTGAAGAATGGTGAACTGAAAACTGAAAACTAATTATCCCCGTAGAGATTTACAGCTGGGGCACATTGCCTCTTTTGCCTGATAAAGGACTTTCTTCTTCAAAGTTCTGGTGGAAGCTGGCATTTGTCAAATGACAATGACGAGCGAGAGGATTGGAGAAGGAGAGCCAAGTGGTAGTCAGCTTTGCATTAATGAGCAGATGGCCATATGGACATCAAACGGACCATGTTGACATAGGAGCATCAGCCACTCTCCACCTTTCCTAACCATGCCATTATTTAAAATATCTACAGAAGGATAAGAATCTCTACAGCATTATAATAAGGTTACTATACGGTTGTTTCTCAAGAAATACTTTAGTGGATTTCCAGCCCTATTGTCTGCCCCAATTATTTGGTTGCTGGGGATGTGCGAGAATTTCATTTCAGTTTACAAATCACTTGGAAGTGCCCCATTCGCAACCCTGAATGTGAACAGGATCACAGGTTCTCTGAAAATGTTCACAAATTCCCGAACGTGCATTTGCATTCAAAAGAATGTGCACTCTAAAGAACGTGCACTTTTTTAAAATGCACACTTTTAAAAAGGCACACTTTTAAAAATTCATATTTTCATGCTTTCAATGGAGAAAAAATGCACTTTTGAAAAATGCACACTTTTCCTGCTCGGACGAACTGACCCAACGGGTCTAAAACGAGAATGGGAGTGAGCAGAACGAGCTTTGAAGTGAAGTTTGGAGAATTTGGTCAAGCTTCAGCATCCCTGCTTCTCCCAACCCTATTTTCCTGCCCCTGTATGTACATCTCTAACTATTGAGAAACATATTTATATATTTAAAAAGAAATATATATATATATATATATATTGAAAAATGACAGTCAAGAACATCCTGTGCATGTGTCTTAAAGGACAGGCCTGTGGCTCACACTGGCTCAGCTTGTCTGAGCATGGAAAGCTAAGCAGGGTCAGGCCTGGTTGTTACTTGGATGGGAGACCCCTCCTCTAGTTTCCTATATTGAGCAGGGAGTTGGACTCGATGGCCTTGTAGACCCCTTCCAACTCTATGATCTATGAAATCTATGACAGCACACAGGCTAAATATATATGGGCACAAAGAAAAGAAAATGTATGCTCAAAACAAGGGCATACCAACCTGCCCCCAACTTCAATACAGCCCTGGGATTTTCTTCCTCTTGTCTAGCAGCAGTTACTAGAAAGAGAGACAGGCACCCCGAACCCACAAGGGACATGTTTCTTCTTCTACAAACGCAGCTGATGGAAGTGTAAATGTGTATCCAGATGTGCATGTCTGTGCATCACAATGCTCATCCGGGCCCACCGAGCTGGCCAGATGTGCTTTTTGATGCACACGCCCATAGGTCAAGTACAGTGGTTGAGCGCAAATGCAACTCTAATACTGAGGGGCATAGAGTTGGGTCTCCCCACTCACCCCACACCCAATTCCTCCTGGAAGCTGGGCAGAGCGATCCTATGGCGCCCTAGACAGCGTCTGGGGCCCACAGTATTCTTTGGATTCCCAGATCTGAGGTTGGAAAAGAGCTCCAGCCTTGGAGCTGGGGATCCGCGCTCGGATCCCCCCTCACCGCCAGCATGGAAAGAAAGAACCACACGGGCTGCTTCTCCAAGGTCAAAAGAGTGACCTTGGAGAGGGGCAAAGGGGACATTCCAGGGGGTGGGGAGAGGAGGAGACTGAGGTCGCCAGGATACAACTTATCCGGGTGGCGCTCCATCCTCCTTCCCTCCCTTTCTGAAGCTCCGCAGCTAGACAGCCGAATTCAGCCATCTAGCTGACTTGCAGGGCGGGAAGAGCAGGGAGGCAGAGATCTCCACACTCTTCCCGCCCTGCATAGGATGTCCATAATCCTCTGAATGTACAGTTATCCTCCCTGGATTGTGCCCTTCGTGAATAGATTTTGCTCATGTTTGGCACTGGATGGCCAAACCTGTGCTGAGAGTCTTTCTTTGCATGAGTAAGGAATCTCTCTTTCCAAATCGTGCGTCCAAGAACCATTAGGACCGACCTCCCTCTCTGCCATGTAAAGACAGGGCAGTACTCTAATGAATCACACATGACTGAAAACCTATTTTATCCAGCATATGAGGTGGATGTCAGAAGCAAAAAAATTTTTTTAGGATGAATTCAGATAACAATTTAAATATATATATGCTGAAGTTGACATGCTGCCTTTTTTTCAGTGTTGTTGAGATGCTGGACTGGTCTTATGAACACTTCAACACAAGTCCAGATTGCAGCTTCTCATGTCCTAAAAATGCACTGAATTGAAAAATAGATTGAAACACATCTGGTTAATCCATAATCCGGTTGTATGTCATGGAGGCCTTCACATGACCAAATCAGGATGACCAAATTCACTAGAAAGGCCAAGTTCAACTTGCCACCAACATTTTAAAAAGTGGAAATGTGCACTGGTCTGTATTTAGACTGTAGGGCAAAATTGCTAGCAATCTTTGCCCAGTATAATATACGTACCTATTTCATCAGTGGAGCAGAGCAGACCACATCTGAACACTAAAACTGAACCTCTGGATTTTTATGCAGATGTTCAGAGAGCTGGGGGTATAACATCATGTAGGTGTAGTGAAATGTCCCTCCTGCACTTTTGGGGACAAATGGCTTCAGGCAGTAATTTTGGGTGGGAAAACGATATGGGGGGAAAGAGTTAAACCTCAACCCACCCCACCCCATAGACCAGGGGTAAGGAACCTCTCCCAGCCCGAGGGCTGAATTCAATTTTGGAGAGGCTCTCGGGAGATGCATTCCAGTGGTGGGAGGGGCTAGAAGCAAAAGGGGTGGGGCCAAACAAGCAAAATATACCAGCGTATTGTAGCTTAAAGCTCTTACTGACAGTAACTGAGCGCTCGGGGAGGCTTAACCTTTTAGAATGGTGGGAGGACTGCACAAGAGCCAGGAGACCACCAAATGATTGGCAGTTGGGGAAAGGGGTGGGGCCAGGGGTAGGGGCAGTGTAGACTGGTGGCTCCAAGGTCAGTGGGACTGTGTATCCATTCCGGGTTTCAGCCTGAATTTTGGGAGCTATCCATGGTGCTGTACCCTAGCCCCAAAATAGGTTCAGCGCCATGGATAGTCCTTAAAGGTTCAGGATAAAATCCAGAGCAGATACGCGGCCCTGCTGACATTGGAGCCACCAGCCTCCACTGAAGTTGTCCATGGTGCTCAACGCCAGCCCCAAAATAGGTTCAGATTGAAGCCCAGAGTGGATACATCACCCACCCCACTGACATTGGAGCGAACAGCCAGTGCTGGGAAGGGGCATGGCAATCTGGGAACTATGGAGGGACAGACTGGGTCCCCAGGAGGGCTGAATCTGGTTCCCCACCCCTGCCATAGTCCCAGGGAATACCACAATTGCTTTTGCTAAAGAAAGAGAAGCTAGTTGTAAATACATTTTTTGGTTTGACAAACAGCTCAAAACACCATACTTACAGACTTGTTGTTACGAAGCTGAGTAAAGCATACATTGCTGTTAGTAAAGATCAAAATTGTGTCCAAGATCCGTACATCCCTAGGGCCACCAGCTATGTAATTACCTGAGGCTTCTAACAAAGCAACAGCTTTTCTGTGTGTATGTGTAATCTTTCAAACTCTCACATTAGACATTGTGAGATGTAATGATTCACTTGAAATACAAGGGGAAATTGGTCTTCATTATACCACAGTGCACAAATCGGCAAACTTAATATGATACCGTGACAGCGAGACTAGATTAAATAGGGTGAATGACCTGCTTGCATCGTGCGAATTTCCAATATCCTTTCCTATCAGAACAGACAGTATTTTCTGCAGAATGATGATGAACCTCATCAACTGTCTTTGCCAGCTGGGGCAGGAAGCAACTCTCTATGTGCTGGCCCCAACCCATGCTGTGGGTTGGCTCCAACGAGATGAGAAACCTCCCACAGCAATGCCAACGCCTGCGGCAAATGTAACATATAGAACAGCTACCAGCCAGACCCATGTGAGGTATTGCTTGCTGAACTGAACCACTTTAGACAGAAGGGTATGCAGGCTCCATGCGTCTGAATGCTCCTCCATCCATGTACAGAAAGCTTCATGCACACTAAAAGCTATTTGTTCAGCTGCCCCAAGATTGTCTATTCTGACTGACAGTGTCTCTTCGAGCACAGGTCTTTGAGATCACTTGCTACCTGATCCATTTACCTGGAAGTACCAGGGACTGAACATCTGCATCAAGGAAGCATGCGTTCTGCCACTGAGCTATGGCCGCTCCCCACTGACAGTCTCTTTAGTTGCCACTCAGGGAGGAATCGTCCATGCAGACAAATCCCTGTGGTTTGGTAAATTTCCACTCTTCCAGGCATATTGTCAGCACCTGGGAAAAGCATTCCTTCTCCACACTCCACACTGAGAAGGGTCAGAGCTAGGGACATCGGAGAAATCCACAACAGACTCAAATGAGTTCGAAATTCTAAGAATCTGACCCACGGATTCCATAGCAGACCAGCTTTTCCCAAGTCGCACGGAATTCACAGACTTGTGGACCGTTTTTGTTTTTGATGTAATTTTACACAAATCTAGTAATAGAAAAATACATTAAAATAAAAATAAACTGACCAAAAATGTGTATTTCCCCCATAGGCTAGAGCGTGGAAATATGCATTTTTCGGGGATTTGTGTATTTTGGGAGGATTTGAGCATTTTCGGGAGTGCGAATTTGTGGAACTCCAGATTTGCACAAATGAGTACAAATGCACTTGTGCAAAATCCAATTCCATCAATGAGCAGACGACGGAATGAAAGGCCCCTGACAATCCTCAAAACATAGACGGGATGGATTTTACAACATCTGTACATCCCTAGGGCCCAGAGCTCAGTGCCAGAGCACATGCTTGGCATGCAGAAGGTCTCAGGTTCAATCACCAGCATCTCCAGGTAGGGCTTGGAAAGAATCATGCCTGGAACCCTGGAAAGCCATTGCTCCCAGTCAGTGTTGACAATACTGGGCTAGATGGACCAATGGTCTGACTTGGTATAAGGCAGCTTCCTATGTTCTATGTTCTAACCTTAGAACACCTGGTTATTACTTGGGTGGGAGACCCCTCCTCTAGTTTCCTGCATTGAGCAGGGGGTTGGACTTGATGGCCTTGTTGTAGGCCCCTTCCAACTCTATGATCTATGAATCTGTAAACACCAAGAACTGAGTGAGATCCACTGCAAAAGACAAAAATCTGCCTTTCTGAGAATTTGACTAGATAACCTATGGTTGTCAAATATATGCCTTGCAAGGAAAGAACATGGGTGTTGCTTTGCTGAATTGGAGCAAGGCACATCTGGTCCAGGGCATGAAGCTGATAGCCTTCCCTTGTTGTTTGACCCCCATCATCTGGTATTCGAAGGTATACTGCATCAGTGCATCTGAATATGGAAGCTCCATATCATGCTTCATAGCCTTTGGTAGGTGTAACAGAAGATTGAGTGGAGGAATGATTGACAGCAGGGGAGTGTGATGGAATGGTGGGTGGAGTCAGAATGAGTGACAGGTGGGGAGAGTCAGTTGAGAAGTGACCGTTAAAGGAGTTAGTGGGAGGTGTGTGTGTGTGTGTGTGTGAGAGAGAGAGAGAGAGAGAGAAAGAGAGAGAGAGAGAGAAGGCATAGGTAAAAGGCTAGTGGTTAGGTTAGCAGATAGAACTATTATTTCTTATTCTTTATCAAATGACTATTTGTCCTGGATGTAATGTTACATAAATAAATACAGACATAATTATTTATTGATTTAGCTACCTCTATTCTGGTCTGGGTGGATTCCAGGAATAACAGATCTCACCCCACACGCTGGCTTTGAATGTTTGGATTTGTGTTTTTATTGCATGTTGCCCTGAAAACTATAAGTTATAGGATGACATAATAAACTTTAGAAATAAATGAAATAAAAATACATGGCCAAGTCTATAAAAAGGAGAGTCCTATGGCTCTCTAGAAATCAGTAGCTGGTGGCAGTGGGTTATTTGGGGTGATATTGGACAAGCTGAGTGACTTACCTGGTGACTGCTGGGGGCCAGGGACTTGTAGAAGGTGCCTGGAATGTCAGAATAGGTTTAACCTCCATCAGTTGGTCTAATCCTTTTGTAAAGAAATCTCTAGGGTGGCCATGTGTCCTTTTTTAAAGACAGCAGTCTATCTATTTGAAGAGCTGCTGGAGGACCATCCTCTATTTTGAAGTGGTGGGCAGATCTCCAGATGTTTTGGACTTCAACTCCCCGAGGACCCTTGGCAAGCATGGCCAAGGGCCAGGAATGCTGGGGGCTGAAGTCCCAAACATCTGGAAATCTACTTTCTGCCCAGCCCTGCTCTGTTTGAAGGGCAGTCCAGTCCAAGTCCAGTTTAAAGATTATATAAACATCAGAAGGGAGAGCTGGGCCTTGAAGTTGCCCATCAACAGCTCCTGGACAGCAGACTGAGCAAGGTACACAGGTCACCTGGTCACAGTCTTCCACGCTATGGTGAGATATACTGTATTCCTATTTAAAGTATAATACCGGTAATTATTTCTAAATTTGCACCTATACATGAACATATGCAAATGTTATGCAAATCTGTGTCCTCTGTTGTCCTCCCTTTTGGATATGTTTCCTCTATTTTGGCGATCCATAAGTGGCCACTCTATATAAGGCTGGTCCTACCATTAGGCAGAGTGAGGCGGGTGCCTCAGGCGGCAGATGCTGGGTGGGGTGGGCAGCAGCTCCCCATCATTATCCCTGAATCCCCTAAGCTAGCCTGACATGTGCCCCCTAATCTAGTTTGCTGCTCTCAGGTGCAGTGGAAGATGCCATCCCATTGCCAGTGTTGAAGTAAGATTAAACTACCAGTCCAATTAGATTCTATAGGTAGAACGGGTGGATGGGTGCCATCTTGTCCTTCGTCTCAGGAAGAAAAATGTCTTGGGCTGGCCCTGATCTAGTAACAGTCTGGAAACTATCTCCCTTCTCTTTTGAGGGGGCAAGGATGTCCATTTGCACTCTACCGGAGTAGGCATCAGTGGGGCTATAGTGCCTGTTCTGGTTTGGAGGAACAAAATTGTGAGGAAATTTCCTTTCCATCTGTGAAGAAAGAAATTGGACTACCAGTCTGTCATTTTTATAAAGTGACAGACTAATGAAAGTAATTGCCTGCTACTTAAAACTCCTTTCCTTGGAGTTTTATTCTGAAAAATAATGATTAATTCAATCCATTTCTGGATCCTGAGATGTGGCAATTTGAGACTTCTTAGGCAACTGGAAACTACTGAGAAATTGCTCTAGTTAGTCAGGATGAAAGACTTTGCTGAGAGAGGGTTGTTTAAAAAAAAAAAAAAAAGGTACAGGCTGATGGGATAAAAGAAAAGAACAAGCACCAGGCCTGGATCACTCAAGATGGCATCTACACAATTTTACCGTCTAAAGATCTTAAAGATACAAACATGCCCATATTTGGGGGGGTTAAGAGGAAGAATCCTGAGATGCCAGACAGCGGGTTGTACCCAACGTTAGGCTAACTTATGTTACATTCATTTCAATCAGTCAACTTTAAGTAGGACTAACATTGGATACAAGCCATTTACACCAGCAGAATTTGTTCCAGTTTGCCATAAGATTGGTATAGCCCTAACTGGCTTGGGACAAGGATACGCCTTCCCCCCGCAAACTGACCTGCCCAATACTTTCAACACTGGACGTCTTGCTCCGTGTTCTGTTGCCATCAGAAACCTGATTGGTTCAGATGTGGTACAGGGCCTTCTGTGTAGTGGCAACCAGGTGATGGAATTCTCTCCCTCAGTGGAGGGGGGGAATTGGCCCTCTATTTATTAGTTTCTAAGCAGTCTGTCCCACTGACTTCAGTTACCCCCCCCATTTTGTTTTATGCCCCTACTCTATCCTGTGCAATTGTGCTTCTGTTCTCATTTTATCTTATCTTATATTTTATTCAGTGTCAGCTCCAGAATTGGGGGGGGGGGCAGGTTGGGCATGAGGTCCTCAGTGGGCCCCTCTCCCTGAGCTGTCTCACCTCTGCTCTCTGCCTCGTTGCTTGCTGCCGCTACCACCCATTCGCTTGCTCTCTCCTTTTGGGCCCAATCTGTACAGCCACCCAGAGGAAGAGAGCAAGATGAGTGGAGGCTCCTCCTCCTCCTCCTCCTCAGTCCTGTCTCTGCTCATGAGGAGGAGGAAGAGGAGGGGGGGCAAGGGTTGACAGTCAGTGGAGGCTGGTGGCTCCAGTGTTAGTGGGGCAGTGTATCCACTCTGGGCTTTAGCCTGAACTTTTAAGGAGCTATCCATGGTGCTGAACCACATCTCCAACCTAGATTCAGAACCATGGATAGCTCCTTTAAAGTCCACCCCCCCCCCCCACTGACATTGTTGACAGTGTGGTGCCTGCTGGGGTCTGGGCCTCAGCAGGTGCCAATGATGCCAAGTTTGGGAACAATTGTGCAAGGTATGAATATGAATATGCATATGACATGGCACAAGAGTGTGCCATCCAGGCCTCAGCAGATATTTGACGTTATTCATTATTAGAAGCAGCCATACCACAGGACACCACATCTACAGAACCATCTTTAAACATACCGTTGGTTGAGTTAGGCTGCAATCCTATGCACACGTTCCTGGGAGTAAACCTCATAGAGCAGAGATGGGGAGCTCCCTGACCCACGGGCTGGATGTGGTCCCCAGGAATTCCCCATCCAGCCTGCAAGCTTATTTTGCTCTTATCTCTGATCAGTGATCAGAGATAAGAGGGCATTTAAATGCTTCTTTTGCTGTTATCGCCAATTGGAGATAAGAGAGTATTTCAAGGCAATTAACCTTTAAATACCTTGCATAGAATTGAGCTGTTGCTCTGGGTCTTACTCCTGAGTAGACTGGCATAGAATTGAGCTGTGCTTTGTGGGAAAATGTCTAAATTAATAAGAATCACATCCTGGCCTTGCCCACTTTGTTTTTTCTATCCTTGGCCCTGCCCTGTGCCTTTACCCCACCCACTTCTATCCAAGACCTTTCCCAAATTGGAATCCAGCCCCCAGGCCAAAAAAGGTTCAACGCCCCTGCCATAGAACATAGTGGGACTTACTTCCAAGTAAACATGCATGGGGTGGTGCTGTTAATCTTCATTTTCAGGGTTTGACTGCCCACTGGAACAGAGTTATGTTATTGCTGTAGCTTTCATTCCCTGTTGTTTACTGTAGATTTAATTTGCTCATCTAGATTCATTACATGCCCATTGTATTGCATCCTCTAGGACTGATTGCGGGCCAGGCAATATATTTCCAATTATACTTTGTATCTTTATTTTACCATCCTCATGGGGTGGTGGAGGGAATCATTTGAACTTTTCCAGATATCTCACTTTTTCTGGGTGAAACTAATAAGAAAGCAACAGATAAGAAAATCACAGGGTGTTATTTCTTTGTTTCTCTTGCTGGACCATTCCCTCAAATACATTTTTTAAAAATTGCAGAACTCTTTCATCCTTCTCAGGGAGTAAAGTCGTGGCTACTTTCTGACATCCAGGTTGCACCTTGATACTAAAAAAACTAGGAGCAGTTCACAGGGGCTGCACTCAGATGTAACGCTAAACCATGGTTTCATGTTACGAGAATACACCTTGCTTCCCCCTGGGCTCGCAACGCTCCCCCTCCCCTCTCCACTGGAGCAGCCACGTGGGCTGTTTCTGCTTTCATTTTAGATCAACCTCAATTTACGTAAGTTAATTTTAACTATGGTTAGTGAAAACAAGCCAGTTTAATAAACTAGGCTTAGTTTAAGGTCGACTTGCTTCCACTAAACCATAGTTAGGTGGCTAGATATACTGCTTTACAGAGGACAATCCTCTATTTGGAGAGCTGGCAGAGGACAGTCCTCTTTTTGAAGCTGTCCTCTATTGGATGTTGGATGTCCAGTCCAACTCTAGTTTAACGTCAAAGAACCATAAAAAGGGGAGAACAGGGGCCTTAAATTTGCCCATGCACAATTACCCCCTGGACCACAGACTGATCAGATGCACAGGTCACCTGGTCACAGTCTTCCCCGCTGTGGGGAGATATATTGCATCTCTATTTCAAAAATAATGATTACTCCTAAATGTGCACCTATGCATACAAATGTGCATATGCAAATGTTATGCAAATTGGTGTCTCCCCCTTCTTGGTGACCCGTTTCATCTTTTTTGGTGATGGCATAAGTGGCCACCCTAATCAGAGTTAAGATTAACTTTGTCCGGATTCGGATGACCCGGCCAGCCGTGGTTAATCAAAAACTGAAGTGAACATTTCTTAAGTCCTCTTCGTGGCCTGCTGGGAGGCTCGGCTCTTTCTTATAACGCTCAAGCACGGTTTTGTGTTACATCCAAACCAGCCCATAGACTACTTCTTTCATTTTACCACCCTGATTCCAGAAGCAGCTGTCGAGTCATGCCAAGCCAGAGTTGCTAAGGCAGCTGAGCACGGGGGCTCCGGTCCCTTTAGAATTTTGGCACGGGTGGCTTTTACGTCACAGGGTTACAAGGGAGAAGGAAAGCATCACTGGCCACAGGTTCTGCGCAAGTAAAAGGTACAGGAGCCCTGTGTGAGTCTGTTGCAGCCGGCCACCCTACATTAGGAACCTTCCCTGTATCTGACCCAAACGGACCTTGGTGAGCTGAAACGTGAACATCTGAATGTACCTAGATTTCTCTAGAATGATTCAATTGGAGGTTGAAGGGTGGGTGGCAGCAAAGTGTGAGATGGCAGGTTCCAGAACATTTTTACAGGCTTAAAACCAGGAGCCGGGGCCAACGTTGCACTCCCGGACCCCACCAGAGGCTGCGCCCCTGACCCGGCAGACCCCCAGTAAAATCAACCCTTTTTTGCTGCTGCCGCCACAACATCAGCTTTCAACAGCAAACCATCAATCATTCTGCTGCCACTGCTGCTGCAAATTCAGCTGGGGGGGGGCAGAGGCACAAAAAAAAGTGTGGGGGGGGATGTGGCCCGCTGACTGCACGTTGTCCACTGTTGCGCTAGAGCATACGCTGGCTGGGGCATGCTGGGAGTTGTAGGCCAAAAATATCTGGGGACCCAAGGTTGGAGAACACTGCTCTAGAGGAATATACATTCTGTCTATTGGACAGTGCAGCTTGCATACACTGAGCAGTCCTTTGCCCCATGTCTCTCCGATCAACTGTGCTGTGTGTGAGGAGACTCTCCATGGAAGTCCTGTTCAACGGGGAGCACCAAATAGCCACACACACACCCCAAGGCCACGCGCATGCCAAACGTCCCCTGGAGTCTGCCTGTAAAGTGTGAATGTCAGCAAGGATGGAGGCTTCATGCACACGTGGATGCCAGGGGGTGGGGCTGTTCGGCAGCGCGCACGCCGTCTGGGGGGTGGCTGCACAACACAGCCCCCCACTCCTCATTCACGAGGAGACAACGCATGAATAAAAAGCCTGAATAGGGCTGTAGTGTGCAGACATTAAGACAGGAATGGAATCCCTTGGGGGGGGGGGGAAAGAAGGATGGAGAGGATAAGGATCCTGCATGTCCTCCTCACCTA
The DNA here is from genome assembly GCA_021292165.1 of Shinisaurus crocodilurus. Classification (NCBI taxonomy): domain Eukaryota; kingdom Metazoa; phylum Chordata; class Lepidosauria; order Squamata; family Shinisauridae; genus Shinisaurus; species Shinisaurus crocodilurus. Next base: position 270,977,468 of record CM037879.1, on the reverse strand, counting down.
GGATGGGAATGGATTCACACCTAAGATGTAACCAAGGAAGATACGGATCACTAAGGAAAAAGAGCCAGGACCTACTTCATATGAAAATATCATTTTCCACAACCTCATATCATATCCTCCTAGGGTGAATTCACAATGCAGCAGATGACAAATGTTTGGGGGCGAATTGGGAATTAAGATATTAGAGACCAGCCAATCAATATAAAACAGCTCCGTCGGTTTTAAATGGGTGATGTTGATATATACCTGTTTGTGGAACTGCACTCCATAAGTATGTTCTGCATCCAATTTATCAAACAGACATTTCTTAATCATTTCCTTTCCTTCTTCTGCTGTGACATGCCTGGCTAGCTCGTATTTCATTGCTACATATATCTGTTTACATTTCAGTTATCCAGGGAGGGTCTTGTTGTAACCTTTCTGAGATTGTTGTGAGTTGCTAATTTGATCTAGAGAAGCAGGATCTGCAACAAAATGCTGCACCGGATCCCCAAGCCAGGAGGCACAGACATCCTCCTCGTGTAGGGTTGCCACAGAGTTCGGGGTGGTGGTGGAATGAGACCCCCGAGATCCTCCTCAAATTGGAATCCAGCCCTGGGGCAAAAGGGTTCAACAGTGCTGTCACAGAACATACTGGGACATACGTGCATGGGATTGTGCTGTTAATCCTCATTGTCTGATGGCAGGCACGTTGCCTCAAGCAGCCCAGAACAGATCAGAACAGATCAGCGAATGGTCCGTGGCTAGAGTGAGGGCATGCATGTGCAGTCCTCTTCTATCCACACTGTTATGAAGTGTAACATATTTTAGGGGGGCTATTTTCAAAAGAAATCTATACTTCTACATACTTCGGGATTCTCCCAGAGATGCAGAAACCTCCCTCTTGTTTGTCAGTGACCCTGTTTTGCTTCTGAAATTATTGGCACAGGGGCTACGGATTTTGCTACTAGAAGGAACGATTTGCCAGCCACCCAGTTTTAGTGACACAACCAATAAAATGGTGTTCTGTCAAGTAACTAGTACAGAGATATGAAAAGTCAGTAAAGTTCGGATTCTGCCATGCTCCACCCTGACCCATCAGATTCTGCGACACCTGAGCTGCCCGGCCCAACCTGCCCAATTCCTGCAGGCTCTTCCCCAGCCCACCAGTTCTGCTCAGACTCTGCCGCGCATCACCTCCTGACCACGAGTTTTTGCAACAAAAGTTGGAAACCGTAATTCAGTCTTGCATCTTTGGATCCAGAATCCCATCTGACAGAATGCCTGGACAAGATCAAAAGTATGCATGAAAATGCAGATATTAAGAAAGCAGCCAGAAAAAGGCCAAAGATCCTTGATTTTTTAAATGCGTGTGTAGCTAGTTGCACATCTTCGATTCGTCTCTGGACATGAGCCCATTACAAAGACCTCAGTCTGCTCTGCAACTCTCTTGTGGCTCGTCCCCTGTATGGGTTTTCAGTATGCAAGCTGGGAGACAAAACAACTTGGGCTGCTTATTGAAAGACTGCTTTGTCTCACAGGGAGCCGAAAACACTGATCTGGGTCAACAACAAAGAGATAAAAACACATTAAAACTCCCATCGTTCTGCCAGTGGGAGGAAACTGCTGGTGGAACAGATTTCCCTCCTACCTGCAGCCCCCTGTGTGGCCTCCAAATCTGCTCCACCAGGGTTGGGGGAGCCTATGGAGAAGACTTGGGGCATGCATGGTGGTGGAGGGGGATGGGAGGATGGGGAAGGAAGTCCTGTTGCACAAGCAGGCCTCCACTTGCCTGTGGGTGGGATCCAAGCCATGATGAGATTTGGAGCTAGGCCTGCAGCCAGACATTTTTGTGGTGGGGGAGGGTGCAGGGGCAAAGCGGGCACCCTGCCCACGAGAAACTGCAAGTCATCTTAATATGTTTAAAATCATCTGCTGTTGTACATCATTTTTAATAAAATACTATTTAACATTCATCACGGCAATGAATGTTAAGTTAAGGCCATTTGCAGGTGCAGAACACGAGAGGGCCCCTGGACCTTCAAGAGTTGCTAAGAAGAAACATTTTTACTAGCTGCAGCATCCCGGTGGTGAGAAAAGCCAGACTTGGTGACGTTCTCGGCTTAACAAACTGCCTATGCTTAGGGAGGCCACGTTCGTTTGCTTTGAAGGAACAGGCTCCTCTTGTAAGACCGGCAGGAACGCAACAGCTGAACTCTTCCCCCGCCCCCGCCGCCCCGAGATGCAACAGCAGGAAACATTTCAGCTGTTCCATTTTCAACCTGTCAAAGGCTACCGTTAAAGGCGCAGGAAGGAGCCTCTTCCCATAAAGGTTTGCATGCAGAATAAATCTGTGCGTCCTTCTTCAATGCCACTCACCAAGCGCTCTGATAGTCTGCCGATGGGGTGCAGAGCACTGCTGACATGAAAAAGACGGAGAAGGAAGAGGAAGACTGAATATACATCGCACTTCTCCTTCTACTCCACACACCTTGCGCCATGGTGGTGGTGGGGGCAGAGTAGGATAAACAAAAAGCCTCAGTCCTAGAGATATGAAGGCCTGGGGAAAAAACACGGGGGGGGAAACCAGGAAAAAAAATATCAGGGGAAATGTTTTCTCCAAATTTTTCAAAAATCCCGCCCAAAAACCCTGAAAAAACCACACACCCCTACTACTTTGAATGTTCAAAAAATAATAATATTCTGGTTTATTTTTCCAGGCCTTCACGTCTCTACTCAAACCTCAGTCTATCATTGACAAGAGTAAGAGACTCTGTTCTGAATTGTGGAATGTGGCTGGAACAGCACTGCTTGGAAGGGTTTGTGGTGGGATGAACATTGCGTCCCTGGATACTGTGAGCCCAAAATTACGGCTAAGAACTGGTCCATAGGTTTTGAGACAGAGATCAGCAGCCCCATGGTGGGTTTCTTAACCCCTGGCTGTATTGCAAAGCAGAAATCCTGAACGGAGGCCATTGTATAGGAACATATAGGAAGCTGCCTTCTACCAACTTAAACTATTTATCCATCTAGGGCCCTTCGATGCTAACTGGCAGCTCCCTCCTGGGGGCTTTCAGGCAGAGGTCTTTCCCATCAGCTGATCCTGGAGTAGGCATCTGCAGATCTGTCAGTTTAGCATTCTCCCACATTTGGATTTTTTAAATCTCAAGTCCTTTTTCTCTCAAATATGAAGCACTTTGTGAATACTGGTAAATTCTTATTTTAAAAAAACGAACTAAAACAAAATTCTCACCCATCTGCCCCTGCCAAATTCAATGGATACAGCTATTCCTCCCAGCATGGAGAGGACCATGATGTACCAGCCTGCCATAGAATTGTTAAAGATGAAGAGCCTGACAGGAAAAAGTGGTGGCAACCCTGATTCAGCATTAACATGGTTGAATACACAGAGATTCAAACCCAGGCTTTTAAGAGCAAAGCACTCAAAGGCCTGGGCCTAGATGGGCAAATCTGTTGGTTTCAGTTTCTCCCATATTCTTATTTTTTTAAAATCTCAAGTTCTTCTTGTCCCGAAGATGGAGAACATTGTGAATATTGGTAAATACTGGTCAAAACCGAACTGAAGCAAAATTCTCACCCATCCTTTTCCTGGAGATGCCAGGGATGGAACCTGGGCCCTTCTGCACGCAAAGCCGGTGCTCTGCCACTGTGCTACGCCGCCCCCTCCCGCATAGGTTCGCCCACTCCCAATCCATGTCAATGGCGGTGGTCAGCAGGGCGGTAATGCGCATGGAAGCTAAGCTAGTGGTGGATTGAGAAATGGCCCCAGCCCGCCCCAGCCCCTCCTCCCATGGCATGAGGAGCGTGTACCTGTTTATTCTTTAAGTCAAGGGAGAGCTCATAATCGGAGGCAGCGGCATGGGAACAGGTGGCTGCCCCTTTGCCGCGCTGCCCTCTCACAGGGGAGCCCGTGTGATGGAGGCTGGCCTTCTGCACCAAAAGGGAGCACCCCGCTGCCTGCTCTTCCTGCAGCTCTGCATGCTGGGCTTTTAGCTTCCAGGTGTCGGACCTGCCTTCCTGGCCACTGTGTCTGCCGGACTCCTTCGGATCCTCCGCGTCACACCCGGGTTTCTTGCTGGCTGAACTGCAGGGGTCATCGCTGTGAACAAAACGCAACGTTTCTCTTTTTTTATTTGGTTTTTTTGTTCTTCCCTCTTAAATTCTCTAGCCCTCAGTAGCTAATTGGCTTGACAAACATCCAAAGAGCCTGTGCTGTGGTGGAGTGGAGGCAAGGAAGCTCCTGGGAGTGGATTAAAGTTGGCACTGAATAGGCCCCGACACTGAGTAGGCCCCAACACTGAGTGGGCCCAGACAGTAGGCCTTGATACTGAGTAGGCCTCGACACTGAGTGGGCCCAGACACTGAGTAGGCTCAGACACTGAGTAGACCTAGCGCCACAAGGGAGTTTGGCAGGGCAAAGCAGTCGCTCTTTCCTCTCCAACAGACACTACAGTCCACACTTTATGCCAAGGGCACTTCACACATTATGGAATGTGGGTGGGCCGGCACAATTTGTGGCCCAGCAAGCCAAAACACATGATGCATGGTAGCCCACTACCATGGGCTCGATAAACCCCATTTTGGCTGTTTCCCTGGGATTGCGAAAATGGAAGGTTTGTCAAGCACCTACTAGGCCACAATTCACGGCAGGCGGGCTGCGTCCAGGGGGTAGGGTGGCCACTTATGAATTGCCCCCGAAAGAGGAAATGTATCACAAAAAAAGACAACAGTGATTTCCATAACGTCAGCATATGCCGATTATACTGTATGTAGAGATGCAAATTTAGGAATGATTATTATAAGTTAAATAGAAATACAGTACATCTCACTGTAGCAGGGAAGACTGTGACCAAGAGACCTGCGTGTCTGCCTGCTCCATGTGCTGTCCGGGTTTTAATAGTTGACAGGCAACAGTTCCTATGGTTCATTATCTTTAAACTGGAATTGGACAGGACAGTCCTTCAAATAGGGGATGGTCCTCTTGCAGTCCTTCAAATAGAGGACAGTAATTTGTAAAAGAGGACACCTGGCCAGCCTATCTGTGAGGTGGCTCACAGGTTCTGCAGGTCTGAATTAAGGGGTTCACCGCATGGTGCCGTGTGAGGCAGATATAGGCCTATCTTTACAACGGAGGCATAAACACAATAGGAAGCGTGTAGATTCAACCTCTATATTACAGGCGATGTATGCCACAGGTTATGTGCAGTGTAGCAGCCGAACTATCTCTCCTGACCAAACCAGAGCCAAGCAACTCTCAGATGCTGAATGTTTGGCTCTTTCTATGATGCTCTAAAGCAACCTCAGGGAGACGGGCTTAATCAGTATATAACACTGACAGCACGAATTGCATTGTTCATGGCTCTTACTCTAGAACAGTGTTGTATAAGGCTTATCTGTGTCTTTGATTGTGGCAGGGCATGGCTTATTGTGACTGTTCTTTTGGTGCTTGTGTGTGTGCGGGTTGTACTCTTATTTTGATCAAAGAGTTTTGGAGGGAGAACTGTTCTGACTCAGCCAGTTTGACAGATCTAGAATGGAAAAAAGAAAAGAAAACCACTGCTCTTAAAAGTGCTGCTAACCCAGCTGAAAACTGAAGAAAAGTTGCTGAATTATGATGAGTTGCTAGTCCTCTATATGTTCCAGTTAGCTCTGTTATTGCATGAAGCCCTAACCTGTGCCTGTGTTCTCAGAAGTAAGGCGCAGCATGTTCATTGAGACTTATTCCCAGGTAAATGTGCTTAGTGATCGTTCTAATAGCTTGTATTTTCTTTCCCTACGGACCTCTGCAGGGACCTTTCCCTACAGACCTCAGAGATTGGTAAATCCCAAATTCACATCTGGATTCCCCCTCCCCCTGCCAAAAACAAAACAAAATAGAATGCAATCACTATCAGTAACACATATGATCCAGGAGATACACTTGCACACTTAAAAGAAATTGTGTGCAGAGATCTGAGGGTTGTTTTCTTTAATTTTCACCAACACACATCTCCTGCAACACATCCAACTGCAGACTTCCTTTTAACCTTGCACAGTTTAAAAAGTGGCTTGTGGTTTGGTAGGAGAGGGAATCATTGCTGCTGTGAAAATGAAAGATACCCCGCCCCTGTGGTAGAAACATGAATTTTGATGTACTCTTTGGGACTGTGAACTATGACTATAGCCCAATGGCTGAAAAAATATTCTGCTCTGCCTCACAAACCCTAACGGCTTCCTAATGACTGCTCCTGACTTACAGAGCAAATCGGATGCAAAATCGTGCTTCAAATTTTGCCCCCATCTTTTCAGTGAATCCAGAATGCTAATTTTTGTGACATTGCAATGATTTCCATGGCAACACACTGTGATGTCATGAGGACAAGAACATCAGTGCGCCGCAGGATTAATCAAGGGACACCTCTCCCAGGGAGATAGAGAGGGAGAGGGAGAACACGCAAGGAGAGAGCTCCTCTGAGAAACACTGACTTAGTTTGGATGCTTTGCTCAACCATAGTTTCATGTGACAAGGATGAGATGCAGCAAGCTTTGGGCTCACACAACCTCCTTGCCCCTTTGGCATGGCCACAACTCAGGCCACTTCTGCTTTCTGTTTAGATTAACTGAAGCTTGTTGTGTCAATGAAACTCAACAAACTGTGTTTGATCTAAAAATTATGGTTTGTTTGAACCAAGCCAACTTCAAACCATGGCTTATGAAGCTGGTTTGTTTAAACAAACCATAGTTATAAATCACAGTTTAGGGTTTGAACGATGTGCTAAATTGCGGTTAATCAAAAATAGAAGCAAAAGCTTATGAAATCTTCCTTACAGGAGAAGAAAATTGTGGGGAGTATAGGGTAAACAAGAGAGTAAGACAAGGGTACTCTCCCTTTTACTAGTTGTGTGGAAGCGTAAATTCTGGCAGATGTCGCTTGTCATTCAGAGAATGTGAAAAGTTGTGCCTCCTGGGACTCCTTCTTTTATACAGCTCATAAAAGTACTGGGCCCATGTACTCCTTTTCATCAGGTCACCCTAACCCAGGCCTGCACACCTCATAGGGCTTTTGCTGTGACACTTAAGGCTTTGGGGTTCTTTTTCAGGGAAACAAGCTAAACGCCAGGCCCATCAGCTAGTCTGGCACACCTATGCACTAGATAGCAAACTGTGAGAGCACAGGTATGTCAGACTAGCTGCCTCTTGCCTGCCGGTGATAATTATTGCACATGCAGCACCAATGGTTGTATAAATAAGCAGCACACAGGAGTGAGTGAATCGCTCTGGTCACATTTATTTCATTTTATTTTACTTCGCTTTACTTTGTTCATTTGTTTGTTTTCTGTACTGCCCAATAGCTGAAGCTCTCTGGGCGGTTTACTACAGCAGTTCCTCAAACATTGCTGTTTTTCTAGCAGAGCTGTACTGAGACAGCTGACAGGGAGAGCAGGGCCATTTCACCAGCCTTGCTACAAGAATTAATGTTTTTCCTCCTCTTCCCTCCCCGTTACTTTTTCCTTGTGTATCATGACTTTTAGATTGTCAGCCTGTGGGCAGGGACTGTCTTGTTTTTACTAATAATTTGTAAGCCGCTCTGGGAGCCTTCTTGGCAGAAAAGCAGCAATAAAAGACTTTAAATAAATAAATAAATAAATAAATAAGCTAGTGGAGCTGGAAGAAATGCTTTGAAAGTGATCTCACTCATCCTTCGTGTGTTTTAAGACCCTTGCGCTGCTGCTAGCTATTACCCTGGGTTGTTGTTTTTTACTCTAGTTTTATTCTGTTTAAAACTTTTTTCATGTGATTACATTATGTTTTATTATTGCTATTGTCTTTTATGGCTTTCAGTCTTCTTTTGTGAACTGCCTGGAGAGTTTCATCTATTGGATGGTACAACAATGTAATAAATAAAGAAATAAATGAATAAAATCCATTCCACGTAAGTGGAAGAACCCTTGGAATTACCCCAGAAATCCTTCCCACCTTCCCTGTCCTCTCCTGTGCCCTGAGTTTCATGCCAAACAGTAATGTTGAACCCAGGGCTGGCATCAAGGGTAGGCATTGTCGGGCACCAGCTAAGGCCCAACCGTACCTACCTTGCCTTGACGCCAGCCCTGCATTCATCCCCTGTTCAGACCACAGAGATTTCTGTTGTGTTCCAGTTTGACCCAATTCTTCCCCCACCCACGTCACGTCACGGCCACTTATACAGTCTAATTGCCGCCTTGTTTTCTGCTTCTATCTTCCTTAGTGTTATTGTCAGGGATGTTGAAGAGTCCTTGGTCTTGAGTCACGAGTCGAGTCACGAGTCTTTGGACCCGAGTCTCGAGTCCGAGTCCTTGGTCCAAAATGGTGACTCACGAGTCCTGAGTCACTCCCAAAACTGACTCCACGAGTCCTTTTTAAAATCAATGGGGTTTCCCCCCAACAAAATAAGGCTGCTTCAGATATGTGGCTTAAATAAATTCTAGGCACAAGTGTGCCTTTTTATTTCAAAACTCTGCAACTGATTTTGGCAAGAACAGACCAGGCAGACAAACCCAAAATAAGCAGGCAGGCAGAGGAGGCAGGGAACCCCAAAGCAGGCAGGCAGAGGCCTTTCTCTTGGACAATTCAAACTGTGGAACTGGTTAAGAAGAGACCAGGCAGGCAGAGGAGGTAGGGAACTCCAAACAGGCAGACAGGCAGTGCCCTTTGTCTTGGACAATTCAACTGTTGAACTGGTCAAGAAGAGACCAGGCAGGCAGAGGAGGCTCAGGCTGGGAACCCCAAACAGGCAGGCAGAGGCAGCCAAAACCAAAATGTCTGACTGACCCTAACCCTAACCCCCCACAACAACAGATCAATCAAAATAAATCTCAACACATTGTTGGGGCTGCGCTCCTGATAGCTGTCCATAGTGGCCGAGCAGCGGTGCGCCTCACTTCCATGCGCTCTTCACCAGTGATCGCGCTCCTCTCCACTCCTTCTGGCACAGCCCGGGGATGTTGACGAGTCCTTGGTCTCGAGTCCCGAGTCGAGTCTCGAGTCCCATTAAAAATATTGGGACTCGAGTCCGAGTCGAGTCAGAGGGGGGACTCAGTCCGACTCACGAGTCGAGTCCTCGAGTCCGAGTCCCCATCCCTGGTTATTGTGCATGGTGGTTTACAAAGCGCAGGAACAGGTCCCTGCCCCCGAGGGCTTTACAATCTGAAATCCAACATACGGGAGACAACTGAGAAAGAGCAAGGACACGTAGGCAGTGTCACCAAAGAAGGAATATGCATTTATTTCACTTATGTGCATTTAGGCTTGATTAGGGTACATGGGGGTTAAGGGGCTGTGCCAAGGGCTTCTCAGAAAAGGAGGGTTTTGAGGAGGGATTTGGAATCAGAAAGAGGTGGCATCATCACGCAGGTGTTCTGGGAGGCAGTTCCAGGCATAAGGGGCAGCGAGGGAGAAAGGGTGGGAAAGGCCTGTTTTGGAACCGTGTCTCTGCTCACGGTTTCCTAAATGGGGAAAGAGTTGCCATTCACTCCCATGGGAAACATGGGCGGGAGGGTGCTGTTGCACTCATGTCCTGCTCATGGTTTTCCTGTGTGCAGCTAGTCAGCTGCTGTGTGAACAGAATGCTGGACTAGATAGAGTTGTAGGCCAAAAACATCTAGGGACCAAGGTTGGAGAACACTGAGATAGACCCTTGGTCTGATCCAGCATGGCTCTTCTTATGTTCTCCAGACAGGGGTCTTTCCCTGCCCTACCTAGAGATGCCAGGGATTGAACCTGGGGTCTTCTGCACTCCAAGCCTGCGCTCTACTGCGTAGCCACGATCCCTTCCCAGTTCAGCTGCCAGTTCAGGGCTTAATGCCTTGCTGAAAATGAACAGCACCACTGAAATTGTACAAGGCAAGATTTAGTGCATTTCAGCATTTGAGTTGACTGACTTAAAAAACATGTACACATGAATGTGGGTGGTTTATATCTGCTAGCGTATGTTCTCGGTTGCACTATTCTGACTTTTTGTTTAAATATGATTTATGGTGCATTTCCAGTGAGTTACGTTAAAAAAAAAATATTCAAACCCATGGAATATACAGACACCACTCCAGCAGCTGAGTTTCCTAGCATGCAGAAATCCAACAGGTGCAACAGCTAGAAGGAAAGTTGCAGCCACTGAATTTTTGCCTGTCACACAACAGCTGAAAAACAGATTCACCTCCATCACAAACATATTTTAAAAAGTGGTAACCCTAGTGAGAAAAGCCAGGTTTCCATGCTGGGGGAAACTGCACCTGTTGAATATCTATATATTATTATTGCACCACTCTTAAAGAAACTGTCTTTGTCAAGAAAAAGCCTCTGTTGCAGTGGTGCAGTGGAGCCAGGGCTCAGGGGGATGCAACACGAGCACCTTTTTATTAGCAGGAACGCCAACATCATCGGCCACCTCACCCCTCAAGACTTCTCTGTTCCCTCTGAGTTTAGCTGAAATCCTCACAGTGGCTAGAGTTGGAGTGGGAGGATGAATTCCCCCAGCAACAATGTATTGACTGGGTTCAAACAGCACAATGACCTACGCTCAAGGGTTGACTGTGGGTTGTTGTTGAACGTGGGTTATTGTGTAGTCTGAACCCAGCCAAGATAGCAAACCATGGTGAACAACCCACAGTTCACAACCCAACAACAAACCATGGGTTCTCTTCATAGGTTGTTTGTGGTTAACAGGCCATGGCTCGTTAGCACAGCTGGGTTCAGACAACACAATAACCCACATTTCAACAACAACCCACACTCAGCCCATACCCAACTCTTGGGTGTGAGTTATCATGTTGTCTGAACCCAGTCGTCGTTCCTTGTTGTAATGCAAAGTATTTTCGGGTATCTTGGTCTTGGATGGGCAACTAAGACCCATTAGCTTTACGAAAAGCTTGCTCCTGGTGAAGATGAAAGCCACTAGAATTGATTTGTTGCTATGGATCAACACAGCTGCCTGCAATTTTGGGATTCTCCTTGGAGACACGGCTATGGGGACTGCTATGATGAGCGCCAGCACTTCAACATTTACCACTACGCCACTGCTCTCTTGAAGGAAGGAAGTGGCAATCCCAACGAATAAACTTTGCAGTTCTTCTGTTAGGCCATGCTAGACTTGCCTTAATTTGCCTTGCCCTGGGTTCCCAGAGAGGACACCCAGGATCATCCATGTCCTTCACAGTAGCAAGAGCACCAGGAGGCCCTAGTTTTGTTTAAAATTGTAGAGTGGGTGGGGGAACTTATCACCTTCCAGATGTTGCTTGACTGCAATCGCCATCAGCCCTAAGCCAGAACAGTCAGTGGCTAGGGATGATGGGAGTTTAGTCCAATAACATCTGGAAGACCACAAGTTGCCCATCCCTGCTGTACAACACCACTTAGGAAAGTGCCACCATCACCAGATTTTGGAGAGTCCTTCTGCAAGGCACCCTCAATGGGCCCCTCAAGGAGCCTACCTTCTCACCACCAGTGTCACCAGCTGCTATGAGTCCTCCTCCTCCTCTCTCTCATCATTGCTTGTTTGACAGGCCGAGGGCCGGTGAGCAAGGAGGCAGCAGCATCTACCGCTTTCCCTCCTCCTCCTTAGCACCCCCATAAGTTGGACCAGAGCAAGGGGCAGGTGAATAAGTGGGATGCAACAGTGAAGAGCAGGAACAACTTCAGGGTTATCTTGTCAGTGGGCCCCTGCTAGGGTCTGGGCCCTTGGCAGGTACCCAGCCATGCCCACCCCTGCTGCCCGGTTAAGTGATGCGCTGCAGCTTTCTATAAAAGTAGCAGAATCTGATGTCCGTGCCATGAATAGGGGTTGGGGGGATCCACCCCTTTCTGGTGAGGCAGGCTCCACCCCATGTTTTTTTAGACCCTGTGCAAAAGAACCACTTCTCCCAATACAGGCCCATGCGTCAGCTGGAGCAGCTATATTGGAAATAAACATATTTTTTAGGAGCTCATTAGTCTGCCAACCTGACTATAGTTATAGACAATTAGACTCAAGCATCAAACAGTCAGAAATCTCTATGACTTAAAAGAGAGAGAGGTGTGTGTGTGTATGTGTGTGTGTGTATGTGTGTGTGTGTGTGTGTGACATCTGGGGTGGATGATCTTTCTAAAGGTACAGGTTAAAATGCAGGGGAGGGTGGTGATACCTATCTCAGTAGGGCTCCTTATCTGTTGCAGCTTTTATTCTGAGCTTTATAGGAGCTATTCTTGGTGCCCCATGGTGGTGAACCTATTTTGGGGATGGGGTTCAGCACCATGGATAGCTCCTATAAAGCTCAGGATAACAACTGCAATGGATGAGGAGCCGCACTGACATAGGAGTCACTAGCCTCCCCTGTTAAAATGTAACCTCAGCAAATGCTCTTCAACCACATTGCTTTTTTTTTTTTTTTTACCATTTAATCTTGAGTATATCCAAGAACAGGCCTTTCAACCTTGCTGCAAATCTTGTTCCTGCTATGAAAATGTCTAAAGCTAGAGCTAAGCCGAAACTTCTCAGAAGACATTTTCCTGAGAACATTTCTGAGATTTAACTTTTTCTCAACCCCACCCCCCCTAGAAAAATTATCACCATTTTTTTGTTTTTGTGGCATGTGGCAGCCACGGTGCCCCGGGTTGCGGGCGTGTGGAGGATGCAAAATGGCAGCCAGATTGCCAACACAGTTGCTGCTGTTGTCAAGAAGTTAATGTCTTGCTGCTGCCACTGGTGACAGTGAGCCCTGTCACTGTGAAACTGTTGGAGAAATTCTCTTCTCCCAGGAGAAATCAAATGAAATTGTCTCCCCAGTTTTCTCTAACCACAAATAGGGTGGTGAATTTCAAAACGCCCATTTGTGCACAGCGCTTTGTTTCACTTCACACCTGAAATAAATGGGCATACCTTGCAAGCCTCATCAGCACTGTTCACCTGTAGTGGCTGTTGGTAGAAGAGAGTCCAAAACAGGCCAGAAAGGAATAATGTGAACCAGGCCTATTTCTTTGTAGGTGTCAGAGGCAAATGGAGGTGTGAAATTACCCATTCCAAACAACCTCGGTTTGCCCTGCTCTTACCATACAGTAAGTCCTCCCATTCCAATTTCCGAATGGTTCGTGCTCGTCCAGCAAGGGATTCTGTAAGGGCCACAAGGCGGTCAGAGAGAAACCAAACAACGTGGCCACACTGCGAGGCAATTCTCAGTGTGACTTATATTTCCATGCTAAATTTAAACTTTCTAATCCTCTACTGTTTCAAGCTGTCTGTACGGTTGAAGAATGGCTGCAAAGTTTATTTTTAGAGCAGGGATTGTAAGGAGAGCTTCCCCGGCTTTTGTTCATTGTACAGCAGAAAAACGTCAGATACTATTTTGATTCAGAATTTTCTACAAGACACACTCACACACACAACCCTTCTTGTCCTCAGGCAAGACACAAATTCATGACATGTCAGCTTAGTACATAAAAGGGGCCAAAGCTCTGTAGTTTGGTGCATGTTTTGTATGCGGAAGGTCCCAAGCCACCGAGTACGCCTGTCTGATGTCTTTCTTAAGGGCTGTTCACTTGTTTGCCCCAGTGGTGTAGTGCAGAGGCAGTGTGCGGGGGTGGCCCACTAGGGCTGGAGCTCCGAATCTTTCATTCGGAGCCCCGAATCTTTCATTCGGAGCCCTCAGTCTCTGGGAGGCCCTCTGCCCCACCACCCTGCTGTCCATGGGCACTTGCTGAAGTAAAGGTACAGGGGCCCTGCTGCTCTCTGCTGCATCTGATCCCCCTGAATGAGCTGGCTTTTTGCCCACATGTGCTTCACCTCCTGCTGCCCCCCATCCCCGAATCGTTCTGCCTGAGGTATTTTTCTGAAATCAAACGCCCTCCTCTCCCCTGCCCATATACCCCTTTCTGCAAATAGGGGTATCCTTAGGAGACAGGGTCCTTTACAGACACACACAGAGAAATTTTAGAGTATATGTAAATTAGCATATGCAAATTTATGCTCTCTTTTTTTTTGTCCTGTGCACCTGAGCCCCCGATCTTTTTGGTACCTAGCACCACCACTGGACAGGGCTCACAGCACCGGCACATCTTTATTAGCAGGGGTGCTGATGTCATCTGCCAGCCCTCTCAGAGTTCCCTCCTCCCTCTAGGTGTAGCTGCAGTCCTCATAGTAGCGGGGGGGGGGGGAATGAATTTTCTCAGTAACAATATATTGTTCCTTGTTGTACTGTAAAGTATTTTGGGGTGGCTTGGTCTTGAATGTGGAGTGGAATTAAGACTCATTAGCTTTACAAAAGACCTGTCCCTAATGGATGGAAATTCCTAGAACTGGTTTGTTACTATGGATCAACATAGCTACCCATCATTTTGGACTCCCCTTGGCGGTGTGTGGGTTATGGGGACTGTCATGATGAGTGCCTGCACTTCAACATTTACCGCTACACCACTGGTTTGCCCTCCACATGTATACTGCAAACAGGGGGAGGGGAACAGAAGCACACCCACTGGCCCTGCTCCAACATCCACGTACTGACTGGCCACATCCACCAACCAAGGCCGGCCAGAAGAGAAGGACAAGTTGTGCCTAGAATTTATTTAAGCCACACATCTGAAGTAGCCCAATTTTGTTGGGAAAACCCCCCATTGATTTTAATAGGGACTCATGGAGTCAGCTTTGGGAGTGACTCGGGACTCGGGAGTCACCATTTTGGACCAAGGACTTGGACTCGGACTCGGGTCCAAAGACTCGTGACTCGACTCGTGACTCGAGACCAAGGACTCTTCAACATCCCTGGATACAGGCGCTAGTAGTAACCTTAACACTGGATTACTGCACTCTCTGTGGGGCTGCCCTCAAGGCTGCTCCGGAAGCTGGAGCTAGTGCAGAATGCAGCAGCTCGGCTATTGTCGGGAGCTGACCCTTTTCAGCATGCAACTCCTTTGCTGAAGGAACTACACTGGCTACCTATTCACTACCAGGCCAGGTTTAAGGTTCTGGTACTTGTGTGCAAAGCCCGAAACAACTTGGGACCAGGATGCCTGAGAGAGCGCCTTCTCCCTTACCAACCTGCCCAGTCACTGAGGTCATTAGATGGCATCCTCCTGGTGGTTCCTCATGGACCTTTGGCCCGGTTGGAGGAGTCCACCAGGAGAAGGGCCTTCAGTGTGGCGGCTCCATTTATGTGGAGCTCCCTACCTCTGGAGTTCAGGCAGGCTCTGACATTGTGCTGCTTTTGGTGCCTGCTGAAGACCTCCTTGTTCTGGGAAGCCTTCACCCTTCTTTGCTCTTCAACCACCAATGTAATTTTAGTTTGTTTTCAATGTATTGTTTTTGTTTCTTTTATCTGTTTTTGTCTTTTTATTGTTCACCGCTCTGGAACCTGCTTGATGTGGAGTGGTATACAAATACTGTAAATACTAATATTAATAATAATATCCTCCAACATCTCACTGCTACTCCCCACCCCCTAGCACAGGGGTGTTGAATCTCAGGCCCGTGGGCCAAATCTTGCCCACTTGTGGTCCCCAGATGGCCATGCCCTCTTCCCCTAGCCCCACCCCTTTCCCCAACCTCTGATTGTTTGGTGGCTTCCTGGGTTTTGTTCACTTTCCCCCCCACTCTAAGAAGTTGAAATGCCTCTCCTAAGGCTTAGTTACTGACAGTAAGAGCTTTATGCTAAAATATGCTGGTGTTTTTGATGTCTTGGCCTGGCCCCCTTTTGCCTTTGGCTCCACCCACACAATTAAAATCACACACACACACACACACACACACACACACACACACACACACACACACCCAAGACCTTCTCCAAAGGTGACACCCCTCCTGGTGCTCCAGTAGGGTCTCACAGATGTGATCCAAATGTCTCTTAAGTGCCTGTCCTGAAGGTTTCCCATGTAGAGCTCCCCCCACCCACCCATTCAAGCCACAGAATTTAGGGTTTGTTAAGGAGAAACAAGCCCCAGGAATCAGAGCAATGCTTTTCTCTACCAGGAAATACTACCTCAAATATAAGGTAATAGTCCCGACTTGATTTATATTCATAAGTTCATACCATTCACATAAGCTCTTTTGTATAAAAACATATCTTTATTGAAAGATATTTACATTACAACTCTTAGCAGTTTAAACTCAATTCCAGCTAAAAACACAGCATTACACCTGAGAAATAAAGTTATCAAAAGGATACAATCTCTCTCTGTTTGTCTTTCACTATTCTATTACTGATGAATTGCAAACAGATCTCCGTCCATCACAGTTGCCCTTATACAAACAGGATCTGCAGGCATCTGAAACATTATAAAAAACCTGCAAAACCAATGAACAAGAGCCAATGGGGCTCGGGGCTAAGTAATCTCTGGGGTGGACCCTTACTTTGATGGACCCTCTCAGGTTTACCTGGCAGCACTCCAGGAGTGGCTGAGAGCTGCCATTTTAATTTCCCACAATGCCCTGGAGCACAGTGCCACTCTGGGTAGGGTGGTCACTTATGAATCATCTAAAAAGATGAAATGCATCACCAAAAAGAGATCAAAACGGATGACAATTTGCATAACATTTGAATATGCATATTTATCTGTATAGGTGCACATTTAGAAATGATAACTATCATTTAAATAAAAACACAAGGCATCTCACCATAGTGTTGAAGATTGTATGTCTGCTCAATCTGCTGTCCAGGGGCTAACTGTTGATGGGCAACTTCAAGGTCCCAGCTCTCCCCTTCTTATGGTTCTTTGACTTTAAACCAGACTTGGCCGGACAGCCCATCAAACAGAGGACACCTTCAAATACAGGACTGTTGTCTGCCAGCTCTCCAGAAATAGAGGACTGTCCTCTGTAAAGTATGACACCTGACCACCCTGACTATGGGGCATTGTGGGAAATCAAAATGGAGGCTCGCAACTGCCCGGTATGGAGGGCCCAGGGCAGGTGTCATTAGTGGTGGGCTATGCTCTGGCAGCTGTCCTAGGATGCCACAAGCTAATGTGGGACCTGAGTAGATACAATAGGGATCAAGGCCTCTACTATGCTACCTTCAGCTCCAGATGGGGTGGGGGACCCCTCTCTCTTCTTTCTCCAGTCTTTACCAGGCAAAGATTTGTCTTTTTGGCAGGTTAAGATGTAACAGGGGGGGCTTCCTCCACGACAGGAAATGGGTATTTAGATTAGGAATGTGCCACATTTTATCTACAGTATTTTTCCATGTATAAGACTATACTTCTTCCTAAAATCGCTAGACTAAAAATTGAGGGTTGTCTTATACACGGAAGTAAGCCGAGGAGAGAACCGTGCGGTTGCAAAACTGCCCAGTGGGGGGGCGTCTTATACATGGGGGCGTCTTATAGACGGAAAATATGGTATTTTCAATATTGGCTTTAAAAGTGATCACTTGAAATCCCAATTTGTTGTTGTTGTTGTTGTTGTTGTTATTGTTGTTGTCGTCATCATTGTCGTCATCATCGTCGTCATCATCATCATATTTGAATAATTACAAATAACCATGAATAACCATGAGAGCCAGTGTGGCATAGTGGTTAGAGTGTTGGACTGGGGCTCTGGAGATCCAGGTTCTAGTCCCCGCTCGGCCATGAAACTCACTGGGTGACTTTGGGCCAGTCACTGACTCTCAGCCAAGCCTACCTCACAGGGTTGTTGTGAGGATAAAATGAAGATGAGGATTATGTAAGCCGCCTTGGGTTCCTTTCAGGAAAAAAGGCGGGGTATAAATATAATAAATAAATAAATAAATAAAATACTTAATGTATGCCTCTGAATTCAGATGGATTTCAGATGATTTTTCAAGGGACAAATGATTTTTGCCTGTGTTTATCAGTTAAGGAGAAGAGCCATTTACCATTAGATTTTTTTTTTTAAGGCCTACAGTGAGTCGTTGAGGCTAAAATATTAATTTCAATTAGTTATCCATCAGCACAGGTCTGTGACGGAGCAGGACCGTGAATTGGTGGAAAAACTGAATCAGTTGACAGCACCATGAAAAATCCATAGCACCTGTTTAACAATAAGGCAACATTTACTCAAACTGAAAATTATTACGTCATTTAAAATAAATTTAACTAGGCAGCATCATTTACACATTGTCAAAAGGAGTCTTTGGGATCTATATGAAAAAGATGTAGGAAAAGCAATGTTGAGAACTCAGCCAGCTCTTTGGGCTGATGGCATTCAGACTTTAAAAGAGCCCTGCTAGATCAGACCAACAGCTTATCTAGTCTGCATTCATCCCACAGTGGCCAGCCAGATGGTTCTCTCTGTCAGAAACATAGGAAGCTGCCTTATCCTGAGTCAGGCCATAGGTCCATCTAGCCCAGCAGGGCCGGCGCTACCGCTAGGCAGACCCAGGCGGCTGCCTAGGGCGCGTGGCGGAAGAGGGCGCAGCGTTTCTGCGCCCCTTCCTCGCCTCCGGCGCGCTCCTGCCCCACCTGCCGCCTCCACCGCGCCTCCCCGCCCGCCTGCCACTACCGCTGCCGCCGCCGCACCTCCCCCTCCGTGCGCGCGCCCGCGCGCCCGCCACCTACCTACCTTCCCGTCGTTTCCGGAGCCCCGCTGGCGTTGTTTTGGCGGGAAGAACCAGGGCAACAGGGCTTAAACAGCCCTGTTGCCCTGGTTTCCCCAGCAAAAAAAAAAAAGCGGGGGGTCCCGTCGCGTCGGAGGAGTGCCAACACTGGCTGGCAGCGGTTCTCTAGCGCAGTGTTCTCCAACCTTGGGTCCCCAGGTGCTTTTGGCCTACAACTCCCAGCACGCCCCAGCCAGCGTAGCTGGTTGGAGAACACTGCTCTAGAGTTTCAGGCAGCCGTTTTTCCTGCCCTGGGACCTGCTTCTGCATGCAAAGCAGCTGCTCTGCCACTGAGCCACGCACCTTCCTGTTGCCTGCTCTCCCCGTCCCATGAGCAACTGGCATTCAGACTTGTAGGGATGGGGGAGAAATTTTGCACTTCCAAACCACTATGCAAACGCGAAACTCAGTTATCCTTCAAAATTTGTGCTTCTCTGAATTTGGCAATGGAGTTCTCCAGTCAAAAACTAGAGCCAAAAATACATATATTGGGGGGCGGGGGGGGGAGAAACATTTTAAAAAATGCATTCTAGTAGGAAAATTGCTAGCAGCAAATGTGTATAGTAGGCAAACATGTGTACAAAAGGGCATGAGTTACAGGAAATATGCACAAAAATGCTTATGAATTTTCACGCACATTAAAAAATAAAAAAGCCAAGCGAGTTGTTGTTGCTGCTCTCTTTCTCCTTCTCCTTCTCGTTAAAAGGACTTTTAACAACAACAGAACCGAACCAAAAATGCCTCGCTCAGCCTTCAGGAACTCAGCAGGCGGCAGCACTGGAAAGCCCCAAGAGGGAGGAAGCCCCGGTTAAGTTCTCCAGGGAGCTTTCCAGGAAGCACAAGCAGCCGAGGCGGCTGAGGAGGCTGCAAAGCACAGAACGGGATAAAAGTTGCAAAATAAAACAGCACACACACACACACATACCCCTCAGCCACCTACTTACAGTAAGGTAAGCACTGAAGCCCTGCACACTGAGAAATGACTCTGAAATTCTCACCCCTTCGCACAATTTTCAGATGGAATTTCTTCCTTTCCCCCAATGAATGGTCAAAAATAAACGGATAGAAAAATCTGGCAGAGTGCCAGTTAACAACATCATGGGGGGGGGAGCAGGACCATGGCACGCTCCGCCTGCTGGCCTGACCCCCACGCTGTCTATGTGATGGGGGCATGTCTGCAGAGGGCATAGCCTGCCAGATTTCTATGGCCTCTCCCTGTAAGCAGAAGCCCGGGGTTCATCAGGCTTCCGCTCTGCAGACATGACCCCCCCAAACCCATGGAAAGCGTGGGGATCCGGGTGGCAGGGGATGTAGCGATGGGGGTGAAGCCGGGGCGCGCAGTCCTGTTCTCTCTCCACGCCGTGTGAATCAGGTGGAGAAAAGAATGCCCAGATGAGCCTATACTACTTCAAAGGAACAGCGGTGCCATTCAGGGGCCAAACTAGACATGGCATTAAATGCGTCTTCGTATTTAAATGCACAATTAAAAAAAAAAAGAAATTCAAAGAGGGAAGAAACCTGTTAACCACAGGAGGTGGGGTGGGCACTGGTAAGTATCACAATTGCAGCAGGCAGTTAGGGGGAAGTTAACCCTTTCCTCTCTTGCTGCAGCGCTAAAATAAAATGTTCCTCAAAAGCTGCAATTTGTATTGGGAGGGAAGCTCCTTGCGTGTTTTTGTTGTTGTTGTCAGGACTGCAGCAAAGGAGGGAAAGGCTAAACTTCCCTTTGCATCTGTGATCCTGATGCATCCATAGGCGCATAAACTCCAATGGCTGCATTTCTTTTAAGTGTTCGGGTTAAATGCAAACATAGAGAAAATTTCTATAACATTTAAATCAAAATGCAATACATCTCACCATAGTGGGGAACACTTGTGTCCAGGTGACCTATGTGCCTGCTCAGTCTGCTGTCCGGGGGCTAACTGTGGGTGGGCAACTTTAAGTCCCCTGCCTTGCTCTCCCTTCTTGGGATTCTTTAAGTCAGATTTGGTCTAGACAGCCTTCCAAATAGAGGACTGCCCTGCAAGAGCCCTTCAAATAGAGGACTGTCCTCTGTAAAGTACAGCACTTGGCCACCCTACCCTTCAGCACCTTCCCTAATTTAACTTTAACTTTTTAAAGTTAAACTTTTAAACTTTTTAGTTTAACTTTTGTGGACAGGCATAGTCATGTAATAAATAAAATAAATTAATAATGGATCATTTATCCTCCCCTGCTTCCTGTTCTTGAAACAGTTGCTGATCCATAAGAGGGCCCATCAAATAGAGGACACCTTCAAATAGAAGACCCATTCTCTTACCCCATGTCTACTGACTGGGCCTATTTTAAAAAAGAAAAGAGGGAAAAGCAGCTATCATGGCTGTTAACCTGAGACAACTCCTAAAAACAACAAATTCCAGAAAGTTGCTGCCACAGGCCTTTACATTACTTCTTGGGGCAGAATTTGGATTCTCTCAGGGCAGAATTCAGTTTCCTTTTAAGAGCATACAGGCCTAGTTCCTACCTTGACTTGGCATGATGGAATCAGAAGATTCTACAAGTTGTTTCACTACTGAGGGAACTCCACGGGGGCCTCTCCTTCATAGCATAGGGTTGCCAGGTGTCCTAATTTACAGAGGACAGTCCTCTATTTGAAGGTGTCCTCCATTAGATGGGCCATCCAGCCCAAGTCTGATTCAAAGTCAAAGAACCATAAGAAGGAGAGAGCAGGGACCTTGACGGTGCCCATCAACCACACCTGGACAGCAGACTGAGCAGACACACAGGTCACCTGGTCAGTCTCCACTATGGTGAGATGCTTTGTATTTCTATTTAAATAATAGTTATTATTTCTAAATTTGCACTTATATATATATGCAAATGTTATGCAAATTGGTATCCTCCTTTCTCTTTTTTGGGGGCGGTGATGTGTCAATGACCACCCTATCATAACACCTGGACACACGTGCCAATGAGGCTTGGAAGTACCCAAAGGAAACAGTAAGGAAGAGGATGAAGAAGACAGTGTCTTCTTCTTCGCTGCAAGGTTTAATTACTTTCATTTTAACCCCAGACTCCTCTTGCCTTTGCATTATTTGGTAAACATGACCTTTTACAGAAGGAAGAAACAGATGGCAGCCCGAATTAGTGTTAACCGCCCGTTTGGTGCCCCAGGAAAGAAAAACTTGGCTTCTCAGCAACAGTCTTTCTGCCACTTCGACTCATCTCTCTTGGCTCCTGCTGCCTGAGGCAGACTCGAACATCACCAAATTTGCTGACAAAAGCCTGCCGGCGCAACCAAGCAGAAGAAAGGATTTCACTGTTACGATGAGCTGAGTTGAGAGTTGCGAGGCAGCAAGGCCTGAGCAAGGAAGGAACTAAGATTTAAGTTATTTCAAAGCACCCCTGTGTCTTGTTGAGCACCAATATGAACTTGGCTTTCCCAGATCTATCCAGTGCCCTACTCATTTTAAAATGTATAGTCCATTCCATAGGCCCATGGTGAATAACAAAAAATTAAAAATCCATATGGAATGCTCAATAATATCTACTATACTACACTGGAAAGCCCTTTGGATAAGGGAAACTCACTAGTTTCAGGGCTATCCTTAAATATTTTTGCACCTGAAGTGATGTCGACATCAACGCCCATGCTCTGCTGCTCTAGATTTCAGCTCACTATTGTACATGGCACAAAGAAACAAAGACTAGAAGAAGACAACCAAGGTTCCCTCTGGAATGTGGTGCCCAAAGCAACTGCTTCACATCACTTCATTGTAAGACTGGCCCTATCTAGATATGTTGGTTATACAGAGCTTGCTCTAGTCAAGTGAGTGGTATAACATGATGGTAGCCCTTCAGTGGAACAACATCTTGTTAAAACTCTTAATCTAAGCTCTCTTGGTATGGTTTCCCACAACCATGTTTTTCATGTGATGACTAATCACATTACACCTTTGTCACCAGAAGCTTCCATTATATATCAGACTATCACTGACCGACTCTCCTCACCATATACGAATCAATGGTGCCGTGGCGGTGGTGAGTTAGCACATGATAATGCTTGTTCTGTGACGATCACTGCACGTAGTAAAAGCTCATGCCCCAATGTAGTCTTGGGGCTCTTGTGAACCCTATGAGACACATCCCTGTCTCATAGGAATGGACGGATCTGTCAATCTCACTCTTGCCGAGATTGTCAGGGTTTTTTTTAGGTTCAACTCATTCCATCCTGTTTCTTCATGAGCTTGTGATTATTATTATTTTAAGCCGTTTGGAAATGTATGCTTTTTTTGTGCTCGTTTTCTCTCATGTACGCATGTTGTGTGCTTTTTTAAACATGCACTTTCCCCACCCCCAGTACTTCATATTGCTTAAATATTGTTTTGTGCACACTTTCCCTTAATACAGGGAGTCCCCGGGTTATGAACAAGATCCGTTCGTAAGTTTGCCTTTAAGTCGAATGTGTACGTAAGTTGGAAGGAACAGAAGCTGCGCAATGTTTTCAAAGTGTCGCAAAGTGTTACAAAGTGTCACAAAATATAGTGCGTTCGTTCGTAAGTATGAACCATTGTATTTAACTCAGATTTTTACATATATGGCGGTCCCTTCTTAAGGATGAGTTGTGTCCGTAAGTCGGGACGTTCATAACCCGGGGTCTGCCTGAACGCACGTTTTGGTGCTCATCATTTTTCCTGGGATGAACTGCATCAGAAAGCTTGTTAAAAATGTGGATTTTGGAGCACCACTCTGTCTCAGCTCGCTGAAAGGCTCAGGATGTGAGAAGTGGCTAAATCTGAAAAAAAAATAAAAATTTAAAAATGCAACAGGTTTCTCACCCAAGCCTAGTATCACAGAGCCCATCTTACACATTCAGAAAAATCACATGGTACATGAGAACTGAGATTGTACCACTTCAGAATGCCAGTGGGGAGAGGAGAAGAGAGGCTGCATGACCGAACCGATGTCAAAACCTGCCAGGGAAAAGGATTTTAATACAGTCTCCTTTCTGATCTGCTAGTCTATGTTCAGGGAAATATTTTTAGATGGGGTAATCCTTCACTGACATTCTGAACTGATTTCTCTGTACATGAAAATTGTCTCTGTGCAACTAGGATCAAATACATGATGAACGCAGGAGGCCGCTTGATTGGAGCTCAGGCGATTTATCCATCTAGCCCAGTATTGTGTCCTATGACTAGCCTCAGCCGTCTCTGGACTTAATCAAAAGTTTTTCATATACCTGCTGCATGGTTCTTTTAGGGCAGGGATGGGCAACTCGTGGCCTTCCAGGTGTTTTGGCCTACAACCCCCATCAGCAGTATGAGGAGGGATGATGGGAGTTGTAGGCCAAAACATCTGGAGGGCCACAAGTCCCCCCCCCCCATTTTAGGACCAAAACACGTGATGCCAAGTATGTAATTAGGAAGCTTGGTGGTGGTGTGGTGGTTTGAATTAAAAGCAGAA
Source organism: Shinisaurus crocodilurus (assembly GCA_021292165.1). Lineage (NCBI taxonomy): Eukaryota > Metazoa > Chordata > Lepidosauria > Squamata > Shinisauridae > Shinisaurus > Shinisaurus crocodilurus. The sequence goes on along the minus strand of CM037879.1, from coordinate 270,953,493 downwards.
ACAGGGAGGCAATTTTTCATTGGGATCACAGCAGTCTGGGAGCAGAAGTTTAACCCTTCCCTCCCAGGCCACAGTCCTGATGGGAAACTGCCTCACCCCCCACTGGTGCACTGGCAATGGGGGCTTCTCCCCCACCCGCTCCCCAGGGTAATAGTAGCATGGGAAGGGGCAGTTTTGCCAGGACCCAGGGTAGGGAGGGAAAGTTAAACATCCCCTCCCTGGGCACTGCGATCCCAATCAGTCACACACACATACACACAGACATGTGTGTGCACGCACACACACAACCTGCTATTAATTTTTTAAAACGGGTGAGCTTCCTAATGATGTGATTAGTGTCACATCTAATTTGGCCTTAAACTGGAACAGGGGCGGTGCTAGGTACCAAAAAGATGTGTGGCTCAGACCCACAGGATTAGAGAAATGCACAAACTTGTGCATGCTAATTTACAGATGCTCTAAAGTCTGTGTGTGTGTGTGTGTGTGTGTATGGCGGGGGGTGTCTTTAAAGGACCCTATCTCCTAAGGACACCCCTATTTGTAAAAAGGGATGTATGGACAGGGGAGAGGAGGGCATCTGATTTCAGAAAAAGACCTCAGGTAGAACAATTCGGGGATGGGGGGCAGCAGGAGGTGAAGCACATGTGGGCAAAAAGCCAGCTCATCCCGGGGGATCAGATGCAAAAGAGATAATCAGGGCACTTGTACCTTTATTTCAGCAAGGATGTGAAAGAGCAGCTGCCGAGGCTCATACAGCCCACCGACACATACCCCTTTCTTCTCTTCCATGTGGGTACAAATGATACTGGCAAGCGGAGTTACAAAGAAATCACGGCAGACTTTGAAGAGTTGGGAAGGGAACTCAAGAACTTTGGGGCCCAGATCGTTTTCTCATCCATCCTTCCAGTACTTGGAAGAGGCATAGAAAGGGAAAGAAAAATACTCCGAGTGAATGACTGGCTACGAAGGTGGTGCCGACGTGAGGGATTTGGATTCTGGGACCACGGGCTACACTTCCTGGAAGATGGACTGCTGGTAAAGGATGGGTTGCACCTCACAAGGACTGGGAAGAATGTGTTTGGCCACAGCATGAGGAACTTAATCAGGAGGGCTTTAAACTGAATCCAACAGGGGAGGGAGACATAAACTCGGGGGTACCATTGGAAGAAGGCCTCTGTGCCACAACGGAGAGAACAGCTCCAGCGGTGCCCAATGATAGTCTACCACAAAATGTAGGGGGAAAGTCGGACTATAAAGCACATAGTCTTTGATGTCTCTATACTAATGCCCAGAGTATGGGCAACAAACAGGATGAATTTGAACTCTTGATACATGAGGGCAAATACGACTTGATAGGGATAACTGAAACCTGGTGGGATGACTCCCATGGCTGGAATACAGCAATTGACGGGTATTACTTGTTCAAAAGGAACAGAAGCAACAGAAAGGGAGGTGGAGTTGCACTGTATGTTAAAAATACGTATCTCTGCACAGAGATACAGGAAGAGGAGCTTGGCAGCCCCATTGAGAGCATCTGGGTTAAAATAAAGGGGGCAAAGGATAAGACGAACATGGCAGTTGGAGTCTACTACCGACCACCCAATCAAGGAGAAGACGAGGATGAAACTTTTGAAAAGCAAACTGCAAATGTTTCAAGGAGGCATGATGTGGTAGAAATGGGTGACTTCAATTTCCCTGATATCTGTTGGGAGACTTATTCAGCCAAACATGGCCCCTCCAAGAAATTCCTGAGTTGTGCTGCTGATAACTTCCTCCTACAGAAAGTGGAGGAAGGAACTAGAGGATCGGCTATCCTTGACCTGATTCTAACCAACAGAGACGAGTTAGTGGATAAAGTGGCAGTTTCGGGAACTCTGGGGGAAAGTGACCATGTTATACTTGAGTTCTTTATTCTAAGGGGAGCAAAAGCTGAGTGTAGCCAAACACATACCCTGGATTTTAGGAAAGCCAATTTTAACAAACTCAGAACAATGATAAGTAAGATCCCATGGCAAGCGACTCTAATGAGAAAAGGAGCCCAGGATGGGTGGGAGTTTTTAAAATAGGAAATTTTAAAGGCACAATTGCAAACAATTCCCACAAGGAAAAAAGGCAGAGGGCAACAGAAGAAGCCAATGTGACTTCACAATAAACTCAGAGATGACCTGAAAACAAAAAAGGACACGTATAGGAAGTGGAAGGAAGGACAGGCTACAAGGGAAGAGTACAGGCAGGTAGCACAGAACTGCAGGAATAGTGTCAGGAAGGCTAAAGCTGAGAATGAGCTAAGGTTAGCGAGAGATGCTAAAAACAACAAGAAAGCTTTCTTCAGATACATGCACAGTAAAAGACAGAGGAAAGAAATGGTGGTTCAACTACGCAATGAGGATGGCAAATTGATAACAGAAGACAAAGAAAAGGCAGAAGTGTTCAATTCCTACTTCGGCTCGGTCTTCTCCCAAAAGAGGGTCTATGACCCCCCTGGCAAACCTGAAGTGCAGACTGAAGGGGCAGGATTGCAGCTTGAGATTGATAGGCAAATGGTCAAGGAGCACTGATTACTCTGAATGAGTTTAAATCTCCAGGGCCTGACGAGCTGCATCCTAGAGTAATAAAGGAACTGGCAGAAGAACTCTCAGAACCACTGTCTATTATCTTTGAGAAATCATGGAGGACAGGCGAGGTGCCAGATGACTGGAGGAGGGCAAATGTTGTTCCCATCTTCAAAAAGGGCAAGAAGGAGGAACCTGGGAACTATAGGTCAGTCAGTCTGACATCAATCCCTGGGAAAATTTTTGAGCAGATTATAAAGAAGTCAGTCTGCAAGCACCCTGAAAACAATGCAGTGATTACTAGAAGCCAGCATGGATTTGTCAAGAACAAATCCTGCCAGACTAACCTGATCTCATTTTTTGATCGGGTAACCTCCCTTGTGGACTGTGGGAATGCTGTGGACATCATATATCTGGACTTCAGCAAAGCTTTCGACAAAGTGCCTCATGATATCCTGATTAGCAAGCTAGCTAAAAGTGGGCTAGATGGAACAACTATCAGGTGGATCCACAATTGGCTACAGAATCGGACTCAAAGAGTGCTTATTAATGGTTCCTTCTCAAACTGGGGAGAGATAACGAGCGGCGTACCACAGGGCTCGGTCCTGGGCCCAGTGCTCGTCAACATTTTTATTAATGACTTGGATCAGGAGGTACAGGGAATGCTTATCAAATTTGCAGATGACACAAAGTTGGGTGGAACAGCTAATACTCTGGAAGACAGAAACAAAATTCAAAGTGACCTCGATAGGCTGGAGCGCTGGGCCGAAAACAACAGAATGAAATTTAATAGGGATAAATGCCAAGTGCTGCACCTAGGGAGAGGAAACCAAATGCAGAGTTACAGAATGGGGGACACTTGGCTCAACAATACTACAAGTGAGAAGGATCTTGGAATTGTGGTAGATCACAAACTGAATATGAGCCAGCAATGCGACGTGGCTGCAAAGAAGGCAAATGCAATTTTGGGCTGTATTAATAGAAGTATAGCTTCCAAATCGCGGGAAGTGATAATTCCCCTTTACTCGGCACTGGTTAGGCCTCATATTGAGTACTGCGTCCAGTTCTGGGCACCACACTTTAAGAAGGATGTAGACAAACTGGAGAGGGTTCAGAGGAGGGCAACAAGGATGATAAAGGGACTGGAAACAAGGCCCTATGAGGAGAGACTGAAAGAATTGGACATGTTTGGCCTTCAGAAGAGGAGACTGAGGGGAGATATGATCGCACTCTTCCAGTACTTGAAGGGATGTCACACAGAGGAGGGCCAGGATCTCTTCTCGATCATCCCAGTTTGCAGGACACAGAATAATGGGCTCAAGTTACAGGAACCTAGATTCCACCTAAACATCAGGAAAAATTTCCTGACTGTCAGAGTAATAAGACAATGGAATCAACTACCTAGGGAGGTGGTGGGCTCTCCCAGTCTGGAGGCATTCAAGGTGCAGCTGGACAATCATCTGTCAGGGATGCTTTGACCTGGATTCCTGCGTTGAGCAGGGGGTTGGACTCGATGGCCTTGTGGGCCCCTTCCAACTCTACTTTTCTATGATTCTAAGTGCTCATGGACGGCAGATGGCCTCCCAGAAATTTGGGGCTCCAAATGAAAGATTCAGGGCTCCAACCCTAATGGGCCACCCCCTAACGCAGCCTCTGAGCTGGAAAAGCCAGGGCTTGGAACAGGGACCGTCTACATGCAACACACCGTGGACTCTCGCCCTGAGCTGTGGCCCCTCCTCAGAGAAAAAGAAGTCCACCACACAATGTGCTAGCTGCTTACTGTCAGGTTTTAGAAGCAGTCGTGGATCTGTATGCCCAGATTTGTTTGCCTTTGTGAGATCAGAGGAGATATTCCGCCATCCCCTGCGCTGCGCTCAGCACAGCACAATGGAAAGAACAAAAAGATGACACCAATCGGTAGTGACTGCCCATTCCTTCCATGAACCTGAGTAGAAAGAGACTCTGTCACAATGAGCAGCAACAGCCAAAGCAATCGCAGCTCACGGACAGCTGATGTATTCCACTCATCAGTTTGATGGAGATGTGACCTTCAAATCCCAATCCGGATTCTCAGGAAATCCAGGACTTTGCTTTGACCCAAGACTGAAAATGTCAGGATAAAGTGATCGGCTTCTCCTTCATGGTAGCCACCCTCTTGCTTTCTCCCTATAAATCACATGGTTCTTCAGTCCAACTATGGGTGCAGTTCTATGCATGTTGAGAGAGAAAAAAGCCTACAAGTCCCAGCATGCCCTACCCAGCCATACTGGCTGGGGCATGCTGGGAGTTGTGGGCCTTTGTCCCCCTGTCTAAACATGCATAGGACTGCGCCTTTAATCTTCTATGTTTCCATGCTCTTTCATGTTTGTTTCTATCTAAATCTTTTACCTCTGCCCATTATGACTGCAACAGGCAGAAGAGATGACTTAGGCTGCTAGGACAGATAAGATTGGACTGTGTTCGTAATCTAAATATCTAATATGGAGCAGCTAAGCCTTAGCCAAGATTCTGCGTGTTGTTATCATCACCCAAATTCCAGCAGGCAAACTCACCATCTGCTATCTCAGAAAAGATGAGCTCACTTTACCGAATACCTTCAACTCTCCACTGAGATTTATTTATTTATTTATTTTTATTACATTTACCGTATACCCCGCCTTTTTTCCTGCAAGGAACTCAAGGCGGCTTACATAATCCTCCTCCTCCTCCTCTCCATTTTATCCTCACAACAACCCTGTGAGGTAGGTTAGGCTGAGAGGCAGTGACTAGCCCAAAGTCACCCAGTGAGTTTCATGGCCGAGCGGGGACTGTAGAACCCGGATCTCCCGAGTCCCAGTCCAACACTCTAACCACTACGCCACACTGGCTCTCAGCGAGATAATAAAATGAGGATCTGGTCACACATTACTTTTTTTTTAGGTCTACACAAGAGGGCCAATTCACACATTACACAAAGGCAACCTCAGGTTTACCACTCAGGTTCACTCAATAGGAAGCTGCAAGCCATGGCAGGTCCCTGAAAAGTGTGCCGGTATGATACGGGTGCTTTCAAACATGTGCTTGTTTCCTTCACACTTGACATTTTTAGGGGTACACTTAAAACAACTGAGGTCACACCTGAAACCTGTATGAGTGAAGACGTTTCACATGTAGCGCTAAAACTGTAATGTGAGATTGCGACAAACATGTGTTTGCAAATGTAATAATATTCAGGTACAATCAAGAGAGTGCCATGTTTGATTGCAGCCCCCGTTGAGTGTAGGGTGGCCATGTGTGTTAATTTACAGAGCACAGTCCTCTATTTGAAGGGCCGTCAAGAGGACAGTCTTCTATTGGATGAGGTGTCCAGTCCACATCCAATGTAACGATAAAGAGCTCTAAGAAGGAGAGAGCAGGTAAGGCCTTGAAGGAAGCGGCCCATCCACAGTGAGCACCTGGGCAGCAGACTGAGCAGGGGGCACAGGAGATCAACTGGCCACAGTCTTCCCTGCTATGGTGAGAGGTATTGTATTTTGATTTAAATTATATAGTAATTGTCTCTAAATTTTCATCTTTGCATATTAATTAGCATATGCAAATTGTATGGATATTGGTATCCTCTTTTGTCCTCCTTTCCGGTGATGCATGCCCTCTTTTTTGGCAATGCATACATGGTCATGCTAGGCCACTCACTGCCCTACAACATGCACATGCGACTTGCATGTTTGGCATCCTCTTTTGTCCTCATTTTCAGTGATGCATAAGTGGCCACCCCAGCTGAGTGTGCACTTCAGACGTCAGGCCGCACATGGCAAGAAGACCTAGTTGGCTCCGTCCCCTCCATTGCATCCCCATTGCCGGCTTCATTGCCTTCTATGCATCAGGATGGAAACTCACTTAGGCTTCCTGTGCAATTTTGAACACTGGAAGATCAAGGTTTGAAATCATTCTTCCTCACTGCAAGATCCAACGGCTGTGATCTGGGCTACTGGAGGAGGTTTTGGGCCTGGGGAGTTAGGAGACCTGCCACTCGTCAGCTGTACGGTGGCTGGGGGAAGAGGCAAGAGGAGAACACAGGAGGAGCAACTGGCCAGATAGCTGTGCTATGGGAGGATCCCAAGAGGCGAAGTGCGATCTGAGTAGAAACGGCTCCTCATACATACATTCACACACCCCAACACATGGAGGGCAGTAATCACGGCAACAACAACACAACAGTGGGATTGGGGCCAGGGAGCACCCCCCCCCCACTCTTCTCCCTCACACATGGCAGGGGGACACCCATGAACAGGGTTCCTGTCTCAAACCCAGGTTTGCCTCTCCATAATGTGTGAAATGGCCCGGAGGGTGACACACGGTGGGCACGGTTCAGAGGTTTATGTATGCAGTGCATCTCAAGTTCCCCTCTAAGTAGCTTCCCTTCCTCTCCCGCTCTGTCTGAAAAGTGCTTTAGGAGATACATCGAATCTGTTTCAGTCCATTAACTGAGTAAACCCATTGACTTAATTGGCATACATTTGCACTTTGGTAAAAGCAATAGTTCTGAAGCAAGTGGCATGTTTTCTTTGTCTTTAGAGCTGCCTGCCTCAACCGGGCACCCTCCAGATGTGTTGGACTGCAAGTCCCATAATTTCCAGCCACCACGGCCATGCTGGCTGGGAATTCTGGGACTTGCAGTCGAACACATCTGGAGAGCACCTGGTTGCAACAGGCTGCTTTAGATGATGCACACAGTACAGTACCCCTGTGCCACACTCAGTTTCATCTTAGGCAAGGCATTCCTTTTTCTTCACATAGAGGAGGGGATACCTCTTTAAGTTGATGCTTGCCATCTGATTTCATTTATTTATTGACAGTATTTCTATGCTTCCCCATAAGCAAAGTTCTCTTGGTGGTATACATAAAAACAAACCATTAAAATACCATATGAGCCATAGAAATTTAAGCATAAAACCCATAACAAAGGTCAAGGAATAAAAGTAAACACAGAAAGGTCTTTTTAAGGAAAAAAAACAACCCAAAACCTCAGAATCTATTAAAAAGACCCTAAAGGAGAAGTGGCCAATTTGTGGCCCTCCAGATGTTTTGGCCTACAACTCCCATGATCCCACACCATTGGCTATGCTGGCTTGGGGTGATGGGAGTTGTAGGTCAAAGCATCTTATATTAGATTGATTGATTATAGTATATATTTAAAACGATTTAAAATCTCTTGTCTTTAATTGGATTCATCTAACCAATTAATATACTAGTGCTGCAGCCCTACTTTTCATCTCTACCTTATTTTAAAGGTTCAGGTGAATTTTTATGCTGATTTCATAGGATAATCTATGTTGTACTATTTTGTATGTGATTAGCATGATCCTATGACTCTGGTCAACAACTTGAGTTGCAAGTGACAAGCCAGCTATTCAGGCAATAATATGCCAAACCCTTAAATAAGGGAAAGGGTGAAGCAGGGTAAAACTCGAGAAACCACAAAATTGTTCTCTTTGTGTTTATCAGCCTGAGGCCGTCACTATGAGTTGCCCACAAAACACAAACAATGTCTGATCAGACTGACTCTTCCAGGATCCGAAGTGCAACATATTCTGACTTCCTTTGAAACTGGTTTCCTTTCTGCTTCCTTTCTCTCCAGGAGGAAGGAACTCGGATAGAGCTTCACTTTTGAGAAAGTATGACATAACTGAATTCTGCCTGTGTTTTCTTTCTTTTTTCCTACTTAAGAACTCCTCCGTTTGTTCACAAAACCCTTTCAATCACCGGAGGGCAGACACTGAATTCTTCAGCAAGCAGGATGAAAATAGCTGCAGCTACTTCTGGGATGAGTTTACAAGGAACCAAGCCTTCTGGGACAGAGCCAATAAAGCACAATTGTTAGACTGAGAAATTATTATTATTGTTATTGTGCTTTTCTACATGATGCTATTAATCTGCTGTATCTACTTTTGGTTTTGTCACAGAACTGAGATCCGAACTCTCCACAAATAGGTTTTCCTTTCATGCATTTCCACTATATAACCTCTAGGTGGCGATGTGCTATAGCAGAATAATGCAATTACACAAGTAGGAAAATATGTTTTCTTTCACTTTCACAAATAATATTCATAAGAACATAAGAAGAGCCATGAGGAATCAGACCATGGGTCCATCTAGTCCAGCATTCTGTTCACACAGTAGCCAACCAGCTGCTCATGGGAAACTCACAAGTAGGACATAAGTGCAACAGCACCCTCCGACCCAAGTTCCCAAGCAACTCGTCTACATAAACATACTGCCTCTGATACTGGAGGTAGCATAGAGCCATCAGGACTAGTAGCCATTGATAGCCTTATCCTCCATGGATTTGTCCAACCCATGTTTAAAGCCATCCAGACTGGTGGCCATCACTACATCTTGTGGAAGTGAATTCCATAGTTTAACTATGTACTATATGAATAACTACTTCCTTTTATCTGTCCTGAATCTCCCACCAATCAGCTTCATGATGGGAATACTAGAATACAGGTTCTAGTATATGAGAGGAGAAAAAAGTCTCCCTATCACTTTTTCCACACCATGCATAATTGTGTACACCTCTATCATATCTCCCCTCACTTGCCTTTTTTCTAAGCTAAACAATCGCAGCTGCTGTAACCTTTCCCATAGGGGAGTTGCTCCAGCCCCTTGGTCATTTAATTGCCGCTGTCTGCACTTTTTCCAGCTCTACAATGTCCTTTTTTAGGTGTGGTGACCAGAACTGTACACAGTAGTCTAAGTACGGTCGCACTATAGATTTGTATAAGGGCAGTATGTATGATCTTGGCAGTTTTATTCTCAATTCCTTTCCTAAATATGCCCAACATAGAATTTGCCTTTTCCACAGCTGCTGCACACTGGGTTAACATTTTCATCAAGTTGTCCATTACGATCTCTTTCTTGGTCAGTCTGGTCACCACTAGTTCAGATCCCATCAGCTTATACTTGAAGTTGGGATTTTTTGCCCCAACATGAATTACTTTACACTTGCTTCCATTGAACTGCATTTGCCATTTTTATGCCTATTCTCCTAATTTGGAGAGATCCTTTTGGAACTCCTCACACTCCCTTTTTGTTTTTACCATCCTAAATAATTTGGTGTCGTCGGCAAACTTGGCCACCTCACTGCTCACACCTAATTTCAGATCATTTATGAACACGTTGAAAAGTGTTGGGATAATTTACCATTTATTCCTACCCTTTGCTTCCTGTTCTTTAATCAGTTACTGATTCATAAGGGGACCTCTCCTCTTATTCCATGACTGCTAAGTTTGCTCAGGATTATTTGGTGAGGGACCTTGTCAAAAGCCTTTTAATGTCTACCATCACCCCTGGATCCCCCTGTCCACATGCTTATTGACACTCTCAAAGAACTCTAAAAGGTTAGTGAGAAATAACTTACCTTTGCAGAAGCCATGTTGATTCTTTTTCAGCATGGCTTGTCCTTCTATATCCTTGCTAATTTTATCTTTAATAAAGCTTTCAACCAATTTACCCAGAACAGACGTTAAGCTAACCAGCCTGTAATTACTCAGATTCACACTGGATCCCTTTTTAAGCACTGGTGTTACATTGGCCATTCTCAAGTCCTTTGGTATACAGACTGATCTTAGGGACATTTTACATATTTTTGTAACATGTCCCATACTCCATTTTCCCCACTCTAAAAAAACAACAACCTGGGAAAGTGCTCTTAAAAAACAGAAGTGAAACTGGAGAGTCACAACATTGTCTAAAAACCTGTAAACAACTGTAAGGAAGGATGAGCACACAATAAATGCCTTGTGTAGAAAAACTCATTATTATTATTTCAAAGTACTTTCAAAAGTACTGTACATTACACTTACCATCAAATTGGCAGATATATAGGGCAAGGGAAGAGGCACCAATTGGAATCCAACGGGGCCCACAATGTGATTCTATGTGTGGAGTGAACATCTGAAGCTTTCTTATACTGAGGAGGCATCTAATGCAGGGGTGGGCATTCCAGGCATGGGCAACCTTACCTGCACTCCTCAGCCTAATTTCAAAAGCCCTTCTTGTAAGCTATCAGTTCAGACCCATGGGAAGTGCATTCTGTCCCTTCCCCAGCAGCCCACTAAGGAGGGAGGGAGGGAGGGTGAGGAAGAGGGAGGGAGAAAGTGTTGTGAAATGTTATCAGCAGCAAGCTGGCCGCATTTGTTTTCTTATTTGGGAGCACTGGCTGTCTCAAGCAGTTCTGGGTATGTCTGCAGCCAGGAGGCTATTCCCGGACTCAAGCCTGGGGAAAAGATCTCTGGGAACTTAACAAACCAACTGCCACGTGTTTGTTTTCTCTGACGTAGTGAACTGCTTCAGACAGAAGCCATTTTAAGGGGAAGGACTTTAGCTTTGCTCTTGTGTTCTTTTTTTTTGTTCTTGCAACTGCTACAATGTAACGCTTTGTATTGGTGGGGCGAAGTTCTACTTCTCTCCGCTGGACTAATGCAGTGCTTGCTATGCATTTATACTCTGCACATGGACTGTATCTAGGGAATGTATACTCTGTAGTGCTTACTTTGAATAAGTAAATAAATGGATAGAAGAATAGACCTGTTGCTGTTACAGAGTGTTTCCTGAGTCCTGCATTAATCTGCAATTGGAGAAGCTGGAGGCTGGGTCATTAGAGGGTCTGCTGCCGTGTGGGAGATTCTCTGCTGCTGTGTGTGGAACGCCTGGCTAGGTTAGCACACGGATTACAAAATCTCTTTCAACACCAACAGAAAGGGGACAACAGAGAGGGAAGGGGGTGGGAGAGAGAGAGAAGGAGGTGTCAGAGAGAGACAGAATGGGTGGTCCCACCGACTTAGCACCCAGCTATCCATGGTGCTGAACCAGTTTTGGAGGTTGGGGTTCAGTGCCATAGATAGCTCCTTTAAAGTTCAGGCTGAAACCTGGATTGAATACACCACCCCACTGACATTGGAGCCACCAGGCACCAGCCTCCACTGCAGAGTACACAATACTGGGGTAGATTCGTATACTTATACCAGTGTACCAATACTGGTACAAGGCAGCTTCCTATGTTCCTAGCTCGCCCCCACCTCAGCATTGGGACTAACCCAAATTCTGATATTCAAGGTATCTTTGGCACTAGGGAAATAGAGGGCCCTCCATTCAGACTTGGTAGTCTGACCCCACTGATTCGTGTGCGTGAGGCATCGTCCACCACACCAACATGGAAAAATTAAAAGAAAACAGGTAATGACTGGGTCCACAAGGAGGGGGAGAGGATTCAAAACAGGTGAGCTGTTAAAACACAAAAATCCCTTCTTTGTACCTGTGACCTCAATAGGGAAGAGAACCGAGGGTAGAGATGTTCAAACAGCATGTGCCAGCAAAGCAGAAATCTTGCTGAAACTGGTCTTTTGGTGTGTGGGTTTAAAAAAAAAAAAAAGAAATATATATTTATTTTCACATTAATTTTATGACAGCCAAGGAAGTGGATTAACTTGCTTCCTTGAGCCTATCTTTAAGAGACTGAGGATGTGAGCGCCATGGTGCGAGATTCTTTCAGAATATCCTGCCCCTGCATTTCAGTCCTTGACATCCTCAGATACTCCAGAGGCATATTTGCGTTCTGTGGTTTTGCATTTGGGCTACAACAGAATGGGCAGATGGGAGATCAGGATCTATGGATAGATCACTGGATGATTTGCAGGAGATCAGCAAGGGTTTCTTCTGACTCCCAAATGTTTAACAGCAGCAACAAAACGTCTTTCCCCACCTCACCCTCACATTAAATGGCTTTCCCCAACTGACCCCCACATTAAGTTTTTAGAGTCTCTGATCTGTATTAACTCAGATATAGACTTGTACTTGTATATGTAGATCATCCCAGTCTATGGTTCATGGGGTGCAGTAGCTAAATGGCTCCCTACCCAACCACCCTTGTGCACCTGGCTCTGGTTGGTGGACTTTGAGGTTCTATTAAAAAAAAAAAACAACCAGGGGGAAAAAGAGTAAATTTATATATTATTTTATTCATTATATTAATATCCCACCATTTTTCCTGCAAGGAACCCAAGGCGGCTTACATAATCCTCCTCTCCATTTTATCCTCACCACAACCCGGTGAGGTACGTTAGGCTGAGAGTGAGTGACTGGCCCAAAGTCACCCAGTGAGCTTCATGGCGGAGCGGGGACTAGAACCCGGATCTCCTGAGCCCCAGTCCAACACTCTCCCCACTACGCCACACTGGCTCTTGCCACACTAAACCCTGCAAGCCTGATGTCTGTCCATGCCTAGTCTGCAATATCGAAGCAATAATGCCTGCCGCTTGTATCTAAGAACGTCGGGGGACATTTGCCGGAGCCGAGCTCAGGAATGAACTTCATGGGCTCATTAAAAACAACCTCAAAACCAGGGCAAGCTTTAAGAAGCCCCCAGGATCTCCCTCGGCTCGGATTTGGGCTGGAGCTGGAGGATGCTGCTGAGGAGCAGGGAGTGGGGGCAAGGAAGGAAGGGGCCACAGTGATAAAACCCAAGCATGAGGTTGGGGTCTGAAGTCCACACAGGTCCCCTGTGGGGGCTGGGCTCCCCAACCCCACCTCCGGATCTACCTTCCTCCATCAGAACTACTGGAGCAAAGTCATTCCACTGGGTCATCTGGAGGAGAATGGAGAGCCCGGAGGGGCCATCACACCCTCTGATTTAGCCCTAGCACACCCTGCCACACACCCCGCAAGCTAATGGCACGTACGCAGCTGCTCCATTTGCTTGCATTGGATGGGTAGGAGGGAAAGCCTGCTGGGGTGTAACTGGAGGGCGGCGGAAAGTGAGCAGGTCCTGCTGATCAGCAAGAGTAGGGGCGGTGCAGTATTTCCCCCCAATCTAATGGCTCCGTTAGCTCCTCTGGGGACAGGGAAAAGGCTCGTGAGAGGGGACAATTTTTCTGTGCCCTTGAATTTACCGGGAAAATTTAGCCAAGTTCTTCCTATCCTCCCCGCCCCCCAAAAGAAACAGGGTCATTTCCAAGTTAATTGGAGGGGAACTTTGAGACACATGCCCACTTCTACTTGTAATTTTATCAACAGGCAGGACTTAATTTAAAACCAAGCTAAGCATCAAAGCCTGCTTTAAATGACAGGGCTTGTCCCATAATACAGCGGCCATTAATGCATTCTCAGCAGAGTATCTTCTGCAAAAGAATGGCAATTTCACAGCCTCTACTAGAACTTTACCGAGACGGTGACTGTACCTTTCTTACCCCCTTTCTGTGGGTTGTATGCAATGTTAGTCCTACTTAGAATGGACTCGTTGAAATGAATGGAACTTAAATTAGACTAATTTTGGATACAACCCTGTATGTATCATATCTCAAACTTTTGTGCTGAGAAAGCTGGAATTCTGCAACCTGTATAAATTATGGAAATTTGCCATTCTTTTGCATAATTTATTTTGCTTTTTTATTTTTTGTCATGGAGCAGACCTATGCAAGACTCTGAAATCCTGTTCTCCAGAACCCTTGCTCTGAAAATAAACCTGAAGGAAGGGAAAGGGAAAGGGAACTCCAAGGAGGCTAAATTCTGCATCCAGCAGTACCAGATGACTACTGGAGGCAGGGAGGAGCCATATCTCAGTGGCACAGCACCATGCTTTGCATGCAGAAAGTCATAGGTTCAATCTCTGGCATCACCAGTTAAAAGAATCAGGTAGGAGGTAATGGGAAATACTTCTGGCTGGGAAATGCTGGGAGTTGTATGCCTTTTTTCTGTGTAAACATCCATAGGATTACACTCTAGAAGGATTATTTTGAGCTCACTGGCATCAATCTTTTTCTGAATCTTTTTTTGGAAGCCCAACTTTGCCCTGAAATACCCAAGTTCAAGTTTCAGCTCAACTTGTAACTCAGTGGAGAATTTTTATTTTATTTTTTAAATCAGCCTTCCATCGCCTTTTGTAATATTGGAACAGTAATCATTAAACACACCGATCTATTGCCAAGATAAATATAACTGTTAAGAAGCATTATTAAAAAAATCATTATTAATCTTTAAAGTGTCTCAATGTGCCTAGAATGTCGGTCTTTGGCTTAAGGGATGATTTAACAATACTGGAAATCAAGGGAAAGGCCACATTAATTTCTGTAGAACGATTGGTGTTCACATCATAAAAGAACAGAGATTTTTTTTATAGGTCACGAACTTCAGTGGACCAACTGGCACCACGATCTGATGCTGACCTCAAGGGCAAACTGATGATTGCCTTTTTAAGAAGATAAGCGAGGCATCAAGAAGGATTCCACCAGGGAGATTTGGTTTCAGAATGAATCATGAAAGAACCTTTTGCACGAGTGGGATTTTTTTTTTTTTTTTTTTTAAAGAAAGGAACAGTAGTAGTGTAAGAGGTGAGTCAAACTAGTCCAGTCAAACTGGTTTGGCCCTGAAAAACAGTGCCATTTCAGAAGTAAAAATAAAATAAAAATGGCACTAAAGTATGAGAAATAGAAGGAGGGATTACTATCCCAAACTATTTCTGGGGGGCATTTACCTTTTAGGGTGGGAGCTTATGAATTGCCAAAGAGGAGAAAAAGTATCACCAAAAAAACTGAGGCAAAAGATGACACCATAAAATTTGCATATGTTGATTCATATGGATAGATGCAAATTTAGGAATAATTATTATAATTTAAATAGAAATACAGTACATCTCACCATAATGTGGAAGACTGTGACCAGGTGACCTGTGTGCTTACCTGTTTGGTCTGCTGTCCAGGTGCTAAGTGTTGATGGGAAACAGTTCTGATGGTTCTTTGTATCTGAGCTAGAATTGAACAGGATACCATTTCAAATAGAGGACACCTTCTAATAGAGGACCGTCCTCTGGCAGCCCTTCAAACAGAAGACAGAAGTCCTCTGTAAAAGAGGACACTTGGCCACCCTACAATATTTCTCTCACCATCACACACAGAGTTTTAAAAGTGCTTTCTGTGTGCAGAAACAGAGCTACTCAGGGTGGCTGAGGACTGTCATTATTCTCTTCCCAGTAGGCACTGGGATGACGCTGTGTCTTGATACCAAGATGTAGCACTGTCCCAGTGCCTTCTGGGAGGCAAATAATGGTGGCCAGGCACCTCAAAGGGTGATCTCTCTCTCTCTCTCTCTCTCTCCCTCCCTCCATCAGTCACTCTGTACAGACAGAGAGGGAGAGAGAGATTTTTAAATTGGGGTGGTAGTGGAAAGAGAACATTAAAAAGTAAATGCCTACCCTAAAACAGTTTGGGGTAGTAGTTTATCCCACTTGAAAAGCATCCAATACAGCCACTCCTGTTTCTCTGCCCCCAAGTAGGGCAGTGAAACAGGAAGGGCCATTTAAGCCTAGCCCATCGTAGGAATTTAACCCCTCTAAAAGCAAAAACACTTTACTCTTCCATGGATGTGAGAATAGGCCACTGTTGTTCAAATCACAGGGGTGGACACACATCAGATACAACTTCTGCTTCCTGTGGCTCACCTTGATACTTCCTTTCTGGGTGTCCCAAGGGCAGCCTTGGCTGGCCCCATGGTTCTAGGACACTTGACTTCCTTGAAGGATCAAAACAAACCCTTCACCAGCTCCTCCGGCAACAACTTGGTGTTTCCAGGTTAGAAGTGTTTAGCAATTCAGAGTAATACTGAGGGAGGCAGCAGCCTGTCCAAGACTGCAGAAAGAATTGGTCTAGGGATGAGACCCACGAAAATCGATTATGTGATGTTTCTTCACCACTAATTGGTACTGAGGCTGCAGGCGGCAGCCTGGTTGCCATGATGAGTGATCCAGCGGGCACTTTAGGAATGAGTGCGCAGCTGTTTGATGCCTAAACTGTATTGAGTTGGAATTTAATTGCTCCATAATCATGAAGTAAACACTTGCCAGTTGCATTGATCATGTTTCAAGTCTGATCTAAGCAGCACTTTATACATGAGAAAATTAAACTTCAAAAGGAAGCTAACACATGCAAAACCCATGGGCAGAGCAGTCCCCCCCCCCATCTCCTTTTTACAGTAATTAAAAATCCACCTCTGCTAGATTTCAATTTTTGGCACTTTTTCCAGGTGCGGCATGAAACTCCTCCTCTGTCTACCAAAGCTGTAGCTTCTCATATCTGGAACCGTGTATATTTTAGCAGAAAAGGGGGGGGAGCCCCAAAGTCTACATCAAGGTAACATAGCCTCCAACATTTCACGGGTGAAAGCACCCCAATTCTTACACCAAGGATCACTGCCTCTATCCCCACCACAACCAACATATTATTAAACATTGCTGGAAATTCTACTTCACTCGTTCCTGTACTGATTTACTCTGGAGTAGCATATCCTGTATTCATTTATAAGCCAAGATGGTGAAATACACAAGTGTCCAAAAAGATATTATCTACAACATGCAAATCAGTAGCTGCAGCATGGAAAGTGGCAGGCTGCGCACTGTGCGGCAACTTAATGTTTATACACACACATTCATGTGGATGTGAGCTAGAGATGTGTCCATTGAACACTTAACTTCTAGAGATGCTGGAGAGGAAGGAGCTAAGAGCCAGTGTGCTGTAGTGGTTAGAATACTGGTCTTAGACTGGGGAGACCCCAGTTCAAATCTGCACTCAACCCAAAAGCTTGGATCACTCACACAATCTTTCAGCCTAGGCCTACCTCATGGCGTTGTTGTGAGGATAAATGGATGGAGGATGGACCTGGACCATGTACTCCACTTCGAGCTCTTTACAGGAAGGGTGGCGTCACGTCCTCCTGGAGGAATCATCTTCAGAGGATGAGCTGGAGCTCTCAGAGACAATCCGCATCAAGGAGCAGCCAGTGCTAGAAAACCAGGAGGAGGCTGGACCCTCAGAGATGGCCGTGGGTGGGTCCATCCCCACAAGAGGAGGGGAACTCTGCCTCTGAGACAGAAGCTGAATGACCACCTAGCCCCCAAGAGAATCAGCATCTCAAGAGGCAGGCCAGAACAACAACCTCTGTGAGAAGGAGCGTTTATTTGCAAAGGAAGGCTCCTCATGAGTAAAGGACTCCTTGTGAGTAGGACTCCCTGTGAGCTGTCCTCATGAGGAGACTCCTTCTGGGCATCTTGAAGTTCCAGCTTATAACCCTCAGCCCTAGGCAGGGACGGCTGGCCTGGAACAACGTCTGAATATCATCTCCCAGTACCTTGCAACTGAGTTTTCCTGACTCTGCTTTTTTTCATTTGACTGACCTCTAGTGCGGCTGACCCCTGGACTCCTGATAAGATGCTACTCCTTGGATTGTGCTTGGATTGCACTATTTGCTATTGCTTGACGTTGGCTCTGCCTCAGACCCTGCTTTTGAACTGCTCTCCCTGCTTGACCAGTAATGCTGTGCTTCTGACCTCTGCCTGATATTTAACCTTTGAGATGGATTTGCCCCACAGACTGCCGCAGGACTGGGCCTGAACCAGCCACAGCAGGATAGATGGGATAGAAATCTAATAAAGGATCCCTGAAAAATGACAACTTTAAAAACTTATACTTGGGGGGGGGGATTGATAAAGCATTCCCAAAAGGCAACGAAAACAGGAATTGACTTGGGACGGGCACCAGAAAATAAGTTCAACTGAAATCAGAGATACTGGAGGAATTCAGTCCTTCCGAGATGAACTGTCCTGATCTGCATCTCTCAGACTAATGTGTGGACTGGAATTTAGCTAGCCCCCAGACTTTGCACTTCTCTGAGTGTTTTTCCCCCAGCAACTACATCTTATCCAAATAGGTTTTAAAATGCTATTTTGAGAGAAGATATGTTTTAAAATATGTATTTAAATGCAAATTTTCACACAGATTAAAAATAAAAATAAAACCACTCACAGATTAATGCAGAAAATAGGACAGAATGGACTTAGGGGTGAATACATCCCAAAGTAACACGGACCAGAAATAAACTGATTCTCGGTCTCTATGAGCTGTAGCTCAGTGCAGAACAGTGGTAAAATAAACAGTGAGGAGGAAACAGGAAGGGAGGAAGGGAAGAATACTGACCAATGCCATTACATGCATTTCAAGCTTGGTTACAGTTGGCAACAAGGTTTAGGGGGATCAGCCAACCGGCCAAGTGGAACAAGCAGGTTTTGAGGAAGGAAGGGAGGGAGTTGGAACCACACACATGCTTAATGATACATAATTGTACTCAAAATGCTTAATATTATAATTAAGAATTTGGAGATATGAATAAGTAGAAAGTAGTGAAAGTATTAAAAGGAAGACACAAGCAGGTTTACAATGAATTCTGGGTAACTTATAGGGATTCATATGCACAATGTGGTCTGGATAATATCTATTAAACGAAGAGAGTGTTGGATTGTAAAATGCTATCAGGGTCGAAAGGTTATTTGAGTAATGATGGGCTATAAAACTGTGAAGTTCAAGGTCAGAATTTTTTAAAATTTTTATTTAACTTTATTTCAAACATTATATATGTGGAGGAAGGGGGGGCTGGCTGACTCGCCACAACCCACCCTTTCCTACCCAAAGGACCCAAGACCCCCAGAGATCTCAAGGTACCAGACTGCCAAGCAATCCTACTTGAATCTCTGTTCAGGGACTTGCCTTTATGACTGTAACCTGGATTTAGTTGCTGGAACCACAGAGCAATCCACAAACATCATGTGGGGTAAAAAACCAAAAGAAGGTTTATTCAGGTAGCATTTTACAACAAGAATAGGGAAATGAGGGAAGGACACAAACATGAGAGAGACGCTTTGGTACAAAGTAATAGAGCTGCAAAATAACAAAACCTACTGATTCCTTATATCTCCCAGGCACACAACTAGTTACCTGGGGGTCAGTTCTCTTCAGGGTTGGGTCCAGCACAGCCTTGACGCCCGGGGAGACTACACACCTACCCGAAGGTCCGAGATGGGTAGCCCTCCACAAGGCTTGCCTTGCCAAAGTCCCTCATTCAGCTAATTTCACCAGGAGCTACCTGGGGTCGGATCCTGAGGCCGTCCGAAGGCTTGGACCTCTGCTTGGCTTGCCGCCATTGCTCCACAGCAACCATGCGATGACCCAAAGACAAAGAAACAATACTCACACTTTGGAATATAGCTCTTTCCCCCCTCCCCTCCTCCTTTCTGCAGCTCCACCGCTTCCAGCCAATCAGGATGCACTTCACCTGGCCAGGCAGGGGAGGGGGACTCATGACTCATGGCATTTGCATTTGAAAGCCGGGTCACTGTAGACTTTGGGACGCCGGCAGGGGCTATCAAGAGGAACCATACACCCCCCGCCCCCCTAGCCTTTAGCCGGTTCACACTTGAGGGTGTGTGTGTGTGTGTGTGTGTGTGTGCATGTAGGAACCCCCAAAGGCTCTTTTCTTCACAATATAAAACAAATAAAAAAACATACATATAACTACTAAGGTGCACCCATCACCACGGGACCAAGAAATAATTTCGACAAGGTCAAAAATTTTATCTGAAGTATTTTGGATGGTCAATCCAGCATTCAATGTCAAAAGTGTACTTAAAGTTCTGCTTATCATTTTAAGGTCCAGCAATTAATTGTCAGTAATATATCATGTTATGGGATATAATATTTACTAGATTGAGGGCATAATCCTATGCATGTTTAGACAGAAAAAAGTCCTACAACTCCCAGCATGCCCCAGTCAGCCAGAACTCTTTTCCTGGCTAAACATGCATAGGATTGCACCCCTTACTTGTGTTATGGTTAGAAGATAATAAATGTTATTTTAGGGCTTGTTAAAAGTTCATAAATGTAGACCTCATTTTCTAAATGAAATGTAGGTGTCTCCTTGCCTGTGCTTAATCTCTGAGAAAAGTTTGGTAACAATTGGAGCCAGTGTGGCGTAGTGGTGAGAGTGTTGGACTGGGACTCGGGAGATCCGGGTTCTAGTCCCCGCTCAGCCATGAAACTCACTGGGTGACTTTGGGCCAGTCACTGCCTCTCAGCCTAACCTACCTCACAGGGTTGTTGTGAGGATAAAATGGAGAGGAGGAGGAGGAGGATTATGTAAGCCGCCTTGGGTTCCTTGCAGGAAAAAAGGTGGGGTATAAATGTAATAAATAAATAAATAAATAAATAAAGGTTCATAAGGTGCAATCCTAAGCATGTTTAGACAGGAAAAAAGTCCTACAACTGCCAGCATTCCCCAGCCAGCATGGCTGCCTGGGGAATGCTGGCAGTTGTAGGACTTTTTTCCTGTCTAAATATGCATAGGTCTGTGCCCTTAGGGTTACAGTTGGCAATGAGGGTTATGGGGATCAGCCAAAGTGGAGCAAGCGGGTTTTGAGGAGGGCTGTGAAGGGAGGGAGGGAGGTGGTACCACACACATGTTGAAGAAGCAGTTCAACATGTGCAGTAGCAAGGGAGAATGGGCAGAGTATTTTAAGGGAGCTGGAGAGCTTTCTTCAAGCGCACCTATGGTAAAATTACAAGCAATGGCCACATAGTAAACTGTTGTCTACAACCACCAAGTGATTGGAAACTGTGCCAAGACTGAAGCAAAGTGGGACGGCTAACATACGGTAAGCAGAAATCTCTGGGATCAGACCAAAGGCCCTCAGACAGTGAACCTAGTTGATTGGAAAGCTAAGTGACATAGGAGCTTATTTTAATATAAGGTGCTGTACACAAAAATGTATAAGTATGTAATGATGTTTGGGGTTATAAGCTTTACCATTTAGAAGGCTGTCAATAGCTACAAGTCATGATGGTTATATATTACCTCCAATATCAGAGGGAATATGTCTCTCAATACCAGTTGGCCCTGCCCTGCTTGTGAGCTTCCCATAGGCATCTGGTTGGCCACTGTGGGAAAAGAATGCTGGACTAGATAGGCCTATGTATGCCCTGTACAGAGCTGTGGTAAGATACTTGGTGTTTGGTTAAATGGAATGCAACATCTGGAGGGCGCAGGTATCCTGCCCCTCCTATACACCTGCAGCAAACTCATTCTCTGGGTGTGGATCCTTCCATAGCCAGAACAGCATCGTTCACACACAAGAGGGAGGAACTGGCAAGCTAGGAGGAGCCCCAAGGCATGCAGAAGTACAAAAAAAGTTAGGAGAAAACACACACACCCAAACAAACCAATGAGGACTGAGCATGCTCAGTAGTTGGCTGCTGATTGGTAGTGAAAAAAAAGGAGTGGTGGAAAATGGAATGGAGTATCCTGGAAGACCACATGGCCGGCTGGCCCTGAATAGGAGCACTCCACACCGCAACATTTTGTTCCCCTCCAACAGTCCACCTCCATTTCCCCCCTCCAATGCTCAGCCAATATTCCGGGGCCAATGAGCCTGCTCCATCCTCATTGGCCTGTCTGGGTGTGTGTGTGTGTTTTCCTGAAGCTTCCCCCCCACCACCACCACTAAGTGATTATGATGAGACATTTGTGTGTTTGTATTATTCATAATGTTTCTAATTATAATACATTTTAAAGACTTGTTTACTCAAAATAACAATGCAAAATTGACAGATGGGGTGTCCTGCAAACAGCTGGGATCTTATGATCTCCCCTCACCTTTGGCAGGTGCTCTAGTGTGTTCCTCTTCGCTCACCTACACCTGGACCTTCAAAAATGAGCGCAGAACTCATGGCTTGAGTAATTCCACCTCAGAATCGTTGGTTTCACAGATTTTACAATGCTTTTCTCGATCGCAAGAGTGGAATGTAGGCGGGGCTGTGCTGTGGTCCCACTCATCTCAATAGGGGAGCTCAATGCAGCCCCCTGTGGAACAATTACATGTGCTGTTCTCTCCCATTGTGATTTCAGACTTTCCTCCTCGTTATTGGAATAGAAATGAACCCCTCCCACCACGGTCACTTTAATTTGCACAAAAGGAAATGTGGGATGCAATCACGTCAGAGATGGGTTTCAGCAAGACCCCTTTGAAAAATCATTTTTCTGGAATGCTAGACCTCACGACAGGAGACTCGGGAGAAAGAATGAGGCAGTTACTACCCTATTCAAAACCCCCAGGATGTGTGCCGATCATTAACAGATAAAACTGGCAAGGAAATATAGGCGCTGATTCCTGAAACCATGGGGTTGGGTCAAATAACAGTCTCTATTCAACAGCCCAGGTAGATTGGGGGCACACCACTGGTGCGGCCTTTGGCAATTCTTCCTAATTGCAAATCAGGATCAATTCAGCATGGATTTGTCCAGAAAACTGTTTGGCTCAGGGGTGCCATGCTCATCTGAACAGCCCTGAACATCCCAATCTCGTCCGATCTCGGAAGCTAAGCAGGGTCGGGCCTGGTTAGTAATTGGATGGGTGACTGCCTTGGAATAGAATCATAGAATCATAGAAAAGTAGAGTTGGAAGGGTCCTAAAAGGCCATCGAGTCCAACCCCCTGCTCAGTGCAGGAATCCAGGTCAAAGCATCCCTGACAGATGATTGTCCAGTTCAGGGCCGGCGCTACCGCTAGGCCAACTAGGCGGCCGCCTAGGGCGCGCGGCCGAAGAGGGCGCGGAAACCCTGCGCTCCTCTTCGCTGCCTGCGCGCAGCCCCCGCCAGGCCTCCGCTCCCCCCCTCCTGCCTGCCGTCCGCCTCCTCCCGCGCGTCCTCCACCCGCTCCTCGCGCCCGCCCCCTCGCGCTCTCCTCCCCCCTCCCTCGTCCCCCTCCCTCCCGTCGCTCGCTGCCGCTGCGCCTCCCACCGCCATCGCCACCCCCCCCCCCAACCCCCCGTCACCCCAACCCCCCCCCGTCACCTACCTTCGTCGCGGGCAAAAAACAGCGCGGGGGGTCCCGTCGCGCCGCGCGTCACTTTAGGAGCAGCAGCAGCAGCAGCCGCCGCCGCAGCCAGGGCGGGGGGGGGGGGGAAGGTAGGTGCAGGTTTTTTTTTTTTTTTGCTTTGGAGAGGGGGGGGCGCTAAATAGGTTTTCGCCTGGGGCGCCAAACTGCCCTGCACCGGTCCTGGTCCAGTTGCACCTTGAAGGCCTCCAGACTGGGAGAGCCCACCACCTCCCTAGGTAGTTGATTCCATTGTCTTATTGATCTAACAGTCAGGAAATTTTTCCTGATGTTTAGGTGGAATCTGGCTTCCTGTAACTTGAGCCCATTATTCCGTGTCCTGCAAACTGGGAAGATCGAGAAGAGATCCTGGTCCTCCTCTGTGTGACATCCCTTCAAGTACTGAAAGAGTGTGATCATATCTCCCCTCAGTCTCCTCTTCTGAAGGCTAAACATGCCCAGTTCTTTTAGTCTCTCCTCATAGGGCCTTGTTTCCAGTCCCTTTATCATCCTTGTTGTCCTCCTCTGAACCCTCTCCAGTTTGTCTATGTCCTTCTTAAAGTGTGGTGCCCAGAACTGGATGCAGGACGCTGTAGGGAGGGACCAGAGCTCAGTGTGATAAAGCACATGTTTTGCATGCAGAAGGTCCCAGGTTCGATCCCCGGCCTCCAGGTAGGGCTTGGAAAGAATCCTGCCTGAAACCCTGGAGAGCGGCTGCCAGTCAGTGTTGACAATACTGGGCTAGATGGACCAAGGGTCTGACTCGGTATAAGGCAGCTTCCTATGTTCCTATGTTCCTGTCTCAGTCCTGCAAGCCACCACCATCTCCCCTTTCCCTGCACCAAGGCCCAGAAACTTACCTTGGGGAGGGGAATGGAAAGTGGAGGTGGGCAACTCCAGTAGGGTGGCCATGTGCCCTACTTTACATAAAACAGTCCTCTATTTGAAGGGCTCTCAGAGGACAGTCCTCTCTTTGAAGGGCTGTCCAGTCCAAGTCCAGTTTAAAGATAAAGAACCCTAAGAAGGGAAAGCAGGCAGGCAGGAGCCTTGAAGTTGCCCATCGACACAGTGAGCACCGAGCACCTGGGCAGCAGCCTGAGCAGGGACACAGGAGATCACCTGGACACAGTCATCCCTGCTATGATGAGATGTATTGTGTTTTGATTTAAATTATATAATAAGTGTCTTTACATTTTGATCTATGCATATCAATTAGTGCATCCAAATGGTATGGAAATCAGCATCCTCTCTTGTCCTCTCTGTCAGTGCCACGTGCCCTCCTGTTTGGCCACGCATAAATGGCCACTCTAAGCCCCAGGCCCCAGCAGAGCATCTTTTCCTAACAGGAAGTGGGATAGCCAGTCCCAGAATCCTCTGCAGGGAACAGACACTCTGCACATCATTTCCACTGGGAGAATGGCCTTCCAAGGACACTGGAGGGCTGTCTCCCTGGTGGAAATTATGCTTGTCAGTGAGCTAGGGATGCATGACAATTTCATTTTTGCTCGCAAAACATGCGAGCATGCCCCGTTCAAAGCTCCGAACGTGAGCGCGAGCATGCATCCGTGGAAAATATTCATAAATTGTCGAACACGTGCTCACGTTCGTCTCGTTCCCAGTTCGATTTGCACAAATCTCCTAATTCGCACAAATTTCCTCTGTAGATTGAATCAGCCCCACTTTAGTAGGACGTGGATTAGTCATGACTAGCTTACGTCCCTTTGATTTCAATGGCTCTACACTCAGCATGACTAAAATCTGGATCCAACCCAATATATATTAGCTTTATACTGTGCTGAACATTACATGTACAGTACTGTCTTCCTGGGAAATACAGTTCCCAGGTATTCTGGGATAGGTGAAATGGCTATTATATTTTTAATTTATTTTATTTTATTTATATCCCACCTTTTTTCCTGCGAGAAAACCCAAGGCGGCTTACATAATCTTCCTCCTCTTCCTCTCCTCACAACAACCCTGTGAGGTAGGTTAGGCTGAGAGTCAGCGACTGGCCCAAACTCACCTAGTAAGCTTCATGACTGAGTGGGGACTAGAAGCTGGATCTCCCGAGTCCCAGCCCAACATTCTAACCACTTCGCCACACCAATTAATAAATTGATATTAAACCAATTTAAACCTGTTGCCAATGCTGCAGCCAGGTAATTTTAAACCCTGGGCTTAATCATCCCATGACAGGGCAGAGCTCTTTTGGCTGTCCAGGTGTATCATTTCAGTTGCGAAGCACACGAGCAACCTTTCTCCTCCCCCCCCCCCCCGGCTGCCATGCTTTACAACTGCTTCTACATTCCTGTTATGTTAGAACAACAAGAAAATTGTTTGCCAACCTTGATTTAACACAAAACACACACTCTGAGCACGTCCGGTTTCACATTTTAAACACACTTAAATCATAGTGCCATCATATCTCCAGGAATAAAATGGAGCCTGCCTCTGCGGTCCCCGAAGTGTTCATTTGGGGGCCCTCTGGACTGTGGGACCCGCGACTCTGGCCCCAAAGTTAGGCAGTGTTCTCCAACCTTGGGTCCCCAGATGTTTTTGGCCTACATCTCCCAGCATGCCCCATCCAGCAGGTTGGCAAACCACTGCGTCTAGCTGCACCGCTGCCTGCGGTATAGATCTGCCCAGAGATTAGGGATAAGGCGTTTGACAATCCTTTTGCAGAGGAGATCACTGGATGTTACACAAGCACCTGCTAATCTGTCTGCTGTTCGCTTGGCATCTCTCTCTCTCTCTCTCTCTCTCTCTCTGTGTTTTCCCCCTGAGTGTCGCTAAGAACCTTGCAGCTCCAGCCAGTCGCAGTGTGTGGTAGGCTTTGCCCCAACCACAAGTTCCCGGGAGGAGGAGGAGCCTACAGCCCACCCACCCGGCTGCGGAGGCCTCGGAGTCCCTTGAAGAGACAAGAGTCACTTCTCTGTTTATGCTCCTTATTAGTCCCGATTCTATTTAATCGGCTTAGACTGATGAGGCGAGGCAGCGGTAGGGATCAGCCGGGCCGTTTAATTAAAGGATTGAGGCTCAGCCCTGCAGTTTGGGGGCTCGTGTAAATGAGCTGCGAGTACATTATTTAATCCGCCGCACGGAGAAGAGCCGAGGCATTAATGAAGAAAACTCTAATTAAAACTAGACGGCTGGCAGTTATTAACGGCATCACTTCTGACAGGGCTCACTCATTTACTCCCCCCCCCCAAAAGCCTGATCAGGAAAATGAAAGTGAAAAGGGGAAAGAATTCAGCCAGAGTTATGTAATTTAAAACGCATCGGCAACGGCCAGGGAAGCGAGGGTGGGGGTGAAAGGAAGGAAGGAAGGAAGGAAGAAGCAGGTCTCCAAAGCAGGGCTTAGGCTCATCAGGAAAGGCAGCTTGAGTCCGTGAGAAATAAATATGGCTGCCTCAGCATGGCTTCTGCACAGCTAATTCTACAGGCCTGATTGGCCCCGAATGAGCCAATTTGGCTGACTGCCTGATCAGAAAGCCAGGCCTGCTCATTTAAGCCCCCATCGACCTGACGGCCTCGCTCATTCCCAAATAATTGCAGCAGATTCCCTTCCCCTCCTCTAGTTATACTAGTTCAGCTTTTCCCAACCCGGTGCCCACCAGACAGGTTGGACTACAGCAACAGCACCCATCATCCCCAGCTAATGTTGGATACAGCCCTCTAATTGTGAGTAGAGCGCTGGGAAGTCCCTGGATTCAAGTCTCTCCTCAAGTATGAACTCATTAGGTGGCCTTATGCAAGATGCTATCCCTCAGCGCTCCTTTCCTTGCAATATGGGGAGAATAATACAAACCTACCTAGCTTACGGAGTCATTGTAAGGGTTACTGAACTAGTATCTGTGAAGTGCTTTGAATGTTTATGAAAGTGCTGTGTAAATGCTAAACATGATGAAAATGATACAGCAGATGCTGGACAAAGACCAGAGAATGATTGTATTTACTCTGATTTAAAATGGCCCTATAGATGATTTAAAATAAAAATAAAAATCTGGAAAACATTTGCAGAGAGCACTTATTCCATCCCACGTCTCCCCAGGCATGGGTTCCTTCCTCTCTCCTTGGCTGTGGTTGAACATTGCTGTGGTGCTGCACCATGGCTGATGGTTTCTTCATCAGGTAAGTAGAATCCAGTCAACAGACACAGCAGGCTAAGTAAAAGCAGAAGTCCTCTTGTGTAAAGGGCAGCTGAAATAGGACCATGGATGGTTCAGAGTGGGCTTTGCCGGCTGGAGCTCTCCCCCACTCAAACCATAGGAGGATATTGTCTCAGCAGCAAGCTCAAGCCAACCAAAGTCTTGTGTAGGCAGCCGTGATCTGTACCGTGGTCAGCTCCACCCCATCTGGAGGAGCTGGCTGGACTGTTGAAGGGCCTTTGTCTGATTTTGTAGTCCCTGACTTCTGTGAGGTTGGGGAGATGGAGGTTCTGCCAGGGATTTACGGTATCTTCTGAGGATGCTGGCAAGGCCATGTCTTCTGGCAGGGACGGGGCGGCAGTGCTGAATATGGCGAGATTGACTGTCATTCCCTGGCTGGAACAGCAGTCTGAGCCTCAGAATCTTCTCCTGTGCTCTGAAAAGGTTGAGGGCTGGGGGTCATGACAGAGCTGGGGGGAAGGACCAGCCCTCTGTCTGAAGTACTGTGAAATGTTAACACTGGATCTGCGATGCATGCATGCATGCATCTATCTATCTATCTATCTATCTATCTATCTATCTATCTATCTATCACAAAATAGGTCTTTTAAGGTGAATCCCAGAGGATTCTCTGAATCTTTCCTCTCTTCTCCAAAGGGACACATACACTGGAGATCCATTATCATTATCACATCAGTCACTAACATAGGCTAGTGCCATAGTCCATAATGTTTCTGATAACAAAACAGATACAATCCATTTTTTGAATGCACACTGCAATAATGTTATATTGCCTTCACCACAATATTATGGGAAAAGTTGCTATAAAGTGAAGACAGATTTGGCACGTCAGCTAAAAGTTCAGGTCCGCTAGGTGTTCTTCCTAGCTTGGCTCAAGGTCCCCAGGGGAGCCAATCTGAAGCAGTTGCACTTACTAGAAGGGCAAGGTAAACTCCACTAAAGCAGGATGGCAAGGTCAGATCAGGCATGGTCTGCCAGAAACCTGGATAGATCTATGCTGGCTGGCACTCAGCCAGAGCTGTTGTCTCAGCAATGTGCAGAGGTCTTCTGAGGCTTTATGAAGGCTAGCTGATCTGGGCCTGCTGTTAATTTCATCTGAGGAGCTGCCTCGTTGTCTAATTCTGCAGCTGTTGGCTCCTCCAGCATGGGGGTAGAATCATAGAATCATAGAAAAGTAGAGTTGGAAGGGGCCCACAAGGCCATCGAGTCCAACCCCCTGCTCAATGCAGGAATCTAGGTCAAAGCATCTCTGACAGATGTCTGTCCAGCTGCACCTTGAATGCCTCCAGAGTGGGAGAGCCCACCACCTCCCTAGGTAGTTGATTCCATTGTCTTATTGCTCTGACAGTCAGGAAATTTTTCCTGATGTTTAGGTGGAATCTAGGTTCCTGTAACTTGAGCCCATTATTCCGTGTCCTGCAAACTGGGATGACCGAGAAGAGATCTTTGCCCTCCTCTGTGTGACATCCCTTCAAATACTGGAAGAGTGCGATCATATCTCCCCTCAGTCTCCTCTTCTGAAGGCTAAACATGCCCAGTTCTTTCAGTCTCTCCTCATAGGGCCTTGTTTCCAGTCCCTTTATCATCCTTGTTGCCCTCCTCTGAACCCTCTCCAGTTTGTCTATGTCCTTCTTAAAGTGAGGTGCCCAGAACTGGACGCAGTACTCAAGATGAGGCCTAACCAGTGCCGAGTAAAGGGGAATTATCACTTCCCGCGATTTGGAAGCTATACTTCTATTAATACAGCCCAAAATTGCATTTGCCTTCTTTGCAGCCACATCGCATTGCTGGCTCATATTCAGTTTGTGATCTACCACAATTCCAAGATCCTTCTCACTTGTAGTATTGTTGAGCCAAGTGTCCCCCATTCTGTAACTCTGCATTTGGTTTCCTCTCCCTAGGTGCAGCACTTGGCATTTATCCCTATTAAATTTCATTCTGTTGTTTTCGGCCCAGCGCTCCAGCCTATCGAGGTCACTTTGAATTTTGTTTCTGTCTTCCAGAGTATTAGCTGTTCCACCCAACTTTGTGTCATCTGCAAATTTGATAAGCATTCCCTGTACCTCCTGATCCAAGTCATTAATAAAAATGTTGAAGAGCACCGGGCCCAGGACCGAGCCCTGTGGTACCCCGCTCGTTACCTCTCCCCAGTTTGAGAAGGAACCATTGATAAGCACTCTTTGAGTTCGATTCTTTAGCCAATTGTGGATCCACCTGATAGTTGTTCCATCTAGCCCACTCTTAGCTAGCTTACTAATCAGGATATCATGAGGCACTTTGTCGAAAGCTTTGCTGAAGTCCAGGTATATAATGTCCACAGCATTCCCACAGTCCACAAGGGAGGTTACCCGATCAAAAAATGAGATCAGATTAGTCTGACAGGATTTGTTCTTGACAAATCCATGCTGGCTTCTAGTAATCACTGCATTGTTTTCAAGGTGCTTGCAGACTGACTTCTTTATAATCTGCTCAAAAATCTTCCCGGGGATTGATGTCAGACTGACTGGCCTATAGTTCCCAGGTTCCTCCTTCTTGCCCTTTTTGAAGATGGGAACAACATTTGCCCTCCTCCAGTCGTCTGGCACTTCACCTGTCCTCCATGATTTCTCAAAGATAATAGACAGTGGTTCTGAGAGTTCTTCTGCCAGTTCCTTTATTACTCTAGGATGCAGCTCATCAGGCCCTGGAGATTTAAACTCGTTCAGAGTAATCAGGTGCTCCTTGACCATTTGCCTATCAATCTCAAGCTGCAATTCTGCCCCTTCAGTCTGCACTTCAGGTTTGCCAGGGGGGTCATAGACCCTCTTTTGGGAGAAGACCGAGCCGAAGTAGGAATTGAACACTTCTGCCTTTTCTTTGTCTTCTGTTATCAATTTGCCATCCTCATTGCGTAGTTGAACCACCAGTTCTTTCTTCTGTCTTTTACTGTGCATGTATCTGAAGAAAGCTTTTTTGTTGCTTTTAGCATTCCTCGCTAACCTTAGCTCATTCTCAGCTTTAGCCTTCCTGACACTATTCCTGCAGTTCTGTGCTACCTGCCTGTACTCTTCCCCTGTAGCCTGTCCTTCCTTCCACTTCCTATACGTGTCCTTTTTTGTTTTCAGGTCATCTTTGAGTTTATTGTGAAGCCACATTGGCTTCTTCTGTTGCCCTCTGCCTTTTCTCCTTGTGGGAATTGTTTGCAATTGTGCCTTTAAAATTTCCTTTTTTAAAAACTCCCACCCCTCCTGGGCTCCCTTTCTCGTGAGAGTCACTTGCCATGGGATCTTACTAATCATTGTTCTGAGTTTGTTAAAATTGGCTTTCCTAAAATCCAGGGTACGTGTTTGGCTACACTCAGCTTTTGCTTCTGTTAGAATCAAGAACTCAAGTATAACATGGTCACTTTCCCCCAGAGTTCCCGAAACTGCCACTTTATCCACTAACTCGTCTCTGTTGGTTAGAATCAGGTAGTGAGGACTGCATCAGGGGGTTCTTTCTGAGTCAGAAGGATCTGGTAAAGCCATGTCCTCTGGCCTGGAGGGTCCTGAGCTGAGAGTCTGTGGCTCACGGGATGATGCCTCCTCCACCTCGGAGTCCTCCTCTGAGTTCAAGGGGGGATCGCGGCCAGAAAACATGACAGTAGGAGAATTTCTACAGAGGGGTGTGAGTTTGAGAGAGGTTGAGATGGGCAGGCAAGAGAACCCAGTTTTCTGTCTTTGCCCATGGAGAGCCACATCTTTCTTGGACCCAGAGGGAATTAGTTACTGTTAGAGCATCTCAGCTTGTTAACTACCATCAAGGTGTGTGAGCAGGGAGTTACTGCAATTGGCTCATATCATAACTCCTCCAGATCCCCAGTGAGAGCTTCTCAATGCAAACTACTCTGGGTGGGGGTGTTTACAAGATATGTTGTAATTAAAATCAAATTTCCTTCATTCCCTCAATTTCATAGCAAATACAACATGGCTTTCACAGTGTGCATTCTCAAGGGAAAGGGTCCCAATTACAAGAACACTTGTAGTTGCTTCCTCAAGGACCCTTTGCTGTCCCTAAATACCCATTCCACCCCCAGGGAGATCTGCACTATTGAGGGAAACGGAATCAGCACAGCACATAAGAAGAACCAGGGATAATCATCAGTGATTCTGGGATTAGTGCATGGAAGGTGTGGAAAACCGGCGATGTCTCGAGCCTTTCAGATCTTGCACCAAGCTAAGGATTCCCAGCAAGGGTGCGACGGCCACCCACAGAGGCTGTAAAAACTAGAAATCCATTCAGCACAGAAGTCTGGTCAGAAATAAGCAAGTGGGGCCTGCACCAAACGATTGCAGCATGGACTGCTCTTGTCCAGTGTTCCAGCCAGCCATACCCTTTTCCAGGATACCCCATTCCCTTCCCCGCTCCCCAGTTTTTGCATTTCCCCCATGTTCTGCGGTCACTGAACCTGCTCAGTTGTCATGGACTGTTTGGGGGTCCCCACCCCATTAGGAATTGCTTTTTCTAAATATTTTTTGCAAAGTCCTCACTCAGCCATGAAGCTCACGGAGTGATTTGGGGCCAGTCACTGACAGTCAGCCTAGCCTCCCTCACAGGGTAGTTTTGAACATAGCATGGAGAGCAGGAGGAGGATCCTGTACACTGCCTTGGGCTCCATGGAGGAAAGGCAAGATGATGATGATGATGAGGAGGAGGAGGAGGAGGAGGAGGAGGACGACGACAACGACAACGACAACGACAACGACGACAACATACAGATGTACAGTTGCTCAGAAAGGTATGAAGAGGAATCATGTGCATGTGTCTAAGAGGACTGATTCAGGTCGCTCTATCTGTGCTGGGGAAATGGCCTTGTGAAAGCATCCAGAAGTGTGGTAGGATTGCAACGAACATGTCCTCAACATCACCTGTTTTCTAGTGCATTCGAGATGCAGTAACTTGTCATCCTGCCATCCAGGTCGGCCTTCCCCAACCTGGTGCCCTCCAGATGTGGTGGACTTCAAATCCTATCAGCCTCAGCCATCATGTGTCCAATGGTCAGAAATGCTGGGAGTTGTAGCCCAGAACATCTGGAGGGCACCAAGTTGACTTGAGGAAGGCTGATCTAGGCGCTCTAACATAATGCCACTGTCACATTAATAGTAAGGAGGAAAGTCATCTTGTGACGACACTTTTTACCTCTGACGTTGCCTAGGGAGGGGGGGGAGGGATGTGGGGAAGAGTCTGAGAAGATCAGCATGCATGGGACAACCTCATTCATTGAAATGAGTACCTATATACTCAAGTATAAGCCGACCCGAATATAAGCCGAGGCTTATATTTTCACCCTCAAAAAACTGGGAAAACTTATTGACTCGAGTATAAGCCTAGGATGGGAAACGCAGCAGCTACAGGTACAGGTAAATTTAAAAATTACGGTAAATTTAAAAAATTTAAATTTGAAAAATAAAGATATGGTAGATACCAATAAAATTACGTACATTACGGTAATTGAGGCATCAGGAGGCTGATGGGAGTTGGAGCTTTGGCGGCGGCGGCAAGGCTTTTTCGGCGGCGGGGGGTGCAGGTACGGTGGCGGGGGGCCTGGGGGTGGCGGCAGGGGTCCTGGGGGGGCTTTGGCAGCGGCGGGCCTTCGGCGGCGGCGGGCCTTCGGCGGGGGCGGAGCTTTGGCGGCGGCGGGAAGGCTTTTTCGGCGGCGGGGGTGCAGGTACAGTGGCGGGGGTGGCGGGGTGGTCTGGGGGTGGCGGGGGGAGTCCTGGGGGGGCTTTGGCAACGCTGATTCGAGTATAAGCCGAGGGGGGGCATTTTTCAGCACAAGAAATGTGCTGAAAAACTCGGCTTATACTCGAGTATATACGGTCCTCCCAAGATTCAGGGCATGCTTACATTACAAGCACATCCATGTTATATACACCACTTCTGCTGTCATAGCTTCCACCAAAAGATATTGGATACTGTCGTTTGGTTAGATGCTGAGAGAATTCTCTTATTGTAGCCTCTCCACTGCCTCTCTCAGAGTTTCACTTACTGACTGATCAGTGCTGTAGATATTCTCTAAAGATAACCCTATGCTTGACTAAGAGGAAGTACTATTGGTCCAGAACTAGTTGGGGAGATTCACAGAAAAATCCTCGGAAAATGCATTGCAATTAACCAAGGTTTGGAGAACGGTAGTCCTGACTGTCCGTGAGTGCTGCTCCCTTGTCTGTACCCTTGAGTTCGTTTAGATTAGCATATTGACATCCAGAGCTTTGGCACACTACTTTGAAATTAAAACAGACATCTATGATAATCCTCAGGAAGAAGATCTGTTTTGGTTGTCAAACCCAGCTAAGTGCCAGGCACAGTAAAGAAGCCACGTAGCAATGCAAATTCAATGTGAACATCCCATTGCGAGTGAATTAACATGGTGTAGGGTATAATCAGGAACGGTGCAGGGCTGTTTGGCGCCCTAGGCCAAATTATATTAGGCGCCCCCCCTCGTGCTGTGGGGGGGGGGCTCCGGAGCAAAGCAGCCCTGCTCTGCAACACCCCCCGCGCGCGTGCGCGACCGCGCGACCGCGCGCCCGTCTGCCAACCACCTACCTTCCCACCACCCCCGCTGCTGGCTGCTGCTGCCGCCACCTCCTCCTCCGACGCGATGGGACCCCGCGCTTTACGACGGGAAGGTAGGTAGGTGGTTGGCGGGCGTGCGCGCGTGCGCGGGGGGGGTTGCGGCGGCGGCGGCAGCGGCCGGCAAGCGGGCGGGGAGGCGCGGCGGAGGCGGCAGGCAGGGCAGGAGCGCGGCGGAGGAGAGGAAGGGGCGCAGAGTTTGCGCCCTCTTCCGCCACGCGCCCTAGGCAGCCGCCTGGGTCTGCCTAGCGGTAGCGCTGGCCCTGGGTATAATATTAATAATAATAATAATAATAATAATAATAATAATAATAATAATAATAATAATACCTCATGTAGACAACCTTTTGATGTGCATACATAAAGGTAGGAACCAAAGTGGCATATCTAGCACAGGAAAGGCAGGAAAGCTCATTCAAGGGTTGTGAAAAAAAGGAAAAGGCTGGTCTTAGTCTTGCTGGGATCCTAAGCAGAGTCAGCTGACCTAAAGGTGAAGGGGGGGGAAGGTTTCCCAAAGCCACTCCACCCCCACTCAACCTTTACATTGCCACTGCTTGTTCATATGATTCTAGCGGCAGCTTTCTCCACTGTTGCTGGGCACCTTTTCCCCCTAAAGTTCCTTCCATTCCTTCCTACCCAAACAGGAAGTATTGCATCCTTCTGCCTTCACTCTGATGGTGTCATCCTGCTTCTTGCCCTCACTCTGGCATCTTCTGGGTAGGAATGTTCCTTCCTGCCCTCACTCTGACTTGTTGATAGCTACCATCACTCTGACTTGGCTTTAGGACAAGTGCCATTCTGAGAGCAGTACAATGGCATGGGGCGGGGGGGAGAGGAACAGTGCCCCAGTTGCAGTAGGAAGAGTGAATGCTGCTGATGGTAAGTGCAGTGAACACTCTACCCCTGTTCATAGCAGAGTCGGGGGGCAGGTATTTTGTCTCAACTCTAATGCTAAGTGAATTATTAAAATTGTGCCACCTACTCTCTGCTCTCCTCTCCATGACAGGAGCACCCTGAAGTTCCTGCTCATTCCTTCTCAAGCATTCTCAACCCAGCCCTGTAATTTTTCAACCACCTATGGGGCCTCTTCTTGCATTGCCTTCCTGTCCACTAGGGAGCCACTAACATCCTAGCAATTTTCTCTGTTCACCTTTTCCCAGAAGGGCACTTGGTGGTGTTTGACCTCCATGTACCGGGACTTAAGCTTGCAGGAAGTTCTGAACTTGAGGAATGTCAGCGTAGTGATTCAGCTTGTGCGCCACCAACAAGGTCTGGCCAAAAGAAGGAACTACAAGGTAACCAGTCATATACCCACAAAGGAGCTTCTTGCATAACAAGAGACAAGAGCAAATCAAGTGACAAGACCGGATGCTATAAAATATGTCTGAGTCAGGTTTTGCTATGACATCAAGAGAACTCAGCTTGCTACTGTTCCCTGACATACCCTTCCCTAGGGCTGATGGAGAAATCCACAACGGGTTCAAATGAGTTCAGTTTTCTATCAATCCAGCCTGTGGATTCTGCACCAGACCAGCTTTTTCTGAGTTGTACAGGTTCTGCAGACTTGCGGACCAGTTTTTTTTTTACTGGGGGGGGGGATTTGAGCAAATGCACACTTGCGCAGTTGGAATGAAATTTTCATACAACCCTAAAAAATATCCGATTCCATCAATGAGCGGATGATGGAATGAAAGATGCCTAACAAGCGCCGTAATACAGACAGGGTGGATTTAACAAAATCTGTGCATCCCTATTCTCCCCTCTGCCAGCCATGTCTTGTTCCAAGGACCTTCTCCCCTTCCCCTCCCCCCATTTGGTCTGGTATGAAATCCTGCTCTTTACCAACCCTATTTTGCATGCAGCAGCCCCTGGACCTGCTGAACTCCTTGTCTGCCTCTCCCACTGCTACTGGTATTATCCCTAGAACGGAGCTGAAAGCTGTTCTGAGAACCTTCTCAGCTTGGGTCTGGGGTGGGGAGTGTGGGCTTTCATAAAGCCATGTTTCCCCGCTCACCTTTTTCACATCTGCTACTACCACCTGTTCATGTGATCCTGGCGGTGGTGATGTTTCTGCTCCTCACTGGCGTTGGCATTAAGCCAAATCCGAGTGAGGGCACGAACTTCCTGCTCTCACTCTGTCATGTTCTGCGTAGGAAGCATGGAGAAAATGATACTAGGCAGCAGCAGCAGACAGTGTAAACGCCACCAATCTTACATGGGGGTGTACATTTCACTCCTGATTGTGCTCTCCCCCCCACCCCAAAATTCTCTGAAACAGGTAGCAAAGTTGTGGTGGGGCATGTTGGCTCGTCAATAAACATGCCTCTTTCTGTTCCTCCTGGCCTTTCTGTGTTCCTCTCGACCACCAGTTTCTCTATTCCCCCAACCTCGTGGTGGAGCAAAAAGAAAGAAAGAAAAAGGATGCCCCGCCCCACCCCCTAGCAGCCAACTAGGCTCACTTCTTGATACAGCCACTCCCAGGGGTTAGGTTGTGTGAGTGAAATGAAGCCCGTGTGTTTTGTGTGCGCAAATCAAAGCGGAGAAGGTGAGGGAGGGAGGGAGGGAGGGAGGGAGAGGGAAAGGAACAAGCAGGGCATGAATTGACAAAATGTTCCCCACCTTGGAGAAGAGTCTGCAGATGAAGGCTTCTGCTCTGCGTCAGCTGCTGGGCAGCAGAACTGGTGTAAAACAGTCTCATTCCTGTAACAGAAGACAAACAGTGGCAGGTGAGAGTTCGGCTCACTCACTGGCAAGCTAAGGGGGTCATATCCTCTGGTCCACGTCCATTCCTGGCCACTGATTCCCACGGGTGGTGCCGGTCCTTTAAGAGACAAAGGAAAGCTTGGATTATAAAAGATGAAACCTCTGCACCATGCCGAGTGATCAGCAGCCTAATGCAGAAAGCAGACTCGAATGGCCCGCAGAGCACATGTGCATTCATCGCACAATTGTACCACCTCAGATATGCACGGGGGCGGGGAGGCAGGGAGAGGGATGAGGGGGGACAACTTATGCTTGAATTCGGCTTTGCCTCCATGTTAAGATCTCTCCAGTAATTCAAGGAGAATGCTTAGCTAGAAGTCTCCTTGTTCTAACTTTATAAGCATTCATGTAAGGATGGTGGTGGGGATGCCCATCAAAAAATGCAATCCCCTATGGCAGGGGTCCCCAATGTGCTGCCCGCGGGTGCCGTGGTACCTCCAATGGCACCTGTGAAAGGCTCCCCGATATGGTGCCCGTGGGCACTCAAAAAAAATATTTTTTATTTTTTCCATTTTTAAAAAATATACATACGTGGATTTGTATGAAATGCACGCAACTTTCTAGCAAGTATACATAGGCTAAAAGTGGACCAAATATCCAAATAAGTTTCCATTTGAAGGCAGCATCTACAGTATATGCCACCTGTTGATATATCGAAAGCGTTGTAAGGTCCTCAATCCATTGCATTATAGGAGGTGAGTGCTTATCCTTCCAATGTTGTCATATTAGTCTTAGCTGTCAAAAGGGCACAGAGAATCCATTTCCCCTTTCATTTGTTGATTTCCATGAAGCAGGTAAATAATTTAAAAGAGTGTGTACATCAGTGAATATTAAAGACTGTTCCAGGACAAAATTTATCTGTGTAATAACCTCCTCCCAAAAAGAAGCAACTACTGGATATTGCCAAAACATACGTTCAAAAGAAGCATTAGCTGTATTGCACCGCCAGCAATTAGCCAAATTAGACAATTCCATCTTAAAGAGACATTGCGGTGTCTTACAGGCACGAAACAAAAGTTTTTGCTGAATAAGCTGCAGCCTAAGATCCACAGACGCGACAGGTAGATGCCAAAGTGGAGATCCACTGATCAGGCATTTTGTGGTGGTGCCCACAGCAGTTCCTCAAATTCCCAAATGTGCCCACGAGTCCAAAAGGGTTGGGGACCTCTGCCCCATGGCCTGTGCCAGAGGTGCAGAAGCTCTTTCAGCCCGAGGGCCAAATTACATTTCAGAGAAGCTCTTGGGGGCCATATTCCAGTGGCAGGCAGGGCTGAAGGCAAAAGGGGCAGGGCGAAACATACAGCCCCCCCGCCCACATTTTTTAGTTTAAAGCTCTTACCGTCAAAGCCTTAGGGGAGGCATTTCAACCTTTTAGAATGAGGGGGAAAGGCACAAAAGCCAGAAAACCACCAAACAATTG
Organism: Shinisaurus crocodilurus; assembly: GCA_021292165.1. Taxonomy (NCBI): domain Eukaryota; kingdom Metazoa; phylum Chordata; class Lepidosauria; order Squamata; family Shinisauridae; genus Shinisaurus; species Shinisaurus crocodilurus. Next base: position 270,915,277 of record CM037879.1, on the reverse strand, counting down.
GTCGGGGAAAAGGGGGCTGAGGCTAGGGAAGGGGGCGTGGCCTTCCAAGGAACCCCAGAGGTCCAGTTTGGGGCCCTGGGCCTGAGTTTCTGCACCCCTGGCCTCAGGGGAGGCTGGTGACTCCTATGCCAGTGGGGCTCCTTATCCATTGCAGCTTTTATTTTGAACTTTATAGGAGCTATCCATGGTGCTCCATGGCGGTGAACCTATTTTGGGGGCGGAGTTCAGCACCATGGATTGCTCCCATAAAGATCAAAATAAAAGCTGCAATGGACAAGCAGCCCCACTGACACAGGAGTCACCAGCCTGCCCTGCGCGGACCTACACAAACATCTGTGAGAACACTCATAGATAGGGCTGCGCTGTATATCCTGGCGTTCTGACCAAACTTGACACAAAAATCATATGGGTTGGATGGGAGTTAATGGATTAACAATGCATTCTTGCCCATAATGTAAACACCAGGGAACGTGTATGTTACTTTTAATATAGCTCTACAAATCATGATAACAAACAAAATGAACTCTATGGATTTACATTAACACCCTACCTGTCATTCCAAAACAAAGTCGAGGGTCTTATTCAGCGGTGGCACAGAGCTCACACTAATGACAGTGCGCTAGCGCTGATTTATGCTAATGCAATGTCATTGGCACTAGCGCTGCTCTATTATTTATTTATTTGTTTATTATATTTATACCCCGCCTTTTTTCATGAAAGGCCCCCAAGGCGGATTACATAATAATCCTCCTCTTCCTCCTCCATTTTATCCTCACAACAGCCCTGTGAGGTAGATTAGGCTGAGAGTCAGTGACTGGCCCAAAGTCACCCAGTGAACTTCAATGGCTGAGTGGGGACTAGAACCCGGATCTCCCGAGTCCCAGTCCAACACTCTCACCACTACGCCATTGGATACCATCCAACGATCTTGACAAATGAAAAATGAGTCCTGCTATTTTCCCTCCCGCAAGCTGAATAAGATTAGTAAACTTTGTCATGTAAACCATATCCCACATTCTGAAGTACCAGTTCATTAAAGGTAAGGGTACTTTGTTCTTCCATTTGCTAGCAATCAACAATTTAGAGTGCAATCCTATGCATGTTTAGACACAGAAAAGTCCTACAACTCCCAGCATTCCCCAGCCGGCAATGCTAGCTCATTGGGGAATGGGAAATGCTGGAGTTGTAGGATTTTTTCCTGTCTAAACATCTCAAAGTCAGAACCATCAACTGACCGACACAGTTGAGCAATTGAAAAATCATCCAGTGATATACCATATCCTGTCATCTCACAGACAAGCCAGTGTGGCGTAGTGGTTAGAGTGTTGGACTGGGACTCGGGAAGATCCGGGTTCTAGTCCCCACTCAGCCTTGAAGTTCACTGGGTGACTTTGGGCCAGTCACTGACTCTCAGCCTAATCTACCTCACAGGGTTGTTGTGAGGATCAAATGGAGAGGAGAAGGAGGACAATGTAAGCCGCCTTGGGTTCCTTGCAGGGAAAAAGGTGGGATATATATATATAATTAATTAAATAAATAAATATTGTCTGCTCTTTTTAATATTTCTACTTCTAACCAAAAGACCATAATTTTGGACAACTCCAAAAAAAATCTACAAAAAGACCTTTTATAATGAAAGGGGTTTTTAAAAAAAATCATTTCCAGCAGTAAACATTATTATGATTCTAGATTCCTTTTAGCTTATTCATTTAGATGTATACCCTTCCTTTCAAATATTTTATAAGGATGTCTTACAATAAAATATTTAAAACACTATAAGAGAACAAATATATAAAATAAGCCTAAACCAGCAACTTTATGAAAGCAGCATCCAAATAAAACAGAACAAACATTTAAAAGCCTGGGGAAACATAAAGAACTTTGCTTGACACCAGAAAGACCTCAGAGCATGTGCCAGGTGAGTCTCTTTGGGGAGAGTATTCCAAAGCCATGGCACCACCACTGAAAAGGCCCTCTGCTGTGGCTACCTATCTCAGATGGTGGGGAACCTGAAGAACCACTGACTGAAGATTTCGATGTACGAGCAGGCACATGTGGAGACAAACAATCCCGGGCCCCAAGCCATGAAAGACTTTAAAGGTCAAGACCAGCACTTTGAACTGGGCCCAGAAACGGGCTAGGAGCCAGTGCAGTTGGCAAAGCACCAGCATAATATGCTCAGAATGCCCAGTCCCAGTTAGCAATCTTGCCATTGTATTCTGAACCCACTGCAGTTTCCAAATAGGCTTCAGAGACAGTCCCACGTATAATGCATTACAGTAGTCTAACCTGGAGCATACCAGAGCCAAGAAGGGCAAGGGTCAAGCATATATGTCATGGGCCAGAGTTGTCCAAGCACCTTGTCAACATCCTCGGGCCTCGGAAGCTGAAACTCATCCATCAATATAGGACCAGACAGTTCTCTGGGTAATTTCTCAGACTGCCCTCCTACTGTAGCATCCAGATCACCATGGATATGAACAATTTTATTCTCGAAGTAAACAGGTCACAGTGTGCTTTCAAAGGTTGCTTCACATTCCCAGACAGGCTCTGCTGGACACGGGGGCGGCAGAAAAGACTCAACGGTAGTATAGAACAATTGCTTCTTTGCTGCCATCACTGCCAGCTAGTTGGCTCGATAATGAGCTCCTACTAGTGTTTGGTTGTGTCCCATTCTGTGATTACTTCAGGCTTGTTGTAGTGGAAGCCAGTAGCATCTGATAGAGCCATATCAAGGCAGGTAAAGTCCAGCTAAGTAAGCCTGAGTCAAGTTACAGTAGGCAAAGTCTGGTTAAGCAAATATAGTCCAGCCAAGGTAGATAAGTCATGGCACAGCAGCAGGGCCAGTGTCAAGGGTAGACATGGTTGGGCACCTACTGAGGGCCCATGCCCCAGCAGGGACCCACAGACAAGAGCCCCCTGAACCTGCTCCTCTTCCCCATTGCAGCCTGCTTGTTCACCTGCCTCTTGCTCTGGCCCAGACAACAGTGGTGGTGAGAAGCAGGAGGAGTAGATGACACTGCTGACTTGTTCACCGGCTCTCTGCCTGTCAAGCAAGCAATTGGTAGCAATGATGAGAAAGAGGTTGAGGAGCAAGAGTAGCTGGTGACAATGGCAGTGAAAAGATAGATTAACTGAGGGAGGTGGCCCATTGAGGGTGTCTTGCCCAAGGGCCCTCCATAACCTAGAGCCAGCACTGCACAACAGGCAACATCAATACAAAAGCCCTCTCAAGAGAGCAGAAGAAAACAGGATCCTGGATAGCTCCAAGTGGATCCTGATGGCTGGACCTCTCACCTACAAGAATGCCTAGGAGGATGTTGTCTCAGCAGGGAGCTAAAACCAACTGAAGCCTTTGTAGGCTAACAAGACCTGTAGTGTGATCAGCTCCATCCCTCCTGGAGGAGCTAACCGGACTGCTAAAGGGCCCTTAGCTGATTGTGTAGCCTGAGATTTCTGCGAGGCTGCCAAGATGGAGGTTCTACTGGGCATTCATCCTCTGAGTCAGAGGACAACAGCCGAGCTCCTAACAGATCCTCTGTTCGTAGGGATGTGTTAGGATTTCATTTGGGGGGTGGAAGTCCAGCGAACTCGCCAGGCTTGACCCCCTGAACTCCATCCCACCTACCTGCTTCCCCGGCTTGACTCGCATTCTCCTGAGTCAAGCCAGGGAAGCAACGTCCGGGTTCCTGACCGAGCACTTTTTACATAGAAAATGGCGTAAGATATGTTTTAAAAAAAACCAGCCGCAATTTGCGCAATTTGCGCAAATTGCGGCTGCTTTTAATGTATCTTATGCCATTTTCTACGTGAAAAGCGCTCAGCTGGGAACCCGGAAGTTCACGGAGTGTCTTGGCTGGTGTCGCTTTTGGCCCGGTTTAGTGGGCATGGCGGCAGCGCTCGCCGAGCATCCAATGAGTCCACCCACCACTAGGGGGAGGCTCCTAATGTAGTGGATGGGGCCGTAGCTCATGCGGAGAGGCTGTAGCCCAGTGGTAGAGGGCATGCGCTGAATGTAAGAGGCCCCAGCTTCAATCCCCAGCATCTCCAGGTAGGGCAGGATAAACTCTTGCTTAAAATTATGGAGAGCTGCCGCCAGTCAGGTCTGGCAATCCTGGGCTAGACGGGCCAACGGTGTGACTCCACTTCCTATGTTTTCTGTTCCTGATGTTACGCAAGAAGAGGCATATGTGGGAAAGAGCACTGACTGTAGAGTCTTGACTACCAAATCATAAGAAGTTGTGGTTCTTCGACCGACATTTCAGCTGCTTAAAACAAACCCATTTTAAGAATTCAGTGAATCCGACAGCTTCTAGTAAAGTCTCGCTTGAACAAAGAAGAAAAAAGGAATCTGTCACCCTCCAGTTCTGTGCTTTTAATCCTCCTTCTGAGTGTTCACTTTTCCATTATTCCATCCGTCCTCGTGGCATCCATCCCGGGGAAAGTGCACAATGAGAGGGGATTGTCAAAGTGGCTGAGAATTCTATCAGTGCACAGGGTGACTTTGGGCTCCCCTTCGGCTGGGGGAGAAAAAAGAAATTACATAATGTTGATGCCCAAAGAAAGCCGTGGAGTCACAGGGAAGCGCTGCAGACCCTGAGTGGTGTGGCGTGAGTCACTCCGAGGAGGTCACGGGAGGCTGCGCTGCTTGCTTGCTTTCCCGGCACAAGGGCCCCGGCTTGTTTGCAGGCATCAACACAACCGTTCAGGTGACTGAGCTCTCAAATTGAGAAGTAATAATATGGGGGGGGGAACCTGGTTAGCTCAGGGGAGTGGTGGCGAATAACAAAAGCCGCTCTCCCTTGAAATAGCCAGTCCCAAAGCAGCCTGGGGGGTGACGGTGGTTACTGAGCGAAAATCACAATTTAAAGATGAGCCAGTCAAGCAGAACTTGCAAAATAGCTTACAAGTGGCTACTTTATATACATTCCCAATAAATGTGAGTGATTCACATTTAGATCCACCGCAGCATGCAAAAGCTCCATCGTCTGCAGCGTGGAAGGCTGGCCTGGCTGAAGGCATCCCAAACCGCTGCAGAGCACGACCAGAGAGGGGTACCACTGGATTTTGTTACACTGTTGCAGAGGACAGGGACATAGGAAGCTGCCTTATACTGCATCCGACCATTGGTCCAGTATTGTCGACGCTGACTGGCAGCGGCTCTCCAGGGTTGCTGGCTGGGATTTTTCCAGCCCTACCTGGGGATGCTGGAGATCGAACCTGAGACCGTCTGCTTGCAAAGCGTGTGTTCTGAGCAACAGATGGTGGGGCAAAGCGGTTGGATCATATGGCACAGCCATACAGGTGGCTCCAAGATTTGTGCCCAAGCATCCTCTGTGACATGCAAGGGTCTCTTCTCTGGGATTGCATTGCATTTCGCTTCATCAACACCACTAATATATTCTACAGGGGCATAAAATGCAAGGCTCATGAAGCACTTTGCGAGCTTTGGAGTTGCCCAAAGTTCTTCCTCAGGCTGGATGTTAAATGAATGAACGAATGTGGATGGGGAGTGACGTTTTGATATGACAGTAATGCTGTTAAACCCTACCTTCAGTTTATTTCAGGCTCCAAGCAGTAATATAGGAAACTTTTGCATGCTTGATTGGATTAACCCTGTGTTCTGTGCAAGGTTACTGGTCCTGGTTCAGATGTAACTCTGCATCATTATTTAGTGTAACAGGAATGAGCCTGCTTGAGAATTGGGTTCGAGTGCACCCCCCTCCCCTCTCTTCTTCTGGTGCACACCGGAACAAGAGTTTGGAACCACTCGCTTCCTGGTTTAAATGCATCCCAGTTTGTTGCTATGTCTGAACTGGGCCAAATTGTTGTTAGTTTTTTAACCAGGGTGAGCAACTCCAGGGGGTAGGTGACCACACTCCTCCATGTCACTGAAATTTGGTGGGATGGCAGCAGCAAAATAAAAATAAAAATCAGTAGTTTGAAAACAAGCTAAGCTTCACCACCTTTTGAAGCCTCTGTCGTAGTTTGCTGCTGAGATTTGCTGGCAAAGCACTGGGTATGTTTGGTGTTTTTGCCAGTGCTGCACCACTAAATTTCTCACAAGGGCGTGAGGATGGGGGCATGCAACCCATGGGCCAGGTCTTGCCCACCACTGGTTTAAACTACGGTGTAATGAATCCAGCCATGATCAATCCATGGTTTCTGATATTGGCTTTTTCGGTAAACTATAGTTTAAACAAAGTGCAGGTCCCCGTTCAAACATAACAGCAAACTGTGACTAGCTTAAAATACAGGCCTGTGGTTCACGCCGGCCCAGCTTGTCTGAGCGTGGAAAGCTAAGCAGGGTCAGGCCTGGTTATTACTTGGATGGGAGACCCCTCCTCTAGTTTCCTGCATTGAGCAGGGGGTTGGACTCGATAGCCTTGTAGGCTCCTTCCAACTCTATGATCTATGAAATCTATGAAACCAGGAAAAGGATGCTTCCAATCTCCTCTTTTGGCGTGCACTGGAGGAGTGGAGAGAGGAACGCACAAGCCTGGTTCAATCCGGGTCATTCTGCTTCACAGGGGCACACTGACAGGAGTCCACAATTCCTCTTTCCACGTTCACCATGGCGAGCAGCTCCATATTGTCCTATGGCGAGGGTGATGAAAGGGGCCCCAGGTTTTCTTTCTGGCTTGCAGCAAGGGAGGGGGGGATCACCCCTGCAGTTGCACTACCTTATTATCAGGGCTCTGGATTATACAGGATCCTGCCTATGTGCAGATGCGCATTGCGGGTGTGCGTTTCAAAGCATGATGCAGGGGGCCAAAAATGCTGCCCACCATCCAGGCATTCATTGTGCATATGGAGCCTTAACATGTGAAGAGCCTGTATGTGTCAACGCATTTGTCCACATTCACCCTTTTCTCTCTTGCCTTTCCCTTTGCACCTTGCCTTTGAGTCCCATACTGTCAAAAAAAGAAAATCTATTGGAAGCACCTCAGCGGCAGGGACCTGTTTGTTTGTTTACATTAAGTTCCATGTATATTCACAGCCTGCTGGCAAATAATGATAAGGAAGAAATGCAGAAAAAGTGGTCAGGTTTGCTCTGGCTGCAGCAAAATGCCAGTAAATTTATGTTTGATACCTCCTCCATAGTCGTCTGGAAGCTAGCTAACTGGGTCTTTATTATTGATATTTTCTGATGTTTCTTTTGTTCTCGGTTTAAAATGTTTTGCTGTTATAGTGAGTGGTTGTTTTTCCTATTATAGTGATGGCTTATAGGATTCAAAATAGAACTAGAGAATAATAATAGGGGAAATTGTACCTGCTGACTTTCTATTTGTGATGCTCTTTTTCTAAACATACACACAACAACAACGGCAGCAGCAGCAGCAGCATTCTGCTTAATCTATTTTTCCAGAATACAAAAACCCTCACTTATCACAAGCCCGTGGGTCACATAACATCCATTGGACATAGAAAACAGAAAACACAACAGTTAAAAAAGAATAAATAAAAGGAGAATAAAAGAAAAATAAATCAATTCACATAACAAGAAGATCAACCTACAGCCTATTTATCATATATTGAAGTTATAAAACCTCCCTATTAAGAGGTTTTAAGAGAGAGCCAGTGTGGCGTAGTGGTTAGAGTGTTGGACTGGGACTCGGGAGATCCGGGTTCTAGTCCCCGCTCAGCCATGAAACTCACTGGGTGACTTTGGGCCAGTCACTGACTCTCAGCCTAACCTACCTCACAGGGTTGTTGTGAGGATTTAAAAAATGGAGAGGAGGAGGAGGAGGATTATGTAAGCTGCCTTGAGTTCCTTGTAGGAAAAAAGGCGGGGTATAAATGTAATAAATAAAATAAATAAATTAAGTTTCAAAGAGTTAATTCATGAAGCCTCTACAGGCCAGATCAGGAACCTCTGTGAGTTGGATTAGGCCTGCAGGCTGGAGGTTCTGCATGCCTGGTTTAGCCTGCCCAGGACCATTCTTTGAGGGAGAAGACTAACTTTGAAAATGTAGTAGTATTTATTTATTTATTTATTTCATTATATTTGTTAATCGCCCATCTGGCCGGTCACCCGGCCACCCTGTAGGGCAGGGGTTCTTAACCGGTGGGGTACGCCTCCCCAGGGGAGGTTTGGACTGACTCCAGGGGAGGGGTGAGTAGCCCCTCAACTATAAATTGTTTATTTTACTAGTACATAGCAGCGCAGCTTGGCGGTTGGCCCAACCTTATTTCTTTCTACTAATCTTGGGAGCTACGCCGTTCATTTAATTGAATATGCATGTTTTTTTAGTCCAGAGACAGAGCATAAACTAAAAAAATGCAAACTCATCCTGCCTAAGCCTAAATTTTGGGCTGTTAACACATGGGAGGCGTGGGTCATAAGATTTTTCACAAGGGAGGTGTGACACCAAAAAGGTTAAGAGCCACTGCTGTAGGAGGAATGCATGGACTATCCTGCACTCCCTAAATTTGTTTCATTTATTATGCATTTGGAGACCAATACTAAATGTTCCAATAAGAATGGCCACCTTATCTGGGTTGTAATGCTATAGAAAATCCTTGGTTTGGATTCCGAAGCATAACCTCAACTCCATGTACACATTTACAGGCAAATGTTTGAAAAATATCAGTAATGCTTTACACCTCGGAAGCTGGCACTCCTGCTGATACCTGGTTGCACTTTGGAATATGGCGGTTGACATAATTGCTTCCAAGCACCCTTCTCCTTCCTGTGTTAGGAGTGGTGGATGTCCACGGAAGATCCAGAGAGCGTGCTCTTCCCTGAGGTCCCTTCCCTTGCTGGGTTTGTTTGACCTCTGCCATCAGAGCTGTGGCATCAAGGGTAGGTATAGCTGGGCACCTGCCGAGGGCCCACACCCCAGCAGGGACAAGAGCCCCCCTGGGGCTGCTCCTCTTCACTATTACGCCATGCTTGTTCACCAGCCTCTTGCTCTGGTCCAGACAATGGTGGTGGTGAGAAGGAGGAGCAGGAGATGCAGGAGAAGCCCCAGCCTACCTGCTCACTGGTTCTCTGCCCTCTCAAGCAAGGAAGTGGTAGTAATAATGAGAGAGAGGATGAGGGGCATGAGCAGCTGGTAACAATGGTGGCGAGAAGGTAGACTCACAGAAGGAAGGGCTCCATTGAGGGTGTCCTGCCCAAGGGCCCTCAAAACCTGGAGCTGGCACTGTCTAGCCTCCTCTTTTATTATACCTTCCCTGCTGCGTGTTAGGGTGCATTCTTTTACCATAGCTCAGTGGTGGGGCAGGTGTTTTACATGCAAAAGATTCAGTCCCAGCATCTCCAGGTAGGGCTAGGAATAACGCACCTGAAACCCTAGAAAGCCACTGCCAGTTAGTGTAGACCAGCCTTCCCCAACCTGGTGTCCTCCAGATGTGTTGGACTTCAACTCCCATCAGTACTAGCCAGCATGGCCAATGGTCAGGCATGCTGGGAGTTGTAGTCCAACACATTTGGAGGGCACCAGGTGTGGTCAGTACTGAGCCAGATGGACCAATAGTCTGACTAGCAAATGAGGGAGCTTCCTATATTCCTTTCTTCTACTTTTATTTATTTATTTATTATATTTATACCCCGCCTTTTTTCCTGAAAGGAACCCAAGGCGGCTTACATAATCCTCCTCCTCCTCTCCATTTTTTTTATCCTCACAACAACCCTGTGAGGTAGGTTAGGCTGAGAGTCAGTGACTGGCCCAAAGTCACCCAGTGAGTTTCATGGCCGAGCGGGGACTAGAACCCGGATCTCCCGAGTCCCAATCCAACAGTCTCACCACTACGCCACACTGGCTCTCTTATCCCCCTTTAAAGCCGTGTAAGGTAGAGGCCATCACCACAACTTTTGGAAATGAATTCCATACATTAATTAAGCTTTCTTTTGTCTTTCTTGAACTTACTGCCCAGCCATTTCTATGATGATGATGATGATGATGATGATGATGATGATGATGATGATGATTGAGAATATCGGAGGCCCATCCAGGCAGCAATGCTGCCATTATCACTATGTGTGGGGCGCTTAGGTCAGTTAAAAGAAGAACAAGTGTGACTGGGAAGGGAGAGGAAGAGGACAGGGGTCAAATGAGGGATGGGATGGGGACAAAACGTTCCCTTGAGTTGCACAAACTACTCCCTTGTACCTCTTTTTTGCATGGTGGGGTACAATGACAGGCCTGCCATGGAAGATTCTGGCCCCGGGCCTGCTGTGAGGGTTGTGCTCAGTGAATCCAGCTACATGTGGGCTTCTGGAGTGGGGTGGGAAGGGGGACGACTGAATGTATGACACCAGTGGAAACCTTAGGGGTGCTCTTGTCACAGGCCTGTCAGGGACAAGGCGTATGCTGTGTCCATGGACTGCTGGAATTTGAGGTGCTGGAAGAACTCAAGTTGTTTATAGGCATGGATTATTTGATTAATGCTAAGTGACTGGAGTTGAAAGCCTCAGTAACTCTGGGCCACATACAGGGCCGGCCCAAGGCGTTTTGCCGCCTGAGGCAAAGAATGAGACGGTGCCCCCTCCCATTCCATATGCAAAAGCCACTGAATGAACTGGCAGTCCGAACTTTCCTCAGCACAGCAGATTGGACAGCATCCTCACAGGAAGACAGGAAGATGCCTTAGACTTCCTATTGCCTTATACTGAGCCAGACCATGGGCCAGTCTAGCCCAGTATTGTCGACAGACACTGACTGGCAGCGATGGCTCTCCAGGGTTACAGGAAGGGTTCATTCCTAGCCCTTCCTGGAGATGCCGGGGATCGAACCGGGGACCTTCTGCATGCAAAGCAGCTGCTCTGCTACTGAGCGACAACCTCGCCTCCACCACACGTAAGGCAGCAGCAGCCTATCATAAGGCAGCAGGCAAGGTGCACAACTCTCTCCCCCAACATCTTGTTGCCACCTCCCAGCCTCTGCTGCCTGAGGCGACTGCCTCCCTCTGCCTCATGTTAGGGCCAGCCCTGGGCACATATCTGGAGGTATTCTCTCCCCAACCCGGGCATTTCCAAATCCCTTCCACTACCAACTCCAGCATGCCCTGCTAGCAACATAAACACTAAGAGAGGACTCCAGCTTATGATCTTCTCTTGGCTTTGGACTTGGAGATGGTTACAAACATGCCTAAATATTAATACCGTAAGAGCAGCAAAAGACGCTGTAGGATTCCTGACCCAAACTGCCATGCAGATTTGCACTGACAGATGGCTAAAGATGGAACTATTAAAAGTCTGAGAAGTGGGATCACACAGATTTGGCATAGGGTGATGGGACGACCATTTCCTCCCTTCTCCACATTTTTTTTTCTTTTGCTGGGCCAGAACAAGGGAAGCATGGCCTCTGTGGAACATTGAGGACGGTGCCCTTTCTCTCCCTCTGCCCAATTCCACACTCTGACAGTTGCGATTAAGCTCCGCCCCACCCACCCACCCCCAAATGCAATCGATACGTCTTCTTAATGCCAAGGGACTCATGTGCCCTTGTTTCCCTGATGGTTAACATTTTGGAGTAGCAGCGTTGACCTTTGATTTAGGGAACAAACTGAACATATAATGCTACTTCATACTGGGTCAAGACCATTGGTCCATCTAGCTCAGCGCCATCGGCATGAGCCTTCCCCAACCCAGCGCCCTCTGGTGTGCTGGGCTACAACTCCTATCGTGTCCAGCTGCCTTGCTAGCTGGGAATGATGGGGGTTGCAACAGTCTGGTACACCTGGAGAGCGCTGGATTGTGGTAAGGCTGTTCTACACTGACTGGCCAGCAGTGCTCTCCGGGGTTTCAGACAGGAGCCCTACTTGGAGATGCCAGGAATCAAACCCGGTACTTTTTACATGTAAAGCAGGTGCTGTACCTCTGAGCTATGGCCCCACCCTAAAAAGAAATTAGGACAGGGCTAATCCACAGTGCTGGACCCTAGCCCCAAAATAGGTTCAGCACCATGGATAGCTCCTTAAATTTCAGACTACAACCCAGAGTGACATTGGAGCCACTAGCCTCCACTGCTTCAAGAGATGTGTGCATGTTCAGACATGAAACGCACACAGTTTTCCAGATGGAAGTGCTCCATCCTGTTTTTGAAATCTCATTCTTGTACTGGTACCTTTATTCATTTATGGCCGTATTCCCCCTAAGGCAAAACAATACTGGAGAACTATTGCAAAATCAATGAATGAAATAACAGGTTACGAGACCCAGTTGTACCCAGCTTTGTTTTTGTTAGCCTATACAAGAAACATCATTATGATTGATAGAGATATAATTTATTATATGATTGCGGCATCGCGGACTGTATACGCCATTTATTGAAAAGATGAAACGGTTCTTTCAGTTAAGGAATGGATAAGAAAACCAAGGAGCTACCCAATCATGTCAACAATAACAAACTTTGATCGTGCAATAGTGGCGGACAATAACAGAATACTTTTTCTCAAAACTGGCAACCGTTCATTGTGTATTGGGGAAAGAAAATTGGATGCAGATTTGTTTAAAAGCAACGTTTGTGGTGTATTCTGAATAGGTATGTGTGTGGGGATTTTTTTTTTAAAGGAAACATTCCATCCTGCTGGGAGCCAGTGTGGCGTAGTGGTTAGAGTGCTGGACTGGGACTTGGGAGATCTGGGTTCTAGTCCCCACTCCGCCATGAAGCTCCATGAGGCTCAAATGGAGAGGAGGAGGAGGGCTATGTAAGCCGCCTTGGGTTCCTTGCAGGAAAAAAGGTGGGATATAAATATAATAAATAAACAAATAAAACATGGAAATGTTACCTGTGTGAGAATTTGATCATTCTGGGGCACCTTTATAGAACAATGGGGTTGTTTGAGTGCTTCAAAGGAACATAAGAAGTAGCCTTGTGCCAGGTCAAACTATTTCTACATCTAGCCCAGGACTGGCAACAGGTCTCCAAGCAGAAATCTCAAGCAGAGGCCTTTGCCATCGCGTGTGCTACTCATCCTCCGAACAGAAGATGCCAGGGACCAAAACAGGGACCTGCTGCATGCAAAGTATGTACTTCCCTACCACTGAGCTATGCTTTAAGCCAGCCTTCCCCACCTGGTGCCTTCCAGCTGTTTTGGACTACAACTCCCATCAGTCTCTGCCAGCATGGCCAATGGTCAGGAATGAAGGGAGTTGTTCAAAACACCTGGAGGGCACCACACTCGGGGAGACCACGTTAGGCAAATAGCCGTGGCAATTCCAGAGCTGTGAGAAACACACACACACACACACACACACACACGAAAAAAATGATACACAGAATCTCACAGAAATTCTTTTTCACTAGCCCCAGAATTGCTCCAGATGTTTTGCCCGGGCAAAGGGCCCTGCAGTTTTGCTTTTGATTCCGCTTTTGATGGAAGTCAGTGGAAACCCAGCTCTCAATCAAAAGTCCAACTCCCTGGACTGAGGCATCACTCAGGAAAATCTATTCATTGTCGGGCTCTTCTCTTGGCATGTTGCATATGAAGAGATCAAAGTTTGGAACCTGGAACCTATTTTAGCACCTGCTTTAATCACCATTAAGCAACCTGGAACAGGGACAACTAACACGAACGCCTTCTTAGTTAAGCTGCAGCTCTTGCCCATTCAGTGGCATTAGCACTAAATCGGTTTCTTGGGAGCAGGCCCAAAAAAACAGCTGTGCCGAGATACTGTGTCCTAATGAATAATGGGAATGTCCAAGTCGGCTTGGGATGAGTCCCAGTGCATCTGCAACTGCAGACCTTGGTTCACAGCTTGGAGGGGCTCCTAGATCCAGCTTTGTCACTGGAAGCCCAAGTGGCCTCCGTGGTACGAAATGTTTCTCACTGGTTGAGGCTGGTGCACCAACCAGGACGCTTCTCCTGGGAGAGAGAGCCTGGCCACTGCTACACATGCCCTGCTAATCTCCAGATTAGACTACTGCAGTCTTCCACAACCAGGTACCCTCCAGGTGTGTTGGACTACAACTCCTATAAATCACAGCCAGCCAGAGGGCACCAGGATAGGGAAGGCTGGACTACTGCCATGCATTGTATGTGAGGCTGCCTTTGAAGACTTTTCAGAAAATGCCATGAGTTCAAAATACAACCACTAGGCTGCTATTAAAAATGATCCTTCAACGCCAACTTCAGTGGACCGGTCATGTTGTTCGAATGCCTGACTGCCGTCTCCCGAAGCAGTTACTTTACTCCCAACTCAAGGATGGAAAGCGGAATATCGGTGGTCAATATAAGAGGTTTAAAGATGTTCATAAGGCTAATCTAAAAAAATGCAATATAAACATCGAAAACTGGGAAGCTCTGGCCCATGAACGATCTAAATGGAGGTTGGCCTTTCACAAAGGCTCCATGGACTTTGAAGAAGCCCGAGTGCAAGGTGAAAGGGAGAAACGTGCTAAGCGAAAAGCACGTCAAATGAATCCTTTACAGGACCATCTTCTATCTGGTAACCTGTGTCCTCACTGTGGGAAGCTGTGTGGATCTAGAATTGGCCTCCACAGTCACTTACGGACCCATCGCTAGAGTCTACACAATCTTCTTTAGAATTTCCTCCTTTTATCCCGGAAGACAATCTTACTCGGTCACGAGTGATCGCCTGATGATGATGATGATAACTAGGACTGTGCACTGGAAATATATTTCTCCAGTGCTTAAACAATTACACCAGCTCCCATTTCCAGGTGCTGGTGTTTGCCTTTAAAGCCCTGCACAGCTTGGGACCAGGGTACCACCACCCCAATCCAACATGCGCCTGACCATACACTGTGATCATGAGTGGAGGTCCTCCTTCGGGTGCCCCTCTGTGAGAAATAAGGTGGGTGGTGACAGAGGAAAGGGCACCCTGCTTATGGAATAAGGTGGCCATGTGTCCTCTTTTACAGACAGTCCTCTATCTGAAGGTGTCCTCTATTTGAAAGGCTGTCCAGTCCAACTCCGGACTGGACCACACAAGGGGAGCACGAGCACCTTGAAGTTGCCCATCCAGAGTGAGCACCTGGCAGCAGCCTGAGCAAGGTACACTGCTCACCTGCTCACAGTCTTCTCCGAGTCCACCATAGCGAGATGTACTGCATTTCTACTTTAATTTTAATAATTACTAAATTTGCACCTAAACATATAAATTAGTATATGCCAATTCTATGCAAATCAGTGTCCTCTTTTGTTCTCTTTTTGGGCGATTCAGAAGTGGCCACCTGATTATGGAATGCTCTCCCCGTGCCTACTTTGGTGTCATTTTTGGCATCAGGGGATCTTTTTATTGTCCCAAGCCTTTAAAGCATTTCTAGTTGTTTTTGTGCCATTTTTACCTCGTACCGGTACTTTTGACTTCATTGCTCACATGGCTTTTTAATTGTTTTATTTGTAAGTTCCCATGGAAATATTTAAATTGAAGGGTGGCATATCCATCCACTCATTCATAAAGTGTCTTTTCAAACTTACCTTCAAGAAACCACCTTTGCCCATCTGAGCCCAGCTGTAAATGAAGGTCATCTTTGGGGGGGGGGGCATTCCACATGTCCCCATCATCTGATGTGCCTACACAGGACAGGGTCTTCTCAATAATGATGTCTGAACAGTGGAAGTGCATCCTGAGGGAGGCTCGCTCGGTCTAACTCATGGTTAGGGTTTCACTGTTGCACTCATGTCCTGTTTATGGGTTTCCCGTGAGCAGCTGGTTGGCCACTGTGTGAACAGAATGCTGGACTAGATGGAACCTTAGTCTGATCCAGCAGGGCTCTTCTTATGTTCTGAGCTACACCTGCTGAAATTCCCTCTTCTCGCTGGTGCTGGAGCCATGTTCTCTTTTACATCTTGCCACCCTATCACTCAGTGAGCTTCATGACTGAGTGGAGATTTGAACCCAGGCCGGCTCTCCCAGTTCTAGTCCTGCACTCCAACCACTAGACTACACAGTCTCCCTTACTAGGTGACCTTAGGGAAGCCGTTATGCCTCCACCTCATCTGTCATATGGGGATAAAAATGCAGATCTCCCTTACTGGTTGCAATGAAGACTGCCGAAATATTGTTAAAGAATATGTTAAAGAACTCAGGAAGCATGATGTAAATGCTACCTATGGTGGTATCTTAAATAACGCCTGGTTATCATGGGTACCAATGGAAATAATCCACGGCTGCAGTGTTGCTCAATTAAGACATCGGTAATCTCAACTACTACGGAAGGAGTGGAGCAGCCTTTCCGCATCCATATATATATATATATATATATATGCAGGGATTTGTCAGCAGGCTGTCAATACAAGCCTGGGTGGACTCACTGGCAGGCCCTGGGCAAGTCTCACTCTCGGATTCCCATTCATCAAATGAGAATGACAAGTGTGACCTATTTCACAAAGCTGCGATCACGACAAAGACCACAAGATGAAGGGGCGGGGGAGTGCTGCAGGTTGCTTTCCAAAGCCAGGCTCGTGAATGTAGGACATCGTCATGTAAATTCATGAAAATATAACATCTGCATACGTATGGCTATTAATATTTCATTTTATGTATTAGGCTCATCTCCTACCCTTATTTAAAAATCTCAGGAGGACAGCTTAGGTGGGGCTTCATGTGGCCTCCCTTCCAGGTACCAACCAACTCCCCAGGCTATGTAGCTTGAACAATAAATACACTAACAGGATACGTGGGACCTGCAACAAAAAGCTGCGACATGGAGCGCTCCCGTTCAGGATACTCCGTTCCACTCCCCCTTCCACCCAGTTTTGTTTTTTCTCCCCCAGGAGTCAGCCAGCATTCTATGTCCACTGAACATGCCCAGTCTTCATTGGGTTGTTTTGGGTTTCTGCATATTTAGGTTTCCCCCTCCTTTATATTCCCCCCCCTAAAGATTTTTTAGTACCCCTGCAAACCTTGGAGCTCCTCCAAAGTTACTGATACCTCCCACTTGTGTGTAGATTATGCTGTTTTGGCTACAGAAGGTGGGAGGTGGTGGGCTTTCCATCACTGGTGTTATTCAAGCAGAGATTGGACAGCCATCTGTCTGGATGCTTTAAACAAGATTCCTACACTGCACAGGGGGTTGGGCTCAATGGCTTAAATGGCCTCTTCCAACTCTCTGACTGGGTTCACACAACACTTTAAGCCATAATGGCTTATAAGCCATGTTTGTTTCAGAGTGGCTTGTCATGTTGTCTGAACCTAGCAACATGGTTTGTTAACCATGCACAAGCCACTCTGGCTGGGTTTGGACAACCTGACAAGCCACTCTGAAACAAACATGGCTTATAAGCCACCATGGTTTATTGTGTCGTATGAACCCGGTTTCCAATTCTATGATAAGGAATGGCACTCGGAGAACTGAGCTCACTATTAGGATATATGGCAAACTTCCCCAATCTGGTTCCCTTCTGGCATTTTGGACTACAACTCCCAGAGTTCCTGATCATTGGCCATGCTGGCTGGGGCTGATGGGAGTTGAAGTCCAAAACATCTAGAGGGGAGGCTGATATATGGTGTGCTGCTCTCAGACTGGCCTGAAATGTAAAATTAAATTAGGTCTTCTTGTTTTAAGGTTATAGATCTGGTAACTCCACAGGGAGAAAGGATTGCCAATTGACTAGCAGTAATTTGGCATGCAGATTTTATTTATTACAATATTTTTATAAATAATACCAGATATCACCAGGAGAAGTTTTTCACAACCTGGAGATAAACACAATCACTTCCTAATGTCTGCACATCAAGCTGCTATTAAGGGCACCCTTACAGGGGCCAACTGAAAAGTTGGCAAGTTTGGCGGGGAGGGGGGAATACTACTTGTGGAAGGTACATGGAGTTGCCAGTTTTTCAGCTGATCCCTCTAGCGGTGCTTTTAACAGCAGCTTCAAGTGATCATGTTTATCTTCATGTCATGAAAACCTTCACTGGCTGTTTTCCGCATGTCAAGCTGCTTTTCAAGGCACAAGAGCACACCATTCCGGTCAGTTGGCAACACAAAACCCCACACCCACAAATTCACTGTAACATTTATTTTCTGAGTCCTCGACATATTAAGAAAAATCGAGTCTAGAGGCAAACGTTTTGTGAGGTACAAAATTATCCTGTGAATACTTGGTACTCTTTCTACAAGGGAAAACATTACATCAAAGTCCCAAAATGCTGAGTTGGTCACACACACACACACACACGCCAGGCAGCCTGGACTGAATATATTTATTAATTTAATTGCAGCCTTCAGATTTGTTTCTATTTTGCAAAGCTGGAAAGGAATCAAACCTTTAAATCCTGATCTTCCTTTTGTAGGTTTTGTTTCTTTGTTTTTTTCTGTGAATGTACAACTGATGAGCATTGGAAGATGCCTTATATCAAGTCACATCTCTGATCCATCTCTGGTTTATCTACTCTAACTAGTAGCAGGGTCTCCAGGGGAAGTCTCTCTCTGTCTGCCCCACCACCACCCGCAGAACAAAAATCCTGGTTCAAAGCCAAGAAGTGAGGGCCGCACTGCACAATGAATAGCTTTATTAACTGTAGCAGAAAGATTTAAAGGAGCACAGGATTTAAAGGAACACAATATTAAAAAAAACTTTTAACTGAGGTCAAACGAGCCCCCCTTTACGGAGCCTCGCGCCCCCCCTGGGGGGCCCGCCCCACTATTTGAGAAGCACTGCCCTAAATGTATTATGGGTATTTCTAAATTATTTCTAAATTTGCTCCTATATGTATAAATGAGCATAATACCCTAAATGTGTAGTTTAGTCTTCTTTCTTTCATTTACATTTGTAAATAGCAGCTGCAGGAGGGCTGATCAGGATCAGGGTCACGATTAATAGGGGAAAGGATTTTTTAAAACTCTTTAGCCCTACACAAAAATCCTGATGAAAAACCGCCTCTCTGAACTTGCCATGGGGTGGCCAGGTGTCCTTTTTTTACAGAGGGCAGTCCTTTATTTGAAGGGCTCCCAGAGGACTGTCCTCCCATTTTTGGAGATGTCCCCTAGTTGAAGGGCTGTCCAGTCCGAGTCCAGTTTAAAGATAACCATCAGAAGGAAGAGCTGGGCCTTGAAGTTGCCCATCGACAGCACCTGGCCAGCAGATTGAGCAAGTCACACGGGTGGTCAGGTCATCACAGTCTTCCACAACACTATCGTGAGATGTACTATTTAAATCTTAACAATTATTTCTAAATTTGCTCCTATATGTATAAATGAGCATAAGCCCATTTTAAGCAAATTGGTGTCCTCTTTTGTCCTCTTTTTTGGTGAAGCGTTTCCTCTTTTTTTTGGCAATTCATAGGTGGCTGTTCTAAACTGCCGTTTCTGTCGGAAGGTAAGCTGATATTGCCACTACTATAGAGTGCCCATGTGAACTGCTTTACAAATGACAGTCCTCTATCTGAAGGGTGGCCAGAGGACAGTCCTGCATTTAAAGGCATCCTCTATTGCAGTGTTCTCCAACCTTGGGTCCCCAGATGTTTTTGGCCTACAACTCCCAGCATGCCCCAGCCAGCAGAGCTGGCTGGGGCATGCTGGGAGTTGTAGGCCAAAAACATCTGGGGACCCAAGGTTGGAGAACACTGCTCTATTGGAAGGGCTGTCCAGTCCAAATCCAGATTAAAGATAAGGAACCATAAGAAGGGAGGCTTTGAAGTTTCACCTGGACAGCAGAGTAAACAGGCACAGAAGAAGTCACCTGCTCACGGCCCTCCCCATTACAGCGACATTTCTCTTTCAATTATAGTAATTATTTCTAAATTGCCGCTATACATATAAATTAGCATGTGCAAAGTCACTGTCCGCTTTCGCCCTCTTTTTGGGCGGCGCATTTCCTCTTTTCCGCAGATTTGTAACCGGCCACCTATGCTGATGGCGCTGCAGGAATGGCGCGGAAAGAAAGAGTTTTAAAAGCCTCTCCAAAACTGTGGTCCCGATCCTGGTTCTCTTCTCCCCCTCGTCCCCACCCCACCCACTGGCCACTGCTATTTAAAGTAAGGAAAAGTAATCTCAGGGATGTTGAAGAGTCCTTGGTCTCGAGTCACGAGTCGAGTCACGAGTCGAGTCGCGAGTCTTTGGACCCGAGTCTCGAGTCCGAGTCCGAGTCCTTGGTCCAAAATGGTGACTCACAAGTCACAAGTCACAAGTCACTCCCAAAGCTGACTCCACGAGTCCCTATTAAAATCAATGGGGTTTTTTCCCAACAAAATAAGGCTACTTCAGATGTGTGGTTTAAATAAATTCTAGGCACAAGTGTGCCTTTTTATTTCAAAACTCTGCAACTGATTTTGGCAAGAACAGACCAGGCAGAAAAACCCAAAATAACCAGGCAGGCAGAGGAGGCAGGGAACCCCAAAGCAGGCAGGCAGAGGCCTTTGTCTTGGACAATTCAACTGTTGAACTGGTCAAAAAGAGACCAGGCAGGCAGAGGAGGCTGGGAACCCCAGACAGGCAGGCAGAGGCAGCCAAACCCAAAATGTCTGAAAGGTTGCATTTTAGGAAAATGATTTTAAAAAATAAACTTGCTGTACTTCCTAAAACTTATCCATGTTGCATTTGAGGAACATGATTTTTAAATGTTTGGCCCCCATTCTGGAACGGTGAGATCTCATCACAATTCCACCCTCACTGAACACCCGCTCCACTGGTGATGAACTTGCTGGAACCAGAAACACACTCAGAGCAGCCACACAGAGTAATCTCAGGTCCTTCTTCTGCCTCTCCCAAGTACGCAACACATCAATCAAAATAAATCTTGACACACTGTTGGGGCTGCACTCCTGGTAGCCGTCCATAGTGGCCAAGCAGCGGCACACCTCGCTTCCATGCGCTCTTCGCCGGCAATCACGCTCCTCTCCACTCCTTCTGGCACAGCCCAGGGATGTTGACGAGTCCTTGGTCTCGAGTCCCGAGTCGAGTCTCGAGTCCCATTAAAAATATTGGGACTCGAGTCCGAGTCGAGTCAGAGGGGGAACTCAGTCCGACTCACGAGTCGAGTCCTCGAGTCCGAGTCCCCATCCCTGGTAATCATGCAAGGCAAACCACACATCTAACACAACGGCTGGGTTCACACAACACGATAAGCCATGGTGGTTTGTGAGCCAAGTTTGTTTCAGAGTGGCTTTTCGTGTTGACTGAACACAGCAACGTAGTTTGTGAACCACACACGAGCCACTCTGGCCGGGTTCAGACAACACGACAAGCCACTCTGCCTCAAACATGGCTCACAAACGACCATGGCTTATTGAGTTGTGTGAACCCAGTCACTGGGTCTTTGTTGAGTAGGCAGCTGGCAATTCCTCCATCCTTATCCAGGGAAGAGCTAATCTCCGTTTCTTTCACACAATTCTAGAATCACTGTGAGTTAAGCAACACATACACACACAGACACACAAACACACCCATAAAGAAACGCTGGCAATGCAAATGTTTTCCTAAAAGTTAATCCAATGTTCCCCTCTACCCTGTATTTATGGGTGCCCTCCAGATGTGTTGAACTGAAACTCATTTATTTACAGGGGGGAAATCAAAGAGGAGATGACCACATCCAGAACTGAACTTGGGCTGAAGCTGCCACCCCACCCCACCCACCTTTTAATCACATTGGACACAATTCCATGAGCTCTGCTCCACTACAAGCTCCACAGAACAAAGGAGTAGTTTGTGGGAGTGGTACTTAATGGACTGCATTCATCGATGCACCACATCAGCCTTTCCCAACCTGATGCCTTCCAAGGAACTGCAAGGAATTACAATCCTGGCTGGGAATGATGGGAGTTGCAGTCCAACACATCTGGAGGCACTAGGTTGGGGTAAGGTTGGCGTATACAGGCCTGCCCTGTGGCTCACGCTGGCTCAGCTTGTCTGAGTGTGGAAAGCTAAGCAGGGTCAGGCCTGGTTATTACTTGGATGGGAGACCCCTCGTCTAGTTTCCTGCATGGAGCAGGGGGTTGGACTCGATGGCCTTGTAGGCTCCTTCCAACTCTATGATCTATGAAATCTATGCCTTTCTACCAAAGTCATTTTGTCTCTAAACTGGGCTTTTTTCTCTTCAGCTCAAACAAGCAATAGCTTTAATTACAAAGGAAATTAGTAACAGCCAAATGCTCATTTTAATTATGCTGATGAACATTCTCTAAATCCTCTTCAGTTCTTCTGGTGTTAATTATAGTTTGTCATACTGATACCTTTGAATATGGATTCGTCCCAAAGAGATTTTAAAAATCTAACTCTTTGCCCATATACTGTATTAGTGGAGTAAAAATAAACCCCAAACCCAACAACAACAAAACAGCAAAACAAGCCACCACTTTCTATTTCCAGCCCCACCTCCCTAACATGCATAATAGCATCTCATAAAAGCGCAAAGATTTTTATCTGTAAAACTGGCAGCGTTTTTGTCACTCTTGGGAATGGAAGTCTCAGTAGAATGTTGGCTTCTTTCAAAGCAAGATTGAGTAATTTAATCTTTGAATAAGAATGTCCTTGGATGAGACATGAAAAATGTATCCCCGTGCTTAACACGTGTTTATTCACAAAGGTTTCTCTTCTTAATTTGCATCATTTATTTGTCCTGTTTCTTTCACACTTGCTGCCCACTTTTCCAGCTTTTTAACTCCTTAAAAAAAAAAAAAATACAGCAAGAGAAGAAATAATGGCAGTGAAAGAGCGGGTGGGAGAGAAAAAGAGAAAGAGAGAGAATCAAAAGATATTCCAAAGCTTATCATAATCAAAACTCACTCTCAGCCACGGGAGCCTTGGAAGGTGAAAGGCAAAGCAATATAAATCAGAGGTCTTTCTTTGCAGTAATAATCTGGAACTCCATAACCATGCAAATCCCATGCCTTAAAACTGAAAAGGAGCAATTTTGGCCGTTCTGAGGGCCCTGATTGCCATCTCATCTGTGCCGCTTTAGACCTCTGCCGAGTCCGATGGAGTTATTCCCGGCATATCATAATGGAGCAGAAGGAGAAGTTGGCTCTGATTGGCAGGTGGCAATGTGACATGGCAGCAGTGATCCAGTGCCAGGCCCCGCACCCACCCACCCCCACCCTTCTTCTGCGAGTCACTGGAGGAGCCAAGCCCACCCATCTGCAGCCCACTTAGAAAAAAGGGTGGCCCCTTATGAATCGCCACAAAAGAGGGCAGTGGTTTGCATGACATTTGCATATGCTAATTTATAGCTACAGATGGAAATTTAGAAATAATTATTTTATTTTAAAAAAATAATTATAAAACAAACGATCTGCTGTTTTTATTATTTATTTATTTATTTCATTTGTGTGGAGGACCAAACCGGTCCTTGGCGCGAGTTCGGCACTTAACGGGTTAACCAGCACTGAGAGAATGCCCTTTACGCGGCTTCTGTGCGCTTTAAACAGAACTGCGACCAGCCATTGACAAGGAATCGTGTTGAGGTCAAAGATAGGTTTATTTACTACGCTTTTAAGGGAGCGGAACTAATAGACTACCAGGAATTTCACAGTATAAACAGAACAGTCCATAAAAATCACTGAAGCGGAAAGCTTCAATCCACATATGAGATATAGGCTTACTTAATACAGAGAATAACTTCACATCAGAGAATCTGACTTATGGAAAATAGCGTAGCGGTCTATGCAGCCTATCTCCGGGCGCCCTGCCCGGGGTTGGAAGTTGCTTGGTCCTGACCAGAGTCAGAGACCTGACCTGTGCGAGCCTGCACCGTGTTCCCAACCAACCCTTTGTTCTTGAGGACTGGTCTTTTCTACCCTCCCTCGCCCACTCCCCGCCCTTGATGACCAGGTGGGCTGGTTCCGCCCTGCGGGATGGTGGCACCTCTTGGATGCTGGCATCTGCTGGATGCTTTGGGGTACTTTGCAGCTCTTTGAGACTACTCCCCACCTCTGGAATGTTTATGCCCTTCCTGGAGGCTAGATGTAAATGCGCCCTATTGAGGGTATGCAGATGTGACCATGTACAACTGGTCTGCCCAGAACTGTGTCTCCTGCCCTGGGTGGGGATTATGCAGAAAGGTGGGGGGAAGAGGGGTGTCAGCGAAAGGGGGAAACTATGTCAGGGTTCAACCGTGTGTGCTCAGACTTTCTCCACAATTTGTATACCGCCCAATAGCAGAAGCTCTCTAGGCGGTTTACAACAATTCACATAAACACTGGCTTCCCTGTGGCCCTGCCTCCCCCCCCTCATCTCCCAGGGTTGGGGGCGCAGTCCAGCTGGAGCAGGCCCTGGTGTTCCCCCTGCCTGCTCCTGCCTCCTTCACTCCTCCTTCTATGATATAGTATTGTTCTTATTGCCCTCATGTAAGCTGCTTTCGGAGTCTTGCTAGCTGACGAGTGGGATGAAACTGATCAAAATCAAAAAAGTCCTAGAAAAATAATAAATAAATAATGCATGGGGGTGGTGGTTAATCTTGACTATATCCAAGTGCAAGCCTTTAAATCTTCCTTCCACAACCTGGTGCCCTTCGGACGTGTCAGACTGCAACTCCCATCAATCCCAGTATGCTGGCTGGGGTGATGGGACTTGCAGTCCAGCGCATCTGGAGGATACCAGGTTGGAGGAAGGCTGAGGAGACCCTTGCCCACGCACCGCACTAAGAACGGAAACAGCTTTCTCCTTTTTTCTTTTAGTTTTTTTTTTTTTAAATATGCATACATGAATTTGTATATATCCATACAATGAATACAAATGAAATGCTACCTCTAGGCATGGTCCCAGCTTACCACTCAAAGGAAGAAGGGGCTGGGCCAAGCTCAGACAGCCAGACTTACAAAGAGCCAAAGGAAAAAAGGACCAGGTGGTACTAACAAATGTGGTCGAAACATGCTCCTCCTCCTGCGCATGCTCTTGCTGGATGGCAAACTCTCTCTCTCACACACACACACAGAGAGAGAGAGAGAGAGAGAGAGAGAAACACAGCACCAGTTTCAAGAGAGATTCGTGCACTCCCAGGAAGCAAGGGGCCACTTGCGGTCACTTCCCTGTTGCTGTTGCACCCTGTATCCAGAGGGAAGGTACTTCAAATGCAGTCACTCTCAGGGAGACTGTGTAACAAGCAGACTGTGACAGGTTTTCATTTGCCGCCGCACTGTTTTGTCTCACTGCAGATGAAATGGAGCTTGCTTAATAGCGTTTAATGTGCCATGAAGACTAAATACCCCCCTTCTTCAAGGTGGGCTGAGGGTGGACTTCCTGTCTGTCCCTGGTCAGCTAGGCTTGTGCTTTTCCCTTGCTGGAGAGTCGCCATGTGGTTATGCTAGGTTTGCCATCAGTCCTGGATGTTCCATCTTTTAGGCTGCCTTTGCGCCTAGCTATCCAAACTGCAATATTGCTGGGGAATTAAACAACCACTATTCTATTATTATTATTATTATTATTATTATTATTATTATATTATTATTATTATTATTATTCCCCAATGCTGCAGGAGGGAACAGCTTTCTGTGCCAATTTGGAAAGCTTCTTAATTAGACTTGCAGGCAAAAGAAGCTCTCATTAAACTTGTAGGTTGCAGCATTTAGACTGCAACCTCATTAAACCGGTCCAGATAAACATCTCAGAGACATGCTTAAAAAACTGCTTGACAGTGTTTTGAAGAGGCTGATGCAACATTGTGCAGCAGGAACCTAATCTGATAATAGGTCAGATCTTAATACTATCTGATTTATCACCTGAGTGACGAAAATCAAAAAAGCATAGATAGTGGAAAGAGATCACTTAAGAACCTAAGAACTGCCTCTGATACTGGAGGAAGCACATAGCCAATCAGGACTAGTAGCCACCAATGGCCTTCTCCTCCACACATTTGTCCAATCCCCTTTTAAAGCCATCCAAATTGGTGACCATTACTACATCCTGTGGAAGTGAATTCCATGGTTTAACTATGCACTGTGTGAAGAAGTACTTCCTTTTATCTGTCCTGAATCTCCCACCAATCAGCTTGATGGGATGACCCCTTCGGGTTCTGGTATTATGAGAGAGGGAGAAAAATGTCTCCCTGTCCACTTTCTCCACACCATGCATAATTTTGTACACCTCTATCATGTCTCCCCTGACTCGCCTTTTTTCTAAGCAAAACAATCCCAGCTGCTGTAACTTTCCTCATAGGGGAGTTGCTGCAGCCCCTTGATCATTTTAGTTGCCCTTTTCTGCACTTTACAGAAAACTCTGCAATGCCCTTTAATAGGTGCCGTGACCAGAACTGTACACAGTATTCTAAGTGCGGTCGCACCATAGATTTGTATAAGGGCAGCGTGATCTTGGCAGTCTTATTTTCAATTCCTTTCTTAACTATGCCTAACATGGAGTTTGCCTTTTTCACAGCAGCTGCACACTGGGCTGACACTTTCGAGTTGTCCACCACAACCCCAAGATCTCTTTCTTGGTCAGTCACCACTATCTCAGATCCCAGCAGCTTATACTTGAAGTTGGGATTCCCCCCCCCACCCCCAACATGCATTACTTTACACTTGCTTACATTGAACCGCATTTGCCATTTTGAAGCCCATTCTCCCAGTTTGGAGAGATCCTTTTGGAGCTCCTCACAAACAATCCCCTTTTGTTTTCACCACCTGAAATAATTTGTTGTCATCGGCAAACTTGGCCACTTCACTGCTCAACCCTGATTCCAGATCCTTTATGAATAAGCTGAAAAGCATTGGTCTCAATACAGATCCCTGTGAGACCCCACTGTTTACATCCCTCCATTGGGAGAATTTACCATTTATTCCTACTCTCTGCTTCCTGTGCTTTAACCAGTTACTGATCCATAAGAGGACCTCCCCTCCTATTCCATGACTGCTAAGTTTGCTCAGGAGTCTTTGGTGAGGGACTTTGTCAAGAGCCTTTTGAAAGTCCAAGTAAACAATGTCTACCAGATCACCCGTCCACATGTTTATTAACACTCTCAAAGAACTCTAAAGGGTTAGTGAGACAGGACTTACCTTTGCAGAAGCCATGTCAAGTCTTTCTCAGCAAGGCTTGCCCTTCTATATGCTTACTGATTTTATCTTTAATAATGCTTTCAACCAATTTACCCAGAACAGACGTTAAGCTAACTGGCCTGTAATTTCCCAGAACTCTAAAAGGTTAGTGAGACACAGGACTCACCTTTGCGAAAGCCATGTTACTCATCTTATCTTTAATAATGCCTTCAACCAGCAGATGTTAAGCTAAGCTAATTGGCCTGTAATTTCCCGGATCCCCCCGGATCTCTTTTTAAAAATTAGCATTACATTGGCCATTCTCCAGTCCTCTGGTGACAGAGGCTGATCTTAGGGGCATGTTACATATTTTTGTTAGAAGATCAGCAATTTCATATTTGAGTTCTTCAAGAACTCTAGGATGGATACCATCTGGGCCCAGTGATTTATTGACTTTTAATTTGTCAATAAGGTTGAGAACTTCATCTTTTGTCACCACTATTTGCCTTAATTCTTCAGATGAAAAGAATTCATTCAGCTTCTCTGTGATCTCCTTATCCTCCTTTAGTACTCCTTGAACTCCATTATCGCCCAGTGGTCCAACTGCTTCTCTAGCTGGTTTCTTGCTTCTGATATATTTAAAGAAGTCTTTATCATTGGCCTTGATGTTGTCAGCAATATGCTCCTCAAAATGCTTTTTTGCATCTCCAATTATCTGCTTGCATTTCCTTTGTGCAAGCTTGTGCTCCTTTTTGTTTTCCTCATTTGGGCAAGACTTCCATTTTCTGAAGGAACTGGAAGCCTTCTTATCTCTAATAGCTTCCTTGACACTGCCCATCAATCATGCTGGTGGTGACCTCTTAGACTTGGTACCACCTTTCCTAACCTGTGGTATACATTCTATCTGAGCTTCTGTTATTGTGGTTTTGAGTAATTTCCAGGCATTTTGAAGGGATTTAACGTGCTTGACCCCCCCCCCCTTTCACCTTCCTTTTAACCAGTTCCCTCATTTTGGAGAAGTGTCCTCTTTTGAAGTCAAATGTGACAGTGTTGGACTTCTTTGGCAATCTTCCATTTAAATATATATTAAATTTGATAGCATTGTGGTCACTATTTCCAATTGGTTCGACACTTCTACCCTGCAATAGAAAAGGATTAATTTTTGAAGAAATTTCCTCTTCAAATTGATTGGGAGGTGGGGTCATAGAAGCAAAGAATTGGAAGGGACATCAAAGGTCATCCAGCCCAACCCAACCTGCTGCGAATGCAGGAAATCCACTACTATAGCATCTGTGGTAAGTGGCCATCCAGCCTCTGTGTAAAAACCTCTAATAAAGGAGAGTCCATCACCTTCCAAGACAGCCTGTTCTACTATTGGACAGCTCGTACCTTCAGGAAGCCCCTCCTAATGTTTAATCAAAATTCTTTTTCTTGTCTTGAGAGTTTACTGGTTCAGGTCTTACCCCCTGGAACATCAGAAAACAAATTTCCTCAAAGCTGAGGCTGTATATATCTCTACTTAGGGGGAAGGATGCTTCTTTTGGGGAAGAAATAATGCAGTGGAAGACAATGGTTAAGTACGATGTAAGTCAGCCTTCCACAATCTGGTGCCCTCCAGATGTGTTGCTGGCTGGGGGATGCTGGGAGTTGTAGCCCAACACATCTGGAAGGCACCAGATTGGGGAAGGCTGGTTTAAGTTAATGGTTTCTGAGAGCTTTTTGAATGGTTACCTCCTGTGGTTACCTCCTGGTTACCTCCTGAATTAATGATTTTCCAAATTTACTTATTTTCTAATGGGGTGTGTGTGCTCTGAGCTTTCAGGCCTGTTGCCCATATCAACATTGTGGTTTGTACATTATTAGGTGAGATATTGTGATAAGCCCCTGGCTAGCACTTCTATTTTGTTTTTAATTTCAATTACAAAAAAAAACCCCAATAAGCACAATGGCTGTTCCTAGGGTTGTACAATGCTGGGAAATCCATTTTGTTTGAGCCCGACGGACTTCTGCAACATTTATGATCTTGTGATCAGAAACAGACAGCGACGGATTCCCCCCCCCCCCCGCGGGTTCTGGAAAGGTGCGCAAAATGGTTGCGCACATTGAGAACCAAGATCTGTGTGTATTTGTAGCACCATTTTGTGCAAACGGAGTCTGAATCTTTAAATTTGTGTAAATGGGTTTGTGCTGTTTTTAATATTTTATCACATTCACAAGTCCGTTATGTAACCCCAGGCACAGCATATTCCCTTGGTTAATATCCTTGTCAGTTTCATCCTCTCACTACTTCCTGGTTAGCTCCCATATCTCCTACTTCACAAACAACTGGTCAATGTCAATTTCGTCTAGTTCAGCAATCCCAGTATGCTGGCTGGGGTGATGGGAATTGCAGTCCAGCACATCTGGAGGGCACCAGGTTGGAGGAAGGCTGAGGACAAGATTCTTGTGCACGCACCACACTAAAAACGGAAACAGCTTTCTTCTTTTTTCAAGTTTTTTAAAAAATATATACATACATGAATTTGTTTATATCCATAACAACGAATACAAATGAAATGCTATCTCTAGGCATGATCCCGGTTTACCACTCAAAGGCATAAGGGGCTAGGTCAGGGGTCTGCAACCTGCGGCTCCGGAGCCGCATGCGGCTCTTTCAAACCTTTGCCGCGGCTCCGCTCCGGTCTGAGACTCCGCTGGAATGCTGGGGAAAAAAACCAAATATTTTTCCCCTCTGCGTGCCTCCAACCGGTCCAGTGGAAGACAGGAGGAGGGCTCCTGCAGGGAAAAAAACTTGGCAGCGGCAGCGGCACCCCCCCCCCCCCCGGAAGCAGGGACTCGAGCAGGCAGGCAGCGGAAGAGAGGAGAGCAGGACAAGGCTGCCTGCTCCGCAAAAAACTTTGCCGCCGCCTCACATATGGCCTGATTCTGTTGGCGGGGGCAGCCCGATTTCGCTCTTCTGAGCGACGCGGAGCGTTCTCCGCGCCGCTCTAGCTGCCGCCGCCGCCGCTGGAGTCAATGCCGGAGCCGCTGAAGCCGCCGCCGCCACCGCGTCATATCCAGCTGCTTCGGCGCGCTGGACCCCCACGCTATGATTTTGGCGGGGGAACTTTGGCGGGGCGGGGGAACTTTGGCGCGGCGGCAGCACCCCCCCCCCCCGGGCAGCAGGGACGCGAGCGGGTGAGCGGCAGAAGAGAGGAGGGCTCCTGCATGCGCCAAAGTTCCCCCCCCCGCCAAAAACATAGCGCGGGGTCCAGCGTGTCGAGGGACCAGCGCGGCCGGCTCGCCGCGGAGAGCACAAGCAGGCGAGGAGGCAGGTAGGCCTGCGTGAAAGCAGTAATAGTTATCAGAAAACAAGGGGGAAAAGATTCATGCACAAATTATTGGAAAACTAATAGCAATAGAACAAAATAATATCTCCATAAATTTATTTATTTATTAACTGCTTTTTAACCCTGCATTTCTTAAAAACAATCTAAAACAGGTTATAAAGAAGAATAAAACACAAATTACAATATCGCTGCGGGGATGGGAGCGAGTGCCAAAATGAAGGAGTGGGTCGGGACCGGGGTATCATGAGGGGCCGGGGGGCTCGGGGGGAGAGATTTTCATGAGTGGCTGTGGGCGGGGGAGCCACCGGGGGTAATTTGGTAAATGTATGGCCGGCCCAGGATTGAACCCCCCTGATCCCCTTGTGGTATTTTCATTGAGATTCTTCCCCCCCCCCTCTAATCAGGGCACAAATGGATCAGGGGAGAATTAAATTGGCTGGGGGGGATTACAATCAGAGTGCCTCCAGCTGTTGCAAAACTACAACTCCCAGCATGCCCGGACAGCCTTTGGCTATCCGGGCTTGCTGGGAGTTGTAGTTGTGCAACAGCTAAAGAGCCCCAGGGTAGGGGGAAGTGCTCTGTTTCCCAATCAGGGTGCCTCCAGCTGTTGCAGCTGCCCCTTTTGCCCCACATTAAAGACAGGCCTGAGTAGCACCCTCATCATCCACCAGCAACACCCTCCCCCCAGCAGTAGCACCCCCATCATCCACCAGCAAATCCTGCTGATGGATGATGAGGGGTGCTATTACCACATGGAGGGTGTTTCTGGTGGATGATGAGGGTGCTACTGCTGGATGGTGCTGATGACGGGATGCTACTGCTTGGGGGGGGGATGTTGCTGGTGGCATCCCATCATCCACCAGTGGTCAAGCTCAGACAGCCAGGCCTACAAAGAGCCAAAGAAAAAAAGGACTTGGTACTAATGAAGCATTGAATGAAATAAATGTGGTCACAGTACCCCCCACTCCCAACTCAGACAATTGCCCCAGAAGGCTACCCACCATGGCCGATGGTCTCAAAAGCCACCGAGAGATCAAGGAGAATCAACAAGGTTGCACCTGTCTCTCTCCCAACATAAGTCATTGTTGTGCCTCCAGTAGGTCAGACAGAGACCAGCCGTGCCGGAGTGTGTTTGGGGTGGGGTCAGGCTAACTGCAGCCTGACCCAGCTGGGCAGCCTTACCAATCAGCACCTACTCAAAAGGCAGGTCCCAAACACACTCAGATGCTGGAAGCAATTGTTTGTTACAGCTACCACCAGACTGCTCTTGATATTCCTGACCCCTGTACCTTTGATCTTCGGAACGACACTGACTACGCTTGTGCCTGACCCCTAACTGGTTTACGTTTGCTCGGTTTTGGACTAATATATCTTGGCTTGGACACGCGGACTCTTATAACGAGAACGGCTTATCTTGACACTGGGCGGATTTACGACAGTCATCATACAAGGTGATCAAGGCTGTTTCCATGCCAAAATGCGGTATTAACCTCAACTGAAATGGATCAAGATAATCAGCCTCATCCAAAAGTATCTGGAGCTGGTTCGCAACCACCCGCTCAAGGACCTTGCCCAGGAAAGGAATATTTGCCACCCGTCTAAAGTTGTTAAGATTTTCCAGGTCCAGAGAGGGTTTCTTCAGGAGTTTTTTCACCACCACCTCTTTCAGGTGGCCTGGGACCACTCCCTCTCGATCACCTCCCTGGCCCAGCTGGCTGTTCCCTCCCTGCCAGTTTTTATAAGCCAAGTGGGCCACGGATCCAATATGGAAGTGGTTGCATGAACCTGTCCAAGCACCTTGTCATTGTCCTCAAGCTGTACCAACTGAAACTCATCCAAGAAAACTGAACAAGGCTGTGCTCTGGACACCTCACCTGATTCACCTGGAAGTCAGTGGGCCGGTCTGCACAACTGCCACAGCCCACTGTGGCTTATTATTTCTTCTTTCTTGGCTATTCCTGCAGTTCAACATGGATTCCTGCAGTTCAACAGTTAAACAGAACACTAAAAAATAATAAAAACCTTTTTTAAACAAAAAAACAACCCTAGTTGGCATGATCCACCCTACTCAAGCACTTTTAAGTCCCATTAGTTTCAATGAGACGCTTAAGGACATGCTTAAATGTAAAAGGTGCTTAACTTGGTTAATGTGCTGTACATAGGGCTACCTTTATACCTAGTTCGGAAACTTCAATTGGTGCAAAATATGGCAGCCAGATTGGTCACCGGTACATCTAGAGGTGCCCATATTACACCAGCTTTAAAAGCATTACACTGGCTGCTAATCAGTTTCTGGGCGAAGTATAAAGTATTGGTTATTACCTTTAAAGCCCAACTTTTTTTTAATGACATTGTATGTTTTTATTGTTTGTATTTTATGTGTATTATTGTTTTTATGAATTGTTGTGAACTGCCCGGAGAGCTTGGCTATGGGGTGGTATAGAAATGAAATCATCATAATCATCTGAAGAACAGAAGCAAGCAGCAGGTTTACACAAAACAATTCATAACACCAGTGGTATGACTTGGTGGTCCCCCAATTCAACTACCAAACCTTTTTGCATCATCCGTTTTGCATCATCCAAAAACTCAGCAAAGAGATGCACGTCCACATCTTCTTCTGGGAGGTCATTCTGATTGATTGATTGATTGATTGATTGATTACATTTATACCCCGCCTTTTTTCCTGCAAGGAACTCAAGGCAGCTTACATAATCCTCCTCCTCCTCTCCATTTTATCCTCACATCAACCCTATGAGGTAGGTTAGGCTGAGAGGCAGTGACTGGCCCAAAGTCACCCAGTGAGCTTCATGGCTGAGCGGGGACTAGAACCCAAATCTCCTGAGTCCCAATCCAACACTCTCACCACTACGCCACACTGGCTCTCATTCTGATGCTTTGGGGGCACTATCAAGAAGGCCTCACTTCTCTCAGTTATCTATTCCAACCATTAACTTAATGGCTGTTCTGAGTAAATTAGTTGAAAGCATTATTAAAGATAAAATTAGTAAGCATATAGAAGGGCAAGCCCTGCTGAGAAAGACTCAACATGGCTTCCACAATGGTAAGTCCTGTCTCACTAACATTTTAGAGTTCTTTGAAAGTGTCATAAACATGTGGACAGAGGTGATCCAGACCGGTAGACACTGTTTACTTGAAATTCCAGGAGGCTTTTGACAAAGTCCCTCACCAATGACACGTGTGCAAACTTAGCAGTCCTGGAATAAGAGGAGAGGTCCTCTTATCAATCAGTAACTGGTTAAAGAACAGAAAGCAGAGAGCAGGAAGAAATGGTAAATTCTCCCAAGAGAATAAGAATGTCTGAGCACCTTTCACAGGAACTCAGAGAGCTGCCTTATACTGGGTCAGACCCAGAGGCGTAGCGTGGGGGGTGCAGGGGGGGCCGGCCGCACCGGGCGCAACATCTGGGGGGGGCGCTCGTACTCGCAGCTCTCTGCCCCTGCCTGGCTCACTCACTCTCTCGGAGTCCCGGAATAGCTTTCATGTCGTGTTTCCCTGCCTAGCCGTCCCCTCCCCAGCCGAGCGGCAGGTGAGGTCAGGCAGCTAAAATTAAACCCGGTTTTGGCTAGGAAGGAACAGCATCCTCTTGCCAAATGGACTCTTCGATCTGCTGGAGACCGGGGTGGTGGTGGTGATGATGGAGGCATTGGAAAAAGGGGGATGGCTCCCTCCGCATCTAAGGTGGGGCGGGGGCGGGGGGAAGCCGAGGAAGGAGCTGGAGTGGAGGCTGTAGTTCCTTTGGTCTTATCCCGCCTAGCCCTTAACCTGCCAGCCAGAGAGACAGAGCTACAGGGAAATGAAGACAGTTGCAGATAATATCGCTGCTACCCCTCAAGGCCCTAAGAGGGATTGGCTACAATATCTATGATGAATTTAATAGGGGAGGGGTTTTCATAAAGGCAGATAGCAAAGCTGCCATTAAAGGACTGTGTTCAAAAAGCAGAGAGAGCTAGCGAAAGTGGAGAAGACATGCTAGGCTGGACACCTAGAAAGTCACTGGCCAGCTTTGTGGAGAGGACTAATTTTTCAAAGCAGGAGCTGTGAAGTTCCCTGATATTTCCCCTGCTGTAAGGGATGGTTGTCCATTGTAGGACTAGAATTTCCTCCTTTTAAAATCTCCTTTTTGTAAATTTTTATCCTGGAAGACAATCTACTTGGTCACGAGTGATCGCCTGATGATGATGATGATGACGACGACGACATACACAAAAAAGTGGCCATCAGCTGGTGAACACTGGTGATATTAAAACCTGGGTGTCCAGGGTTTTTCCTTTGTGGATGAAAGAGCAATATGTGTGTGTGGGGGTTGGGAGTTGAGTAAATTGGCAGGAGAGGAAAGAGTTAGGCAGCTGCTTCTCCCAGTGTTCCTCCACTCATACTTGCAGCCTTTCCAAATTGACCCACAATCCATGTCTATAAATACTTATTACTGGTGAATAAATAGGATATACAGGGTCTTAAGCAGGAATGGAATAGGGAACTGGATTGTCCCATTTTGCCTAATCAATGGATCACTGCCTTGGTGTCTGTATCTGATGTGTCTATGGATCTCAGGTTGCATCTTATTCAGCAAAAACATTTGTTTCATCTCTTTTGGATGCTGTAATGTCTCTTTAATAAGGGTTTGTCTAAGTCGGCTTAATTTTTTCTTTTCAGCATATGTTTTGGCAATGCTTTGGGTTCTGAACAGCTACCTTGTGCTCAAAGGATTTGGGTGTACTTAGTAGGATTTTTGACTCCCCCCCCCCTTGAATATCAGATCCCTATGCCATATCAGAAATTGCTTTTGAATGTCCCTCAGTTTCAAAAGCAGGTAGTAAGCCATATGGCATAGAGGATATTAAAATGTAAGCACGGAGACCCCTTTTGCATGTGGAACTAGCTGTGCTATTCTTTGGATCCTAGTCATATAGTCTACCTGCTTCTGCCCCAAAATGTGTGAGATGGTTAACCCATCCCTTTTCACCATGTGTTCACCTCAGAAACATGCTGCAATTGCCCCTAGCGCCCCAACTTGTGAATCCACACATTTTTGGCTAGAACTGGGTACAGGGCAGGCCGCATTTTAGCATGTACCCACATTTACTGTAATGTGTGAAGCAGCCCTTAGGATGTGGAAATTCAGGATAGGATAACCAGTAATCTACCTGGTATCCTCCTCCTCCTCCTCCTCCTCCTCCTCCTCCTCCTCCTCCTCCTCCTCCTCCTCCTCCTCCTCAGTACTTGCCTTATTTGAGAGGATTTCATGGTGGAAAAGCAAAAACCAGGGACAACTCTGAACCATTTGGGATTTTTCTTTTTTGCTCCTTAACTATTATTCCTCATATTTGTGTTCCCCTCTGCTGCCCCTTTCTTCCAAGTAGTTCACAGCAGCATTTATCATCCCAAGAATCCTGTAAGATCAGTTAGAGTGAGAGGTGGTGGTGGTGAACCCAAGGTGATCCATTGAGCTTTATGTCTGAGAAGGCACTTGAACCCAGGTCTCTTTGGTCCAACTCCAGCACTTTATCCACTGCACCACACAGATAAGAGGCTTGGAAAACAGGAATGTGTAATGCATGTTCGCACTCAATAAAGTGTTTGAAAATAAACTTGTATTTAGATGCATTTTACTTTAATTACATCAGTATTTTCATAACAAACAATACATGTGCTTAGGGGGTAAGGGTTTCTTTAACTAATCTAGTGGAAGAGACTCGAGTGCTAAAATCCACGGGTTAGGGGGCGCAAATTACTTGCCTTGCCCCGGGTGCTGACAACCCACGCTACGCCACTGGTCAGACTGTTGGTCCATCTAGCGCAGTAATGTCAACACTGACTGAGAGCGGTTCTCCAGGGTTTCAACTGGATTCTTTCCTAGCCCCAACTGGAGATGCCGGGGATTGAACCTGAGACCTTCTGCATCATATTTAAACAGTTAACCACTGTTGCTCACCAGTATCAGCACAGACAACTTAGTTTTCCCATTCAGCAGAATTGGCTTGATGCGCCCTTGAATAATTAATAGAAGTAATTTTATGCTTTATTATTAAGCCAACTACACAGCTGGATGAAGCATCCAATGAAGGTTTCTATGGGCAGTACGTAATGAATTCTGCAATATTTCCCCAATAAATTACTTGGCGCTTTGGGTAGATTATTTACCCAGCGCTGTTTATTGGGAAATGTCACTGCCTGTTTTAGAAATTCAGAGTTGCACTATCAATTTGATGAAGCTGGGTCAGATATCTCTAAAAGGAGGAATGTCAGATATCTAAAAGGAGGAATGTCTCTCCAGGGGGAGAATGCCATGCACAGAAGGGCTCCTCGCACAAATAAGCAGAACTAAAAAGCAGTGCTTTATCGTGGACATACGTTCGCATTTGTGACATCAAGGGTTGCAATCCTATGCATGTTTAGACGGGGGGGGGAGTCCTACAACTCCCAGGGCTCCCCAGCCAGCATGGCAGGCAAGTGCAAGGCTGCTCCGCATCTCTACAGCGAATGGCCTGATGCAATGCGGTGTAGCTGTGACAGCAGTGACCCATTTGGCTGGAGGCAGCAGCAGAAGGGAGGGTTCCACCAATGGGGAGCCACTCCGTGCTTTGTGCTTTGTGTTCATAGGGTCAGTAACACAGCTAGGGTTGGACCTCGGTCCAGTCCCCCACAGCCCAGGGGACCCTCAAATGCCCACTCAGAGACTGGAAGGTGACGAAGGTATCAAAGGCAAGCACTACCGTATTTTGTTCCTGTAGTCATAGATTTCATAGATCTGATAGAGTTGGAAGGAGCCTACAAGGCTATCGAGTCCAACCCCTTGCTCAATGCAGGAAACTAGAGGAGGGGTCTCTCATCCAAGTAATAACCAGGCCCGACCCCGCCCAGCTCTCCACGCTCAGACAAGCTGAGCCAGAGTAAGCCACAGGCCTGTATTATCATCATGATGGTGCTATGATTTAAGTGAGTTTAGAATGCAAAACTGCACATCCTCAGAGGATTTTTGTTTTGTTTTGTTTTTTTAAAATCAGGGTTGGCAATCTGTTTGTTTGCAATAATGTAGAAGCGCTTCTAAAGCACAGAATGGTGGTTGGGGTGGGAAGGGACAAAGAAATGTTAGTTGTGTGCTTCCAAAGTGAATACACAAAGCCATCTAAAGGGCGGTGGGGGAGGGGGACTCTATAAGACCATTAGGTCCGGGGTCTAAAATTCCCTAGCTGTACCATTGTAGGACTCTGGCTTTTGAATCTCAGCTTCCTCCTGGCCTCACTTTTCAGCAGCAAAACGGAGCTCTCTTGTTTATTCATGAACGCAATTGTGTGCAGCGGAGGATTAAGCGAAGCACTTCATAAGCTTTGAACGTGGGCCAAATCAATTCGCCACAAATGGGAGAGCTCTCCGTTGAGATTCCAACAAGTGGCAAAACGG
Source organism: Shinisaurus crocodilurus (assembly GCA_021292165.1). Lineage (NCBI taxonomy): Eukaryota > Metazoa > Chordata > Lepidosauria > Squamata > Shinisauridae > Shinisaurus > Shinisaurus crocodilurus. The sequence continues at coordinate 270,877,699 of CM037879.1, read as the reverse complement.
TTGTTCCTAGGTTTGGTGGTTTCGCTTCACGCCCTCACAACAAACAGGACTGGGTGTATTCTGGGAGTTCCAAGCAAGCACCGAATATGCTATCTGGTGCAACAAACAAAAAGTCAGTTCGCTGAGAAGCCTTATCTAAACCTCAATATAGATATGGATTCTGACAACCTATTTAGGGTGCAATCCTACACTTGTCTAAACAAAACAAAACAAAAGGCATTTTTCTGTCTAAACGTGCGTAGGATTGTGCCCTTATTTATACTTATTTATAGGAATGTCTACCCTTAGCCAATAAGTGCTCATATCAGCTTAGGGGCAGAATCGTTTGAAAACATTCAGACCAAAAGAAGCAGCACCATATTAAAAACAGAAGTAAAAACAATAAAAAAAAAAAAATACTCAGAAACCACTAAACATCACTCCAGTCACATTTTAAATCCATCCATATCTGTAAGTGCTCAACCTTCCATAAGTGCTCAGTCTTCCAACAATACTGGGCTTAGCCTTCCAGCGACACCTCAAACCACTCCATATATCCATAAGCGCTCAGCCATCCAACAATGCAGCAAATGCCTTCCTGAAAAAAAGTTCTTTACCATCTTCTTAAAGCAGTGTTCTCCAACCTTGGGCCCCCAGATGTTTTTGGCCTACAACTCCCAGCATGCCCCAGCCAGCAGAGCTGGCTGGGGCATGCTGGGAGTTGTAGGCCAAAAACATCTGGGGGGCCAAGGTTGGAGAACACTGTCTTAAAGCAATGCCTGGTGAGATTTTAGTAGCCAGATGGGTGGCTGAACAAGCTTTCCAGCTGTGGGAACACAGTTGCATTTTTACTGTCCGGCATACCTCCTCGCCGCCCATCCCCCACGCTTGTCTGTGCCAAATCAATCATGTAAAATATATTTATGCAAAATTTGCTTAGTCTGCATATAACATACATAGCTAATCGAATTTGAAATACCTTAGCACAGAATGTTGATCTCTTTTAAGCACACAAAGCGCTGGTTGCAACACAGGGATGCTTGCTGACATCTGCTCCAGTTTCTTCGAGCCGAGGTACGCTGCGGCTGCTAGGAGGGAGAAAGGGATTTCTACAGTGCAGTAGCATCCAAGGCAGGGGTGGGCAACTGTGGGAGATCCGGGAGCCATTTTTGCCCCACCCCACCCCCACGGACCACCCCCATATACACCCATAGGTGCCGAAAAATAAAATATAAATTTAAAAAATTAAAATGGAACTCACAGTGGCTACAGAGCATTAAAAGGGTCAAAATTAGCTTCTTTGCATGGTAATTTTGACCCTTTGGGCACTCAGTAGCAGCTATGGAGTGCTAAAAGGGTCAAATTAACTTGCAAACAAGCCAATTTTGACCCCTTGGGCACTCTATAACCAAGACCGATGCCCTTATTTAATTTTTTAATTTTGTACTGAATATGGGGTGGAGGGTGGCGGGAGGAGGCAGTGGAGCTACTTCTAAGCTACAGATGGGGGAGGATTTTGTTTGGTTCCTTCGGACTGTGTGCTTCTCCGAATGTTGTGACACGCTTCTTGGCTCAAAAATTGCATATAAGCACCCATATATTCAGGAAAGTTGCATACAAAAGTGGGTATTTTAGGGAAAGTTGCATATGAAAATAAATGTGTGGGTTGCTGTTGCTGTGTTGTTGTTGTTTTAAAAAATGACAGACTGATGTGGAAACCGGATGAAAGAAACTTATAGTTAGAATACACGCAAAGCTGACATGGAACCGAAATTAGTGTAGCGACTGACAGAGAGGTCTCAGACAGCCTTCCCTGACCAGGTGCCTTCCAGATGTGTTGGACTGCAACTCCTATCATTCCCAGCCACTGGCCATGCGGCCTGGGAATGATGGGAGTTGCAGTCCAACACATCTGGAGGGCACCAGGTTGGGGAAGGCTGGTCTCAGTTATTCTTCAGGTCATGCATAAAATGTTCTTCTTACAGCAGCCCGGTCTCATTAGTGCCCGAGGTCTACCAGGTGCAGGAAATATGCAGTTCTTATTAGCCACGCTGAGCCCATTGGATGGAGCGGGTTCTAAATATAACCAGCTAATTCAACCGAGGACTCGACGGAAACAAGATGAAAGTGGTTTGGAATGGGAACCATAGGATGACTTAACACAGTATTTTACCAATCTACCCACCTTCCCTAAAATGGAGTCATTACGTTCACTTTGATTTATTTGCAGACCCTATAGTTTTATTTGCCTCAGTAAGGGTGCAATGTTATGCATGATTAAACAGAAAAAAAGTCCTACAACTTGCAGCATTCCCCAGCCAGCCATGCTGGCTGGGGAATGCTGGGAATTGTAGGACTTTTTTCAGGCTAAATGTGCATAAGATTGTGCCCTTGTAGGACTTTTTTCTGTCTGAACATGCATAAGATTGTCACAAAACACCCACCGTGCTAGACATCTAGAAATGTTTCATCAGAAGGCAGTCATACCATGTTACACCTACCCATTACTACCGCCAAACAATGGCAAGCAGAGGATGGTGTCCTTGCAGATGATTCACATGAAACATAACTGAACCTACAAGCCCCTTTTAAAAATCACTCTACCTCACTGTTAGCAAAAATAATGGAACATAATCAGCTGGTGATAAGTTTGGTGTAATGTTTGTCCAGTTTAGCCCCAAAGAGTTTCATTCATGCCCTCATACCGTTGAGGTTAGATTATAGGCAATCTAACTGGGGTGATCTTGATCAGTGTCCTAGAATGTCCTAGAAGAGTGCCCTAGAATGTCCTAGAAGAGTTTCATAGAATGTCCTAAATGAGTGGTCCTAGGATGAGTGTCCTAGGATGTCTTAGGATGAGTGTCCTAGAATGTCCTAAATGAGTGTTCTAGAATGTCCTCGGATGTGTGCCCTAGGATGAGTGTCCTAGGATGTCCTAAATGAGTGCCCTAGGATGAATGTTCTAGGATGTCTTAGATGAGTGTCCTAGATGAGTGTCCTAGAATGTCCTAAATGAGTGTCCTAGAATGTCCTAGATAAGTGTCCTAAGATGTCCTAGGATGAGTGTCCTAGAATGTCCTGGATGAGTGTTCTAGAATGTACTGGCCTGTTTTCCGATAGATGTTGCTCACATTACATGAATGCACCAGCATCTGCATTGGCTTCTTACAGTGCAAGCCTATGTTCAGAAGTAAGTCCCATTGAGCTCAATGGGGCTTACTCCCATGTAAGTGAGTATAGGTTTGCAGCCTTAGGTGTAGTTCAGAGTCCTGGATTGGCCAATATAGCCCTACATGGCTTGGATTTTATGTACCATTGAGATGGATTTCTGGAGCTGAGGAAGAGTGGAACTCAGGGTTGGTCAAGGCATTCCTATTGAATAATAAAACAGCACAACGGGAGAAATCCATTCATCCCTAATCATGACTTGCTCTCCTCAAATGATAAATATGCATGCATGAACCAGCCCTAAAATTCTGTAGCTAGAGTATCTCAAACGATCTTACACACTGGTCTTTGATCATAAATACCAAATTATTGTACTGCTCTTGAATTGCACTAGGAGCCACTGCAGAGAAATGGATGAGAAAATTTAGGGTATACCGGTGAGCGTGTTCCCCTCTGAGGAGTTGTATTGGGATCAATAACCGGAAGACGAGGAGTTAGTGTGAACTGTTCCTAGTGCCCAACACAGGCCTTTAGTTGAGCCATAAAAACAACAGATAATTGTTAGGCCTCAATTCCCATGAGAAACCCAGCAGCCTGGCAGGGACCTCGGCAAAAACATGAGCTCACCAGGTACCAGTCGCTGTGAACTCCTTGCCGCATTTCTGAGATAAGGAGGAGTGTGTATGCTTCATAAGCGTGTAATTGGGATAGCTGGGTCTTCACCCTTCCTCCTTTCCCCCGCCTGCAGCTATTGGCAGCCTCTGAAACAGGGAGAGAGAGGAACTTTATAAAATCCTTAGCTTGTTAGGCTAACTTTGGCTTTCCGCTTAGAACCAGGAGCACACAAGGTGCCTGAGCAATTAGTGCCCTGGAGCAATGTCCATCGCATTCAGGAAGCCTTGTGACCGGAGGGACATGTGTGTGCTTTCTTTTGTTTGTTTATTAATAATCTGCATCCCTATTTCATCAACGAACTGTATGTTATCTTTGACACAAGTGGTCCTGTTTCATCCAGATCATCCTCAGATCTGAAACTAAGGTGGTGCCTTGGCTGGACCAGGCCACTGGGTTAATACAGGAGTAGGTGGTCACAGTGTGAATCCCTCCAAGCCATGAACCCCATTAGGTAGGTTATGCATGCCTGGTACTGAATTTTTATTTGAAAGTCATTGAGCTCATTGAGCCTTCAGGCTGGGGTGGGCTAGACACCCCAGCGAGTCAGTAAAACTCTGACGATGGAGTGGATTCCCACATGCCACCTACCTCCACGGAATCTACCTATGGAAGCAATGTCAGGAGCAGAAACACAACAGCAAATGCTCGATTGGTAGAAAAGGCTATCACAACAAATCATAAATAGCAAGAAAATTATACCTTTCACTAAGCGATTGTCATGTAGAAGACTATAGTTAATGTGGGTGGTGGGGTGGGAGAGAAATAGGAAAAGCCTAAGGCAGCCAGATGGCAGGAACAGCTCGCTGTTCAGGCATTCACTGGAACACGCGAGGGCTCTAAGAAGGTAGAGAGTCCGGGCCGTGCACACTGGCCTTGCCCACTGCAAGTTCCAGCATGCTGGCCCCGTATCCTGCAGTCCAGCCTTCGCCATGTCGAATCAGCAAGGTCTAAACCGGAGCTCTACCCGCGTTCGCTTGAATACAAGTAGAACTCTCTGCACAGTTGCAGACCCTGCCTTATCAGGGTCCCCCATCACGCGGAGAGTTCAACGCGGCGAGGTCTGAACTGGGGGACGCGGTGCCAGCGTGCCCAGAGATGTTGGGGGCAAGGCCAGCAGCATGCACAGCCCCAGCCGCCTCCCCACTTCACATGTTCGGTTGAGTATCAGAGCAGGGCTAGAGTCTCAGACCACAGAGTGCTTTTCGCTACACCAAAGAGCCCAGAGAAACAAAGCGTGGCCCCACAAAACTGATTCCTGCCTGTAGCTCTGCGATTCAGCCCAAAGCCAATCACTGGCAAAAGGCGAACTCTGAGGATCAGAGTCTCTGGTCCGGCAGAAGCAATACAGCGGAGGAAAAGAACTGTCGTTGGAGCACACCTCTTTGCAGGAAAAGAGGTGGCCATCGTGGCCAATCACGATGCTCCATTCTGGTTTATTTATCATTTATAAAAATTTATTTATTTATTCATTCATTCATTCATTCATTTTCTGTACCGCCCAATAGCCGAAGCTCTCTGGGCGGTGTACAACAATCTATACCAGTGTTCTCCAACCTTGGGTCCCCAGATGTTTTTGGCCTACAACTCCCAGCATAGCTGGCTGGGGCATGCTGGGAGTTGTAGGCCAAAAACATCTGGGGACCCAAGGTTGGAGAACACTGATCTATACAGTTCATCATTCAATTTAGATTTCAGGGTGGGGTTTATAAGCAGTGGAGGCTGGTGACTCCAATGTCAGCAGGGCCACATATCCACTCTGGATTTTACCCCAGACTTTTAAGGGATAAAAGTTTTGGGGATAGGGTTCAGCACCATGGATAGCACCTTTAGAGTTCAGAATACAGTCCGGCGCCGACATGCAGCCCCACTGACATTCGAGTCACCAGCCTGCACTGGTTACTTGACATTAAAAAGTTGTTTAATGAAGCAGGACAGTGGTAACAAAATAGCAGATAAAATCCACAAAAGCCGACTCGGTTTTGCACAGGCGAGATGCTCAGGGAAATATAAACATTTTTTGCCTGGTGTCAAAAAGATTGCAGCGTTGGCACCAGGCAAAACTGCCCCCTCTGAGGAGGGCATTCCACAACCGAGCACTGCTGCGGAGAAAACCCCCTCCCTTGCAGAGGAGTAACAAAGCTCAGCGGAAGAAGACTGTAGAGCAGTGTTCTCCAACCTTGGGTCCCCAGATGTTTTTGGCCTACAACTCCCAGCATGCCCCAGCCATCTATGCTGGCTGGGGCATGCTGGGAGTTGTAGGCCAAAAACATCTGGGGACCCAAGGTTGGAGAACACTGCTGTAGAGCAGAGGCAGGTCGGTATGGTTTGTTGCAGAGCTCCAAGAGGAAGTTCAGTCCCTCTGGGCTGCTCCACACATTACATAATATTACATAACAAAACTCCCTGGGGATTTCCACAGAGTATACACTCCCCGGGGAGAAGAGGCAGCCAACCCTGGCTCTCCGACGTTTGTGTGGGTGGGGGAGGGGGGGGTAAGAGGGAGGCACTCCAGATGCCAAAAGGAGATTTATTTGTAGGACACGATCCTCCTGCCCCCTCCATGTGGTTACTGTCCCCAGAAAGATCTTAGTCATTTGCACAGGGCTAATGACTCAGCATCGAGAAGCAATTGCCATCGCCCCAACAAGCAGGGAAATGCTGTTCTTGCCTTCACACTCCACTCGCAAAGAAAAACAGCTCTGCGCTGGGAATGAACAGGGATATGACATCATTTCACTTCCCACGGGGGGGGGGCAGAGGTGGCATTGACCCCATGTGCACTATTGCTTTCACGTTAGGAAAACGTGTCCAAAGCCAGATTGTTGAAGACACCAAATATAACAAAACAAAAAGGTTGGAAAGAAAACCTTTTGGAGTCCTCTAATGTGCCATTTCAGGATCCTAATGTGGCCAGCATCCAGGCAAGTAGGGAGTGGAGAAGGAGAGCTTGGCAAATGTGTGGGGCGCCCTTCTAATTTATGCACTGAGAAGGTAGCAGAATCGTTTGCAATCAGAATGGTAATTTACAGCCTATCTGCAGTTCCTCTCTGTCCATAAATACATCTATATTTTTACTCATTGTATATTTAACGTGGACTTATATAACTAGTCAGATTCAGGACATGTTCTTGAGACTGTTTGAAATCTTAAATCCAGATTACATGTCTGGAATTACATAATTCCAGACTACATCTGTACGTGTAATATATATCACACAGAGACACCAATTCCTAACAGCCCGTCAGATGGTAATGTGACCAAGAAACCAGGATAGAGCTAGTCAAATATGAGCAGGCTTGATTCTCACTCGCAGGGGCCTCCAGGGTCCAGGACCACAAGCAGACTTGGTCTCCCCCAACACACACACACAGAGTGTTACCCCTGAGAGTAACTCTTACTTTTTGCCATAGATGTTAATGGTTGCGCTTCATTCCTTTTTTTTTAATTAATAAATTTTATTTAGTTATTATAAACTACATACAAAACTGTAAAACACAAACATACAACTAAAATAAATCATGAGGTACACCCCCCACCCGCCTAGGTACCAACTAATATACATCCATCCCCTTAATCAATTAAATTCCACATTCCAAAAATATAACTTATCCTGACAAGGCATGCTCCCCTTCCCCTTTATTAATACATAGTCTAATAATTGATTCCATATATCCATAAAATTATTCTTCTTTAACTGTCCCTTTTTGCATTTGACACTACAAGTTAGTTTATCATTTAGGGCTATATCCCAAACTTCCTTATACCAATCAGTTATTAGAAAAACATGTTGTACTTTCCATTTCCTAACTATCATTAACCTAGCCGCAGTTAACAAGTTTACAATTAGTTCCTTTGCTCTTCATTCCTATGGGGAATGGAAAAGTGCTGCGTTTGGGGACATTGGTTTACGGAGGGCAAAACTTTCCTTCCACGCATCCAACATATTGCTTAGTCCAGCCCTTATTGACCAAGAGCTTGGCACTTGATACACTCTCCCTCTGCACAATGGGTTTGCCGATCATAAGGGCAAGAGGCACTTAATACACAGGAAGCAGCCTCATACCTGGGCAAAACATACGAGCATGCCCTGTTCGCAATCCTTAGTGCAAGCAGGAGAACATGTTCTCCGAAAATGTTCACAAATTCTCGAACATGCGCTCATGTTTTAAAAATACACATATCTTGCTGAGAAAAAAAGTTTGCAATTGTACAACTTCTAAAATGCACCATTTCATGCTTTAGTCTATGAGAGGAATTTGGCAACTTTGGGAATTTGTGCAAATTTGAGTTTGTTTTTGTGCAACTTTCATGCTCGATCATATTCATTTTGCAGAATTTTTCAAAACGAATAGAGATTGCAACCACGAGTGCACATCGAGGAGAGATGATGAGCAGCGAGCTGATGTTTGGAGAACATGCATGCACATTGTTTGTTCGCACATCCCGTTAGACCATTGGTCCATCTAACTCAGTACTGTCTTCACTGACTAACAACAGCTCTCCAAGGTTTGGGACAGAGGTTTTTCTTAAATCTACTTGAAGATGCTGGGGATTGAACCTGGGACCAGTTTGCATGCAAACCATGTGCCCTTCCCCATAGTCCTTTTCCCTTTCCCTTTGCTATTCCAGAACAACTATCATCACTGAGTTCCATTCTCACAAACATTTAGATAAAATTTAAACCATTCCGAACTTCAGGATACATTCTCAGTCTCCTTTAGCCCAATTGGCTTCTCTTTTATTCTTCCACATCTATCCACATAATATTCTACATTCACAAGTCTGTCTTCATGTCTAGTTTCTGACAATACACTTCTCAGTCATTGCCACTGAAACAGTTCAACAGGAGAAAACTGAGTGGAGAGAGAAAGGTATTTAGACTGTGTTTTGGGAACCTGCAAACATTTACCTTGGCAAAAGCTTCTCCCAGGAACTGCAATGGTGAAAAAACACAACATGGCTGCCTTAAGTATGCCAGCTAGAATATCATTACCACACCAGCAGCAAGTAGATCACCCCTCCTCTCAGAACTATTTGCATGTTTACAACTCCCTACCACCAACTGAGCTAATTCAAACTATTGTCTAGCAACCAAGTCACCTTACTGAAGATTGAATTCCTTACATGCCTGGAGCAGCCCTGGGTGAGGAGCAATTATTGCCAAGCATAGCAGAACAAAAGGTGCAATTATTCCTATTTGTAATTGCACAGGGAAGTTATCACAGGCTACCTTTTATCTAGAACAGACCTTCTTTCTCTTTCCCAAGGACTTATAACAAACAAACAAACAGGGCAGACAGAATTAAATACACATTAAGAGGTTTACACTATTTATTAGTTTTGGAGAGCTTACATTTATTATGCTGCCTCCACAGTATAATTGTGGTTGACAGAAAGAAAAAAAGAGGGAGCAGAAATTTATGGACCAGGGAACTAAAAGTTCATTTATGCATATTCATGCAGACAAGATAACCATGGAGAACAGCTCTGGGATTATGGCAACAGGTTCAGGAGACGGGGATAGCTGTGTCCAGAAAGGAGATTGCTACCTTAAAGAATTTTGCCCAGACAGAGAGCAGCAAGAGCAGATAGACACGCACTGCCCATTATGCAAGGGCTCACCCCTCTTTGTAGCCCACATTTCCATGCATGTTCCCACCACTGAGTCGGCAACTTGCTAATAATAAATAACTAGGGCAGTGTTCTCCAACCTTGGGTGCCCAGATGTTTTTGGCCTACAACTGCCAGCATGCCCCAGCCAGCTACGCTACGCTGGCTGGGGCATGCTAGGAATTGTAGGCCAAAAACATCTGGGCACCCAAGGTTGGAGAACACTGAACTAGGGGGAAGAGGGGGATCAGTCTGACTTATCTTCATTGGAGGCAAGGATAACCAAGAGATGAATCTGGCCGTAAACATCAGAAGCGATGCTCCAGTTCTTCTGCTGTTGCCATGGGGTCTTCAGTGACATGCATCATTGTTTTATTTATGTATGAAAAATGTCTATCCTGCCTTTCATTGCATCTCCAAGGTGGCCTAGGCTTCTGTGTCTTCCTTTAAGATAATCTTCGGAGATCCTATTTCTCAGCCAGCCACTACATTCAGTAAAGTTGGTGAGCACTAGAGGGAGCCCCTTAAATGCACCCAAAGCCCACAATATAATAGGAATATTATTTACCATCAAAGGCCATGAGAGAGCAAGCAAGTTTAACATTGGTACCCAGAAGGATAGCAGGGTTGACACAAAGCCAATGTGTATGGGCAGGGAGCTCCAAAATCAGGACAAAACCACAGAGAAGGCCCCGTCTCTGGTAATCACGCACCTTCCTTCAAAAGGCGGAGGCCCCTGGAGCATGGCCTTCGGCTGGAGATCTCAGCAGGCTCAGGCAGGAAAACGTGATTCTTTCGTTCAGCCTTCCCCAAGCTGGTGCTCTCCAGATGTGTTGACCTGCAACTCCCAGCATTCCCAGCCAGCATGGCTACGAGTTGCAGTGCAACACATCTGGAGAACACCAGCTTGGGGAAGGCTGCTTTGGATACAAAAGGACACCAGTGGCACACAACATTTGAGAAAGACAGGACCTCTTAACTGCTCCAAGACCATTGGCACCATCTCATGAGAGGCAAGCGGCAAGTACGACCTGCTGGATGACATCTATGGAACTACATTTTCTGTTTTCCATCAGAGGTCTCCCGTCCAATAATGACCAGGGCCAATCCTCTTGGCTGATGGGATCTGACATCAGCATCGCCTGAGGTGTCAAAGCTACAAGCCCTGACACATGGTTAGACATGCACTGTTTCATCGCTATGGCTGTGATAAAGACCTGACACAGCCTGTTTGCTTTAGCACCATCCTGAAATCAGACCCTTTCATTTAAGTATCTTCCCTGCTGGAAACAGACAGCTGCAGGCAACAAGGGAACAATCACACCCGATGAGTTATTGTATTAGATGGTCAAGAACTCTTCAGCAAAATGAAGATTTAGGATGACAACTGCTCTTTTTTCAACCAAAAAAAAAAAAAAAAAGCACTGGAGAAAAGAATAATTGAGAAGGAAGTCTAGCCTTTCCACTAATATACGGGGGGGGGGGGCTGTTTTTGTTTTTTAAGTTAATTCTAGATCAAATAAAAACAAAATTAGCATGGAAAGAACAAAATTAGCACTCTCCCTGCTATGTGTGTGAGGAATATTAAAAAAGAGAGAGCCTAGAATGGTGCATAAGAAGCTGTCTTACACAGATTCAAACTACTGGTACATCTAAGTCAGTACTGTCTATTGCAACTGGAGGTGACTCTCCCAAATCTCAGGAAAGGGTTTTTTCCCAGGCTTGCTACCTGAGGTCCTTTTACCTAGAGGTGCTAGGGAATGAGCCAGGGCCCTCATGTATGCCAGACATGTGCTCTGCCGTGGAGATCCATGGTTTTTTTCACTCTCCGTAGGACTCTACCATGTGGTCTTGCTGATTGTGTAGATCAGCCACTAGGCTTCTGTCCATAGACATGTTGTGCCCATTTGGTCCATTTGTGGGCCTGGCATCGGCATCCAGCATTTTTGGGCAGCTACTGGGGCTCCAGGGCTAACCTGTGCAACCACCTGCTTTGAAGGGTGGTCATGTGTTCTACTTTACAAGGGAAAGTCCTCTATTTGAAGGTGTCTTCTATTTGATGGGCTTCCCAGTCCAAATCTGGTTTAAAGATAAAGAACCATAAGGAGAAAGGGAGTGCAGCAGCCTTGAGATTACCCATCCATCATCAACAGTGAGCACTTGGACAGCAGACTGAGCAGGTACACGGGTCACCTGGTCACAGTCTTTCCCCCTATGGTGAGATGGATTGTATTTCTATTTAAATTATGGTAATTACTTCTAAATTCACCTCTATACATATAAATTAACATATGCAAATTCTATGCAGATCTGTCCTCTTTTGACCTCTTTTTGGGTGATGCAGAAGTGGTCACCTCACTGCTTTGGACCTGCCCACCTGCCCCACCTCTGGGGCCCAGACTTATGAAGTGGTGGGCAGCTGGGAAGCTGCCATTTAAAATGAACATCCAGAACCCCACCCCTGCCAAAATTCCACCACTGAAATTGCGGCTGAATTTGCCACAGTGGCAGCAAAGAAGCAGCAAATTTGCAAGGCAACATGGGACAAGGGAAGTACATGCCTCGTTTGCTAGCAGAATTGCTCTCCTGGAAGCCACCAAGGAGTGCAATTCTGCTTACAAAAAAGCAGCATACTTTTCCATGTGCCCATGTTTACTTGCACAATTGCCTTTTTTGCTGCTACCTAGCAGTGGCAAGGGGTTGCCAAAAATGGCCATGGGGCCACAGCCTGCAGACTGCATGTGGCCCACCCCTCATTTAAAACACAGCAACAGCAATGTCAGTGCCGGGGTGGGGTATCCACTCTGGCTTTAGTCTCAACTTTTAAGGAGCTGTCCAGTGGATGCTGGAACCCACCCACCCCCGGTTGGCACCCTGGATAGCTCCTTTAACGTTCAGCCCAAAACCTGGAGTGGATACACCACCCCCTGACACTGGAGCCACGAGCCCCCACTGATTGCAGGTAATTACAATGGTGGGCAGTTTACAGCCACTGAGGAGAGGCACTGATGTCACAGACAGCCCACCAGGAGGCGATCTGCCAGGCATTCCTTCATACCTGGAGACGGCCCTGTCTGTTTGTGACGGTACATGCTTCTTTGTGCCATATAAGACCTCCCATTGCACGTGACTGGGGGAGGACAATCATATTTCATTCTGAACCTTAAAGGAGCTATCCGTGGTGCTGAACCAAAATGGGTTCGGCAACATGGATAGCTCCTTAAAAGTTAGGAGCAAAATCCAGAGTGGATGGGCAGCCCTGCTGACATTGAGGTCATCGGCCTTCACTGCTTAGTAGAGTTCTATTGTGCTATTCTGAGAGCAGCCCAAATTTTGAGGAAGCACCTTGGGATGGTTCAGCATGAAAAAGCAGTGTGTGGGGTGGGGTGGGGGTGGGTGGGTGGGGAGATATGCAAATGCCCACAGATTGGTTTTGCAGCCAAATACTATTCCCTTAATAGTAGGAACCATGTTCCTGCAATTAACGTTCAGTTGGAAACAATTTCATGGGAATGTTCTTTCAGCTCCTTGCTACTATAGCACACCAATATTGACACTCCCCGAGAGAAAAGCATTATTCACTTCATTGACACGACTTAAGGACGTGGAAGGGGGCATAAAATCATTCTGCCAGCCATTTGAACTGGGAGATTGCAGCAGGATACACCATCTTTCTGGATGCTGAACAGGGAGGTCCCTTGCTCGTAAATCATCATCAGGCGATCACTCGTGACCGAGTAAGATTGTCTTCCGGGATAAAAGGAGGAAATTCTAAAAAAGATTGTGTAGACTCTAGCGATGGGTCCGTAAGTGACTGTGGAGGCCAATTCTAGATCCACACAGCTTCCCACAGTGAGGACACAGGTTACCAGATGGAAGATGGTCCTGTAAAGGATTCATTTGACGTGCTTTTCGCTTAGCACGTTTCTCCCTTTCACCTTGCACTCGGGCTTCTTCAAAGTCCATGGAACCTTTGTGAAAGGCCAACCTCCATTTAGATCGTTCATGGGCCAGAGCTTCCCAGTTTTCAATGTTTATATTGCATTTTTTTAGATTAGCCTTATGAACATCTTTAAACCTCTTATATTGACCACCGATATTCCGCTTTCCATCCTTGAGTTGGGAGTAAAGTAACTGCTTTGGGAGACGGCAGTCAGGCATTCGAACAACATGACCGGTCCACTGAAGTTGGCGTTGAAGGATCATTTTTTCAATGCTAGTAGTCTTTGCTTCTTCCAGTACACTGACATTTGTTCGCCTATCTTCCCAAGTAATTTGCAGGATTTTCCGGAGGCAACGTTGATGAAACCTTTCAAGGAGGTGGAAGTGACGTTTATAGATAGTCCATGTTTCGCAGGTATACAATAAAGTTGGTAGTACAATGGCTTCATAAACCAGTGTTTTGGTCTTCTTACAAATATCCCGATCCTCGAACACTCTATGTTTCATTCGAGAAAATGCGGCACTTGCGGAGCTCAGACGATGCTGGATTTCACTGTCGATGTTAGCTGTAACAGAAAGATAGCTGCCAAGATAGAGAAAATGATCGACATTTTCCAGTATTGTCCCGCCAAGCTGGATAGATGGCATCACCAAAGGATTGGCTTGCACTTGCTGATGAAGCACTTTGGTTTTTTTGATGTTAAGTGAGAGACCAAGTTTTTCGTATGCTTCTGCAAAAGCATTTAGGATAGTTTGGAGATCATCCTCTGAATGTGCGGAGACCACATTATCATCAGCATACTGAAGTTCCACAACAGAGGTTGTAATTACCTTACTTTTTGCTTTCAGCCTGCTGAGATTAAAAAGCTTCGATATATAATTCCCACACCGGTGGGAAGTTTCCCCTTGACAAGATGTAAAACCATGGCGATGAAAATGGCAAATAATGTTGGGGCGTAAATACCGTAGCAACAGCAACAGAAGATGGATGGAGAATTGGGCTGTTCTGCATCTGTTCCCATGCAGGGCACATCCCATCCACCTGCAAATGGGAGAAATCTTGCTCTTAGGCAAGGAAGCAAACATGATGGACACTTAGTAGCCAGAGGCATTCGAAGAACAGGAGAAACCCTCAATGCCGTTAATTTTTCCACAGGTACGACAGCCTTCCCCAGTCTGGTGCTCTCCAGATCTGTTGGACTACGACTGCCAGGATTCCTGAACACTGGCCATGCTGGCTGATGGGAGTTGAAGTCCAAAATATCTGGAGGGCATCAGGTTGTTTCACTGCCTTGGATCTGCAGTAACTGTATATAGAAGAGTCCGCCACAGCTTCTTTTGCAGGAAATATGGCCCCAATCCTGCAAGCATTTATTAGCTTGCAAAGTGTTTATTACAATGAGTTCAACAGGCAACATTTTTTTGACCTTCCAATTACAAGCAACTAGTAGCAAACATCTGCTGTATGGTGGCAGTTATATTCCAACACACTGGGAGACACACCAGGTTGGGGGAAGCTGTACTATGACATCATTGATATGGCATCATGCAGAAGACAGCATCAGGAAAAAAAAATACTGGGGGCAGGAAGGACACAGAAAGGGCAAAGTTTATTTCTGGGCCAAGCTTTACCCCACATGTTAAGTTTCTGACAGAGAAACGCCAGTTAAAATCAATCCTGTACTGAACTGCTGCTCAGGCATCAAGCACAGCAGAAGAGCCCTGCTGATTCAGACCAAAGGCCTATCTAATCCAGCAACATGTTTCCTACAGCACCCACCAGGATGTGAAAGAACATGAAAGCAAGAGCCTTCCCCTACTGTTGCTCTCCCTTTGTCCCCTCACCAACCCCAGCCCCCAAGCATCTGGCATTCAGTCAGTGGCAGAAAAGGGCAACTAAAATGATCAAGTTGCTGGAGCAACTCCCCTATGAGGAAAGGTTACAGCAGCTGGGATTATTTAGCTTAGGGAAAAAAAGGCGAATAAGGGGAGACATGATAGATGTGTACAAAATGATGCATGGTGTGGAGAAAGCAGATACGGAGACATTTCCCCCCCCTCTCTCAGAATACTAGAACCCAAAGAGGTCATCCAATGAAGCTGATTGGTAGGAGATTCAGGACAGATACAAGGAAGCACTTCTTCACACAGCACATAGTTAAACTATGGAATTCACTTCCACAAGATGTAGTGACGGCCACCAATTTGGATGGCTTTAACTGGGGATTGGACAAATTCATGGAGGACAAGGCTATCAATGGTTACTAGTCCTGATAGCTATATAATACCTCCAGTATCAGAGGCAGTATGCCTATGTCCACCAGTTGCTGGGGAACATGGGTGGGAGGGTGCTGTTGCACTCATGTTCTGCTTGTGGGATCCCATGGGCAGCTGGCTGGCCACTGTGTGAACAGAATGCTGGACTAGATGGACCCTTGGTCTGATCCAGCATGGCTCTGCTTATGTTCTTACGTTCTTTTATTGCTCCTGAACACAGATGTAGAATAGAGCCACGGAGGCTAATAGACCTCTCCTCCATGAGTTTGCCTTATCCCCCTTTAAAGCCGTGTAAGGTAGAGGCCATCACCACAACTTTTGGAAATGAATTCCATACATTAATTAAGTGCTCTGTGACCAAGTGCTTTCTTTTGTCTTTCTTGAACTTACTGCCCAGCCATTTCTATTATTATTATTATTATTATTATTATTATTATTATTATTATTATTATTTATTAGCATAACATTTTGTTTTATTTCAAAATAAAGTCAAGAAAATAAAGGGTACAAAAAGAAGAAGATACATAATAATAAATCAAGATCACTAAAGAAACAATGGAATTCACTAATTTTAATTCTTAGTCTATAACCAATGTGATCATGGAACATCTACAGTAAGACAGCCTAAGTAGGAGCTCAATAACCAATGAAAGAGTAAACATACAATTTATACAGCATATGAAAGGACTGTGTGTGAGTGTGTGTTGTTTTGTGTGTTTGTGCATATTCATCAGAAAAAGATATAGGCAACTGTACTTGGCTGGGATTTGATCAAAAGTTTGAAGAACTTCAGCACAAGAAATAGATGGAAACCATGGTGCCATCATATCTTTCTTAAAGTTAGGATTCCTTGCTTGCTGCACTTGCTGAGCAGTTTATACACCGTCATAGTTTCCCAAGTTTTATCAACCCACTGCTCTTTAGCTGGTTCATCGGGTGACCCTAAAAGTGGTGGTGGCAGGGGGCACCCGCCCCCAAGAGGATCATCAAGTGTCCCCAGTGACTGTAGGGCACCTCCAGGTGGACACCATACCAAGGAAGCTGCCAACATAAGAACCTTGCTGGGTTGGATCAAAGGTGCACCTAGTCCAGCAAGCATACCATTCCCAACAGATGCCAACCAGATCCTTCTGTTCCCAGCAGATGCCAGCCAAAAGCATGCCAGCAGGTCACCAAGAAGATGCCAGCCATCATCTGTTGTTTGCCTCTCAACTTCTAGCATTCAAAGATCTCCTGTCTCTGAGCATGAAGGCTTAATTTAGCTCCCATGGACTGATAGACGCGTCCATGACAAATGTGTCTAGCCCTTTAAAAAGCCATCTAAACTTGTGGCCAGTGCTTGGGTCAGGTGTACTGCAAACAGGTAGCAGAGGCAGGGCCAGTGTCAAGGGAGGGCATGGTTGGGCACCCGCTGAGGGACCCTACCCTAGCAGGGGCCCACTGACAAGACCCCCCTGGAGTTGCTCATCCTGTTTCCCATTGCAATTTGCTTGTTCACCTGCCTCTTGCTCTGGCCCAGGACAGCAGTGGTGGTGAGAAGGAGGAGCAGTAGACGCCACTGCCTATTCGCTCACTGGATCTCTGCCTGTCAAGCAAGCAAGTGACAGCAAAGAGGAGGAAGAGGAAGAGGAGCAATAGCAACTGGTGACACTGACGATGAGAAGGTAGACTTGAGGGAGGTAGACGTTGAGGGAGGGGGGCCCTTCAGGGTGTCTTGCCCAAGGGCCCTCTAAAAATTGGAGCCGGTACTGAGCAAAGGTCCACCAACCAGGCAGGGAAACTGGCAAGAAAGAAAGAAGGAAGGAAGCATGAGAGGTGGCAACTATGCAAGAGTAGAATGCTGTTCATGTGAGGCCTAAAAAGTGAGGAAGGGAAGCACACTCACCAAGATGGTCGAAAAGAAGAACAGCTGTGATGCACTAGGAGGAACTCATACCTGGTCCAAAAAGGGCTCTGCATATACCTGATCCCCTATTGAAGTAACTGAGCATCCCCATCTGGGCGTGAGGGGGCCTTCCCCACTGACACTGGTACTTGAAGAAGGGAAGAATTCATAACACAGGGCGCAATCCTTTCATAGATTACATAGATCCTATGATCTATGTAATCTATGAAAGGATTGCGCCCTGTGTTATGAATTCTTGGAAGGAGAATTCTTGGAAGGAGAAAAGTTGGAAGGAGTCTACAAGCCTATCGAGTCCAACCCCCTGCTCAATGCAGGAAACTAGAGGAGGGGTCTCCCATCCAAGTAATAACCAGGCCTGACCCTGCTTAGCTTTCCACGCCCAGACAAGCTGAGCCAGCGTAAGCCACAGGCCTATGCAAGTTTAGACAGAAAAAGGACCTACAACTCCCAGCATGCCCAAACTTGCATAAGATTGAGCCTTTAGAAGCTCAGCTCTATAAAGTTTCTAGATCTTATGACTCTGGAATGCATCTTATTCAGGAAAGAGAGCCCCATGTAGATAAAAAATAATAATTAAAGTTTGCTTTCCGAAGTGACATACAAGCTCAACTTCTAGCAATACAGAAGTACCTAAAATACAGCAAATAACAAACTTCACGTGTAGTTTTGTAGACCTTGATGAGCTGCATACCTGGAGCTGCACCCAATTGGATCACTGAAGGGTAATCCATCACACCACCTTGGTCTATGTTCCAAGCATCCTGCTGTGGCTCCTTTTAATTAACCCAGGCTTCTGAGAGAGAAGACTGAGTACCGTTGGCCTTCTATTTAACATCCTTCGTGGACAAAATTGATAATGGACATTGCCAGCACCAAACTGATTAGTGAATTTATCAATATAAATCATTCGGCAAAAACTCATTTGTCTTAACAAGTTTTCACATCAACGTTCTCATTAGTATCCCATTTCTGGGAGGCTTGCAGGTGGATAGCAGGCCTCCGGACTTATAAGGTGAAGAGCAGAATGAACAAGAGTCCTGAAAGCTTTCAAAGCAAAGGACTCCCTGATGATCGAGGGTCATATTATAGAACAGGGGTGAGAAACCTGTGATCCTCCAGATGTTATCAGATTCCAACTCCTATCAGCCCCAGACAGCATAGCCAGTGGTCAAGGGTGATGGGAGCTGTAGTTCAAAAACTGTCTGGAGGGAAGCAGGTTTCCAGTCCCTGTTATGGAACATTAAAAGGAAAGGAAAAGCAGAAACGCATTATATTATTATTATTATTATTATTATTATTATTATTATTATTATTATTATTATTTCTATACCAGCCAGCAGCCAAAGCTCTCTGGGCAGTTTACAAGAATCAATAAAAAACACAACAATACAATATAAAATATACACAATAAAAACATTATAAAAATTTAAAACCAAATTTTAAATGACACAAGCTGCTGAACAATGGACATCATCTCACCATCTATTTATTTGTATGCCGCTTTTCCACAAAATTGTGCCCAAAGTTACTCACAACATAAGATACGAAGAACAGTAAATATAATTTACAACATATCTGTGAAGGAAAAAGCGTCAGAGTTTCTTGCACCACACACCCACACACCTCCACACATGTAAACAAGTATAATCCCAGCTGGAGGTTGGGAATCCCATGCAAATGTACATAGCTTTCTCTGATGGCGCCTCAGAGTCTCCCATGGCAGTTCACAGCTATTTGCATGCAAATGCCCCAAGCACTCTGTTCATGAGCAAAGAGCCACCCCTCCCCTAGCCCACATGAAGTTCATCCTGATTGGCCAAAGACAGCTGGGCTACTGAAAGGAGGGGTGAGGGGGAATATATACTGCTGCTGTGGCTTCTGGTTTGGGTTGTTGTTGTCTGCACGCTTTCGCAGGAGTAGGGCTTTTTTGCTGAGGCAAGGCCTGAAGAGGACCAACCCCCAGGTAAAGAGAGTAAGCGCCTGGGTAGTTATATAGTAAAAGAACTAGTTTTTGTTATTTTGTAGCTCTACCAGGGATGTTGAAGAGTCCTTGGTCTCGAGTCACGAGTCGAGTCCTTGGTCCAAAATGGTGACTCACGAGTCACGAGTCACTCCCAAAGCTGACTCCACGAGTCCCTATTAAAATCAATGGGGTTTTCCCCCAACAAAATAAGGCTACTTCAGATGTGTGGCTTAAATAAATTCTAGGCACAAGTGTGCCTTTTTATTTCAAAACTCTGCAACTGATTTTGGCAAGAACAGACCAGGCAGACAAACCCAAAATAACCAGGCAGGCAGAGGAGGCAGGGAACCCCAAAGCAGGCAGGCAGAGGCCTTTGTCTTGGACAATTCAACTGTTGAACTGGTCAATAAGAGACCAGGCAGGCAGAGGAGGCTGGGAACCCCAGACAGGCAGGCAGAGGCAGCCAAACCCAAAATGTCTGGAAGGTTGCATTTTAGAAAAATGATTTTAAAAAATAAACTTGCTGTAGTTCCTAAAACTTATCCATGTTGCATTTCAGGAACATGATTTTTTCTAAATGTTTGGCCCCCATTCTGAAACGCTGAGATCTCATCACAATTCCACCATCACTGAACACCCGCTGCACTGGTGATGAACTTGCTGGAACCAGAAACACACTCATAGCAGCCACACAGAGTAATTTCAGGTCCTTCTTCTGCCTCTCCCAAGTACGCAACACACAAATCAAAATAAATCTTGACACACTGTTGGGGCTGCACTCCTGGTAGCCGTCCATAGTGGCCAAGCAGTGGCACACCTCACTTCCATGCGCTCTTCGCCGGCAATCATGCTCCTCTCCACTCCTTCTCCTTGAAGAGTCCTTGGTCTCGAGTCCCGAGTCGAGTCTCGAGTCCCATTAAAAATATTGGGACTCGAGTCTGAGTCGAGTCAGAGGGGGGACTCAGTCCGACTCACGAGTCGAGTCCTCGAGTCCGAGTCCCCATCCCTGAGTATGTACCAAAGTGTCTCCCCACCTTTCTCCCTCTTCCCTCATTCCCCACCTTTTATTGTAATCTGTTTACCTTGAATAAACTTTCCTGGTTTTACCCCACACAGTGTGTGTGGTTCCTCTGTGGTTCAGTGCTAAATCCAGTGTATAGACAAGGGCAAGGCCCTGAGAGAATCAGTGGCAAGATGGCAGAGCTAAGGCTGGCAGTTTTGCACCTTTGATCTCTGGTCTTGAGTAAAGGACCGGCTGGCAGTCCTTCACAATATCAAACAGTCATAAATGTTGGCAGATAAATACATCACAGAAATATCAGTACATACAATATCCAATTAAACTGTACAAATAAATTAATCTAATCCAACAGTTGGGCACTAAACAGGAGAGAGAATAAAGCAGAATAGAGAAATATAAGAAATACTCCCTACAAAATTAAATAAGGGTGCAATCCTATGCATGTTTAGACAGAAAAAAAGGCCTACAAGTCCCAGCATGCCCCAGCCAACCATGCTAGCTGGGGCATACTGAGAGTTGTAGGTCTTTTTTCTGTCTAAACATGCATAGGATTGTGCCTTAAATCTCCATTCCACATGGGTTCTCCACAATTAAGTCTACAAACATTGGTTGGCAGCCACACCTCTCACTTGTGGCAATGTGGCAGCCTTCCTCCCAGCTCTCACCCAGGTCTCCTCTCATAGTCCCTTCCCCATCTCTCACCCAGAGAAGCAAAGAATGCCAGAAGGGATGTATGAGAATTTCATTCCAGTTTGCAAATCACTCGAAAATGATACATTCACAATCTCAAACACAGACATGAATGGGAGTGCACATTCTCCAGACACATTCACAAATTCCCAAACGTGCATGTGTACTTGAAAAATGTACAGCTTTCTAAAAATGCACAACTTTCTCAAAATGTGAAAAATTCCCGAACTTGCACACGTACATGAAAAATGCACAGCTTTCTCAAAATATGCACCTTTCTCAAAATGCACAACTTTCCCCACGCGGACGAGCTGAAAAACAGAGTGCAAACGAGAACAGGAGCAAGCCAAACCGAACTTTGAAGTAAAGTTCAGAGAATTTCCGTGAGCTTCGAGTATTCCCGCTTCTCCCATGCTTAATTGCCAGTCTTCCTTCAAGCCCCACCACATACCCACAAAGTTCTGACATTACTCAGCCTCTCTCCACCAAGCACGGCTTCCAGCAGTCATCCTCAGGCAGCCGCTTCATCAGGCTCCAAGAAGGCAGTGGGGTGAGGCAGGTGGAAATGCTCTGTTAACAAATTGAGAAGTAGCAGCAATGGCAGAAGGGCCACGGCTCAGTGGCCAAAGGCTGGCCAAGTGGAGCATTTGCTGGGCCCAACCAGAGGCCCACTGAAGACGTTTGAGGAAGCTGGACAAAGCCTTCAAAACAAGTGATGGGGAAACTCCCCCTGGATTTGAATGGGTTTGGTTCAGATTAACCCAAGCTATCAGGGAATCGCTGTTCTTCCCAGAACCAATTCAATTTCCCAAAAAATCCAATGCCAGTTAACTGATATTTCAGGAGCACTTGGGAAAACTACATTTCCCAGGAGCTGCCTGCACCTGGTGCACTGTGCATCATGTCAGGCACCAAAGGGGTGCATTCCTTGCATTCCTTCTACTTGCCACTGCCACTTCTGGAGCAGCAGCAGCAGCAACCAGCAAGGAAGTGGGTGGAAGAAAAGTTGGGGAAGGATTTTTAAGGATCATTGGTGAATGGATGGTGGTTTGGAGGCTGGTTAGTTGGGAGGCCTGGAATTCTCCTCTAGCTCAGCTTAAAATCTTCGCTGGAGAAGAATTCATGGGCCTTAGATATGTCATTGCTTCCAGAGCCAAAGACTCAGAGCAATGGGGATGAGTCTCTACCTCCTCTACCCAGCTCAGAGCAGGGTAGGAGGAAGGGGGGTTCCCTACAGGTGCTCCCAAGTACCCCTGAAGTGCAGCATAATGTCCCAGTCGAGGCCTCCATCCCTCCACTCAAGAGAGAGACGCTCATTTTAAGCTGTTGATACTTTTATAGGACAATTATGCTCAGGCCTGGCACCAAGTTTAATGGGGGCCCTGAGCAAGGTGATCTCTAGTGGACCCCCTCCTCTATCTGTGCTCCCCGCAGGACTTGCTTAACAGACCCAGAGTGATGCTACATCAGGGATATCGTGCAAAATTAATATGACAGCTAGATCCAGCTGTCTAGCTGCTCAGCACTCCAAAGAGCATGGGATCAGGGGTTTTTTGTGTGTGTTTTTTAATGACCAACCCAGGGCCAGGGCAGACATCAACAGTGCACCCTGCCAGGATATTGGGGCCCTGGCAGCTGCCCAACAATGCCTGGTGCTGGCCCTCATTATGCTTTTCTAGCATATCTTTAACCAAAAGAACATCCTCATTGTATTTAAATAATTGCAGAGCAGACCATTCCAGACTAAATTAATACATCACACACAGCATGGAGAGGAAAGCCTTCAGCAATGTACAGTACTAGCAGGGACCCACAGGCAGCAATCCTTTATGTGAGAATCCAGGAGTTACAAATAGACAACAGTGCTCCTGTATTCATCTTGAAATGCTGGAGGGAATTACATGATCCATACTTAGTAATACTAGCCTGCAAACACTAGTAATTGTGGTCTGGGCGTTTACACTATTCATGGAATATCGGTGATGTTTTGGTATCAGGGTGTTTGTCATTCATCTGTTTTATTTAAAATTATAGATAGCTTTTCCATTTAAAAAAAACAACAATGCAAAATGTGGAACTACCATTTTAAATGGCAAATACGATAATGCAAGAGAAACAGCATAAAAACCAACTAACTAAGCCAACAAGCTGTCATACAAATTGCCAGGTTTCCAAAAAGGCTTGTGAGAATTTAAGAAGCCTTTTTACTAGCGATGTGCATCAGATTTGGATGAAGCCTGAAGCCAGAATACAATAGGAGCTCTTTGGACTGTTTCTGTTGGTTCCTGGGGTTAAGCAGGTTTCCCTTCAAAGCCACCAGGACCGAAGCTGGGCCAGAACGAGGGTTCATTACCGCTTTGTGCTTGGAGACGCAGATGTTCTGCCTTCTCTCCAAGGAGCGTCTTTCGGTTTGGTTTCTCCAAAATGCTGATGATCGAGGGGAGGGCAGGAGTGTGGTTGAGTGACCATAGATTGCTATTCCTCCAATACCACCAGGCTTCACTACAAAAAAAAGTCCTGAACTGATTTTTAATCATCATAACTCCCTAACCCCCACACCTGTCTTTCTGAAATTTTGCAGGTTTCTTGCTTTCGGACGGCACCTCTATGTGTGCCATTTTCATACAAATTGCTTCCCAAAAAGACCAGGAGGGAGGGAAGGGGAAGCAAATCACGTTACTCCCCAAGAATTAAATTAGAGGATTCCCCTTCCTCAAGAACCATTACACCGATCCTTCTGAAACTTTGCAGATTTCTTACTTAGGGACACCTCTAGGCTGCCCGTAGGACAGAGAAGCATTCCAGAGGAATTAAGACTGGTGGCAGCTGCAGCTGCCTTGCCCGGTGCTTATCTTCAGAGTGTTGGGCTGCACGCCGGCGCATCTCCGCTGCTGCTCACGCTGCAGTGCTGCCACCCATTCCACCCTCCTCTGATATGCACCAGGCAACACTGCCCAGAGCTCACTCAAACCTGGTGCCAGCCCGACGGGAGAGCCAGTGTATTATGGCATCTAGAGTACTGGACACAGGCTGGGAGGATCAGGATTCCAGCTCAGCGGATTTGTGAGGATAATAAGCCTATACGACCTCAGTCGAGGAAGGGCAACATACAAGTCCAACAGAATGATGTAAAATCTCATCAGCCCGTTTCAGTGTTGCAGTGACTGTAAAGGCTGGGCCAGGGTAATCACACAGTAATTAACTGGGTAATCAGCTCCACAGTGAAGTTAGAACAAAAGGCTCCCTCTCATCTCTCATTTTCACCTGTTTACATGCCAAGCCCAGCCAAGCTCCGACTGGTTTCTGCCTGCCTGCTCCTATCGGCTTCACATCTGAGAGAGGAAGAGGGCTTGTCGGGTTGGCTCTTTTCAAAAAGTGAAGCTCCATCCCCAAATCCCTTGCCTCCTTCTCTTCGGTTCTGCCCAATTTACCCTTCTGGCGAACGTGATAGATTGATCTCCGGCTAATTAGTCCAGGAGCTTGACAAACAGTAGAAAGCGTGATCCATCACTGCAATTTTACGCTCTCATTTGTGCCTATGCTTACTTAACCCAGGGATGGCCAAGCCAGGGCACAAGTACCAAGTGGCAAAGGTGGCAGATCTGGGGAGGAGCAAGACCACCCGGGGGCTGCACTGCCTGACTAGCTTCAAAGCCGCTCCTCGGTTCCGATGGTTGCGACAGCAACAAAGAACCCAGTTAAAAGGATCTTGGGTAGCATCTTGGGCTGAGGATCCACTCCACATGCGCAGGAGAATGAGGTGGCAGAATGGATTATACCACTTCAGGCTGCAGGTGTAGGGGGTGTATTCTAATGCTTCCTCCATATGAATATAAAATGCCTGGTAGCATAAAACTGGCACAGCAGGGAGAGAGCTGGGCTGAAACCATTCTCTTCGATGTGTTGTTTTCTATTCGTAGGGAGACCTCATGTAGAAGAGCATTCAAAATGGTGTCTCCCACCTGAAGTCGGAAGTGGTGCAGTCCACTCTGCCACCTCAGCTTTAAGCTAGACAATGACGTTATCCTGCTGCATTTGCAGTCTAGACCAGAGAAAGACAAGGCCTGAGACCTTGTAGAGGTACAACCAGTTGGAATAGACCAGCCCATGCCAACCTGGTGCCCTCTTGCCATATTGGACTACAACTCCATTATCCCACAGATGGGGTTGTAGCCCAACACATCTGGAGGAAGCCAGATTGAAGAAGGTTGGAGTAGACCACCCTGGGCTGGATGTACCAATGGTCTGTCTCTGCGTAAGGCAGCTTGATATCTTGGTCAAGTGCACTTTTTGCAGTGATGGGGACAAATTTGTTTGCACTTTTGAACTAATATGTGAACTGAATCTTGGTTCTCCTTCGAAATTTGCACCTCTTCAAATTTTGCAATGGAGTTCTCCTATATATATATATATATATATATATATGAGGAAAGTGCACACAAATTCATACATTTGTGAAAACAATGTTAAAAATGAATTAAATTAGGAACATTGATTGCCAAAGAATGTGTATATTAGGCAAAATTGTGTTTAAAAATGTATGTATTAGGAGAAATATGCACAAAAATGTAAACATCTTTTTTTAAAATCTGAACATTCAGGACAAACCAAACTTAAGATTGGAAAAATGAGAAACTGAGAAAAAAACCCAAAACTGACAGATTTGTCCATCTCTAGCTGTAGGATTAGATTTCTGCAGGTCTTTAACATTTTATTCCAGCTCTTGTTAATGATATCTGATGTACCAGGGGAAATACATCTATCTATCTGTGTGTGTGTGTGTGTGTGTGTGTGTGCGTGCGTGCGTGTCTGTGTGTGTGTGTGTGAAGAAAATTCTTTCTGACTGCAGTGATTAAAAAAAACCCCTCCTGATCTAAATTCCCCATATTAATTTTTCATCTGAGCGTAAAGCTAATGCAGTTCCTTGTTGCCATAACTGTTCCGCAACGACTATCTCAACATTTCATTCATAGAGCAGGCCAGGATAATCCTTGGGATAGGGGCTGGTATTATTCTCTAGAAATTCCATTAGCAGGTATTGTTAACTTGCATTAACTGGAAATCATGGCCAAGCTGAACTGATTGAGAACAGGCTGTGCTGCGGAAAGGGACTAACACCACGTAGCTCCCTGGATAAACAGAGCATTACAGCAGCCAGGTCAGTACCTAGTAATCATCCTCCACTCATCATGTTGATGGGCAGGATAAAATTGAGATGTCACATTTCTAGATTCATACCAAGTTCTTGATGATATGAGTTCATAAATATGAAGCTAAACAGCGCCTTCTATGGCTTTTGGGAACCCTTCCCCCCCCCCCATAATTTATATGAATTTTGGAAAAGAGGGAGATGAATCGCTCCAGGTGATGCATCGCTCCAGGCGATGCCAGGAGTCTGCATGAACAAAGACCTGCCACCTGTCCTTCTTCCTCCTGACTCTGCCCACTGTGCTGCCTCCCTACCACAAACCAGATCATCGGCTGGTGCCTCCCAATCCCATGCTCCAATTTTATATATAGCCATTCTGCCATTTGGGAAGAGAGTGGGCTTTTACGTGTGGATGCTACACGCAGGCGGGATCTCGCAACTTGGCTCTTCCTGGCTGCTGTCCTGTTCCTCCCCCTTCATATCAGGGCTTCTTTCTTTACAAGGGCAGGGCAGTGGGATGAGTTTGTTCTCATTGCACCCATGCATTTAGATCAGGGGTGGGGAACATTTTTCGGCCTGTGGGCCACATTCCTTTCTGGCGAAGCTTCCAAGGGCTCTTCATGCTGGTGGTGGGTGGGGCCAAAGCAAAAGTGGGTGGGGCTAAGGTGGGCAAGATCACTCTGCACTCACTTTCTCTCACATTGGGAGCCAGCGTGGCGTAGTGGTGAGAGCGTTGGACTGGGACTCGGGAGATCCGGGTTCTATTCCCTAACTCGGCCATGAAGCTGACTGGGCGACTTTGGGCCAGTCACTGACTCTCAGCCTAACCTACCTCACAGGGTTGTTGTGAAGATAAAATGGAGAGGAGGAGGAGGAGGATTATGCAAGTCGCCTCGCGTTCCTTGCAGGAAAAAAGTTGGGCTATAAATATAATTAATAATTGATAATAATAATTAATAATATCCACACAACACACACACACACACACACACACACACACACACACACACGTGTGGCTGTGTGTCCTCTTTTACAGAGAACCATCCTCTAGAGCAGTGTTCTCCAACCTTGAGTCCCCAGATGTTTTGGCCTACAACTCCCAGCATGCCCAGCCAGCAGAGCTGGCTGGGGCATGCTGGGAGTTGTAGGCCAAAAACATCTGGGGACCCAAGGCTGGAGAACACTGCTCTAGAAGGGCTGTCAGAGGACTGTCCACTATTTTGAAGGTGTCCTCTATTTGAAGGTCTCTCCAGTCCAAGTCTGCTTTGAAGCTAAAGGAAAGCTAAAGGCCTTGAAGTTGCCCATCAACAGCTCCTGGGCAGCAGACTGAGTAAGGCATACGACAGGTCAACTGGTCACAGTCTTTGACACTATGTGGAGATGGACTGTATTTCTATTTAAATCATAATAATTCTTTCTAAATTTGTGTGTATATATATATATGAGCATATGCAAATGTTATGGCAGCCGGTGTCTTCTTTTGTCCTCTTCTTTGGCGACGCTTCCCCTCTTTTGGGGCAATTCACAGGTGGCTCCTCTACCATTCATACGCACACATGGGGCAGTATCTAAAGGGGCTGTTCTGCCTCCACCGGTTCCGATGCACTCGCGGGAGCAACCACGCACACAATGGGGCTTTCACCAGGGATGTTGAAGAGTCCTTGGTCCCGAGTCCCGAGTCGAGTCCCGAGTCTTTGGTCCCGAGTCTAGAGTCGAGTCTAGAGTCCGAGGTCCAAAATGGTGACTCGAGTCGAGTCCCGAGTCCCGAGTCACTCCCAAAGCGGTGGCCCATGGAGGGAGCAGGAGGGTCTCCACGAGAGGAAGAAGAGCTGCCCTTCCTCCCGCGGAGACCCTCCTGCTCCCTCCATGGGCCGCTGCCGCTGCCGCCCTCACCTCGCCACCGCCGCCGCCCTCACCTCGCCGCCGCCCTCACCTCTGCCACCGCCGCCGCCGCCGCCACTGCCCTCGCCGCCGCCGCCCTCACCTCCACCTCCGCCGCCCTCACCTCCACCTCCGCCGCCCTCACCTCGCCCTCGCCGCCGCCGCCCTCACCTCCTCCTCCTCCTCCTCCTCCGCCGCCGCCAACCTTGTCGCCATCGCCGTAGCACACAGCACGCCGCGTCACGCCGCCAGCGCCGTCGCTCTGTTTTTGGCGGGGTTGCTGTGGTTCAAAAACAGAGCGACGGCGCTGGCGGCGTGACGTGGCATGCCGCGTCACGCCACTAGCGACAGCGCTCTGTTTTTGGCGGGAGGAACCACAGCAACCCTGCCAAAAACAGAGCGACGGCGCTGGCGGCGTGACGCGGCGTGCGATGGCGACGGCGATGGCAACGAGGTCGGAGGAGGAGGAGGAGGAGGTGAGGGCGGCGGCGGCGGCGGCGGCGGCGGAGGAGGCGGAGGAGTCCTTGGGCATAAATTATTGGGACTCGAGTGGGACTCGAGTCAGAGGGGGGACTCAGTCGGACTCACGAGTCGAGTCCCCGAGTCCGAGTCCCCATCCCTGGCTTTCACGCTTTAAAATAACCCCAGAGATAAACAGAAATGCTTGTTTCCAGATCAGGATAGGTCCGCTGAGCTCCCTTCTGCGAGCTTTGCTGGCCTGCCCCCATTCTGGAAATGAGCGTTTCCACTTGCTTTGGGTTATTTTTAGAAGTGCAAAAGCCCCGTTGCACAGGCCGTCACGGGTGCACCGGCACAATATATCCGCAATGCGTAGCACACACATACACATGCACAAAGAGGCCTTGTCCCCTGCCCAGTGCAGCAATTCAACTTGAAAAGAGCCTTCCATCGGAACCCTTCCATTCCAGCTGTGACACACACCACACACACACACCCAATTGCCCCCTTAACTATAATTAGGCTTGGGGAAAGCCTCCCATTTGGTGTCAATGGAAAGCTTTTTCTCCAATCCTAATTGCCGGGCAGGAGGGCCAAGGCAGAGGCCACAGATTGGTTGGCGCTCCCCCTCCCCCATGCTGCGCGCGCACACACATGCACCATACATCAGGCCTGTGGCTCACTGCTGGTTCAGCTTGTCTGAGCGTGGAAAGCTAAGCAGGGTCAGGCCTGGTTATTACTTGGATGGGAGACCCCTCCTCTAGTTTCCTGCATTGAGCAGGGGGTTGGACCCGATGGCCTTGGTACTTGTAGGCCCCTTCCAACTCTATGATCTATGAAATCTATGAAATCTACGCGTGGGTTGTTGGTTTCCCATTCCTAACCAAGATGTCCTAACTCAGCACATTTAATAGCTAGGATTTTTAATTTTTTTAAAAAAAAAAATCTTGCACATGCAGTGTCGAGAGAGGTAAAGTCTGTGTAAACGGTGAGCTTTGCAGAAAGAACAAGAACAAAGGAAGCAAAAGGTAGCAAAGAGAGAAACAGAACATGGGATCAGAAGACTACAGAAGTAAAACCACGTCTCAAATGGGCAGTGACTGATCGAGAAAGCGATCTTGAGGATGTGGTGGGCGGCTCCGTGGGAACATCAACGCAAGCTGCGGCGACGGGAGTGGCGAGGACACCAATTCCACACTAGGGATGATGAGATGAAGGACTGGAAATACAACAGCCAGGAACTGTCATCCCTTTTACATAAATCTATGGCACTGCTGCATTTGCTCTGCCTCAAAAACAATACTGAATTGCTGGTGAGGTGCAGAAAAGGGCAAACAGGGTTTGAGCGCTTTCCATACGAGGAAAAGCTAAAGAAACCTCCAATGCAGTTATTTTTCTACTGCTATGAGGCCTTCCCTGACCTGGTGTTCTCCAAATGTGCTAGATTACAAATCCCATCATTCCTGGCCAGCACGGGTTGGAGAAGGCTGGGCTAAAGCATTTGCAGCATTCAACCTGGTGTGTAAATAGTCAAAATAAATATTGACTCTGTGGGAGTTGTAGTCCAAAACCTCTGGAGGGCACCTCCGATATGCACCACCTCTCAGTAGCCCTCATCTCCGACCTGCAGAACAACTTCATTAATGCAGTGATGATACATTCTGGGAAGACAGATGCCCAGCCCTAATAGACGTTGGCATATTTTTGCAATCTACCAAAATATTGGCAAGTTTCTGCAACATACCTTATGTTGTTATGGCTTCAGCAGAAACAACTAATAAATTTGACCTGACTTGAAACATACCATAATATCCTCCAGGGAACAGACTGAAACCGCTTCAGTCACTTCTGTTCAAGGTCAATCTAGACTTTTACACGGTGCCAGTGGAACCAAAGGCATCGTTTGTGAGTAGATAGTACCCCATAATTCCTCCCACTTGTTGTGGGCCATGCCGTCTGCAGAGGAGTTTGAGAAAAAGAATCACATCTCTTGAGACGGCACCTCCACCCCGGGACACCAGGAGTTCAGGAGGGAGAGAGGGTAAAAGCCCCGATCTTATTAAGTAGTGCTGAGTGAAAGAGACTTACAGGGCCAATGTCACTTACATGTCAGACTGCATCTTGTTGATTTATTACATTTTTATGGTTCTTCGCTGCTCAGAACAACCTTGTGAGGTAGGTGAGGCTGGCTGGGACAGAGTGACTGGTCACCCGGTGGTGAGTATCTTTTATGATTTGAACCTGGTATCTCAGGTCCTATTTCTAACTGTTAATACCACACCAGCTCTCAACAGCTGCTCCTTCTAATATTGACTTCAGGTGGTTGAGTGTGAACAGGATTGGACCAAAACTGGCCCACTGAGAAACAAGAGAGAGGTATTGGCAGGCTTGGGGGAAATCCCAAGGTTTGCAGAAGATTTTTTATTTATTTATTTTTTAACATAAGGGGGCAAAAAAAAAAAAAACTGCAGAGGAAACCACAGCCCCATGAGGACTGACCATGCTTAATAGCCACACAGTGTGGAGTGTCAGTTGGAAAAGAAAACAGAACACTTGTGGGAATGTAATGACCCGCTTGAGCTCTTTTCGACTTATACTATCCTGGAGAAGGGCACGGCTGGCTGGCTGGCTGGCTGGCTGGCAGGAGCCCCGGATTATGAGCACACCTGCTAGGAGGTGAGGATATACTGCAACATTTTGTTGCAGCCTCACTGTGTGTCTGTGATTATTTCTCAGAAGCACCTCTGTTTCCGGCCAGGTCATTGGCCCCTCCACACTGAGAGCAGGATTACAGGTGATACGTAACACGTGACCGCTGCTGAAAATGGCAGCCCCGCAGCCCCGTAATGTGTTCGGCAACTTACCTCGTGCCCTCTTGTCATCATGCTTAGCATCTCCCCATCCCCACTAGCAGCCGCCAGTGATTTGTGGGGAGCAGAGTAGGAGATACACACCGTGCTTAATGACACGAGGACCAGAGGCAAATTACACTGAGGGTTGCATGGATTTTGTCACATCCATTCCATCCTATGTCTTGCAGATTGTCAGGCATTTTTCATTCTGTCGTCTGCTCAGTCGATGGAATTGGATTATTTGATTGATTGATTTGATTTGATTTTAAGGGATGCGCGAGAATTTTGTTCCTGTTTGCAAATGTGCATTTGCCTCTAGTGTGCGCTAGCCCACGTTTGCATTAGTGCAAATCTAATGGAATCCGCGCAACTCAGAAAAAGCCAGCCGGCTGTAGAATTCCCAGGTCAGATTCATAGAAATCCAAACTAATTTGAATCCACTGTGGATTTCTCTGACATCCCTAAATTTACACTGCATCAGTCTTCCCCTACCCAGTGCCCTTCGGATGTGTTGGACTGCAACTCCCATCATTCCCAGCTGTCTTGGAATGATGGGAGTTGAAGTCCAACAGAGCTGGAGGGAACCATGTTGGGGGAGGTTGAGCTACACTTTAGCCATGTCTCCCAGATAGGCGGGCATGCGGCCCGGCCAGCCACGCATCTGGGCAGGAGCAGTAAAAGTCAATTATTGGTTCGAAAAAAGTGCAGATGATTGATCATTTCCCCCCCCCCCTGCAATGGGAGGTGGTTCTAGAACTGCATCCATGATTGACTGTTTGCATGACAACTCCTCCCTCCTTTATGCGGGAGGAGGCCGTGACCGGGGGGGGGGGCACTCAACAGCACAGCCCCTTGCTGTGCTTCCCACCCTTCTGAGCAGGCTCCTTTGGTAGGGGTGCCGAAGAGCCTACAATGAAGGATGTGAGTCACGTCTAACTAAGGGCCAAAGTAGGCATGAGGTTAAGCACCCGTGAATGTGTGCTTGGTTTCTGTTGACTGTATATCAGCCATAGGAGGACCCAATCCAAATCAGAGCCATCATGGCATGAGTAGATTGCAGTTGAGGCTGGTGGCGCCGATGTCATGGTGTGTGTGTGTGTGTGTGTATCCACTCCAGGCTTCAATCTGAACTTTAAAGGAGCTATCCATAGTGCCAGACCTAGTTTGAGGATAGGGTTCAGCACCATGGGTAGCTCATTAAAAGTTCAGACTAAAACCTGGAGTGGATACACCGCCCCACTGCCATTGGAGCCACCAGCCTTCACTGGTAGATAAGGGATTTCATCCTCTGCCCCTGCTGCAGGCCAACTTTGGAACTGCACGCACACACACGCACACACACAGCACACACACACACACACCTCCCTGGGATTTGATCACGGAAGCAAGCTGCCATTGACATTAATGGCAGTTTTCCTCCCAGAGGAAAGAGCAGCAAGGAGGTAGGGTGATCTGGATCGGGACCAGAGTCACAGTCTACATGGGGGCTTGGGGGCTGGGGTGGGGGGAGAATGGCTATATAGTAAATAAAAGCCAAGCATGCAAAGGCCAGTCGCAGCATGCTCCATGCCTTGTCTAGTTTGATCCTCCGTACACACCACTAAACTAAATGCATATATTTATGCATCCTTTACCTTTGCCTCCATATTCCTCCCCTCCTTTCATTGCCTCATTGGGGCAGGGAGCAGTCTTCTGGTTAGTTTGTCCAGCACCATGCACACCAAGGTATAAATACAATTGCAAACAATTCCCAAAAGGAAAAAAGGCAGAGGGCAACAGAAGAAGCCAATGTGGCTTCACAATAAACTCAAAGATGACCTGAAAACAAAAAAGGACACGTATAGGAAGTGGAAGGAAGGACAGGCTACAAGTGAAGAGTACAGGCAGGTAGCACAGAACTGCAGGAATAGTGTCAGGAAGGCTAAAGCTGAGAATGAGCTAAGGTTAGCGAGGAATGCTAAAAGCAACAAAAAAGCTTTCTTCAGATACATGCACAGTAAAAGACAGAAGAAAGAACTGGTGGTTCAACTACGCAATGAGGATGGCAAATTGATAACAGAAGACAAAGAAAAGGCAGAAGTGTTCAATTCCTACTTCAGCTCGGTCTTCTCCCAAAAGAGGGTCTATGACCCCCCTGGCAAACCTGAAGTGCAGACTGAAGGGGCAGGATTGCAGCTTGAGATTGATAGGCAAATGGTCAAGGAGCACCTGATTACTCTGAATGAGTTTAAATCTCCAGGGCCTGATGAGCTGCATCCTAGAGTAATAAAGGAACTGGCAGAAGAACTCTCAGAACCACTGTCTATTATCTTTGAGAAATCATGGAGGACAGGTGAAGTGCCAGACGACTGGAGGAGGGCAAATGTTGTTCCCATCTTCAAAAAGGGCAAGAAGGAGGAACCTGGGAACTATAGGCCAGTCAGTCTGACATCAATCCCCGGGAAGATTTTTGAGCAGATTATAAAGAAGTCAGTCTGCAAGCACCTTGAAAACAATGCAGTGATTACTAGAAGCCAGCATGGATTTGTCAAGAACAAATCCTGTCAGACTAATCTGATCTCATTTTTTGATCGGGTAACCTCCCTTGTGGACTGTGGGAATGCTGTGGACATTATATACCTGGACTTCAGCAAAGCTTTCGACAAAGTGCCTCATGATATCCTGATTAGTAAGCTAGCTAAGAGTGGGCTAGATGGAACAACTATCAGGTGGATCTACAATTGGCTAAAGAATCGGACTCAAAGAGTGCTTATCAATGGTTCCTTCTCAAACTGGGGAGAGGTAACGAGCGGGGTACCACAGGGCTCGGTCCTGGGCCCGGTGCTCTTCAACATTTTTATTAATGACTTGGATGAGGAGGTACAGGGAATGCTTATCAAATTTGCAGATGACACAAAGTTGGGTGGAACAGCTAATACTCTGGAAGACAGAAACAAAATTCAAAGTGACCTCGATAGGCTGGAGCGCTGGGCCGAAAACAACAGAATGAAATTTAACAGGGATAAATGCCAAGTGCTGCACCTAGGGAGAGGAAACCAAATGCAGAGTTACAGAATGGGGGACACTTGGCTCAACAATACTACAAGTGAGAAGGATCTTGGAATTGTGGTAGATCACAAACTGAATATGAGCCAGCAATGCGACGTGGCTGCAAAGAAGGCAAATGCAATTTTGGGCTGTATTAATAGAAGTATAGCTTCCAAATCGCGGGAAGTGATAATTCCCCTTTACTCGGCACTGGTTAGGCCTCATCTTGAGTACTGCGTCCAGTTCTGGGCACCTCACTTTAACAAGGACATAGACAAACTGGAGAGGGTTCAGAGGAGGGCAACAAGGATGATAAAGGGACTGGAAACAAGGCCCTATGAGGAGAGACTGAGAGAACTGGGCATGTTTAGCCTTCAGAAGAGGAGACTGAGGGGAGATATGATCGCACTCTTCCAGTATTTGAAGGGATGTCACACAGAGGAGGGCAAAGATCTCTTCTCGTTCATCCCAGTTTGCAGGACACGGAATAATGGGCTCAAGTTACAGGAACCTAGATTCCACCTAAACATCAGGAAAAATTTCCTGACTGTCAGAGCAATAAGACAATGGAATCAACTACCTAGGGAGGTGGTGGGCTCTCCCAGTCTGGAGGCATTCAAGGTGCGGCTGGACAGACATCTGTCAGAGATGCTTTGACCTGGATTCCTGCATTGAGCAGGGGGTTGGACTCGATGGCCTTGTAGGCCCCTTCCAACTCTACTTTTCTATGATTCTATGATTCTCCTTCTTGTTCCTCTCCTACCGGAGGTTGGACATCATCATAGCTAGACTGTCATGAGAAGTATAATTGGAAAATATAATGTGCTTGTTTTCTGTTGCCTTCCATATTGCAGTGCTATAGCTGGTTACGATGGCTACCATCTCGCCCACAGTTTTCTACAGTGAAGACCTATCAGCATCCCTTTCCTTGGTCTCCAAGTGGTACTGACATTGCTGCTGCCCAAGGTCAGATGGAATTTAGAGGTGATTTAATTCCTCAAGGCTCCACACGCCTCCTGGTCAAGTTCCTCTGCCCGAAGCTGTTGGCTTTCCCAGGGACAGGGTTATTTGCCGGCCGCCACCTTATACTCAACGTAGCTGAGGTATGTGGTGGCACTACTCACCAAAGTCAGCCCATTGGCCAACCCCCCTGCAGTTAATAAACTAATAGAAGCAACTTTTCCAATGTTTGGACCAAAACTACAACAGGCACTTGAGAAACATGGGAATTAATTGATAGTTTCATATTTCATATTGATAGTTTTTCACTACTTTTTTTCCACTGAAGCTGGAACATCTGCTGTACATTTCAACAGTGCTGCCTTCAACCATGTCACTTACGCGCACTGTCTCAGCAACAGTCTTGACCTTGTTAGGCTTCTAGTCAGGAAATAAAACTGTGGAGTTGTTCAACACAAGCCAGTCCTGCAGACAGAAGAAACTCATCTGACCCTGTTAAACTCCTGTTGGATGTCCACCGAGAAGTCACTGCCAAGCTCGTTGGACCCTCACCCACCCCTCAATACCAACAGTTCAGAGAGCATTCTTCAATTACAACTAACCGCAGGAGAAATTTGAAGTCTGGGTTACTTTCTTTTTTTTACTCCTGCTGTATTATTATCATCATCATCATCGTCGTCATCTCACAGTTTTTGTTTTATTTTTTTAACTATAATAAAATTAAAAGAACTTGCATTCCAAAACATTTGGTACCTAATTAATTTTACCCCACCCTTCTGAAACTTACCCAACCCTTCTAGTGCCAGCTCCAGGCTCTGGAGGGCACTTGGGCACTGGTTAGGCCTCATCTTGAGTACTGCATCCAGTTCTGGGCACCACACTTTAAGAAGGATGCAAACAAACTGGAGAGGGTTCAGAGGAGGGCAACAAAGATGATCAGGGGACTGGAAACAAGGCCCTATGAAGAGAGACTGAAGGAACTGGGCATGTTTAGCCTTCAGAGGAGAAGACTGAGGGGAGATATGATAGCACTCTTCCAGTACTTGAAGGGTTGTCACACAGAGGAGGGCCAGAATCTCTTCCTGATCATCCCAGATTGCAGGACACGGAATAATGGGCTCAAGTTAAAGGAAGCCAGATTCCACCTGAACATCAGGAAAAATTTCCTGACTGTCAGAGCAATAAGACAACGGAACCAACTACCTAGGGAGGTGGTGGGCTCTCCCACACTGGAAGCATTCAAGGTGCAGCTGGACAGCCATCTGTCAAGGATGCTTTGACTTGGATTCCTGCACTGAGCAGGGGGTAGGACTCGATGGCCTTGTAGGCCCCTTCCAACTCTACTATTCTATGATTCTACCTTTTGTGGGCCTCCTCCTTCAGTGAGTCTACCTTCTCACTGCCATTGTCACCAGCCGCCAATGCTCCTCCTCCTCTTTCTCATCATTGTATCATGTGCTTGCTTGACAGGCAGAGAGCCAGAGAGCAAGTCGGCAGTGGCATCTCCTGCTCCTCCTTCTCGCCCCGCCATTGTCTGGGCCAGGGCAAGAAGCAGGCGAATAAGTAGGTTTCAAAGGTGAAGAGGAGCTGTAGGTCCAGGGGGTTCTTGACAGTGGGGCCCTGCCGTGATGTGGGCCCTTGGCAAGTGCCCAACAATTTGACACTAGCCCTGAACCCTTCCTCAAAGAATGATACCCCCTTCAATGTCCTTCCCAGTACCCCAAAAACCACATAAGGCACAATTAACAAATAAGAATGGGGTGTAAGAGAGAAGAATGGGGAAAGGGAAGGGGAGAGGAAAGGGGAAAAAGAAGAAGAAAGGGGGAAATTACTAAGATTCTCCATCCGCTGCCTCAGGCAGAGCCACACACACAACTCAGTCCCCAAGGAGGTTTAGGAAGCTCTGTCAAATACCTTCAAACTTATCTGGGTTCTCTGTTTTCATATAAGATTGTGCTCTCTCTCTCTCTCTCTCTCTCGCTCTCATTAGCTGCAAGAGTCAAGAGGTCGTGAGACCATTGATCTATAACATCCAGCCCCATCTGGCCCTTCTGTTTTTGCAAAGTCAGCCTGTTGGCCACTAGCGCTGCCCATTGAAACCCCCCCCCCCCGTTATTTTTAATTATTTGATAGGAAAGCATAAAAATAAACACCAAAGAAATGCCTATCGCTCTCCATTGGGGAATATTCTGTGTTTCTTTCTTACTGTTCTTAGTGTGCAATTAACTAGGCAGGGCACCAGTGCTAAGCCCCACCGAATGACTGCAGCTAGCCATGCAAGAGAATGGCCAATCAGCCTTTGCAGCTTCCTCTTGATTCTAACAAAAGGGTCCTTCCATTCGCCCCCAGAAATGGCCACTGATGACTGAGCTGACGCTTGGAGAACCTGCTTCCTGCTCTGACTTTAGCCTGCTACCCACTCCAGTTTCTGCTTTGCTTTGGTGCACTCCATGGGTTGGCAGAAAGTAGACTGGGATCTACTGATCTATACCTGGCAAATATTTTCAAAAACTCAATGCTCTGTTTCATAAATTTGTGTCCTCCCCACCATGAATATCCTTGAAAAGGATGCAACTTCCAAGTAAAGAAGGTTGGTTTGGCTTTATGGATCTTGCTTTATATCATCAGGCCTCTTTGTTGAGCTGTACTAAGTTTTGGTCTTTTCCACTTACCGTAGATTAGATTTCCACCTTGGTCAGTTTTGGAATCTTCCTGTCTGAATAGGGTTCCTGCCACAGTTACAGCTATCAGTGTTAACAGTTACAGCTGTTAGAGATGTGTGGCGTATAATGTCACGTCAATATTTTGATCCATTTTCTCGGGCTAAATTGGCTCTATGGGAAAATCGAGATTGAAAAACATGAAGTCAGCCCAGCTCTGCTGTAGACCTCCAGACTGCCTGCTCCAAGCTTTGCTGCTTTCTGGATGGACTTTCCTGACTGCTTGGATCCTGACCCTGCATTGTACTTCTGGACCAGAGTAGTGCCATCGTCTGTTGGCAGGGCCGGTGCTACCATTAGGCCAACTAGGCAGCTGCCTAGGGCGCAGGGCTAAAGGGGGTGCCAGAAATAGGGAGGGAGGGCTCAAGTGGGAAGGGGGGCGCGCTAAATATCTGATCTTGCCTAGGGCACCAAACTGCACCAAACTGCCTTGCACCGGCCCTGTCTGTTGGACATGATTGTGCTGAAACTGGTGCTGGCATTAACCTTCAAGGCCTAACCCATTCTTCCCCAACCTGGTGCCCTGCAGATGTCTTGGACTATAATTCCCAGCATTCCTGACCATTGGCCATGCTGGCTGGGGTTGATGTGTGTTGAAATCCAAAACATCTGGAGGGCACTAGGCTGAGGAAGGCTGCCCTAAATGGTTTGGGATTAGTCTATCTGGAGGACCGCCTGTACTCATAAGTCCCTGCCCGAGCCTAATGATCAGCATCTGAGGCCCTGCTCTTTGTCTAACAGTAAGCACTTTTAGACTAGCAGGTACCAGATGCACTGGACCTTTTCTGTGGTGGCCCCATGTATCTGGAATACCCCACCAAGGAAATAACTTTGGCCCATTCTTTGGTGACCTTTAGGAGAGACTTAAATACTTTTTAAATATATATATATATCATGCAGGTTGGTTTTTGAATGGTTTTTTTTTTGTGCTGTAACTATTTTAGCTGCTACTATTATAATGGTGTTTAAAAAATTAAACTGAACTGATCACTTGCAATTTTGAAATTACGCTGAGGGCTGCAGGCTGCCCACCTTAAGATTTCAAGTTTACAATGGCAACCTAGGCCACGCTGCTGATTTTAAAATGTAGGTTTATCAGCACCGTTATTGCCTGCATAGACCACAGAGGAACAATATAGGAAGCAGGGCCATATTCCTTAGACTTATGTAAGCCGCCTTGGGTTCCTTGCAGGAAAAAAGGCGGGGTATAAATATAATAAATAAATAAAATAAAATAAACAAAAAAAGCCCCTTCATACTATACAAATAGCCAGCAACCTCGAACCCACATGTCACCACACATTCCAACTGCTCAGCAGGCATACCTCTAGTTCAGTGTTCTCCAACCTTGGGTTCCCAGATGTTTTTGGCCTACAACTCCCAGCATGCCCCAGCCAGCGCAGCTGGCTGGGGCATGCTGGGAGTTGTAGACCAAAAACATCTGGGAACCCAAGGTTGGAGAACACTGCTCTAGTTATTTAGCAAGCATAACAATGTTGCACTAGGCACTGTACAATAAAGAAAACTGATGAGACCCTGCCTACAGCTAACAAATCTATCATACATGATCTCACTCCATTTTCTTTACTTGTTCTTCCTATTTTTCTCTGACTGTGGCCTAAGTAAAGATAACAGAATAGAGATAATTTTACAACAAATCAAATAATTCCCCCCCCATCTGTCGCACTGAGAAAATTTCTTTCTGCTTTCTCTAATGGTTTTTCCTCCCCAAAGGGAAAATAAAAGGAGGGTTCTTAATGGAGATAAAGGGCAAGAAATAAGCCATCGCTCTGTGCCTGAGGAGGAGGAGGAGGAGGAGGAGGAGGAGGAGGAGGAGGAGGAGGAGGAGGAGAAAACAAGAAGGGAAACCACAATGAGAGGCAGACAAAATACCAGGCAAACCCCAAAGTAAAAAGCAGAGACAGCAAAGTAAACAAGAGGTTCTGCGGTGGCGGGGATTAGATGGGTAAACAGACAGAAGCTTGTCTTCTTTTATGCTTCCTGAAAGGCACATATTATCCCAGGATCGGGAGTCTATTCTGGCCAGCCACAAATAGGTTAGTATGCGCCCAAGATGAATTTCGATTTTTAACCACCAGATAGAAGACAAGCAACTCTGCCTAGCAGAAATTCTCATCATGCCACAGCTACAAGTACATTTCAGAATATCTGTGGCTAACTCTGACCATGAGCAAATTTAATTCTGGACACAGTGTAGTGAACTGATTGTGTATAATCACCATGATATAACTGTGTGTGGGCAGTGCGCCTCTTTGCTACATCAACAGAGGATCAACAGTTTATATACTGTAATGTTACGAAGTGTGTGTGTGTGTGTGTGTGTGTTAGAGAAAGTGTGTAGCAAGGAGCTGGTCTGATTCTTCAAAACCCAATGGTGGCACCATACAACTCAGGCCGTTTCACACGTTACACAGCAACAAATCCAGGTTTGCCACGAAGATTACAGCCAGTAGGGAGCTGCATCCAATCCCAGCTCCTTGATGATTGTACCTGTATGGTACACGTGGGTTTCAAACCTGTGTTTGTCACATTCACAGTTTGCATGTTAGGTGTACACCCCGAAGAAACTTAGGGCTACATGTGAAAAAAGTGTAATGTGTGAAGAGGCTGTAAGGTAGGAAGTTCTATACAGAGAGTCAGTCTCATGCTCCAGTGTGATACCTTAAAAAGCTATTTCAGCTACATTTACAAGTGCAACGATAAGTCTTATTATTCACCGACTGTCAGTAGCTGGCAGGACTGGAACCAGGAAACCACAGATCTGCACATTTTTTGTCCTATGTGTTGAGCCACCAGAGCTATACAGGTTGGGAATGTCCACCGGCTGATGAACACTACAACTTTCCCCAGGCACCAACACTATCTGCTGTACCTGCCTCCTAGCTTCTGACTTCTGTTCTGTGATTCCTGACTCCTGACGTTTGTTTCCAGGCTCCTCCTCCTGGTTCTGGCTTCACTCCTGGCCACATCCCAACACTGACCAAAAAGTGTAAAGTTTTGCTCTAATCAAGGGGATTAGACCAGCAAAATGCCAGTAATTGCTTGCCATAACTATCATTCTGGATACATATACTTCAGGCTGGTCATAAACAGGATTGTGTCTACCTCATTATTCCACAAATGCACTCTGCAAGAAACTCATACTTGCAGCAGAATTCAGCATCCAGGGAATCTCCATTTAAATTTTTTTTAAAAATTAAAAAAAACACCAAGGTTGACTTGAAAGTGCCTGGGCAGCACTTAGTGATATATATAAATTTATGCTCCTTATTTCCTTGAGAGCCAGTGTAGCATAATGGTCAGAGTATTGGACTGGGACTCAGGAGACCTGGGTGCTAGTCCCCGCTCGGCCATGAAGCTCACTGGGTGACTTTGGGCCAGCCACGGACTCTCAGCCTAACCTACCTCACAGGGTTGTTATGAGGATAAGACAGAAAGGAGGAGGATTATGTAAGCCACCTTGGGTCCCTTGCAGGAAAAAGGCTGGGATTTATTTATATAATAAATAAATATCAAAATTTGGGAGGTGGGACAAGAGCTGAATAGAGTTTCCAGTGGCCAGTGGGAAGACCATCACTTAATTCTTCATCCTTCTCTAAGGCTAACTAAACGGAATAGATAACACAAAAGTGAGTAAATAGATGCAAACATACATCATTTACATTATACTGAGGAATTAGCTAATTGAATTGAATTTGGATTAGCCTGGGAAGAGCTATAGCAGGGCTGTGGAACCTCTGGCTCTCTAGATGTTGTTGGACTCCAATTTCCATCAACATGAGCCACTCTGACCAATGATGAGGGATTATGGGACATCTGAAGGGAGAGGTCCTGCACTGCTGGCTATAGATTTCACTTGCCATCCCAAATGCCCCAGGTGCAAGTCCTAGCATCCCCAGTTAAAATTATCTCAGGTAGTAGTATGCCTATGTACTCCAGCTACTGGGGAACATGGGCGGGAGGGTGCTGTTGCACTCATATCCTGCTCCTGGGATCCCGTGGGCAGCTGGTTGGCCACTGTGTGAACAGAATGCTGGACTAGATGGGACCTTGGTCTGTTCCAGCATGGCTCTTCCTGTGTTCTTAGCAGGCTGGGAAAGGCTTCTGCCCAATTCTTTGAAAGTTGGTGTTGGTCAGGATAGATTGTACTCAGCTAGATTGGCCCATGATCCAACCAGAAGGGCTGTAGCTCATTGGCAGAGCCTTGAATGCAGAAGGTCTCAAGTTCAATCCATGGTATCTCCAGGTAGGGCTGGGAAAGAAACCTGTCTGAGACCCCAGAGAGCTATGCTGCCAGGCAGTGTAAAGAACACTGAGCGAGATGGGCCAATGGTCTGACCCAGTATAAGGACGTTTTCTCTGCTTAAATGCGGTTGTGCATAATTGATGACTTGGTATGAAGCAGCTTCATAATTTCAGTTGCGACTCTCCCTTGACCAGAATTTTTAAAGGGAATGCTGTCCTACCCTTTTGCCTAGCATTATGCCATCCCATCATCACCAGCTGCGGAAACCATGCCAGCTTCTATCTAATGATTTCATGAAGAGGCACAAACAACTGTTCGCAAAGGATTTTGCTTGATCATTATTAAAAAGCTTGTACAAAATAAACACACAAACACTGCCAAGAAAAAGAAGTCACCAATTGAGGACGCAATCCTATGCAATTTTAGACAGAAAAAAGGCCTTCAACTCCCAGCATAGCTGGCTGGGGGCATGCTGGGAATTGAAGGCCTTTTTTCTGTCTAAACTTGCATAGGATTGTGCCATAAGAAACATACAGAGGGTGGACTAGATATAGTTACCACTTCAAAACAATCCCAAAACATTTACTACTACTATTTTATCATCATCACCACCATTATTATATTTGAAAACTGACAACTTTGATTATTATTTCTCCAGTATATAACACACCCCCCATATAGTCTTACATTTATTTGAATAAATTATTTCCTGTCATACTGCACTTGCCAGTGGAGGCTGGTGACTCCTATTTTGGTGGGGCTCCTAATCCATTGCAGCTTTTATTTAGAGCTTTGTAGGAGCTATCCAGTGGTGCTCCATGGTGGGGAACCTATTTGGGGGGGGGGTTGGAGTTCAGCACCATGGATAGCTCCTTTAAAGCTCCAAATAAAGCCTGCTTTCGGTTGTGCCTCTGCTTATTTAAGCCTCTGAGCCCCACCGAAACAGGAGTCACCAGGCACCAGCAGCCTCCTTGAACTTGTTTCCCTGCCTCCCACACCGCACCACATAACAGCTGCATCCCACACTCTCTCTCCCTTTGTTCCTTTTTTTTTTCTTTTTGAGCCAAGAGGCTGAATTTGGATCCTTCCACATTTTAGGAACACCCAGAGTAGCATCTGTTAACAGTTACTGGACAAAATGGGGTAAGTTAGACACCCTAAGAGACACATTTCCATGCTTTGCTTCACCTCAGGGCGAGGTACTGCCCTGAATCACAGTTATATCACATCACAGTCTTTCTACTAGATGTTAAAAGGAATAAAAGGATGT
The DNA here is from genome assembly GCA_021292165.1 of Shinisaurus crocodilurus. Classification (NCBI taxonomy): domain Eukaryota; kingdom Metazoa; phylum Chordata; class Lepidosauria; order Squamata; family Shinisauridae; genus Shinisaurus; species Shinisaurus crocodilurus. The sequence continues at coordinate 270,833,883 of CM037879.1, read as the reverse complement.
GGAGAAACAGCAGCTCTGTGTCACTTGCGTCATGCTAAGCCCTAATAATAGTTTGTAATTAGCACGAGGCAATAATAAGTCAGCCGGAACCACCCTTAGACAATACCCAATCATAATCTTAATTGTCTCCAATGCTTCTTCCCAATAAACCCTGACAATCCGATAAGATTTTGTTTCATACCACTTCTAAGCATTAATCGATTGCCCCACTGCTCATCAAAAAGCCATCCTCCCTAGCACTGGTGAATCTTGCATGCCAGAAATCTCTTAGGCAAGATAGCTGAATGGTACCAGAGTCTACGCATATCAAGCTCAAATGATCTGGGAAGCCAAATACTTCATTCAGAGGATATCTAAGGGCCTTGCCCATAATTTTTCACATAAAAAAGGAACTTCCACCTGAATTCCTCCAAGCCATCAACATGCCTATTTATTTTATTATTTATTAAGAATAAATAAGGCTGTGTACTAACATGGGAACTCATTATCTGAGTACTGATTCTTATGTAGTCCAAACAGCACCAGCCATGCCCAAGAGGGAGGTAACAGCAGGTGTGGGGGAAACCCCAGGGCTTTCAGAAGTACAAAAGTGGGAGGGACCCTATCAGGGGGAGGAACCAAACCCAGCCTAAGGAAGACAGAGCATGTTCAGTGGGCATGGAATGCTGTCTGACTACTGGGAGAAGAACTGAAACCTGGGGATGGAATGGAGTATTTTTCAAGAGGGCATGGCTGGCTGGAACACTGATCACTGAACTCTCCACACTACAATGTTTTGTTAAGAATTAGTCACTACAACTGGCAAAAATAAAATAAAGGCGGTTTCTGCAGTGCTGGTTTTGAAACATTGATAACTTGACTACAGTGACACAAAGGTGTTAAGCAAACACATATGTGGCTTGTTGTGCCTGGGAATTCCAGGAGAAAGCATTCCCACTCACAAGCAGAAAGCAAGGATGTGTCATCCCAAGACACACAAAAGAGAACATCAATGACCCAAGGTGATGCTGGGTCATGCAGTAACAGCCAATGGCATATCATCAGCCCTTTTGCTCTATGTACAGCATTGTCTTTTAAGCCATCAAGGCAGGGTCAGTAATTTCTGTGGAAGTTGGCACAGATATCTGCATTAGAACCACCCAAAGAGAGCCAAACGAGGTTGTAGAATAGACTGTACCACTTCAGTCTGTAGGGGCTGATGCGTCACATTTTCAGATGTTCCTCTATGTGTGCGGGTAGCAAACTGTCTGCCAACTGAAAGCTAGCAGAGGAAGGAGATGCTTGGACTAAACCCTTTCCCCTCAATGTGCAAAAGTTATATGGGGGAGCCTTCGAAAGAGATCACACACACACACACACACACACACACACACATGTGCACAGGCTGAAGCGGTACAGTCCAATCTACCACTTCTGCATTCTTTCACTTCTTTCAGCTGCATGCATGGACCAGGCACAATACAGTCCTGCCCTCCCCAACCTGGTGCCCCCCAGATATGTTGGACTGCAACTTCCATCATTCCTAGCCAATGGCCAGGTGCAGTCCAACACATCTGGAGAGCACCAGGTTGGGGAAGGTTGATACAGTTGGAAGAGATGTGTGCCTTGCTCTTCGGAATAGGACCCACTGCTACCAAGAGTCAGACTAGCAGATCTGTAATGTCCCGTTGGCCTTAGAAACATAGGCCCAATTTGCACATCATGGCCAATCCCTGGGTTGTTTAACACAGGAATTGGCAGGGGCATGTGGAAGTGACTAAGCATGCTGCCCCCCGTGTGCTCAGCACTTCTGCTTTCAATTAACAATCCAGGATTCCTTGCAAACCCAGAAACTCTGGGTTGTTTAGAGGATAACCCAACAAGAAACCATGGGTTAATTCTGGGTTGTTTAGCCCCTAAACAACCCAGAGTTTCTGGGTCCACACATCAGAAAACAATCCAGGAACAGAATTCCTGTTGGGTTGTTAATTGAAAGCAGAAGTGGGCAAGTGGGTGGGAACTAGCCTGCTCACTTGTTTCTGCATGCTCACAAAAAACAAACAAACAAACCATGGTTAACAAACCATGGTTTGTTTGTGCGAACCGGGATAACATGTTGATAGTGTGAGTAAACCTATTACGTTTGCTTTACTGGAGCAGTATTTCCAGGCAATCTCACATATTGTACAGTTACCTGTTCCCCACTTCAAGATGCAGCCTCTTTGGCTTTGATTCCACAGGACCCCTTTGCCAGGCATTTGCTTCTCAGCTAGAATTTCACGGGAATTTCATTCCTTGGCCAGTGATCCTTTGTCCCTTTGCCTGGTATTTCTCACAGCATCCATGCCACTATCCCTTTGCCAGGACAGAATGATTCCTGGGCTCCAGGGCAATTGTATGTGGCACAAACGTGATTATTCACTTCACACCATTCAATTCCTCATGCTCTCAATTAGGGATGGGTGAATCTGTCAATTTTCATTTCTCTCAGTTTCTCTCTCTCTCTCTCTCTCTCTCTTTTTTAATCTTAATTTCAGTTCGTCTCAAACTTTGAGAGTTGCTCCAGTCATAAATTGGATGCATCGTAAACAATGAGATTTTTTTTACATTTGCATAAACATTCATAAGCATTTATGTGTACATTTCTCCTAAGAAATGGATTTTTATATGCACTTTTTATATGCACTTCTGCCCAATCTACACATGTTTTGCAAGCAATTTTCCTAATATAATGCATTGTTTAACAGTATTTTCCCTAATGTATGCATTTTTTGATAGGAGAACTCTATTGCACAATTTGGAGACATACGAATTTGGAAGATAACTTACTTTTGGTTCACATAGTGGGTCAAAAGTACAAAACTAGGTTCCTGAACTAATTTCTTCCTCATCCCTACTCTCAGTGCAATGTTAGTTAAGACCATGACATATTTATTTAATACATTTATATCCCACTTTTCCTCCAAGAAACTCAAAGCAACACACATGATTCTCCCCACCATGACCATATCCTCACAACAGCCCTGCGAGGCAGGTTAGGCTGAGTAGATAGTGACTGTTCCAAGGTCACCCAGCAAAATTCATGGCAGAGTGGGGATTTGAACTGAGTCCAACTCCGACACCCTAACTACTACATAACCTAGTTTACACACAGGACCAATTGATTCAGGTAACTGAGTAAATGGGTCCACTGCAATCACAATGTAATCCTGATGTGGGACAAACACAGTGAACTCAGACAACAACGCGTTCTAGATAATAGAGCTCTATTGTCCTCTGGACTTATGAACGGGAGCATGCATCCATCACCCACATCTTTGTGCCTCATAGCATAAGTTCTGCAGACTCATGTTTTCAGTTAAAAAAAAACAACTCATTTGTTAAAATACAGACATTTTAAGCTGCTGAAATGAATTTGCTACCAAATGCTATCCTTAACATTATCCTCTGCATATCTTGATCTTGAATACTTGAGTATTTGATATCCCATAATACTTGATTTCAATATCTGATAAATATTGATGCATTGTGGCACCTAGTATTTGACATCATTTAACACCTGATGTGCAATTGTATTTCATAGTTTATTTGATATTTGACATGCAACAGTATTAGTATTTGACAGCACTAGATGGAGGACATACAATGGTATCTAGTATTTGAGAGGTGATTGCATATGAGATTTCATATTTCATACCTGCCAAAATGATCAAGAAAAGGAAGCACCTTGAGCACTTGTGTTTGAAATGTTGAGGTTAAAGGTTTATATTTAAATTGCAAGTGCAGATTTTAAATTCAGAATTTCACATCCAAGAGATGAGTAGTGAAACTGGACATGTTGGTAAATTCTGGATATTTGCAAATATCCATTTCAGTTCATTAGCATCCTTTAGATGTTACAGGAGTGGTGTAGGATCTGCTTCTCCATAGATCCATCCCACTGCACTGCTCCAAAGTTTAAAGGTCCGCCACAAGGTGGGCAAGCTATCTCACAGGTCTTTGCCTCACCTGATTGAGATCAGGGCCAATAATCAGGTGGGAAGGACCTGCACAATTGGCCCTGCTAGAAGTACAGTGGCCTTGAAGCAGTACAGCAGTACCAAAGGATGAACCCATTGAAAAGTGGCTCATGGACCACTGCTATAGCATCTATAGCAACACTGCTATAACATACAGGCCTGTGGCTCACGCTGGCTCAGTTTGTCTGAGTGTGGAAAGCTAAGCAGGGTCAGGCCTGGTTATTACTTGGATGGGAGACCCCTCCTCTAGTTTCCTGCATTGAGCAGGGGGTTGGACTCGATGGCCTTGTAGGCTCCTTCCAACTCTATCTATGAAATCTACCGGTATGTTTCTATGATCATTTCAAATGTGCTTAATTTTGTGGTGCTGTCCATGGTTCTGAAGCTTTGCCCAATGTCAACTATAGATTCATAGATCATAGAGTTGGAAGGATCCTACAAGGCCATGGAGTCCAACCCCCTGCTCAATGCAGGAAACTAGAGGAGGGGTCTCCCATCCAAGTAATAACCAGGCTTGACCCTGCTTAGCTTTCCACGCTCAGACAAGCTGAACCAGTGTAAGCCACAGGCCTGTATGTAAGGGTGTGCCTATCCTGTCCCAGACTCTAAATCTCTATTTAAAAAGTGTTGCTGGTAGGGCCTGCACATCTGCATGGGAGGATATGGTTTTACATTTCAGAGTGCATGACAGGATCATGAAGAAGGTGCATTGCCGTAGGGAGAAATCCAGGATGCAGATAAACATGTCTGTTTCATAACCTGCCTTTCTGCCGTTCTTTTCAGGGCAACATCACTGGGTGAGTCAAGAGGATAAAGCCTCAGAAATCATGACTGAATCTAAGGACAAAATATTGGTGTAGAAGAAATTCAGTCATGCATTCCTTATTCCCAACATGGTCACCACTGCCCCTCTTTAAATCAAATCACTAGCGATTGTAAGAATCCAGAATCATTGCCTCATGGTGCAATGAACAAATATAGCCCAAATTATTTTAACATGGCTAATAAGCCATAATATCTACTCCAGTTTAATGCCTACTGAAAGTAATGGCATGGGGTTGTGTAATGATTTTATCTCAGAGAAAATCCATTGTATAAAGAACTAATGCATAGGATTTTTTCTTCTTCAAATGGAGAACATCACCTTGCCCAAATGCAATCTTTCTGTCTGAAACTTACATAATTGTTTGTTGAACTAAAGAAAATAAACAAATAAAGCATAATGGCCTCAACCCTTAGCAAAAGAGCAAAGGTTCCACATTTAGCTTTTTGTTCACATCTTGCCTGCACTATATGCAGCAAATGAAAGTAAAGATACAACAGCTGAGGGGCAAGTAGTATGTTATACACAAATGTGTCATTTTCTCTGGCCTCAGCCACCCTCGGGCTCAAAGAAAGGCTCAGAGGGAAAAGAGGAGCCATTGTCCACTCTTCTGGGACCTTCGAAACTAGAAGATATGTCTTTACAGAACTCCTGACTCCTTGGGTACTTCCCCCAATGTAGTCTTCACCACTCCTATACCAAAGGTCTGAGTATCTACATAATTGTGTATTGAACCTCAGAGTTAACAACTTGTCCAGATCAGCCAGCCTTCACTGAGAAGGCCTCTGTATGTTGCTGAGACAACAGCTCTCCTTGAGTGAGTTCCAGCCAGCACCTGCCACAGGCAGGCCTTGCCTTGCCTGTAGTGAACTCACATAGCCTGATGTGACTCTGCTCTATTGGATGTGACCCTGCCCTTCCAGTAAGTGCCACTGCTTCAAATCAGCCTCCCTCGAGAGCCCTGGGCCAAGATAGGACAGGACAAAATGCATGTAATGAAGCCCCAACATTTAAAAAAAAAAAAACCATAAGAAGCAGCCTTGGAAGGCTATGATTAATCCTTCCCTGCTAAGCATTTTCTGCTCTGAACTGCACCATCCCATGGTAATTGTACATCTGGAGCCCCACAGGGGAGAATTTGTGGCTGGCAGAGAAAAGACTAAAGTTCCAACACCTGGAAAGTATGGTTGGACAAGATTTGTGGAGGGGCTGAGTTTGGTTTCGTTGGCTTTTTCCATCACAAAGAATACCATGGGAAAACAGAAAAAGAAATCCAAAAGAATTTCTGTGTGCAAGTGTTACATAGAGATGATAAATCCATATAAACTGTAAAAAAAATAAAAATCAGCACTCACTAGATTGCATTTACATGAGTAGTTACTCTTGTTTCACAAACACATCCATGATTCATCAGAACCAGGTTTCATTCCTGGCAATGGAAGTTCACTTCAGATATAAAGTAGGTCACAGAATTATATTTTCCTGGACCAATTTCAGTAGCTAAAGGAGGATGCAAGTGTTTGATGTGCACAGACCTCTCATCTTAGCTATTCCATGCCTCTTTTCCTCTAGGACCAATATGGCAACAGGACTAGTGAACAAGTAAATTCAGGGCGCAATCCTATGCATGTTTAAACAGAACTCCCAGGATTCCCCAGCCAACATGCATAGGATTGCACCCTAAATGTCTGTGGGCCTTAGAAGTTAAAAAGAACTATAGTGGGATTCATTTCCAAACAGATGTGCACATGATTTGACTATAAACAGTGCAATCTGATGCATGTTTACTTGGGAATAAGGCTCACTGTGTTCAACGGGGCTTTCTCCCAGATAAGTGTGCACAGGATTGCAGCATAAGGCTGCAGTCCTAAGGACACTTCCTTGGCAGTAAAACTGATTTAACTCTGTGGGAATTATTGAGGAAGCCTGCACAGGGTTGCACTGTACATTACCCAATTCCTAAGATCTCGAGGCATGACCTTAAGGCAGTTGATAAACCTAAGCAGGCCTGTATCTTTTCCAACTACACACAATATTCCATGGCCACAGAGTATGCTCTGTCCTCACTGTGTTTTTTCTTTCCCTTTTTGCCCTCTTTGACTTTAAAAAAACTTTTTTATTTCTTCAGACTGTGGGGTTCTCCCAAGCATGTGGATACCTCCCTCTTGTTTCTCTGTGGCCCGTTTGCCTCCATTTCTGTCAGCACTCACCACCAAAGTTTGCTATTAGAGGGAGTGATAGGGCTGTTTATTAACAGTTTCCCACCCCTCAAAAAAAAAACCCAACCCTCTACCTTGTGTTTATTCTTCACACATGATTATTCTTCAAGAACACCTATAACTCTGATTAGTATGACAGAACAACAGCAGATGCTCTTAAAATACATTGCCCTCTCTTTTATTTGCAGTGCAATCTTGAATATATTTAAGAGCGGGCCCTTTGGGCTATTCTGCGATCATGCCTACTTCCCTCACACACACCCTTCCCTCCAAAAAAAAGAAAATGAAAAAGCCCCGGCGTGGTGCCCTTGAATTCACCATCTCTCAGCTGCAGCCCTTCTTTGTATCTGTAGTATGAGGATAATAATACTCAGTACCAGCTCCAGGTTGTGAAGGACCCTTAGGCAAGACACCTAATGGTCCCCCTACTTCAGCGAACCTAGCTTCTCACCACCATTCTCAGAAGCTGCTCTTGCTCCTCGTGGACTTTCTCATCACTGCTACCACTTACCTGCTTGACAGGCAGAGAGCCAGTGAGCAAGCAGGCCGTGGCATCTACTTTTCCTCCTCCTCACCACCACCGTTGCCTGGGCCAGAGCAAGAGGCAGGTGAACAAGCAGGCTGCAACTGGTGAAGAGGAGGAGCAAGCCCAGGGGGCTCTTGCCAGTGGGCCCCTGGCACCCTTGACCCCTGCTACCGATGCACAACCATGCCTACCCTTGACCCTGTTCCTGATAATACTGTTATAAGGATGTTATACGAATCACTGAGATAGTATTGGTGAATTGCCTTGAACACTCTTAAGTGCTATATATAAAAGCGATTCATTATTATTTACACTGGCCCATCTGCACGGGCATCGCTCGCCTCCCTTTGATGAAGGCACAGTGGCACTGTCTGTGACATTGCACTGGCCCAGCAGTCAGTATTCTCCATCCTCAATCGCAATTTGGGGCAGATAGAAGGCACATTAAATAATTCAAATTAACAGTGTTTCTTTCCTGCTAAGCATGAAGCCCTGGAATGCTTAATAGTATAGTCGCTTTCACAGGCCACCCACAAGCTCCGTCTTGTAAATGATGGTGCTGATTCTTTATTCCACAAAGAGCTCAAGTCAAGCTCATATCCAGGCTGTCCATCTACCCAGGAACCGGAGCTATCCTTGGAGCTTTCCATTGAGGGACTCCTGCCTGGATGTGAAGGCAACCAAATGCAAGCACATTTAGGGTAAGGCGTTTAATTCTTACCTTGCTATAGTATAATTCCATCATAAAAAGGGTCTGGAGGGAACAGGACTTAGTCACATGGCATCCTGAAAAACAGTGCGGGGGCAGCAATTATACTTCATGCATCTGGGAATAGGTTGAAGATTTGAAGCTGAGTCTCACACAACAAGAAGTTGTCCAATCAAGGTGGCTGTTTGTTTCTTGTTGTTGTTTGTCTGTTTCTGCTGGATGCTAATTTGACAAGCTTTGGTGGGAAGGAGATGGGGGGGCAAATATTTCAGAACAACCAACCTTCTATTTATTTCTTTGTTTAGGGGTGGGGGATGATTGACTTCTAAAAAGCCTTAAGAAACTTATACAAGAGGTTCTTAGAGTGAAAGAGGGATGACAGAGCGCAGCCAGCCTCATTCTGGCAGCAAAATCACCACACACACACACATATCTTTCCCCGCTACCTCTCGTTCTGAAGGCAAGATCCGCATTAGCCCTCAACCACCTTACAGCTGCAGAAGCAATTAACAATTCTCTGTGTAACTGATCTGTTTGTTGCCGGAGAAAAACCAGTCGCACTTACTGGATCCATAATGTGGAGGTGTGGGTGTGTTTGTTTGTTCTGGTCTCTTTTGCCTCTGCTTCCATTTAAGGGAAATTAATAGGAGAGGATTTTTTTTTTTCCATGGTAGCCGGTGAAGCTGTTGTAACAAAGGAGTCATGTGCGCCCCCGTAGCTAGCCCCAGTCAACAGTCTGGCCACTGCATTCTGGACCAGCAGGGATAATCTGTCAAGAGCTGCATGCCAAATCTGGAGAGGGTTCAGAGGAGGGCAACAAGGATGATCAAGGCCCTATGGGGAGAGACTGAAAGAACTGGGCATGTTTAGCCTTCAGAAGAGGAGACTGAGGGGAGATATGATAGCACTCTTCCAGTATTTGAAGGGTTGTCACATAGAGGAGGGCCAGAATCTCTTCTCGATCATCCCAGTTACAGGAACTCAAGTTACAGGAACCCAGGTTCCACCTAAACATCAGGAAAAATTTCCTGACTGTCAGAGTAATAAGACAATGGAATCAACTACCTAGGGAGGTGGTGGGCTCTCCCAATCTGGTGGCATTCAAGGTGCAGCTGGACAGCAATCTGTCGGGGATGCTTTGACCTGGATTCCTGCATTGAGCAGGGGGTTGGACTCGATGGCCTTGTAGGCCCCTTCCAACTCTACTTTTCTATGATTCTATGAAATCTGGGTGGGGCTGAAGCCAGTGTTGGGAAGGTCAAAGCCAAAAGTGAGTGGGGCCACCCCTTTTCTCTCTCTTTCTGCAACCCCCTTTGCTGTCTGTCTCTCTTCCTGACAGCCTCTTTTCTGTCTGCCTGTCTCTGTCTCTCTCCATCCTGACCCAGTCGGGGTCAGGGAAGGGACAGATCAATCTTGCCAGAGGTCTGAAATGACGGCTTACAGTTTGAAATTAGGCCAAAGGCCACAGATATTGGGTCAAGGGCTGCCAGTTGCCTACCACTGGCTTCATGTCTGCTGTAAGTACATGTAGCTCCACATCCATCCCTTCAGGCCTTTAGCTCAGGGTCCTGCCCCAGCATCTCCAGTTTAAAAGGTCAGCTAGCAGGTGATAGGAAAGGCCTCTGCCAGTTGGAGAAGATGATACCGGGCCTGATGGACAAGTCGTCTGATCTGGTATCAGGCAGCTTCCTATGTTCCCTCTCTCTTACACTTTACCACTTGTCTGCTCTGTCAACCCATAACTGCTATATTTAGCTCTGGAGTAGGAACATAGGAGAGCCAGTATGGTGTAGTGGTTAGAGAGTTGGGCTGGGTCTCAGGAGACCAGATTCTAGTCCCCGCTCGGCCACAAAGCTCACTAGGAGACTTTGGGCCAGTCACTGACTCTCAGCCTGACCTACCTCACAGGGTTGTTGTGAGGATAAAATGGAGAGGAGGAGGAGGAGGAGGAGGAGGAGCGAGGAGGAGGAGGAGGAGGATTATGTAAGCCACCTTGGGTTCCTTGCAGGAAAAAGGTGGGATATAAGTATAATAAATAGATAAATAAATAAATAAATAGGGTTGTATCTAATGGGCTGCATCCAATGTTAGTCTAACTTAAGTCCCATTCATTTCAATGCAGGACTAACATTGATACTGGATACTGGTTGCCTTCACATCCAGGCAGGAGTCCCTAAGCAGGACTAACATTGGATACGATCCATAGGAAGCTGCCTTGTACCGAGTCAGACCATTGGCTCATCTATCCCAGTACGGCTGACACTGACTGGCACTGGCTCTCCAGGCTTTCAGGCAGGTTTCTTACCTACCCCTATCTGGAGATGCCGGGGATCGAACCTGGGACCTTCTGCATGCAAAGCACATGCTCTACCACTGACCTCCACCCTATGCCTCCTGCCGCAACATAGCCACAAGCCTCTAAGTAAGAGGAAATTCCTGTAGCTAAAGCCTAAGTGAAAATCCACTGGGGATAACTCCGAGCCACATCCAGCGTAACAGATGGAAGCCTTCCTACCTAGAGTTTAATGGAGTAGGAAACATATAACTGCAGTAAACACGGTGAGTCCATGCCACAAAAACCAGGAGCATGCAGCCCGATCCACAAACCTGGATGCACAAACGGGCTGAAGGGAACTTTCCCGGTCATTAAGGTAATCATAATGGAGCACCCTTATGGGGGCCAACCCTTCCCTACAAAGTAACATCAGCAAGGGTGAGACCTGGGCCTTTCAGAGTAGAGGATCCAAATCTCTGGAATGTTCTTTCTTGGAGAACCTCATCAGTGCTCATCCTTATTGCTTTTAGACACCAATCCTGTTGGGTAAGAACATAGGAAGCTGCCTTACACTGAGTCAGATGATTGGTCCATCCAGCCCAATAGCATTGATACTGACTGCCAGCGTCTCTCCAGGGTTTCAGGCAGGCATTTCTCCTACCCTACCTGGAGATGCCAGGGATTGAACCTGGGGTACAAAGCATGCACTCTATCACACTGCGCTGTGGCCCCTCCCAGCAAAGGCATTTTATTTATTTATTTATTTATTTATTTGTTATATGTATACCCCGCCTTTTTCCCTGCAAGGAACCCAAGGCGGCTTACATAATAATCCTCCTCCTCTCCATTTTATCCTCACAACAACCCTGTGAGGTAGGTTAGGCTGAGAGTCAGTGACTGGCCCAACGTCACCCAGTGAGTTTCATGGCCGAGCGGGGACTAGAACCCGGATCTCCCGAGTCCCAGTCCAACACTCTCACCACTACGCCACGCTGGCTTGCCTTCTTGTCTGAGCATGCCTTTGCTAGCCTGCTCCCCCCTCAGCACATACACCATAGGACTATGATTTTTAGCTGGTTCCCTATTTCTGCTTGTGATGCTATTTCATTACAGCTCTACTCCTGTACAGCTGCCTTAGTTTCAAGCGGAGCAGGAAATCTTTCAGATGTGTATTTAGGCCACTTTCACCTTATTGAATTCTCTGAGAGTAACACCCAAATCCTAAGAGTTGGTTCAGTAGCGCATTAAGTACTTAGGATGAGGGATGCCAAGAGCAACACTTCACAAAAGCTGGCCTTGTACTGGTACTGCAACACACCAATGCCACAGACAAATGGATTGGGTAAGCTGGTATCCTCAAGACACTTGCTTGGAAGCAAACCCCACTGAAATCAAAGGGACTTTCTTCTGAACAAAGGTGACTAAGACAGAGATGCAGACCACTTCAAAAAGTAATTTGGTTTAAGTGCTTTGTGGAATCCAGCCCAAGGACACATACCATTAGGAAGTTCTCCTGCACAAGCACTGTGGGAAATGGCATAAGACTGTGCAGGAGAATCCCACAGGGGATTGTGCCCGAAGTTAGCCAGTGTGGCGTAGTGGTTAGAGTGCTGGACTGAGACTCGGGAGATCTGGGTTCTTGTCCCCACTCAGCCATGAAGCTCACTGGGTGACTTTGGGCCAGGCACTGACTCTCAGCCTAACCTACCTCACAGGGTTGTTGTGAGGATAAAATGGAGGAGTGGTGGAGGAGGATTATGTAAGCCGCCTTGGGTTCCTTGCAGGAAAAAAGGTGGGGTATAAATATAATAAATAAAAAATAAAATAAAATGCCTTCTTATCAGGTCATCTCAGCATCCATAAAATGCTTATCTTCATTGCCTCCATTCTTCACGTGGAGGATGCAAGATGCACAAAGAGAAGAAAGTCAGTGGCACAGCAGACGGGTTTAATCCAGATCTTACAGAGCCCAGAACAGCATCCCTTGCGCCCTGCACTTTAGCTGGCCTTCAAAGCAGATTGGTTCCCAAATCATAATAAAAAGAGGCCTTGGAGTGGCCCTTGAGATGAGAGTGCATACATGTAAATGCACTGAAATGAGCAGTCTTGAGAGCTTCTGAAGTTTTGTTACAAAAAAAAAGCAATGTATCTGAAAGGCTGTACAACAGCGTACTTATCCCTTTGGAGGGAGGGGGCAAATCACTCCAAGCCTCTTCCATCAGTACACGACAGTCACGCACTGTAAGAGCTCGCATGTTGTAGAAAGTGGCCATTTTTCTGTCCTGATTATCATTCCATTCAAGCAATTGGACTTTGGGGTCAGATGCAAGAGACATTTTCGTAAGAAACTACTACAGCATTTAGCGCTTAAAATACGACAGTGAAGTGACTAGAATTTCAAAGATGCAAGATGGGTAGGGATGTCTTGCTCACAGATGAGTTCTCCCATACCTTGCTTTTTAGTAAACCAGATTTCTTCCTTGCCACTCACTGACACACACCTCCCCCCACCACCCCAGGGGCAAAATGACTGCATAAAAGACCGGTTGCAACCCTGATATTGCCCAGTAGGCTCCAGGGGAATATTGGCAGAGAGTCCGAAACCAGTACAAGGTCTTTCAAGATAAAGTTCAAGTATATAGAGACAAGCAAAAGTCTTGAGGACAAATCCGCTACGCATGTCGTAGGTTGCATTTTTACGCAAACCGTTTGCTTTGCCTAAATTCCCTCCATGTACATTTGGGTAAGAACTAATGTGCCATTCTCCCTCCACGTCTGCACAAAATAAAGAAATAAAAGCCTATCACGTGAAAGAGATATCCAGGTTCATACATTGAAACCGGCCCCACATTCTGTCTAGTGACGTATGTGAGAAATTAGAACGAGATGGAAGGGAAATCTTGCCAACACTATGTTTGTAACACTATGTATGTAACACAGAAACCTGCTAGGGTGTTGTTTTTAATGGATTTCTGAAGTTCTTCTTTAACATGCATGGAAAAATTTTTACATTGACGTAGCACAGCCTTCCCCAACCTGGTCCCCCCACCCAGATGTTTAATGGATGTTTTGGACTGCAACTGCCAGGATTGCTGACCATTGCCCATGCCGGCTGGGGCTGGCAGGAGATGAAGCCCAACATATCTGGAGAGAAGCTGGGGGGGAGGCTGATGTAGCACCACTGAATTCTGTTTCACTACTTTGGATCTGCAACAACCCGTATACAGAAGAGCCCCTACAGCTTCTTTTGGAGGTAATATGGGCCCAATCCTGCAAGAATTTACTGCCTGGCAAAGCAAGTGTAATGATTAATTGAATAAGGAAGGGTTTAACCTTCTAATTACAAGCTGCTAGTAGCAAAAGTCTAGTTATTGCTTGAGAAAGTGTATATTTTACATTCTGTTAACACACAAAGAGACTACTATCTTTCTTTCTCTGACAAATCTCACTCAGAGAGAAATGGGCTCCCTCTCCAAATGGCATACAAGTTCACAGCTCTATTGCTCCCAGCTAAGAAACTAAACTAGCCCCATATTTCAACCAACCATTCCACATTCAAACGAAGGGCAAAGAAAGAACTCTTACTGCTAGCAAGAAGAGTGGAGGATGCAAGAAACCAACATTTTCTTTCCTAGTCTCAAAAGTGGCCCATGGGCCTCTGTGCCCTTAAAGTCAAAGATCAAGGATAGAATTTAACATTTAAACTTTATTTCTACATCCTTGAAGTGCTCGCCAGTGAATATTTATTTCTTATCTCTCTCCTGTACAACAGTAGCTCCGGCTTCCACCACCCACATTCGCAATCTCACCTACTGAAAACACCTAGGAGAGACAGGTAAAAGATCTCCAGCTAGATGCATTTACAAAGCACCTAGCCCATTGCAGTCCAGTTTATGCACAGCCCAGGAAAAAAGCATAATTCTCTTGTACTACTTTAGAACATCTATCACAGCACAGTGGAGCTTTCACATATATACCAAAAAGGAAATCCTTTAAAATAATTCGCCACTTCAGAAACTGGGAGTCACCCAAGCATATTATAAACCCACAGGCAAAAGAAATCTGCATCAGAAATAATACAATAATAAGATTTTGTGCCAGTAGTAGTAAGCATCTGTAATGTTTTCATGCCACATCCTTAAGGGAAGGTGAAATCCTAGTTGTGTAATGGGAGCTATTACATTGAGACTGAGAGAGAGAGAGAGAGAGAGAGCACTGCACAGATCAAATGATTGCACAAAGGCTGCCCCCAGCCTCTTTCTCTCCCTTGCAAATCTTCCTTTTCCCACTGTGGTTCATCACAAACATATGGACTGGGGGCAGAAAACAACCAAGGCATGTCAAAAAGAGAGGAGAAGAAGAAGGAAGAAGAAGAGGAGGAGGAGGCGGTGGTGGTGGTTGCATTTAAAAAAAAATGTTTCGGCCAATACAGTAGTAATGAGAAAGCAAGCTTGGGAAGCAGGACGCGAGTGTCCCTTGGCCGGGCAGCAGTTTGCTCCCCTGTGCACCCGCTGCAACTGCACTGGGGAAGGGATTTCCCCACCCGCCCACTCGATGGGATTGCAGCGGTGGGAGGCAGGACGTGGGCAGATCCTCGTTCCTGGAGAGGGATCTTTGGGATTATTTGTTTGTTTTCTCCTCCTCCTTCTCTCTCTCTCCCGCTCGCTCTCTCTCTCTCCCTGGGCTGGCCACGGAGCCATCTCTCCCCTCGCCGCCTCTCCAGCCCACCCCCACCCCTGACTTACTCCGGTCTCCGGCTCAAGACGCCTTTGCCGAGGGCCTGGGGGCTTTTGTGCTGGAGGAGGGCCGGGCAAGCGCTCTTCTCCCTGCTGTCCTTCTCGTGGTGGTGCTGATGGGCTTGGAGCGGGGGGTGCTGGTGCGGGGCCGGCGTGCGGCTGCCGCCGCTGGGGCCGGCCTGACTCTGAGGCTGAGCCTGCTTGGCGCAGCTGGGAGGCGGCGGCGGCGGCGGCGGCGGCTGGAGCGCCGGGAGCTGTTGGTGGTGCTGAAGCGGCTCCTCCGGCTGCTGGGGCTGAGGCTGAGGCGCCGGCGGCGCCGGCGGATGCTGGCCCTGCGGAGCAGGACCCGGGCTCGGCGGAGGGGGAGCGGGGAGCCTGGCTTGCGGCTGTGGCGGCGGCGGCGGCGGCGGCGGCGCGTGGTCGGGCAGCGCGTACTGCTGGCGGAGGCTGCGGTTCTCGGTGCTGAGCTCGTCCAGGCGCCGCTCCAGCTCGTCGATGCGCTGGCGCTGGGTGTGAATGAGGCTCTGCTGGTTCTGGACGATGGCGGTGAGCTCCTTCAGGATAGAGCACGGCGCGCACCGGGTTCTCCAGCAGGCTCTCCATGCCCTGCTGGCCGGGGCCCGGCGCCCGCCCGCCCCGCCTCGCCTCGCCTCGCCTCGCGCCTGGCAGGGGACTCCGGCGGCGGGGAGAGAGGCTCCTGCTCCTGCTCCTGCTCCGCGCGCGCCTTCTCTGCCTCTCGCTCTCTCGGCTGGACACACACGCAAGTCCTACACACGCAGGCAGGGCGGCTGGCGCCAGCCTCGCTTCTTTCGCGTCATGCCCCCAGATGGGCGGGGCGAGGGTGAGGCTCCGCCCCTTCGCCGGGAGAGACCGCCCCCTCCCCTCCCCTCGCCGGCTCTGGGTGGGGAGGGGGAAAGGCCAGGGCTCTACCTGCGAGGGAGGGAACTGCAAAGGCGGCGCGGGGGGAGGCGGAGGAACGGGGTGGGGGAGAGCGAAGGCAGAACAAGGGAAGGGAAGGGCTAAAAGAGGCCTGGGAATGCGTGGCAGACTTTACGGACGACCCCCGGAATGGGGGAGGGGCGTTGGGAAACGGGAAAGAGGAGGAAGCGGGAAGGGTGGGGAAGTAAAGGGAGAGGGAGGAAGCGTGGGGCGAGCCGAGGACACAGGAGAAATGCGGCGGGTGAGCCTGGGAGGGTATGAAGGAAGGACCGTGGGGAGGAGGGAAGGAAGGGAGGGAGGGGAAGAGAAAGAGGGCCAGGGAGAGAGAGGCAGGAGAGAGAAGTGGGGAAGAGAGGAAGGACCTGAGGCCATAAGGGAGAAGAGAGATTACTTACGGGGGACGGCCGGGAGAGAAGCCGAAAAGAGAAGGGGGAGAAATGAGAGTGGACGTGGCAGAGGGAGAGGGAGAGGGAGAGGGAGGTAAGCCGAGAAACTGAGGGCGGCTTACTGGGAAGGGAAGGGAAGGGAAGCGAAGGGACCTCGAACGGTGAGAGAAGTGAAACTCTGGCCCCACGACTTCTCACTCGACCTGATCCGTAAGCCTTGCACGGCTGCTTGTAAGGACTGCCCCCCCTGCCCCATATGTCCCTTCCCAAGCACGCCACTTGACACCCGAGGTCCTCCTGCAGCGCGACGTGTCCCCCACCCCAGGGACTGGAGCGCGGTGTGGGTACAAAGGGCAGGGCCTTTTCAGTTGTGGCACCGGCTTGTGCTGTACAGTCCCCAGGGGATGCCTGCCTGCCAGTCCTCATCCTTAAGTGTCAAAACCTGGCTTTTCCGGGCAGCTTTTGACAAAAGTTGATTACTAGTTATGGATTGCTGCTTTTGCAAGGGGGAGGAGCCCCCCTTTATCTGCTGGTTGCTGGTTGGGGCTGCTGGGAGTTGCAGTCCAACACATCTGGAGGGCCATTCTAGAGAAACAGCTGCAAGGCACTTCTTCCCTGACCTACTCTGCTTCTCTCTCTCTTTCCTGTGCTGGTTTTCCTGGCCGCTTTTGCAAATGCTTGACAAGATAGAAACCCCACAGCCATCTGACGAGGCACACCTTTTTATATCAGGACCTGTTGCCTTAGTTTTCCTGATCACAGGAACTAATTTTCTAGATTCCTCACCACCAACCCTTATCTACCAGGCTGACATTTAAATGGACAGAATGCTTTTGGCAGCTTGTTTGAACTGGCTTTCTTAATAAGGCTCTGGTCTCCACTTCCTCTCTTCACATGCAGTAGAGCACAAGTTAGGTCAGGATCTGCTTTGATGGAGTCAGTGATGGACGGGAGTGTGCCATCAAGTCAGTCATGTTATTGTGGATACTTTCCAGATTTACGGTATGTATTTATTTTGTAGCCCACCTTTCTAAAAAAAAAAAAAAAAAATAGCACTCAAGGCAGCTTACAGAAACAATTAAAATTGATTAAATCAGTAAAATGATATGATACAATACAATTAAAAACACAGCAATGACAGAAAAAAATGATTATTAAAAAATAATGTGCAGCAGCCTGAGGATGTGGACAAATGGCTTGGAGCACTGAGGCCCATCACTTGTTCTCTGGCCCCTTGCCCATCCTGGCTTGTGAAATCAGACATGGCTGGACTGGGTGTTTGGGCCTTGGAGGTGATTAATGCCTCCCCTTGTGGGATGAGTGCGTCACACGAGCTTGAAAGAAGCCTGTAGTGAGGCCATTCTTGAAGACACCTTATTTAGATCCAATGGTTTCTGATGATTACTGCCCAGCAGGGAGGGAGGGCATTGCTAGTAGCTTGGACTCACAGGCCCCCAACCCCAAATCTATTTCCAGGAGCCTGGATGTATTCCCCAGAGCCCTGAATTGGAATAATTCTTTCTTAGCTCAACTGCCACACAAAGGGCAGTTTTCAAGGGGGATTGCAGATGGGAAGGGAAGGATTAATCCCTCCCCTTCCCACGTGCTGGAAAACCAAACCCATACCCTGATGGCAATTAAGCTTGGGCAGGGGGAATTTCCATTGGTGTTAATGCAAACTTTTCTTCTAAGCTTAATTGCATGAGGTTGGGGCAATTTGCCTCCAAGAAGGAAAGAGAGAGGAGTATGTGGGGGGGGGGGAAGAGAAGTGAGGAAAGAGACAGCAACTGGGTTCACACAACACGATAAGCCATGGTGGCTTATAAGTCATGTTTGTTTCAGAGTGGCTTGTCATGTTGCCTGAACACAGCAACATGGTTTGTTAACCATGCACAAGCCACTCTGGCTGGGTTCAGACAACACAACAAGCCACTCTGAAACAAACATGGCTTATAAGCCACCATGGCTTATTGTATTGTATGAACCCAGTCAGTGAGAGATTGCAATTTACAGTAATTGCAGCTGAAGAGGAGCTACTGATTTGGGATGATGTGGTGTGAGGTGCACATTAATTGAAGAATTTATTTTATTTGAGGTGATTTGGATGCAAAGGCTTTGCCTTCTGTGAAACTTAAGTAAATCCTAGTAACTATTTTGAAGTTTGCATATATAGATATAAATTAGCATATGTAAATTTTATGCAGACTTGTGCTGTATGGGCCTAGGCCCCAAATCTATTAAGTGCCTAGTAGTGCCCCTGGCATCCAGTGTCAAATTTGCCCATTTGGGTGCAAGAGTTAGAGTTCGTGAAAGCATTTGGTGGCTTCCCAACTCCAGGTAGCGGTGGATGATGCTGATTATTTGGATCCATTCCAACCCAGTTTCAGCCCTGGTTTGGGGATGGAAACAGCCTTGGTCTCCTTAATACAGCTTTTCTCAATGTGGTGCCCTCCATATGTTTTGTACTTCGACTCCCATCAGCCCCATCCAGCATGGCCAATGGTCAGGAATCCTGGGGGTTGTAGTCCAAAACATATGGAACGCACCAGGTTGAGGAAGGCTGTCCTAGTGTCTTACACCAGGGAATGGACTGAGGGAGTGTACCCTCTTGGTTCTTCTGGATGTCTCAGTGGCTTTCAACAGCATTGACTATCCTTTTGGATCATTGGGTTCGGCTTAGGAGGCACAGTGTGATGGTAGTTCCAGTCCTTCCTGGATGTTCCTTCCTTGTGTAACAGAAGCCCCCCCCCCCCAGTGCTGGGGGCTTCTGTTCCACAAGGTTCCATCTTGTCCCCCTTTTCAATATCTAGATGAAACTGCTGGGCAGGGAAGGCCGGTGACTCATATGCCGGTAGGGCTCCTTCTCCATTGCATCTTTTTGTTTGAGCTTTATAGGAGCTGTCCATGGTGCCCCATGGTGGTGAACCTATTTTGGGGGTTGAGTTCAGCACCATGGACAGCTCCTATAAAGCTCAAACGAGCCGTTGCAATGGATTAGAAGCCCCACTGACATAGTATTCACCAGCCCCCCCCCCCTGCTGCTAGGGGAAGTCATTCAGAGGTTTGGGCAGAAGTGTCATCAATATGTAGATAATACTCAGCTCTACCTCTTATTTCCAGACTGAACATTGCAGGTGGATTTCAGTAAAGAAGAGGTTTCTCAACCATGTTGGTCATGAGCAAGACTGGTCCTACTGTTAGGTGCAGAGTGAAGCAGTCAGCTCAGGCAGCAGATGCTGGGAGTTAGAAGAGAGGTGTTAGAGCAAGGTGTTCGAGGTGAGAGCTGTGGAGCATGTGGCCTGCCCTGTGCCCCCAAAGCTACCCTGCTACCTTCAGCTGTGGTGGAGGATGCTGCCCCACTGCCAGTGTCAAAGATTCAACTGCCAGTTCCTGTTGGCTTTTGTACATTGAATGGGAGGGGGCGCCATCTTGTCCTTCACCTCAGGCAGCAAAATGTCTTGGGACAGCATCCTACCAGCTGCCAGACTACAGTCCTCCACTAGACAAATTCTCACCTCTTGGCCCAACTCTTGATAACTCCCTCCCCTCAGTTACACACTGGATGACAGCCAACCTGTCGGGAAAACTGAGTTGCAATGTCCTGGACATAATTGCTGTGACTTGAATGTTGTCATAGAACAATCAGCAAAATCCCTGGAGTTTGAATTGGCTCAGTTCCTACTGAAGATCGTCATCTGGATTTGGAAGAATGGCCATTATTTACTAGCAAAATGCCCCCATCACAGCGTTTCCCCCAGGAATTGAAATGAGGGTGGGGGGTTGAATTATCAGGAGGGTCATCAGGAGATCCTCCACCCTTGGCAAAGATGACCCCATGCTGTACAGCACAATAGGAAAAAACAACAACATGAAACATGTTTCACAACCATGACTATTTCATTAGATTTAACTTACATTTTAATTAAAGTTTGCTGTATTTCCATCTTTCTTGTTTTCCTCTTGTAATTTTGCTCAAATCTGGTAATTAATTTCTTGAATGCAGTGCATTCTTTATCAGTCATTTCTCGTGCATTTGGTAATTCCAGTCTTTCAAGTGATACATTTAATAGTTCATTCACTTGTTCACGCAGAAGACTTATTTCAGAATATAACATTCTGTTCAGTGATGGGGGGGGGGGGAGAGATACTTAACTGTAACTTCTGTTTGGAAGTTGCCAGAGATTAATTCTGACTTCCTTCATTCCAGGAAAGATAGTACCAAGGCTGAGTCAAATAAATTAATTCTTTTCAACTAGAAAATTACAGCACTGCATCTGACAAGTTGAGCTGGTGGATGGGAGCAGGGTGATCAGAGAACGTAAGGAATTAGGGAACGCCCTGCCCCACGCTGGCTCAGCTTGTCTGAGCGTGGAAAGCTAAGCAGGGTCAGGCCTGGTTATGACTTGGATGGGAGACCCCTCCTCTAGTTTCCTGCATTGAGCAGGGGGTTGGACTCAATAGCCTTGTAGGCTCCTTCCAGCTCTATGATCTATGAATCTAAGGATGGCTTCCATTCTGCAATCACAAGGGGGGGGGCAATGCATCTCTGCAGAAATAGACCACTCCCCCTTCTTGCAGGATCCACGCAATGAGGACCTGGAGACCCAGCGTCGGGGTGGAGGGCAGGTTTTGCTTTTGCTGCAACACTGAGTCCCAAGTGCAAAATGTTGCTTTTTCCCATGGAAGGAAATAGTAACTATTCACTTCAATGGGAGAAAATAAGAAATGTGCTCTGCTGGGATACCATTGGGTGAGGGCTTATCCTGAGTCCCAGTGACTCCAGTCATTAAGAATCAACCCCAGTCCGATTTGCAGAGTTCTGCTCTTCCGTGCACATGGTCTCATCTTGGCTTCTGTTTCTTGGTCACACTACAGCAGGGTAGGGACTGTATGACACTCCAAATGGTTTTGGACTACAACTCTCATCTTCCCTGAGCATTGGCCACACTGGCCGGGTAATGGGAGTTGGAGTCCAACAACATCTGGAGGACCACAGGTTCCCCATCTCTGCACTGCTATACAGTGTAGCAGAATGTTGGAAACTGACGTATCTACCTACAGATTCCTGTTCTTTCTGTCATTTCCCAGAAGATTGATCATTAAGTATGATGATCAATCATTTCTATGTGTGTGCATGATCTCTTTTTAAGTAAAAAAAAGAAAGACGTTGTCTCACCCTCAACTGGCTATCCCCCCAGTTATTCTTGTTAATGTGATGGAGGCACCTTATGAGAGTTCTTTGAGAGTGTCAATAAACATGCAGACAGGGTGGGTGGATCTGATAGACATTGTTTACTTGGACTTCCAGAAGGATTTTGACGAAGTCCCTCACCGAAGACCCCTGAGCAAACTTAGCTGTCATGGAATAAGAGGAGAGGTCCACTTGTGGATCAGTAACTGGTTAAAGAACAGAAAGCAGAGAGTAGGAATACATGGTAAATTATCCCAATGGAGGGATCTAAACATTGGGGGTCCCCCAGGGAATTGTATTGGGACCAATGCTTTTCAACCTATTCATAAATGATCTGGAATTAGGAGTGAGCAATGAAGTGGCCAAGTTTGCTGATGACACCAAATTATTTGGAGTGGTTAAAACAAAAGGGATTGTGAGGACCTCCAAATGGATCTCTCCAAACTGGGAGAACGGGCATCGAAATGGCAAGTGCAGTTCAGTGTAAGCAAGTGTTAAGTGATGCACGTTGGGGCAAAAAAAAAAACCCAACTTCACATATACATTGATGGAATCTTAGCTAGCCATGACTGATCAAGAAAGAGATCTTGGGGTTGTGGTGGACAGCTCAATGAAAATGTCAACCCAATGTGCAGCTGCCATGAAAAAGGCAAATTCTAGGCATAATTAGAAAAGGACTCAAAAATAAAACTGCCAATATCATACTGCCCTTATACAAATCTATGGTGTGACCACACTTGGAATACTGTGTACAGTTCTGGTCACTGCAAATATAAAAGGATATTGTAGAGCTGGAAGAAGTGCAGAAAAGAGCAACTAAATTGTTCAAGGAGCTGGAGCAACCCCGCTATGAGGAAAGGTTACAACAGCTGGGATTGTTTAGCTTAGGAAAAAAGCGAGTGAGGGGAGACATGACAGAGGTGCGCAAAATTATGCATGCTGTGGAGAAGTTGGATAGGGAGACATTTTTCTCCTTCTCAGAATACTAAAACTCAGGGTCATCCCATGAAGCTGATTGGTGGGAGATTCAGGACAGATAATAGGATGGACTTTGTCACACAGCACACAGTTAAGCTATGGAATTCACTTCCACAAGCAAGGTGTAGCGACGGCCACCAATTTGGAGCAGAATGGTGGACTAGTGGCAGGCACCACATCTCGCAACTGCTTTCACTCCTGAGCACCTATTATTTATTTATACATTTCTGAGTCATGGGGTGGGCTCCAGGATTTGGGGTGCATTCAGAAGTGGCAGCATTGGGAGCAAAGGATAGAAAGGGCAACAAACATTGTAGGAAGCTCACTGATTAGATTTCTGAAAAAGAAGTAATAATGGCATATATATGGCTTTTATCTTAAAGCATGTGCACCCCACTTCTGAGCAGTGAGAAGTTTCAAGGGTTCCAGTGCTCACCTAGCGTTCAGTTTCCTTAGTAGGAAGTGACTGGAGACTAATGACATTTCTGTGATAGAAGGTTTATTTATACTTATATTCAGGTTATATGTGTGTGTAAGTGTGTGTACACACACACACACACACACACACACCATTCTTTCCACCTTTCCCCACAGGACTTGTTTTCCATACTGCTGACCATCTTCCTTGCCCTCCTCTGAACCCATTCCAATTTACCTATCACTTTCTTCAATTGTGGAACCCAGAATTAGACACAGCCCTCTAATCTGGGGAGCAGATCTTTGACGTTTTCTACTGCTGAAATACCCTTCCCCCATACCCACCGTCTGCCATTACTGAAACTTGAAATGGCGCCATCACCATAAAGTGGTCATGTAGGACACTCAAGAAAAGCCAAACCCACATCTCAATACATCCCCCACCCAGGGGAGGCTGGTGACTCCTATGTCAATGGGGCTCCTTATCCATTGTATTTTTTTTAAATTTTGAGCTTTATGGGAGCTGTCCATGGTGCTGAACCCCATCTCCAAAATTGGTTCACCACCATGGAGCACCATGGATAGCTCCTATAAAGCTCAGAATAAAAGCTGTAATGGATAAGGAGCCCCACTGACATGGGAGTCACCAGCCTCCTCTGCCCCACCTTCACCTCATCCCCTGAGTGTTATTTCTAGAAAATATTCACTTTCCATCTAAATGGGCAGGCAGTAAGGCATCGCTCTTCAGCTAATGCCTTTTTAATCAAGTTGGTCTGTGTGTCCTACTCTCTGGATGGCCTCAGGGAAAACAGGCGGTTTGTCAAGGCCCTTTCAAAGGACAGAGAAACTTGCCCATTGTTAAAATTCATTATAAAAGTGTTAGCAGAGCAAATGTACCCACTTCAAATTGAACAGCAATTATTCTGTGTGCTGTACGTTTTTATTAACAGGGCAAACAGCCGCTCCAGTCGGGGCAATTTTTATCGGGAAAATGATTAGAGCAGGTTACAGCAGTTGGGATTGTTCAGCTTAGAAAAAAGGTAGGTGAGGGGAGACGGTAGAGGTGTACAAAATGATGCATGGTGTGGAGAAAGTGGACAGGGAGACATTTTTCTCCCTCTCATAATACTAGAACCCAAAGGGGTCATCCCATGAAGCTGATTGGTGGGAGGTTCAGGAGGACAGATAAAAGGAAGTACCGGTACTGTACTTTTTCACAGGGTGCATAGTTAAACTATGGAATTCACTTCCACAAGGGGTAGCGATGGCCACCAATTTGGATGGCTTTTAAAGGGGATTAGACAAATTCAGTGAGGATAAAGCTATTAATGGGATCCCATGGGCAGCTGGTTGGCCGCTGTGTTGGACTAGATGGACCCTTGGTCTGATCCAGCAGGGCTTTTCTGATGTTCAGTTCTTATGATGTATGGGGAAAGGGTCAAGCCCCCCTTGCCCCTGTGCTGTGGTCCCGATTTGAAAAGCAAATTCACACATATCCCTTAGCTGCTATTTGCAAGAAGTTTACATTCGAAGACGCATTTGTGCATCTCCATCATAATGTGTCATACTGTCTTTAGTCTCAAAGATGTGGTATTTTTACACCAGTCCTTCAGTACAAATCCAGTCTTGTGCAAATCCACAACTGGTTTCCTCTGATAGCAGTTCTGCACATATAGAACTAATGAGTCAGAAGGAGCTCTAGGGTTATTTAAGTCTCAGACCCCCATTCTTGCTTTCACAATGAGTCACTGTAAAGCAGGGTTGGGCAGAAAGAAGATATCCAGACGTTTTGGATGTCAGCTCCCAGCATTCCTGACCATTGACAATGCTGGCAGGGGCTTCTGAAAGCCGAAATCCAAAACATCTGGAGATCTACCTTCTGCCCACCCTGTGTAAACCTCCCTGCAGTTTGCCATAGGTCTGCCCACATAACCTATCCGACCACCATCAATATAGCATTCCCCCACCCCACCCCAGATTTCAGAAACCAAAGGGGGGCGGAGAGCAGCTGGTTAAGACTATGTGGCACAGCGCCATCTAGTGATGTATGCCATGGCAACAAACAAAATGAAGGCTGCATTTTTCCACTATTCCCAAGTAACCAGTCAGGAATACCATCTGTGAGACCTAGAATCACTCGGGATAACTAGATCCAAGACGGAAAGAACCCCCTGTATCATTAACAGTAGTGCAGAAGAGGGAATTTCAACAGATGTTGCTTTTTCACCAACACATCACATTACTAAGCAAGGGCACGCCCACAACTGTAGTAATAATATTAAAAAGTATTACACAGTCATTTAGTATACAAAATAAAATATGAATGGCTTAGGGCCAGTTTTCCTTAAGAACTAACTCTGCCCACATGAACCTGCCCAATGCTTGAGCTGGGCATCAAAGGCCCTGCTTTCTGGTCCATCATTAGTAAAGATCTGATTGGTGGATACCAGGGACAAGGCCTTCTTGGTGATAGCACCGTAGTGGTGGAATTATCTCCCTGGGGAGGCCTGCCAAGATCTCCCTCTCTTGTTTTTAGATGTATACTCATAACTTTTTTAATTCCATCAGACATTTTATAATTGATTGGTACTGGTGTTTATGTTGTCTCCTGTGACTTTAGTGCTGTGGTGCTTTGCATTTGTTTAATTTGATATATATTTTAATCTGTATTTTGTTATTATTTGTATAATTTTTTTATAAGCTGCTTTAGGAAGAATGCATTTGGAGGAGGAGGAGGAGGAGGAGGAGGAGGAGGAGGAGGAGGAGGAGGAGGAGGAGGAGGAGGAGGAATATCGGTATCAACATTCACAATATTATAGGATCACAATGGCAGGACAGAAGTTAGCTGTGAGTAGGATTGTTTTCTCCTACAGAACAAAGAGAAGTTTTGAAAAATGCGGGCTGTCCAGTCTGATTGGCCAGAAATTTCAGCACAAGATTTCACAAACAACTAGCCAAAGGAGACAGACAGGTTATTATATGAACCAAGAGCTATTTCCACTTTCTATGTATACCGAAATGCCATGTGTATGTCTGTGGCTGCTCTGTTTGGATATCTAGTGACATTTACGGTACTTAATATTTGATTTCCTGGAAGAAGATGCATTTTGAAATGAGCCTCCTGTTGGAGTCAGGAAAGAGAACCGTGGCATAGTTTGGCGTTACCACTTAAGAGAGATTCTGGATTTTATTTTAATAATGAACACGAGGTCCTTCGTTTATGACTGTCCACACTTTTGTATTGCGATGCTGCAATATTATGCATGTTGATGCTCACATTTTATGTGTTGTATTAAATAAATATTTGGGTAATGCATTCTATTATATGTATAAGGAGCCCCTTTGTTTTGCACAGCCATGATTGTGAGTGTACCCATTTGGTGTTGTTCTGAATACATGTGGATCTTTTTCCTCTTCTTTACCTTGCTTAGTATCTCCTTTTGGATCCGCCCAGCCTACACAACAAGCATCCTCAACTGTGCTTCAGACGGCCAAGCTGCAACTCAGATCTGCACCATGCCTTTAAATTCCCTGACACGGCTGTGGTCTCCCCCACTGTTCCTCCCCTGGACTGGTGCTGTCCTCCCCTTCCCTCTCCCTCACCCTCTGAACAACACACCTGGAGCCCTGCTGGTTATAACAGGTGGGCCTCACCCCTTCCAGGTGGGTTTCTGGAGGTATAGAATCATAGAATAGCAGAGTTGGAAGGGGCCTACGAGGCCATTGAGTCCAACCCCCTGCTCAATGCAGGAATCCAGGTCAAAGCATCCCTGACAGATGGCTGTCCGGCTGAACCTTGAATGCCTCCAGAGTGGGAGAGCCCACCACCTCCCTAGGTAGTTGGTTCCATTGTCTTATTGCTCTGACAGTCAGGAAATTTTTCCTGGATGTTTAGGCGGAATCTGGCTTCCTGTAACTTGAGCCCATTATTCCGTGTCCTGCACTCTGGGATGATCGAGAAGAGATCCTGGCCCTCCTCTTTGTGACAACCCTTCAAGTACTGGAAGAGTGCTATCATATCTCCCCTCAGTCTCCTCTTCTGTATACACAGTCTTGTGTCTCACCGCTATGGGAATTTAAAGGTACGGTGCAGCTCTCCAGGTCCTGCAAACTCTAGCTGAACAATAATAACCAACCAAAGAGAAAGGACAGCTGCAATTCCTTCTACAGACCACTTCTGGATTAGCCCTTTTCCTTTTTTTAAACTGTGCTCATCTCCGTATTCCTACCTCCTGCCTCTTCAGTCTGGCTCTGCATATCTGTTTGTCTGCCCAGCCTTGCTGTCCGGGGCTGGCATCAAGGGTCGGCATGGTTGGGCACCTGGCAAGGTCCCATACCCCAGCAGGGCACCTGGGGCACCTATTTACAGGAGCTCCCGGGGGGGCCTGCTCCTTATCTTCACCATTGCAGCCTGCTTCCTCACCTTCATCTCGCTCTAGCCCCAAAAATGATGGTGGTGTGAAGGAGGAGCAGGAGATATGCCCCTACCTACTTACTCACTGGCTCTGTGCCTGGCAAATAAGCAGGTGATAGCAATGGGGGGAGGAGGAGGAGGAGGAGGAGGAGGAGGAGGAGGAGGAGGAGGAGGAGGACGACGACGACGACGACGACGACGACGACGACGACAATGTTGGTAAGAAAGTAGGCTCATTAAAGGAGAGGGTGGCATGCCCAAGGGGCCTCCAACATCTGGAGCTGCCACTGCTCGCTGCCCCTTCTCCTCCTTGCCTCTGTGTACCTTGCTTCAAACCTCTTGGATGGATTCTCTGACTAGCATCTAGCCCTGGCTCTTCTTTCTGGCGAGACCAGCCTTCCCCAATCTGGTGCCCTCCAGATGTGTTGTACTGCAAATCCCATCATCCCAGCCAGCATGGCCAACTGATGAGATGCATAGTCCATCACATCTGGAGGACACCAGGTTACTCTGGCCTGTTAACCTATGCTTACACCCTGGCCTGATCCCGCTTGGAATCTTGGCAATTCTAATCCTGCTGCTACATTACTAACCACACAGATCTCACTTCCTCCAGCTCACATATGAGGAGACAGACGTGTGTCACTTTCCCTAACAGAGAACATGATGGAAACTTTGCCCTGTGGATAAGGGTTGACATTCCCCCCCCCCAATAATAGCTCTTGCAGGCACTAAAAGAGTGGCTTTTTAAAAGCAGCGTATGCAGAAGCTCAGGAATTCCAAGCACGGTTTATTAAAACACAAATGACATAAGTCATTTATGGTAATGCTTCATTGAGAGATCTGGCTCAGCATGGGATGTCACCAAACTCTTAAGTACATCATTCATTTGGGGGTCATTAGCATCAAAAGAGCTCTTCACAATCTTAACATTTAGCAAGTACAAAAGAGCCCCACAGAATCAGGATGAAGCCAATTTCCCAGTGCGGGAACTGTGATGTGCTTTTGTATTCTGTGAAATATTAAAACATTTAAGGTTTTTAAAATAATTTTTTTTAAAAACCCAAATGCATTTCATCTGACTTTATTGGCCGATTGATTAATCAGTCAATCAATCAATCAATCAATCAGCCAATAAAAATGGTACAGAATACATGTCAGACACAGCTCAAGGCTGCAGTTAGTAAAGCTGGTCTCCTCATTGCTCAGACCAGCAAGCCAGACTGAAGGAAAGAAAGGTCAAAAGTGGGGAAGGCACCAATCCAGAAATGACAAGTGAGAACCTCTCTGGTGCACTGAATTATCATTTGTTCAGAATTATGTGTAACAAACAACCTCCTCTAACGTTTCTCCTACCTGGCCATTATTCCCCTGATTTCCGATGTTCGGACTATGACTGCCATTCATTAGGTAGCCAAAACAGCACCGTCCTCTAACATGAGGGAAGTATCAGCAGGCTTGGGGGGAAACCCCAAGATTTGCAGAAGAAGGAACAAAAAAAACTCTGAGGGAGTGGGGAATCCCCAGAACTGTTTAATGAGGACTGAGCACACTCACCGGCCAAGGAATGATTGTAGGGGTGGGGGGATCAGAAAACCAGGGGTGGAAGACGGAATGGAATGGAGCAGCTTGAATGTTGGACAACAGCTCTCCACACCGCAACATTTTATTTCAGGTCCCATTTAAGGTGCATCTTTAGGTAGAAAAAAAGGCCTACAACTCCCAGTATGCCCCAGCCAGCATGGCTGACTGGGGCATGTTGGGAGTTGTAGGCCTTTTTTCAGTCTAAACATGCATAGGATTGTGCCTTTGTACTACTAAATACTAGATGATGTTGCTGTGACACTTCCCACTGTCTTTAGATATAGATATTATATATACACACATACAAGCAAAATCCAATTAAGTCAAATTAAAGAAAATCCAATTAAATTCCAAAAGGTAAACAAAAATCGTATCCAAATTAAGTTTACATTTCATTATTAAACATAGATGATTCAACATTAAATCATAATTATTTCCATTATCTTACTTGCCCATCTATTCTTA
The DNA here is from genome assembly GCA_021292165.1 of Shinisaurus crocodilurus. NCBI lineage: Eukaryota > Metazoa > Chordata > Lepidosauria > Squamata > Shinisauridae > Shinisaurus > Shinisaurus crocodilurus. The sequence continues at coordinate 270,804,223 of CM037879.1, read as the reverse complement.
CCAGTCTTAGAAATGATAATTGAGTGTACATCATTAATCCAAAATTAGTTTTTCTTATACACTTCTAATGCATCTTTCTTTATATTTCAATAATTATTACTTTGCTTCTAATATCGAATATATGTGTCCCATTGTTCTAAAGAGAGTCAAAATCCTAAAGAGTCAATTTCTTTTGGTAACCTGACTCTTCCAACAGATTGAACAAGGCACTCGGGTCACCTGGTCACAGACTTCCTCATCATGGTGAGATATATTGTATTCCTACTGAAGGGATCAATCCTATGGCCCCTAGGCAGCGCCTGAGGGCCCATAGGATATTTCAGATTCCCAGATCCAAGGTCAGAGACAGCGCTCGCTCCCACCTGGGAGCTGGGAATCAGAGAGCTCCAAGCCCCCTCCCCCTCACAGCCAGCATGGAAAGAACTGCTCTGGCTGCTCTCCGAGGTCGGGAAAAGCAACCTTGGAGAAGGGGGTAAAGGGGGCATTTCGGTGGGAGGGGAGGAGGCTGGAGGAGGCTGGATACAGGCTATCCTGATGCCTCTCCAGCCTCCTTCCCTCCGCCTCAGAGACGCTCCAGCTAGACCAGGGCTCTCCAACCTTGGGTCCCCAGATGTTGCAGGACTTCAGCTCCCAGAATCCCTTGCCATTAGCCATGCTGGCTGGGTATGCTGGGAGCTGTAGGCCAGCAACATCTGGGGACCCAAGGTTGGAGAGCCCTGAGCTAGACGGACAAAAAAAACACCCACATCTAGCAAAAAAATGCAGGGTGGGAGGTCAGGGAGGCAAAGATTACCTCCGCCACTCCTCCACTTCCGCTATAGGATGACCATAAGCCTCTGAGCTTGGGGGCTTATGGCCATCGCAATAGGATTGCACCTTATAGTAATTCTCTCTAAATGTGAATCTATACACACACACACACACACACACACACACACACACATATGCAAATCTGTGCCCTCTTATGCCCTCTTTTCTGGTGATGCATAAATGGACACCAGTAAGAGTTGGGTGGGCTCTAGCTGACTTGCGCATGTGTTCTGTGATGGTGCCTACCCTTCCCCAACCTTCTGGATGTTGTGGACTTCAACTCCCAGCAATCCCAGCCAGCATGGCCAATGGTCATGAAAGCTGGGAGTTGTAGTCCCAAACATCTGGAGGACACCAGGTTGGTGGAAGCTGCAAGAGACTGTATGAAAGTCTGGCCACTGGCACTGTGGGCTCTTCCCCTGAGTGGAAGAAGCAAGGATGAGATACAAATGACAGCTTTAAAAAAAGAAATAAACCCACCCCAAATGCAAAATACACATCTGCTCTAATACTAGAACACAGAGTCTGTAGCTGGGCTGGTCAGTTACATGGTATTTTAAAATACGCATACACCCATGTAGCTGTAGCCAAATACAGCTTAAAAAAAAAAAAGTATTACAGAAAACAAATCCATTCTGCTTAACATGCTTCACTTTTGTCTAATTTATAAAGCAACATGTCTCCCCCTTGTTGCGGGTTCATCCCACACACACACACACACACCCATCAAAATGAATTAACAATGAAACAGCCACATTGAGCCTGTATCCAGCATACTGAGGAAAAAACTGTGGGAGGAGGACATAGCAGGCACGCACAGAGAGAGAAATCCCCCAAACAGGATGAGAATTTAGAAGTGGGCTAAACTGGACGCATGAATGGAGCTTGCTCCTGCTTCCATCCTCCACAGATTCCCTCCCTCAGTTCCTTCCTGCTTCAGCTGGCCCTGAGCAGCTCAGTGGATGCTCAAGAATGACCCAGGCTGGCTGGAATGAATGCCCTTCACCCCTCCTAGTTATACCACCCCCAGGTATATGTGGAGTCCGCACTGGGAATGGCATGCTGTCCAAGATGGAAGCCCAGAAGGATATGCGTGCCACCATCCTGAGCATGGTATAGATGCAACTGTAGGTTCATCGGTGTACAAAGAGGACCTGGCCTCGTCTCAATGGGACATTTTTCAGGATAACGATGACTGCATGAGAGTTATTCCATTTTATCTTCAGGACCTGTGAGGCGGGTTAGGTTAGGCTAAGATAGAGGGACTAGCACAAGGCCACCCTGTGAACCTCTGGATAGACTGCAAGGGTGGGCAGCACCTTGGTCCATGGCTCTCATGAACTCTCCCTGGCTTTTTTGGTGGCCTCTGTCATCGCTGCACCACCAAATTTGCCATCGACATCGGGTAGTGTGGCAGTGGAGGCAAAGCCACATTTTTCCAGTAAAGCAAGGCATGTAGGGAGGACACACTTTGTTTTAACACACAATCATGCTCCCGGGGCTTCTGGGAGAGCAATTTGGCTTTAAAGTTTAAAACAAGGCCTGTGCTCCGCGCGTGCCTCAGTTTAAAGAGGTGTGGCTTTTTTGCAGCACCAAATTTTGGCAGCAAATTTCCTGCAGTGCCACCAAATTTTGGCAGCAAATTTGGTGGCACTGCAGGAAATTCAGCAGTGGGGCCTGGCAACTGCCAGCAGTTTCTGGGGGAGGACTGACCCCCAGAGGTAACCCACCCCTGGGAGAGAGAGTTGGGCTTGGAGGACTGGAGGGGGGGTTCAAAATCCCTGCTAAGTTATGATGCTCACTGGCTCCACTCACTGGCTCTCAGCATGTACCTCGGGCTTTGAGGCATGAGGATAGAATTATGTGCACTTTATTCAAAAAGCAGAAGAACAAGATGACCATCTAATGTCAGTATGGGATAATGAATTTGAAGAGGTGACCTCGAAGGTGGGCTGGATAGACGGATTGTGAAAGTTATGTCAACTAGGATGAAGGAGAATTTCTATAAAATAATATGGAGATGGTACCTAACTCCAGTAAGATTAAATAGAATAGATAACAATTGCTCCGCATTTTGCTGGAGAGGATGTCAGGAAATAGGTACATATGCTCATATGTGGAGTTGTAAAAATGTTCTGGAATTTTGGCAAGAGGTCTTTACAGAAATATCGGAAATTATTGGTATTAATCTAGAGGTCTGTCCTAAACTTGCTTTGTTATCAATAACCGATAAAATCACTTGTGCCCAAAATACGAAGGAACTAATTGTAAACTTGTTAACTGAGGCTAGGTTAATGATAGTGAGGAAATGGAAAGTACAACATGTTTTTCTAATAACTGATTGGTATAAGGAAGTTTGGGATATAGCCCTAATTGATAAACTAACTTGTAGTATCAAATGCAAAAAGGGACAGTTAAAGAAGAATAATTTTATGGATATATGGAATCAATTATTAGACTATGTATTAATAAAGGGGAAGGGGAGTATGCCTTGTCAGGATATGTTATATTTTTGGAATGTGGAAATTAATTGATTAAGGGGATGAATGTAGACGCGTTTTCTCGAATGAAACATAGAGTGTTCGAGGATCGGGATATTTGTAAGAAGACCAAAACACTGGTTTATGAAGCCATTGTATTACCAACTTTATTGTATGCCTGCGAAACATGGACTATCTATAAACGTCACTTCCACCTCCTTGAAAGATTTCATCAACGTTGCCTCCGGAAAATCCTGCGAATTATTTGGGAAGATAGGCGAACAAATGTCAGTGTACTGGAAGAAGCAAAGACTACTAGCATTGAAAAAATGATCCTTCAACGCCAACTTCAGTGGACCGGTCATGTTGTCCGAATGCCTGACTGCCGTCTCCCAAAGCAGTTACTTTATTCCCAACTCAAGGATGGAAAGTGGAATATCGGTGGTCAATATAAGAGGTATAAAGATGTTCATAAGGCTAATCTAAAAAAATGCAATATAAACATTGAAAACTGGGAAGCTCTGGCCCATGAATGATCTAAATGGAGGTTGGCCTTTCACAAAGGTTCCATGGACTTTGAAGAAGCCCTAGTGCAAGGTGAAAGGGAGAAACGTGCTAAGCGAAAAGCACGTCAAATGAATCCTTTACAGGACCATCTTCCATCTGGTAACATGTGTCCTCACTGTGGGAAGCTGTGTGGATCTAGAATTGGCCTCCACAGTCACTTACAGACCCATCGCTAGAGTCTACACAATCTTCTTTAGAATTTCCTCCTTTTATCCTGGAAGACAATCTTACTCGGTCACGAGTGATTGCCTGATGATGATGATGATGAGTTGGTCCCTAGGCGGGTGGGGGGTGCACCTTATGATTTATTTTAGTTGTATGTTTGTATTTTATAGTTTTGTATGTAGTGTTTATAATAACTAAATAAAATGTATTTTTTTAAAAAAAGAAATATGTGCACTTTAAAGGGGGACCTGGCAAGGGCAGCAAACTCATTACCATGAGGGGGAAACTGAGGCTAAATTGTAGACTTTCTCTGAGGATGTTTGTGCAAACCTCTTTCCCTGTATCTATATGGGGTGCCCAGATCTTGTGAGATTTGCTGAAGCCATTCAGGCACAGAACAACCAACGTTCAGTTTGCACAGTGAGTTGCTCACCAGACCCTTCTCCAGAAGGGAGAGCGAGAGAGCACTTGTACAGAAGGAAACTCTCGGATTTGTACTGCAAAGGGACAGAGAGAATTGTGTACCACTCTATGCAACATGCTTTCTCAAGAAACTACAAGTCCAGGACCTTTCTGAGGTCAGAAATAGGAATGTGGTGGTAGAGGCCTAATGTAGGAGAATGGGCTGCACCATTCAAGTCTAGATGCAGAAGATCACATTTTTAATGCTTTGGAAAAGAAAAAAATTCCTGCATGTAGAAAGGTAACACATCAAGCTTATAATCTTTCTATAGATGTGCTAGTTTTCTACTGTGGGGAGTTTTGTTTTGCTTGTTTGTTTAATATGGGGGGGGGGAGTTTTCAAAAATGGTATCCCTGCTTGCAGTCTGCCGTTGCACACAACCCCCTCTGCCACCTCATTCTGCTGCATGTGCAGATCCAGCCTCTTGTAAGATAGACCATATTGTCATTGCCCTGCAGCTGAGGCAGCGAGAACATGGCTTACCTAAGGCTTCCTAGAAAGTTCAGCGCTGAAACAGTCACTCAGTCTCTTACATTGCTACACTTACACTTGACAGAAGGTTGGTCATTGATTTCAAGGTACTTTAGATAATGGCTTTTCATAACTCTGGAATTTGCATATGCATAAATGTAAAACATACAGTTTTTAAAGCTGCTTTTCTGTTGTTTTGTACTCCATTTCACTACATGATTAAATCACTGAAGGACAGATCTGGCTAGGAAACAACTCGGGGAGCGGTCCTTTCTTTTCATGCTCATGAATTTCCTGTGCACTGCATTTTCTTGCCGAGATCAACACACGCATACAACACCCATTAAAAGGGGGGGGGGAGGAAGGAAGAGGAGAAACCAACCATGACAGAAAGAAATATGATCAAGACAAAATACATTTGCAGAAGAAAAACAATTGAAATTCATCCCAAAGAATATTGGCCCATCTAAATCATGTCCCTTGAGTATAATTAGAATAATAAACATACCTTGTCCATGACAGAGCCATTTGTCACAAATTCTTATATGGATAACAAACAGCTTATTCCCCCCCCCCCCCTTGCTGAGAATCCCAAATACAGATTTCAGACCAAGTTGACGGGGAACGGCTGCCAAATCTGCCAGTACAAATCCAATCCATCTCTCAAAGGGTTCGTCGTGTTTATCAAATTAAATGAGATAAGAGAGGGGGGAAGAGAGAGAGAGACTGGCTTGTGTTCTGCTAGTAGGGTGCATAATGCATATCATAAGCATACAACCCGTGGAGGCCAAGAGTGAGAAGAAGATATTACTGCTACTGCAACACCGAGGTGGGCTTGTTCGAATTGGCAGTTTACTCCTGGTTTACTGCTGGATGGGCTTTTGTTGCTGCAGGCCAGAGCTACCGCTTGATTAGCAGTCGTTCAGTGTTAGATTGCTTCTAGAGCACTATTTCTGTCCACCTTCTACCCTTCACCTCCAAACCCACCTCTCCAAAGGTGCTATTCACCTCAACAGATTTGACCTTCCCTTTTGCAGCTCCTCCCTCGACACCCTACAGTTAGGGTGGTGCGGTGTCCCACTTCATTTCACAGAGTACAGTCCTCTACAGGGCCAGCATCAAGGGTAGGCATGGTTGGGCACCTGCCCAGGGCCCACACCCCTATAGGGGCACACTGACAAAAGCCTCCCTGAGTTGCCCCTCCTCTTCACCATTATAGATTTCATAGAGTTGGAAGGAGCCTACAAGGCTATCGAGTCCAAAGCCCCTGCTCAATGCAGGAAACTAGAGGAGGGGGTCGGGTCTCCCATCCAAGTAATCACCAGGCCTGACCCTGCTTAGCTTTCCACGCTCAGACAAGCTGAGCCAGCGTGAGCCACGGGCCTTTGCGACCTGCTTGCTTACCCGCCTCCCGCTCTGGTCCAGGCAGTGGTGGCGGTATGGGTGTCACACGAACCTGTCCGTGGCTCGCGGGAGTCGCAGCTCTCCACGGCTCGCCTCTCCGCCGTGGCGGCCGCCCGAATTCAATCTTCTGAGTGGCACGGAGTGTTTTCCGCGCTGCTCGAGCTGCCAGCGCCACTCGAGCCTCGGTCCCCCGTCGCATCATTTCCGGCTGCTCCGGCGCACTGGACCCCCACACTATGTTTTTGGCGGGGGGAACCAGGGCAACAGGGCTTAAACAGCCCTGTTGCCCTGGTTTCCCTCACCAAAAACATAGCGCGGGGGTCCAGCGCGCTGGAGCAGGGTCCCGTCGCGTCACTTCCGCCGCGCCGGAAGTGACGCGATGGGACCAGTGCAGGCGGCGTGGACAGCTCGCCATGGAGAGCCAAGCCGAGGAGCCGCTGGCCGCCCGCAGGTAGGCCCACGTGAAACTCGCACGGGCAGGGCCGTGTTTGGCCCCACTCGCGCCCGCGCGAGCCACCGGTTACACCCGTGGCGGAGAGGAGGAGGAGCAGTAGACGGCACTGCCCACTTGCTTACTACCTCTCTGCCGGTCAAGAAGCAGCTGCTGGCAATGATGAGAAAGAGGATGAGGACCAATAGCAGCTGGTGACAATGGTGATGAGAAGGTACACTCGCTGAGGAAGGGGGTTGTGAAAAGGACCAAAGCCGGTCCTTTGCGCAGGTTCGGGCACCAAGGGGTTAACCGGAGCAGGGTTAGCCCTTTATGCACGGTTCGCAGCACCTAGGCAGAAGCCGCAACCAATTTTAATGCTAGGACAGTGAAAGAAGCAGTCTTATGAATGGGAGCCACTACACTGTTTATAGGTAAACAGAGTTTAATTGAGCGTATCAAAACATACACAAAAGCAGCACGCAAAGCACGCGTCTGCAATTGACATTGGTATAGAGCGAGCCGTAGCAGCAATACATACAGGACCGGTGCAGGGCAGTTTGGCGCCCTAGGCGAAATAAAATTTGCGCGCCCCCCTTTCATGCCGTGGGGGGGCAAAGCAGCTCCGGAGCAAAGCAGCCCTGCTCTGCAAAAAAAAAACCCGCACCGCCGCTGCCGCCGCCACCTACCTACCTACCTACCTTCCCCCACCCTGGCTGCTGCCGCCTCCGAAGAGGAAATGACGCAACAGGACCCCCGTGCTCTGTTTTTGCCAGGGAAACCAGGGCAACAGGGCTGTTTAAGCCCTGTTGCCCTGGTTCCTCCCGCCAAAACAATGCGGGCGGAGCTCCGGAAGCGACGCTGAGAAGGTACGTGGCGGGGGGGAGGCGCGTCGGCGGCTTCGGCGGGCGGGGGAGGCGCAGCGGCGGCTGTGGCAGCTTCGGCGGGCAGGGGAGGCGCAGTGGCGGCTTCGGCAGGCAGGGGAGGCGCGGGGGCGGCTTCGGTGGCTTCGGCGGGCGGGGGAGGCGCAGCGGCGGCTGTGGCAGCTTCGGCGGGCAGGGGAGGCGCAGTGGCGGCTTCGGCAGGCAGGGGAGGCGCGGGGGCGGCTTCGGTGGCTTCGGCGGGCGGGGAGGCGCGGGGGCGGCTGCGGAGGGGTGGGGGAGGTGCGGCGGCGGTGGGCGGGGAGGCGCGGCGGCGGGGGCGGGCGGGGGAGACGTGGTGGTGGCTTCGGCGGGCGGGGAGGCGCGGCGGCGGTGGCTTCGGCGGGCGGGTGGGGCGGCGGGGGAGGAGGCCCGGCGGGGGCGGCGCGGCGGCAGCAGTGAAGAGGAGCGCAGCATTTCTGCGCCCTCTTCAGCCACGCGTCCTAGGCAACCGCCTAGTTTGCCTAGCGGTAGCGCCGGCCCTGAATACATACAAGGGTTACCTGGAATGACCCTGGTTCCTCGACAGCCGCATATGCTAGCGACTGGGCGAATTCAGCTAGTTTCACCGGGAGCTTCCTGGGGCTGGATCCTGAAGTCGGACCGAAGCCCTGGACCTCCGCGCAGCTTGCTGCCCACAACCAACAACCTTTTCCCCGCCACAAGCCCCCTTCTTTATCCCCTCTTCTTGGCTCCCTCCTCCCTCCTGCGCCCCCTCCCCTCCTGACCGGTTGAATGAGCCAGGAGTACCTGTTTCTCTGGGTGCTTTAGGGTACTTAGGAGTACTTGCCACTTCTTTGTGGCCACCAGGCATCTTGGCACCCCTCTTGTTGTTTGGAATGTTTTACAGCTCATTTGGGCTGCCAGGGGAGGGGAAGTTGCCAGGGGGTATGCAGATGTGTTCCATTGTGAGCCTCATTGTATGAATCAAGTGTGTGGTACCAGGTGAGAGGTGGGGGGGTCTGTGTGTGCCTGCCCTGGCTTTCTCTTCACAGGGGCCAATTCAGGGTGTCTTCCCCAAGGGCCCTCAAAAGCCTGGAGCCTGCCCTGCTCCTCTACTTGAAGGACTGTCCAGTCCAAGTCTGGTTTAAAGTCAAAGAACTATAAAAAGGGGAGAACATGGGCCATCCACGGTTAGCCTGGGGAGAGCAGACTGAGCAGGCACTCAGGCTCCCCTGGTCAGTCTTCCCCACTATGGTGGGATGTCTTGCATTTCTATTTAAACTGGAGTTATTTCTACATTTGCATCCATACCTATAAATTAGCACATGCAAGTTAGTGTCCTCTTTTGTCGATGCGTGAACAGCCCACCCCACACAGAGGCCAGCTAGATGTCTCCAGGAAGCCCAGAAGCAGGCCATGAAAAAAAGCCCTCTCCCGTTATTCCTCGGGGCGGGGCGGGGGGGCAACAATGCCTCTGAACCCCAGGGGGTTACAGAGAGTCATCATGACTTACCCTCCATTAATGTCAAGACTGGGATGCTCCAGAGCTGTAGCATATGTAATAAGGGACCAATATTTTGAGTGAGAGGTGGCCTGCTAAAATAAGGTGATGTGGGTTTTCTGGGAGATTTTGGATTGGAAAATTTTCCGCTGCTCTAGATCAATGGAGATCTGATATAATACGTTTATTTGACTTACACTGAGTAACAAAACTAAAATAAAAATCCCGTATCATGTTGATTCTACGTGCTGTGTAAACATCTGAACAGTTTTCCCTGTACAGCTCAACTACCAAAAGTAGTTGAACTGAAATACTTGATGGGAGTGGGGAGGCGGGTTGGGGATGCAATAAAGCGACTGTAGTGTGATTATCATACAAATTCTAGCATGCCTGAAGAGCGCTGTATGCATAAATAGATGTGCTTCCTAGGGATAATCACCTGGAAAAAAAGGTAATTACAAGTTGGATTTTAGATTTATTCATTTATTACATTTCTGTACTGCCCAGAGAGCTTTGGCTATTGGGTGGTTCACAATTAAAACCATAAAATACAGCATGATAAAAGATAAAAGTTTAAAACTACAGTATAAAAATAAAATGAAAATGAAAATAAAACCTAGCAACAGTGGAAAGATTTAAAATACAGTAACGGATTTAAAACAACAGAAACTAAAAGGCTAAGGGCACAATCATTTTTCTGACCTCAGAACGGCAGCCAGGGCAGTTATTTCCTCGTCAGCTATGATGGGGAGCGGGGTCGGATCGCCAGCTCCCCCTTCCAAGGTCAGATCACTGTCTCCAACCTCGGAAGGGGGAATCCAAACAATCCTATGGTCCCTGGGATGCTCACCCAGGGACCATAGGATTGCTCTCTGAAATGCCTGGGGAAATTACCTGGCTCTCTGAAAAGAGCAGAGAGAGGCACCAAGCAAGCATCTCTGGGAAGCTCACTCCACAACCAGGGTGCCACAACAGAAAAGGCCCTCAAGATTTGGCTCATATCCATTCCAGTTGCCCAGTTTAGCTTGTTGTTCATTCATACTAATTAACGAAACAATGCATTCCCATCAGCAGAATATTTGCCACAGGGGGGGGGGAAATCCCACTCCACATCACTGCTCATGGTTAGGGGCAATTACTGCCACAAAATCATATCAAGCTCTCTTCCCGCTGCCCCACCACCCTTATTTTGGTGAAAACAATTAGGGTAGCCTTCCCAAGCTGGCACCCACCAGGTGTGTTGGACTGCAGCTCCCATCATCCGAGCTGCAGTCCATCAGCAGAGCTGGTGTCAAGGGTAGGAAATGTGGGCACCTGCTATGGGACCATGCCCCAGTGCGCGGGCCCACTGACAAGGAACCCCTGGAGTTGCTCCTCCTCTTCACCATTGCAACCTGCTTATTCAGCTGCCTCTCACTCCAGCCCAGAGAACAGTCGTGGCGAGAAGGAATCATATCCTGGCCTCTCCGGTCTCCTCCCCCCACCCCCACCCTGAACACCTCCTTTCCTCCTCTTCTGAGGTTGCTTTTCCAACCTCAGAAAGGCAGCCAGTGTGGTTCTTTCCTCATGGGCTATGATGATGGGGAGGGGGAGGGGGAGGGTCAGAGCTCCAACTCCTCCTTCCGAGGAGCAGGAGATGCCGCTGCCGACTTGCTCACTGACTCTCCGCCTGTCAAGCAAGCAAGTGGTGAGAAAGAGGATGAGGAGCAAGAGCTGATGGTGACAATGCTGGTGAGAAAGTACCGTAGATTCACTGTCTGAGGGAGGGGGCCCATTGAGGGTGTTTTGCCCAAGGCTGGTCACAAACTTGGAGCCAGCACTGGCAGCCAGCAAGAGAGGGAGGTGATGCAGAGGGGAGGAAGGCCTGGGCAGTCTCTCTGGTGGATGCATCGTTGGTGTCCAGTGGTGGCTGCCATCTTGAATCTCCCAGCTTAGGGAAAACCTGACTAATCCTTCCCAGCACCAAAGGCCACCACCAAGTGCTAAGAGAGATCCAGGGCGCTGGATGGGAAAGGACCCGAGAAGAGAATGGTCTTCTGTATTCCATTTGTGGAGAACTGTGAGTTTGCCAAGGTTTTCATTTGGACTGCTGATAAAAACCCGTGGGTTGTCTGTATGGTTTTCTTTGACTGTTTCCAAGGCACATGCCATAAAATGTTGCCTCTGGACTTTGCATCGACGGCTTGGTTGTTATTCAGCACGGTGCTTGGCACCGCAGCTCTGCTGGTGAGAGGACTCATTGGAAAGAGGTGGATCTCTGGGTCCTGCCCTTTTTGTGCAAAATAAAGAGGAAAGCATCACATTTGGTGGTCGTCTCCATCTCTTTGCAAATGAACTTTTCCAGCTCTAACCCAGACACTGAAACACATAGGAGGGCGGGCAGGACTCCTGTACCTTGAGTAACTGAATGGAGGAGAGAATTTCAGCAGCTGCAGCCTGTTATGCGGTGGTGGAAAAAGATATATCCACAAAAATTACTTCTTCCAGACAGTTAATCTAAGGCACATCAGCCCTCTCCCCTTTGTACCTGTGCACCCATCTTTACTACAGGTCTGCACCACTCATGGCCCACAAAACTGAAGACAGCTCCTTTCCCACATATTGACTGGGTTCACATGACATGACAACCCCCCATGGCTTATAAGCCATGGGGGGGGGGGGGGTTTGTCATGTCACGCAAACCTGGGAGGGGTTTTTCAGGGTGGCTTATAAGCCACCCTGGTGGCTTATAGTTGGGGCTGTATGAACCCCCCCCATGGGTTCTTGTGTCATCTGAACCTGGATGACACAACCCATCGTGGGTCAAGCCCAACTACAAGCAGGCCGCTTGGCAAGAGCAGCAAGAAATCCTTGCTGCTCTTTCCAAGTGGCTGCCGGGTGAGCACCGCTGACAGCCTCCCCCGAAGTGCCCAAGTGGCACTTGGGGGCAACTGTCAGACACGTTTTCCCTGCCCCGCTCCGCTGTTGCTCAGGGCTGCAGCAGCGCAGGGCGGGGGAGCTGTGATTGGAGGTTGGCCAAGCCAATCAAGGATGGCCCCACGCTGCTGCTGCCAAATCCAGCACACCTGGGTGCCAAATCCAGCCATCCAGGATTCCCCTGATGGCCCCACCCCCTTTCCCATGCCCCACCCCCTTTGCCCCAACCACCGATGGGTTGGTGCTTTTGCAACTTTTGTGCAGTTCCCCCCCCCCATTCTAAAAGATTGAAATGCCTCTCTTAGGGCTTAGCAAGAGCTTTCAACCCCATATCCTGGCATTTTTGGCCCCACCCCCTACTGCCTTTGACCTCACCCACCACTGGAATGCAGCCCCTGAGAGATTCTCCAAAATGGAATGTGGCCCCCAGGCTGAAAAAGGTTCAACGACCTTGATATCTAGAATAACCACAGGGGCTTGCAGCAACTATGAGCAACCCTCAGTAATTTTTGAACAGACATGGCTGGTGGCTCCAATGCCAGTGGGGCTGGTATCCACTTTGGATTTCAGTCTGAACTTTAAAGGAGCTATCCGTGGGGCTAAACCCATTTTGGGGGTTATGGTTCAGCCCCATGGATAGCTCCTTAAAAATGCAGACTAAAATCTGGAGTGGATACACAGACCCATTGACACCACCAGCCTCCACTGGGTTTGGCTGAGTACAATGCGATCTTATTATTCTAGTGTTGGACAGAGTCATGTGCACATCCTTATTTCAACTCTTTTTTCTCTTTCTCTTCTTAGATTTGCCAGACTTTTTTCTTTGTGTCTTTTTCTTTTTTAGTCCTTTGGCACTTTCTCCATAAGGCAGCTTTTGCAGCTACTTAGTCCTAATGCTCTTTGACGTGGTTGTCTGCGCCTGATCTATGCCCAGCCCACCTTTCCCTTTGCCTGAAAGGTCGCACACACCCACACACCGCTTCCTATAGCAGATAAGGAGGGAAGGGCTCCAGGGCGTTTTCTGTTGGAGAGTAATGGCATTGAATCACAGCTCAGGAAAGGAAACAGGTTGACTTTGGCTTGCACAAGGTCCTCCTAAGGGCAAAAGATGCCACAAAATATGGATCACAATTGTTAAGGAGCAGTGGACCCAGCTTTAAGCCTCCCATGTGGTTCTGCATGGGCTTCTTGCGACAAGATGGGGTGTTCTTTTTCTTTTCTTTTTTAAAAAGAGATTCAAAGAAACACTGGATGGATATATATATATATATATATATATATATATATATATATATATACACATACATACATACATACATACACCATTGGGCTTACCTTAATTTTAGCCCAATATATATACCATTGGGCTTACCTTAATTTTCTCCATCAAAAGGAACCTCTGAGGAAATACATTTGGCCTGTAAATCCATGCGTTCACACCTTTTAATCAGAAGCAGGTGAATCCTAACTTGATTCAAATTTGCCAAAGATCCAGAGGATTTCATTTACAGAGCCTCAACACAGCACCCTCCAGACTACAACAACACCCATCTTCCCCAGCCAGCAGTCACCCCACTGTTTGTGTGTGTCCCTTTCAACTCCTGTGCCTCCTGCCTGCGGTATCTACAGAGTATCTCTTGCTCTCTACTGAGAGCGTGGTGTCAACACTTTTTGGGAAAGCGTCGGCTCTCTATTGGCTACTTAAAAGATGCCTGCCTTGCTAAAGTAAATCTAATGCCAATTTGAATCTAATCGACTGTCCAAGGCAAGTCCACATCACAGGGTCCTGGACGTGTTTTTCCTTTCTGACCAACAGCTGTGTGCAGTTGAGGCAAATGTGACAAACAGCGGTTTATTTAGTCCTTACATTGACACGGAGAGGGTCAGCTCACCACACTGTTTGGCCTTCTAGTTATTAGATGGCTCTGGACTGTGCTGGCCCCTCAGACCCTGGGCTGCAGGCACTTGTGGTCCATGCCCCTCTGTGGTGCTCCCACTTTCTCTCCCACTCCCAGGTGCCACCCCTCCCTCCACCTACGGCTGAGCTAGGGTGGCCAGGTGTCCTGCTTTACTGAGGACAGTCCTCTATTATTTTTGTGAACCGCCCAGAGAGCTTCGGCTGTGGGACGGTATAGAAATGAAATAAATGAAATGAAATTTTGAATGCATCCTCTATTTGAAGGGCTATCCAGTCCAAATCCAGTATAAAGGTAAAGAACCATAAGAAGAGAGATGTGGGGCCTTGAAGCTGCCCATCCACAGTTAGCACCTGGACAGCCCACAGGTCACCTGATCCGTCTTCTCACTCACTATGATGAGATGTCTTGCACTTCTATTTAAATTATAGTTATTTCTAAAGTTGCATCTATACCTATAAATTAGCACATGCAAATATCATGCAAATTGCGGTCCTTCTGGGGTGATGCATTTCCTCTTTTTCCATGACGCGTAAGTGGCCACCCTACACAGCTCATCGCCGGAGCCCAGTTGTCTGTAGCTTTGATGCTCCTCTTCCATACATCCCAGTCAGCAGCCCCAGGCCTGTCTTGCCCTGCCTCTAGCTCAAATTCCTCCCCAACCCTCTCCTGCCTGTCTTCTTTCTCCAACTCCACCCTGACTTCCGATGCCCTTCTCCTTATATCATCTTCCCCAGTACCGATCAATCTGGGATTTAAGATCAGGTGGGGGAACTTTGCTTGTGGTGCCCTTGAGAAATGTGGTCTGTGGGGCAACCACACATGGCAGAACCTTCTTGCTGGTGGCATCCCAACTATGGAATTCCCTTCCAGTAGATATTCGGCTTTCCCCCACACTGTTGTCATTCAGGTGCTACTTAAAGATGTACTTATTTGTACAAGCTTTTGGGGTATACACAAGTATTTTATCTGTTTTCAGGTGTTGTCATGATGATTGCATTGTATTGTATGGTGTATTTGTAATTTTAGAGTTATCATTTTAATGGTGTTCATGTGTTGTATTGTTTTTATATGGTATGTTAGCCTTTATTTTATTTATTATATTTATACCCCGCCTTTTTTCCTGCAAGGAACCCAAGGCGGCTTACATAATCCTCATCCTCCTCTCCATTTTATCCTCACAACAACCTTGTGAGGTAGGTTAGGCTGAGAGTCAGGGACTGGCCCAAAGTCACCCAGTGAGTTTCATGGCCGAGCAGGGACTAGAACCCGGATCTCCCGAGTCCCAGTCCAACACTCTCACCACTACGCCACATTGGCTCCTTATGAGAAATACACACACACACATATCCTGGAGCCATTGGCTCCACCGCTGTGCTCCATCCCACTCCTGGGTTAAGCCCTTCCTAGGAACTTCACCTGCCTTGTCCTGGACCCACCCTTTGCTGACCCTTTTGGTGGGCCAGTAGTCCCTCCCTGCAGCTCCGATCTCTACTCTGACCCTCCCTGTTGTCCATATGAACTCCAATTTCCTCAGATTGGGAACTTAGGTTGCAATAATCCTAAACACACTTTCGAGAGACAGTAAGCCCCATTGCATATTGTGGAGCTTACTTCCAGGTACACATACCTACATAGGATTGCAGAGTTACACATGATGGCTCCAAACCCCGAGCCCTTGTGTGTGGGGGGGGGAGTCTCATGCCAGAGCCCCATTTCAGCTATCCTGTTCCCTTGAAATTCCTTGCTGCGAGGATAAAAGCCTTCCCCTGCAGCCAGACTGCTTAAACTGGGATGTGCTCCGATCTCCTGTGCTAAGCAAGGGCAACCTTGTACAGGATGTGTGTGGGACTGGGAGACAGATATCAAGGGGAATAACACTGTCTTGTGAAAGAACGCACTGCTCTCAAGTGTCATGTCTTCTAAAGAACACTTTTTTCCTGCAGCTCTGCCTAGCCTTTATTTCCATCCATTCTAATAAGATTATTCATTTCCAGGCCTTGGATTTTCTGCAAGGCGGAGCAAAACAAACAGGTACAATCTCTAGCCAAAGCTCAGCACTTTTAAAGTTTCATCAAGAGAACTGAGCGAGCCTGTGCTTTCAAAAACCCTCCCACTAAAATGGATTTATGTCCAAACTATATCATGCAATGCTAGGAGGGCTTCCTTTCCCCTTTGGTGCTAACAGAATTGAATCAAAGCTCATCAAATAATGGTCTTAACTGATTTATTCATATGGCAACACTTCCCTTTTCAATACTCCATGCTCATATTCCCACCACCTCTGCCTCTATTCCAACCTTCCCCAACCTAGGTCCCTCCAGATGTTGTTGGGCTACAAGCCCCATCATCCCTGACCACTGCCATGCTGGTCGGGGCTGATGGGAATTGGAGTCTGACAACATCTGGAGGTCTCTCTGTGAATTCCCAGTGGGACTCCGGTGGTGCCATTTGAAGGTGTCTAACTAGCAAGATTGCTGGAAGGTAGACTGAATGATAGGAGAGACTCTTTGGAAAGACATATCTTCAGAAACAACTTTCTCTCTTCCATATAAACAAAGGGTATTTGTGTGATATTCTTGAAAACCCTGATCTAGCACCAATAATACTCTATCCAACCATAATGGATGGTTTCGCTGCTGAAAGATAGGAGTTATGCTGCTTATGCCTTTTTTTCCTGTTCCCAGTCCCGTCCCACCCCAAGGGTAGACAGTTGTGCAAGCCAGCACAGGAGATGAGGAGCGTGGCAGCCTACAAATGCAGTTTTTAAAACAAAAATAAAAACAGTGGGACAGAAAGTTATTGACCTGAAGATGGTGGGATGCAATATGTATTGGGGCAGCCTATATACTGATAGCAAACATTCTCCAAATGTGTGGATCCTTATGCAAAAAAATTAACACCACCCATGCATAAGGGGGATATATCAGTGGAATCAAGGGAACCTCAAAGTTTGCTGAAGCTCAAAAATAATCTCAACAGACCAATGAGGACTGAGCATGCTCAAGTGGCCACAGAATGCTGGCTGACAGTTGTGTGTGTGGGGGGGGGGGGAGAAAATCACAAGTGGGAGGAGGAATGGAATGAAGTTACCTGGAAGACAGCATGGCTGGCTGGTTAGCTGGAACATGAACAGGAGCACTCTCCACACTGCAACATTTTGTTGCAGGTCTCAATGTCAGGATCCATCAGGAATCAGTCAGCTGCCCTGGGTGACAGACAGTTCAGGCGAGGAGGCTCAGTGTGGTCTAGACAGCTGGGTCAAATCTGGCACTTTGGTCACGTTTCAGGACCCTGGCCAGCAACCCTGGAGCCAGAGAATGGAGAGGTTACTCCAGCAGAGTCTGGGAGCAACTGGCAGGTTTTAATAGACAGTCCAGGAGAGTCTGTTTGAAAACTCCACCCCTTCAGGTGTTGCCTCTGGCTGTTAAAAGGCTAGCAGCCTTTCCCTACAGGCATTGGCTTCTCCTAGGTAAAGAAGGGGGAGCCAGTTGGGGACTGCTCCCCAGGTTCTCCCTGTTCACTAGAGCAGTGTTCCCCAACCTTGGGTCCCCAGATGTTTTTGGCCTACAACTCCCAGCATGCCCCAGCCAGCTATGCTGGCTGGGGCATGCTGGGAGTTGTAGGCCAAAAACATCTGGGGACCCAAGGTTGGAGAACACTGCACTAGAGGAGTCCCAAGTCCACTCCTCAGAGTCCGAAGGCAATAGCACCTCTTGGGGTTGCATGGACAAGATATGGGGTCTGAAACAGTGGGCCCCACTTCAGAAGGACCAGGAGATGGTTCTGACGCCTCCCCAGAGTCACTGTCAGCTTTAGTTTCTGAGGGGTGCCAGTCCTGGGCCATGACACTCAATGGTCCACAGAATCAGCCATTATGCTGAAATCCTCTGACAGGGGCAGAAACAGTCTCAACTAATCATAGAATAGTAGAGTTGGAAGGGGCCTACAAGGCCATCGAGTCCAACCGCCTGCTCAGTGCAGGAATTCAAGTTAAAGCATCCCTGAGAGATGGCTGTCCAGCTGCACCTTGAATGCCTCCAGTGTGGGAGAGCCCACCACCTCCCTAGATAATTGGGTCCATTGTCATATTGCTCTAACAGTCAGGAAGTTTTTCCTGATGTTCAGCCAGAATCTGGCTTCCTGTAACTTGAGCCCATTATTCCGTGTCCTGCAATCTGGGATGATCGAGAAGGGATCCTGGCCCTCCTCTGTGTGACAACCTTTTAAGTACTTGAACAGCTCTATCATATCTCCCCTCAGTCTTCTCTTCTGAAGGCTAAACATGCCCAGCTCCTTCAGTCTCTCCTCATAGGGCTTTGTTTCCAGTCCCCTAATCATCTTTGTTGCCCTTCTCTGAACCCTTTCCAGTTTGTCTACATCCTTCTTAAAGTGTGGCGCCCAGAACTGGACGCAGTACTCAAGATGAGGCCTAACCAGTGCTGAGTAGAGGAGAACTAGTACTTCACATGATTTGGAAGCTATACTTCTATTAATGCAACCCAAAATAGCATTTGCCTTTTTTGCAGCCACATCACATTGCTGGCTCATATTCAGCTTGTGACCTACAACAATTCCAAGAGCCTTCTTGTTTGTAGTATCATTGAGCCAAGTATCCCCCATCATGCAACTGTGCATTTGGTTTCTTTTTCCTAGGTGTAGAACTTGGCATTTATCCCTATTAAATTTCATTCTGTAGTTTTCAGCCCAGCGCTCCAGCCTATCAAGATCACTTTGAATTTTGTTTCTGTCTTCCTGGGTATTAGCTATTCCACCCAATTTTGTGTCATCTGCAAATCTGATAAGCATTCCCTGCACCTCCTCATCCAAGTCATTAATAAAAAAGTTGAAGAGCACTGGGCCCAGGACCGAGCCCTGCGGTACCCCACTTGTTACCTCTCCCCAGTTTGAGAAGGTACCATTGATAAGCACTCTTTGAGTCCGATTCTGTAGCCAACTGTGGATCCACCTGATAGTTGTTCCGTCTAGCACACTTTTAGCTAGCTTGCTAATCAGGATAACATGGGGCACTTTGTCAAAAGCCTTGCTGAAGTCAAGATATATTATGTGCACTGCATTCCCACAGTCCACAAGGGAGGTTGCCTGATCAAAAAATGAGATCACATTAGTCTGTCAGGATTTGTTCTTGACAAATCACAACACTTCAGACTTAACTTTGTCCCTGTACTCTTCACATCTGTGTAATAATCAATCAGCCTAAGGTGAAAGCCCTGATACACCCCCACCAGAGGACTGACAGAGTGGCATGTTTTCTTTACCAAGCAAACCCGGTCCTCTTTAAAGATGGGTGCACAGGACGGCTGCTGTTGTTACTATTTATCATTTTACATAATTTGCAGAGTTATTTGCAATCTTTATTGTATTTGCTGGTACTGTGTATTTGTTTTTAACATTTATAAATTTCCACTCCACTATCAAACACTGGAGGCAATGTGCAACATATGAAAACCACTTACAGTTACAATATTAGATTTTTTTTCAAAGAAACACACAATCCCAGAAAAACGATAACCAGCAGCCAACTGAGGGGAGCTGCAACAAAACAATGTCTATTAGGTACAAGTATAAGCTTGATGGAGCAGTCTCTTTCCTTTTTCCAAAACTCAGCATGAGAACTGGTGCACATACAAATGGGGCCACACTGCAATTTTTATTGCAGTGGACTTCCATGGCTTAAGCCTGTCTTCCATCTGCCTTCGCAATACAATTGACAAATAAACTGACTAGTGAACTGCACGCTGCTTTGTAAGTCTGCCTCGCCCATCCCTGGATATTTCAGGCAAGCTCTCAATCTTTTTTATTTTTTAAATGCTGCATGTATGTCTGTGTGTCCCCCCCCACACACACACACACATTTAAACCAATATTTGTCTCCCGTCTTTTTATTTTAGTTGTTTAAAGCAGAATTCGTTCTTAAAACACTGAAAGACTACTTTGGGGAGTGGGTTAGTGATCACACTAGTTCCCAGGCAAGCTTCTGCCATAAACAAAAAGAATGAGTTTCCCCTAAGCTTGATTCGGGGTAGACAGTTGTACATCCAAGCCAGATACAGAGCCAAGCCCTACCATTAGGCAGTGGCAAAGTGGCATCGTCCCAGTTCTAAGCCCTCCAGCCATTCCCCTCTGTTGCAGGACAGAGCTGTGTGTGTCACACAGCTCTGCCCTGCACCCTCTAAACTAACCTGCTGCCCTCTGGTGTGCTAGAGGTGCCCCTCTGCCAGGTTTGAAGTAAGATAGATCCAGCTGCCAGTCCAGCTGACTTCTGTTCAGGGAATGGAGTGGGGCGCTGTGGCGTAACCCCACAATTCAGTTCCCTAGTGTATGTCTGCATTAGTATGTTTAGGGAGTATAGAATGTTGAACTGAGTGGGTGTGGTTTGTGATGTCTTGGAAAGGGTGGGGGGAGGAGTATATAAGGAGTGTTTGAGTGATGTCAGAGTTAGTCGGGTTAAGAGTTAGTGTATTATGGGAGAGTGTGTTGGGAGTTTGGGAGTTAGGTTAGGTGGGTTATTTGTGTCTTGTCAGGAGTTTTAAGAGGAATCAGTGATTGTATGAGGAGTGAAAGTATTTAGAGTTATAGGGACTTGGGTTAATTACAAAGTGTTTTGTGTAGGCAGGTTTTAAGTTATTTTCTGGAACTAAGATTTTGAGAATTAAAATTAACTTATTTTTATTTTGTTTGCTACCCAAATCCTACATGTCAGATTGGCGTTATTAACCTGCATTACTATTAAATCTACACACACACACACACACACACACACCCCTTTGTACCAACAGTATCATAAATTTAAAATAGATCCTTAATAACCAGAATTAATCTTTTCCCTCATTAGTAGGGGAAAGGTTTCATTTGACCCTCCCCTCAGGTTTTTAAGTGTTGATGCATAGCCTGAGAAGGGTTTATGTGCATGGTCCTAAAGTGTAAGGGACCATGTCGTTGCAGGCGCCATATTGTCGTTGCAGGTGCCATCTTGTCCTTTGACTCAAGCAGCAACATGTCTTGAGCCAGGCCTGCCCAGATGCAGCGAGTGCACTTCCACACAAGGGGCTCTCTCCACTTTGTCCACCTGGAAGCATCCTTTGGCAATAAGGTAGCAAGGTGGGCTTCTTAAGGAAGGGCATTCCACATCTGTGGTACCAGCATGGAGAAGACATTGCTCCACACCCCCTCACCAAGGAATGTTTGGTCATGGCTTAAATGTGAAGCGGCGCGCACACACGCCCAAGGTTCTCAAGCAACACGCCTAAGGCAGGAGTGGAAGGGAAACAGTTAAGGTGTTATTCCAATGAAGTATCTGTTTGTGTCAAAAATTTCAACCCCCAGCAATTCAGCTTATTTCCCAACACGTGTGTGTGTGTGTGTGTGTGTGTGCGCGTGCTTCAAGACAGAGGGCTCCTAACGCTACCAATGAGAAGGCATTGTGCAGCTGTTCTGCCTTTCTTTTCCTTAATGAATTTCCTGTGTTAAGAAAAAAGATGGAAGAAGCAGTAAACACACACACACACACACTCACACACGAAGATCACGAGTAGAAGATGACAATGTATGGACCCTCGTAAACCTTGGTGAATGAGGCAGAGCACTGGCCCTGTAAAAATCTCATCTTGAAGTGCCCATTGTGAATACAATAAGAGCTACATTAAGAGAACAATCTTATGGCTCCTGGGAGAGTGTCCCGGGGACCATAGGATTGCTCAGAAAACCTACCCACCCCTGAGTTTGGAGACTAAGCTCCGACCTCAAAAGGGGAAGGCAGAGATCCGACTCCAGACCACACCTCCTCACAGCTGGTGCAGAGAGAACTGCACCAGCTACCTCTCTGAAGTCAGAAAAGTGACCTCAGAGGAGAAGGAAAGGGGGTGTTCTGGTGGGCAGGGAGGGGAGGGCGAGATATCCTGAGCCTCCTCCAGTCTCCTCCCCCCCCCTCCAAAGTGCCTGTCTAGCGCTGAGATGCTCGTCTAGTGAAAATCACCAAACACAGTCACAGAGGATGGGGAAGCAAAAGTTGCCTCTGCTGCTCTTCAGCCTGGCAGGGCATAGGAATCTTGGAAGCCTCCAAGTCTGGAGGCTTCCGAGAAGCGAGGGCGCGATCGATAGGACTTGTGCCCTAAATCTTGGGATATTTTGCATTAGGGCCTGGTGGTACTACTTCGTTCATAGGAACCCATGGAACCGTTCCAAAGTAACTGTCACTGATGTCAGTTAAACCAACATAAAATATTTTATGCAAAGACTCATTGAAAGCGCCTGGCAGAAAAAGGACAAAGCAAGACTGATAGTGTGTGTCAGTGCGCATAAAAGATTGCAGTGTTTTCTAGCTATGTTTTCTAGGATGATTTACACAACCCTTGTATGGGCTCACTTCCCAACTAGGTTGGATGTTTTTAGTTGACCAGGTTCGATTTGGTTCGAGGGTGACCTGCTGTGGATGCAGCCTTTATGGCGGCCAGCTCCAAAAGAAGAAGGAGCTCCTCCACGTTTCAGAGTTATGCTGAAGAGGGGATTTCAGCAGGTGCCTGACCAGCTACACTGGCTGGAATTCCCTCTTCTATAGAACTATGAAAGATAGAGGAGCCAGTGTTGTAATGGTCAATGTTGAAGTGTAGGTGCTCATCATGACAGTCTCCATAGCCACAGCCCCAAGGAGAGGCCAAGAATTCAGGCAGGTGGGTTGACATACCATACCAGTCCTAGCAGCTTTCGTCTGCACCAGGAGTAGGTCTTTTGGAAAGCTAAACGGGCCTTAATTGCCGACTCAAGACCAAGCCCCCCCCCCCAAATACCTCGCGCTGCAATGGGGAATAATACATTTTTTTTTGAAAATCCGTTTCTCCCCAGCTACTGTGAGGATTGCAGCTAAGTTCAGAAGGAGCAGAGAATTCAGAGGTGGGATGCCAGATGACATTGGCATCCCTGCTAAGAAAAGCAGTGCTGGCGCTGTGTCCCTGTGACTCCTGGCTCCACTACGCCACTGGGAGGAGTCTTGTGCTCTCTTGCATCTGGCCACTCTAGCAGGCTTAGTACTCAGCAGCAGCGGAGGCTGGTGACTCCTATTTCGGTGGGGCTCCTTTTCCATTACAGGTTTTGCAGCTTTTATTTGAGCATCATAGGAGCTATTTGTGGTGCTCCATGGTGGTGGTGCCTCTGATACTAGAGGCAGCATATAGCCATCAGGACTAGTAGCTATTGATAGCATTATCCTCTAGAGTTGTCCAATCCCCTTTTGAAGCCATCCAAATTGGTGGCCATCTTGTGGAAGTGAATCCCATAGTTTAACTGTGTGCTGTATGAAGAAGTACCGGTACTTCTTTTTATCTGTCCTGAATCTCCCACCAATCAGCTTCATGGGATGACACATTTGGGTTCTAGTATTATGAGAGGGAGAAAAATGTATCCCTATCCACTTTCTCCACACCATGCATATTTTGTACACCTCTATCATGTCTCCCTCACTTGCCTTTTATTTTAAGCTAAACAATCTCAGCTGTTGTAACCTTTCCTCTTAGGGGAGTTGCTCCAGCCCTTGGTCATTTCAGTTGTCCCTTTTCTGCACTTTTTCTAACTCTACAATATCCCTTTTTAGGTGCGGTGACCAGAACTGTACACAGTATTCCAAGTGTGATCACACCATAGATTTGTACAAGGGCAGAATGATCTTGGCAGTTTTATTCTCAATTCCTTTCCTAATTAAGCCTAACATAGAGTTTGCCTTTGCACAGCAGCTGCACACTGGGTTTACATGTCCATCAAGTTGTCCACCACAACCCCAAGATCTCTTTCTTGGTCAGCCATGGCTAGCTCAGATCCTGGGAGTGGAGATTTTCTATTTAGCGGAGAGGACAATAGACAGAGAACTTCCTGTGTAGACAGGGAACTTTGCAAGGGTTGCTGTTGTCTTTTCTGACTCTTATCTTCCTCCTGGCTCAGTCCCCTTGGATCTGACCCTTGGCATGATTCCTGGCTTGATGGCTGCTAATGGCTACAACTCCCAGCATTCCTGGCCATTGGCCATGCTGGCTGAGGCTGATGGGAGTTGGAGTCTATAACTTCTGAAGGACACCAGTTTGGGGACGGCTGGCTTGACCAGCCAAGGCAGCTTTGAATTTCCTTCCTCTATGCCTCCCTAGATGTCTTCTATTTCATTATCTTTTGCTCAGTTTGCCCATTGCTATTGTACCGATTGGCATCTCTTCAAGAGTGATAGATCATGACAGCTTTCTGGGGAACTTTTGGCTCTTCCTAGAGGGCCGTCCTGGTTCATTGATAATAATTGCTCTCTGCCTGCTCTCTTATCTGTCCCCTATCCAACATGCCAATTCAAATATTCATAAGTATTGATTTTCCCCAGACCACTGACATTTGCAGCATGATCCAAATTGTGTAATCTCTCACAGGTTCACTATGTCGTTGCCACTGCAAAATGATGTCATTTGCATCTTAGGGACACCGTGCTCTCCATGCAGCATTTTTATAGTTTTGCAGCCACTCTGATCTGATGACAGGACTGGGTCAAATGTGATTTGAGCAGGTCATGCAACGCAACATGTTCAGTCACCATAGCATTGAGTCATATAATGAAAGATTCCAGGAGAGAGGGTGTCAGGCGAAGAAGACCTCGGGTGGGGTGGGGCTGCTCCAGCTGGCCTCTCCCCTCCCCTCCCAGGCCATGGATCATCGGCTCCTGTGTGGGAAAGATCCTGGTAACTTAATATATGTTGAAACTGTTTATTGTGGGGTTGTTGTTGCTGGGGGGGGGGTGTTGTTGGGTTTTTGAAAAATGTATTTGATGTTATCTGTAAGCCTTCTTGCAAGGATGTGTATCCTGAAGGCGGGGTATAAATAATTGTAATAAATAAATTATAATAAATCTCACATCTGGCCATAAGTGGCCTCTTGTGGATAGCATCCCTGTCACAAAGCCAAGGAGTCATTCTCTGTGGCTACCCACAGACCTGCACCACACACCACACCACACCACACCACAGTATTTATTTCTTATTTTATTATTTATTAGTAAAATACTTATATACCACCTAATATAACAAAATCTCTAAAAGCGGAATCCTATCCATGTTTAGACAGAAAAAAAGGCCCTCAACTCCCAGCACGCCCCAGCCAACTATGTTGGGAGTTGTCGGCCTTTTCTCTGTCTACGCATGCATAGGATTGCATCCTAAGTGGTTTAGAGATTAGAGCTGGGGTGTGGAAGGCCAGGCCCGCAGGGTCCCAATCTGGTCCCTGGGGTTCCCCAGATGGCCACGCCTCCTCCCCTGGCCACACCCATTTCCCCAACCCTGCAATCACACCTTTGTCCCTGGAAGTTTCTTCCCCTCTTGCCTCCTGCGGTGAGCACCTGAGACTGTAGAGAGTAGAGGGAACTTCCAATTGTTATACAGGTTAAAGAAATGAGGGAAGAGCCTGGTTTTATCTGCAAAGCTCCACTCCTTCTTGCATCCTGGGTTCTGTTTCTTGGTCATACCAGAGCAGGGGTCGGGGAACCTCTGGTCCTCCAGATGTTGTTGGATGACAACTCCCATCACCCCTGACCATGCTGGCTGTGGCTTATGGGAATTGAGGTCCAACAACATTGGAGGGCCACGGGTTCCCCAGCCCTGGTTTATTGTGATAGTAACAATTCTATGTGAGCCATAGGCTTGCATACTCTCCTTCCCCACCTCCTCTGGTATGCCTGCAAGGAGGAGTTTGGAAGCTTTCACTTCCATATTTTTTTTATTAACCACGTCTTCTTGTGTTGTCTAAACCCAAAAAAATGTGGTCATTCTGAACTCTGGTTAGTTTGAAACAAGCCAACTTCAAAGTTGAAGCTGGCTTGTTTCAACAAACCATAGTTCAGGTTAACCACAGTTTAGGGTTTTGGGGGTTGGGTGGGGTTAATTGTGTTTTACACTCTGTTTTTTCTTGTATTTTATTGCACTGTACATCGCTCAGAGTGGCTGGATGACTGGCCAGATGGGCGATTCAAAAATATAATAAATAAATAAATAAACAAACGCTAAACTGTGGTTTTAAAAAAATGGAAGTGGATGCTTCCGATCTCCTCCTCACAGCTGCACCAGAGGAGAAGAGAAGAGAGGGAGAGCACAGCCTGTTCCTGTGATGTTCAAACGTAGAGGGGAGAAAGAGAGAGAGTGAGAAATTTGAGCGAATTATTTTTCTCCAATTAGAAAGAATGGAAAGAAATATTTTACTGTTTATCATCCCCTCCCCAACCTGCATACTAAAAGTGGTGTGTTATTTTAATGGGGTTGGTTTCTCTCACGTGCACATGTACACGTGCTTACACATGCACACACACAGAGGGAGAGAATATTTACGGTAAAAGATGGAATAATTGTGTGAGGAAGACAAAGGAGTTGGAGCCTCTTCTAGGCTGATTTTAAACCACTTGGGATTTTGTTTTTCTTGCCTTTTCAGACGTCAGTTCTGCCTCAGTAGTGGACAAAAGAATTTTCAGATTTTAAATTTGAATGGATTACCACATTCTTCTCCAACCTGGTGCCCTCCAGATGTGTTGAACTACAATTCCCATCACCCCAGTCAGCACTGACAAAGGTGGGCTGGGGATGATTGGAGCTGCAGTCCAACACATCTGGGGAGCACCAGGTTGGGAAAGGCTGGAATCCTGGATTTTCATAATGCCAATTAAAACTGGTTCATGTGTAGTGGTGGTGAACTGGAGGACACAGCTTGTTCCTCCAGCTGACCCGGTGACCAGTGATGTGATGTTTTGATCTTAGGAATGGAGCACTGCCTTCAGACCCTCTGCTGGCCCTGGGGGATGAGGCAGAGGGGTGGCCTCCAGCATGCAAAAGTTACTAGAAAACCAAGTAGGTCATAAAAACTTTTTTTAAAAAAAAAGGAACACGTGTGGTACATGAAGGGAAAGGCCTCATAATATCAAGCCTTCCATCATTTCACAAGGGAAGTGCTTAATATTTATTCTAACATCCATATAAATAAATAAATATTGGGTAATACCTTTATTAGGCCAAGATTACAGAAAATGTGCAAGCGTTCAAGATCTCTTCATCAGGCAAGATGTTAAAAAAGTAGGTGTGGGGGATAGCGGGGGGGGGGGAAGAGGCCGACTGCATAGTCAGAGCCTTAAAATGATCGGGAAGAGGAGGGACTGCAGACATTCTGTGGAGGACCGCAGCCGGTCCTTTGCGTGAGTTCGGCAACTAAAGGGTTAACCGGCACTGAGAAAATGCCCTTTACGCGGCTTCCATGAGAATTAATTTCAACCGCGGCAAGGATTGACACTGAACCGTATTGTGAGACAAGAGCCTGCTATGTGTATAACACTTTTAATGGAGTGGAACTAATAGACTACCAGGAATTTCACACTGTCCACAAGAGAGTTCATAAAGTTCAGTGGAGCGTAGTACTCCCATACACATACGAGGTAGAAGGCTTGTGAAATACAGAGAAGTAACTTCACAACAACAAAGAATCTGACTTACTGAGCTAGCGTTGCCGTTCGTGCAGCCGGTCTCCGGGCACCGCGCCCAGGGTTGGGGTAGCTTGGTCCTGACCGGAGTCAGGGACCTGATCCGTGCGAGCCTGCACCGTACTGCCAACAACCCCTTGTTTTCCAGGATGTGCTTTTTCTGCCCTCCCTCGCCCCTCCCCTTCTTTGATGACAAGTTGGGCTGGTTCCGCCCAGCGGGGCTGTGGCGCTTCTTGGGTACTTGGGGGCACTTTTTGCAGCTCTGCCCAGAACTGTGTCTCCGTTGTCTCCGGTGGGGATTATGCAGAAAGATGGAGGAAGGTGGGTGGCAGCAGAAAGGGGGGAAATGTGCCAGGGTTCATCAAGTGTGTGGTTAGTTAGGCTTTCCCTTCACACATTCAAATTGGGCTCTGCCAGGTGATGTGATGGTTTTCAGGTTTCAGTGCCCCAGGACCACTGGGCAGAAGGAAGTAGCAGACTTAGGAAGCTGTCTTTATACGGAGTCAGACCATTGGCCCATCTAACCCAGTACTGTCGACACTGACTGGCAGCAGTGGCTTTCCAGGGTTTGAGGCAGGATTCTTTCCAAGTCCTACCTGGAGAGGCCAGTGGTCGAACCTGGGAACTTCTGCATGCCAAGCATGTGCTCTATCACAGTGTTCTCCAACCTTGGGTCCCCAGATAGTTTTTGGCCTTACAACTCCCAGCATGCCCCAGCCAGCTGGCTGGGGCATGCTGGGAGTTGTAAGGCCAAAAACATCTGGGGACCCAAGGTTGGAGAACACTGCTCTATTACATGGAGCTCTGGTCCCCCCTTACAGCACGTGGTATTCCAAGGTGGTCACCCACCCAAGGACTAACCAGGCCCGACCCTGCTTAGTTTCCGAGATCAACTTTCTCCATCCTGGGCCTGGGGCGAACCAGGCAGATTCCTTGGTCGGTGGAAAACAGACGTAGAGATCAGCTAGGCAATGTGACTGCCTTTGTTTGTTTGTTTGTTTTTTTAAAAAATGTATTATTTCTTTATTAGCAATTATTTATATCCTGCCTTTCAGGGTTCAAAACTTTTCAAGGCAGCTCACCGAGTAACATAAAGATACATGAATCCACTCACAATAAAATGTATTAAAATATAACAACTCCTCAGGATTCTTCCCACAGGGCAGTTGATGGTAGCTGGGCCTTCCAGGGTTGGGGGGCGGCCGTCCAGCTGCCTGCAGCAGACTTTGTGCTGGATGAGGCCTGCCTGCATCCCTCCCTTTCCTGGAATTCTTTCCACAGGGCAGTTGGTTACTTCTATTCTCCTATCAAGGGTCTTCGCTGCACAAAGTGCTCCCTCCCATGCATTACTCATTGCTGAAGACTCTGTCCTGCCTGCCTATTTATTTAGTCTGCAGCAGCCCTGTCCTGCACTTTAAAAAAAAAATTGTTTTTAAAGGCCTAGAAGGCTTCAGAAACCAGATCACAGAGTTGGAAGGCGCCTACAAGGCTATCGAGTCCAACCCCCTGCTCAATGCAGGAAACTAGAGGAGGGGGTCTCCTATCCAAGTAATAACCAGGCCTGACCCTGCTTAGCTTTCCACACTCAGACATAGGAGGACTGTTCATAGGAGGACTGGAACACTAACAGGTTGGCTTGAGGAGCTGAGATGCTCTGGTACCCTTTCCAAAGAAGACATAGCATTTATATAGTGCTTTGGAGAATTTAAAGCACAGTCATCCTTACAACAGGCCTGCGAGATCGGTCAGAATTATTGCCTTCACAAATGAGACCTGCAACAAAATGTTGCAGTGCATCATCGTCACCGCCTAATAGGAGTGCTCCTGTTCAAGATTCCAGCATTTTATGCAGCCAAGCCCTGCTCCAGGATACCATATAAGGCTTACAGTATCAGCTGTAAGGATACCATACCATACTATACCATACCATACCAAGGGGGCACTCCACCCCGTTTCCAACTCTCACTCAATATTCCATGGCTACTGGGCATGCTCAGTCCTCAACTGTGCTGAATGTTGTGTTTTTCCTCCCTTAAGTTTTTTGTTTAAGATTTTTGTACACTTCTGGAAACCCTCAACCATTCTTGTTTCTCAGCTGCCCTATTTTGGCTCCAAACCTATTGGCACTCACTACCTAAGTTCACTGCTGGAGGGAGTGATGAGGTTCCAGATTTTTGGTGGGTGGTGAGGATGAGAGAAAGAGAGTGCATTGAGGCCACTTAGTGAGCTCATGGCAGAGATGAAATTTGAACTAAGGAGTTTCTGGTCCACAGCTCAGCTGCTTGGCCACTGTGCTACATTATTATAGCTCTAATACAGGGCTGGAGAATTTGTGGCCCTTCAGATGTTGTTGGGTTACATATCCCATCATCCCCGAGCACTGCCTATGCAACAGCATCTGGAGGGCTGCAGGACAGTTTCGCAGCCCTGCTCTAATAGCTAGGATCTCATAGTACTGCTTCAGTGTGCGCTGGCTCCTATAAAATTGGAGGAAATAGATATTTTGCTTATAGCTCACTACCTTGCTAATGCGGTATTTTTCCAGCCCAGTTTTTAAGAACGTCTCCCCACTTCATTTTGTTTTTATTTTTCACTGCCGGTTCTCTTCCCTTTCTCAGTGGGACTACTCTGGCTCGACAGATGCCTTTCTCTCTCTTAACGCTGCATTTCCCGAATTGGATTGAATTGGATTTTTATCAGAGGTAATTTGTGAAGCTCTTGAGGAGATTTCCATCAGCCACAGAATAAATAAAAATGGATGGGGATAGATTGGATTACTGCTTCTTCATTTGCTCCCTTCTTCTGGTTCTGACAGGCTCTTACATCCACACGCTCCATGCTCACAGTTGGTTCCAGCGTGTTGTCTTCTGGGCCCAGCCAACGCATGCAGCAGGTTAAGGAGGTAAGATGGAGTACGCTGCTTCAGATGGCATTTTTGAGTGCCTCCCCCAACATTTTAAAACTCCTAGCAAGTAGAAAAGCAGGGGAACAGGCTAAGAGCAGGGTTAGTAGGCCCAAGGTCACCACGTGACACACACAGGAAGCGGTTGGGAGTAGGGTGGCCACTTATGAATTGTCAAAAAGGAGGAAATGCATCACCAAATAAGAATACAAAAGAGGACACAATTTTGCATAAAACTGGCATGTACTAATTTATATGTATAGATGCAAATTTAGACAGAATACTATAATTTAAATAGAAATACAGTCCATCTCACCATAGTGTGGAAGACTGTGACCAGGTGACCTGTGTGCCTTGCTCAGTCTGCTCTCCAGTGCTGTTGATGGGCAACTTCAAGGCCCAGCTCTAACTTTGGATGGACCTTTATCTTTATACAGGACTTGAAAGCCCTTCAAATGGAGGACACCTTCAAAACAGAGGACAGTCCTCAGGCAGCCCTTCAGATAGAGAACCGTCCTCTGTAAAAGAAGACACACGGCAACCCTACCTGGGGTTCCAGTGCTCCAGCAGGGAGGACACCTATCCTGTGCACCTTGTAAAAAAAATTAAGGGGGGTTGCTGGTGCGTAGGGTGGCCACGTCCTCTTTTACAGAGGACACTCCTTTACTTTGAAGGGCTGCCAAAGGACCAGCCT
The DNA here is from genome assembly GCA_021292165.1 of Shinisaurus crocodilurus. Taxonomy (NCBI): domain Eukaryota; kingdom Metazoa; phylum Chordata; class Lepidosauria; order Squamata; family Shinisauridae; genus Shinisaurus; species Shinisaurus crocodilurus. The sequence goes on along the minus strand of CM037879.1, from coordinate 270,773,146 downwards.
CTCTCTGAAGGCATCCCATATTTGAAGGGCTGTCATGCCGAATTTTGGTTTAGATAAAGAATCATAAGAATTGTTGCCCATCAACAATTAGAACCTGGACAGCAGACTGAACAGGCAGGCACCAAGTCTCCTGGGTCACAGTCTTCCACACTATGGTGAGACGTACTGCATTTCTATTTAAATTATCATAATTATTTCTAAATTTGCACCTATACATATGAATTACATATGTACATTTTATGCAGATCGCTGTCTTCCTGTTTGGTTGTGCATTTTCCTCTTCTTTTTGGGGGGGGGGAGATTCATAAGTGGCCACCTTAGCTCAGTGCCAGGTGATTGGATTGCCACCATTTTAATTTCCTACAGTACCCACAACATAGCATCACTCCAGAACGTTGTGGAAAATTAAAATGGCAGCTGCCTGTTGTGCCAACTGAAAGAATACTGCTGCCACGCAAGCCTGCCGGCAGGACCGGTACTACCATTAGGCCAACTAGGCAGCTGCCTAGGGCGCAGGGCTAAAGGGGGCGCCAGAAACGCCTTGAAAAAAAATACAGCGCTCTCAAGTGGGAAGGGGGGGCACTAAATATCTGATCTTGCCTAGGGCACCAAACTGCCTTGCACCGGTCCTGCCTGCCGGGGGTATCCACCAGTGTAGGAAGGTGTCTGCTAGAGTAGGGGTAGGCAGAAGGTAGCTCTCTAGATGTTTAGACTTCAACTCCCAAGAGCCCTGCCAGCATGGCCCATGGTCAGGAATGCTGGGAGTTGAGGTCCAAAACATCTGAAGCTCTACTGTCTGCCTGCCCACCTCAAGCCTAGGGCTGGCCCCTGGGTGGGGCTAGAGCCTCTCTGGCTTTTTATTTGCAGAGAGTCTGTTGCATGGATCAAAGAGTTACATGTTTAAATGTTCTTGGCTCAGACGTAGGGGTGGGGGAATCTATTCCTGAATGGTTTAGCAAAGAGAAGTTCATTGAAAGGCCTAAAAAGCAAATGGCTCTACATGGAGGCATTCATTCACTCTTGCCCACTGAAGCCAACACGTCATGTCTTACACATATATAAAGTAAAATTGCTTTCAGCTATGTTTTGCACGTCAGTCTTTGAAATTCCATGTTCCACAAATATTTTTACTATTAATACTTCACTGCTTGAACATTCATATGAGTATGTGGAGTGGGGGGGGGGGAGTGAAGGAAGTGTAAAAACGGCCCAGCCCTACCTGTAGAGAAATCCATTAAAAAAAACCAAGTCAACATTTGTAAGTTCAAATGCATTTTCATTGACTAGAGAATTGCAATAGGGATTCGAAGGGAGGAAAGAGCAAGCGTGTGATAGTGAGTCACCGCTTCCTGGCGACTTCCTTTATTTGCTCTTTTCCAAGACTGTGGCACAAAGAAGCAGGAATACAAAAGTAAAGAAAGGCAGAGGAGAGATACTGTGCTGCCGGCTGCAACCCTCAAGATCGAATGGGAAATTATCGGTTCTAGGAATGCAAATGCACCTACCTGTTCCAACAGCACTATATTTATGCCTACGTTAATGTTGATTCATTTGCTACTATTCATATTGCCAGTTCGATGGGAAAGCACACTGTGAGCCTGTTTGCACATCATGACAGCCCACCATCACTTAATTTACCCATGGGTGCTGTTGTGTTGTACCGGGCACCCACAGGCGCCATTTTTGCACTGGCACCCACACAGGTTCCTGGCTTGCCGTGTCATGCAAACCCAGGTGGCGGGGTTGTTTGAGGGCTGCCCCCCCAAAAAACAACCCCTTCTGCCTGGGTTTGCATGACACAGCAAGCCATGGCAAGCTGGGTGCCCACAGGCACCATGCAAAAATGGCACCTGGCATGACACAACAGCCCACGCGGATAACAGTGGGTTGTCATGTTGTGTGAACCAGGTCATCGCCTGGGTCCCTGGCTGTGAAGAAAAGTTTACCTATCTTACTGAGTAGGACAAGGATGAGGAACCTGTTGCTCTCCAGATGTTGTTGGACTCCAACTCCCATCATCTCTGAGCCTGGGTCACGTTGGCTGAGGGTGATGGGAGTTGGAGTCCAACAACGGCTGGGAGGTGACAGGTTCCCCACCTCTGGAGTATGTGCCACTGTGCCCACACAAATCTTTCTGCCCAGGACAATAGCCACACTCAGTCCCAGACTGCTTCTACTCTCTTTCTCTTTCTGTTGGTATTATAAATCCTTGGTATTATGATTAGGGTCTAGGAAATGGGCACGCAGATTGTGGCCCTCCAGATGTTTTGGCTTACATCTCCCATCATTCCTCATGATTGGCTATGCTAGCTAGGGTTGATGGGAGTTGTAGGCCAAAACATCTGGCATTCCAGAAGTTGCCCACCCCTAGTCTAGAGTGAGGGAGACCTGGGTGCAAATCCAACTCAGACATGAAACTGGGTTGGGTGCAGAGCTGGCCCAAGACATTTTGCTGCCTGAGACGAAGGACAGGCACCCCCTCCTATTCCATGTACAAAGGCTGAATGGAGTGGCAGATGAACCTTTCTTCAACACCGGCAATGGGACAGCATCCTCCACACCAGAAGGCAGCAGGCTAGCTTAGGGGACATAGGGCCGCAGCTCTTTCCTAAAACACTTTGTTGCCACCTCCCAGCATCTGCTGCCTGAAGCGACTGCCTCACTGTGCCTAATGGTAGGGCCGAACCTGGTTGGGTGACCTGGGACCTATCCCCACCTCTGGGCCTAGCTTATCTCACAGGAATGTTCTGAAGACAAGCTGGGAGGGAGGGCATTTTATGATGGCCTAAGCTCCTTAGAGCAGCCTTCCCCAACCTAGAGCCCTCCAGATGTGGAGAGCACCAGGTTGGGGAAGGCTGCCTCAGAGGGAGGGCAGGATAAAAAAGCACTGGGGCTGGTTCACACAAGAAGAGTGTCCTACATGGGAGCAAGTTCCATGTAGGAAATGGCACAAATCCTAGAGTCTATTTTACTGGGTGTAAAAGCTGTAGGAAGCCATGTTTGGTGACAACTCTCTGCCATGTATACCAGCCTTCCCCAACCTGGGTTCCTCCTGATGTTTTGGACTTCAACTCCCAGCATTCCTGACTATTGGCAATGCTGACTGGGGCTAATGGGAGTTGAAATCCAGAAAATCTGGAGAGACCCAGCCTGTAGGAAGGCAGACATCTTCAGATGGCAAAATAGATTTGTGTAATTAACCTGTAAAAAGATATGACATAAATTTGAGCTATGACATAAATTTATTATCCATTAGTACCTCAGTCTAAATCTTTTTCAGAGGTGAAACTGCCAAGCCAATTATGGGCTATTGTACATTCAAGCATCTTGTTCTTTTAAAGTGCATCACAAATTGTCCTTGATAAATTGAATTCTGTTGCTATCGGTTCAGTGCTTCAGTTTATTGATATCATTTTGAGTTATGCTTTAAATAACACTTCCTTAATGAAAAATGACGGGCTTCAACCACAAATTGACACTATGCCACAAGACAGTCTAGCTAGTGAAACTAGCCACTCCAGCTTCTAGATCTCTACCATCTCCAGTTTAGGCTACAGTGTTCTCCAACCTTGGGTTCCCCCAATGTTTTTGGCCTACAACTCCCAGCATGCTCCAGCCAGTTTTTGGCCAGTTGTAGGCCAAAAATATCGGGGGACCCAAGGTTGGAGAACACTGGATAGGTTAGCCAAAGAGGCTTAAGCACAGGATTCTCAGGAACGTACATAAACTAATGGTGTGGTCCGAACTATTCTGTGGGGGCAAGCACTTTACATTATATTGATCAACACTGAAGTAAACCCCCTTCTATCAAAAAGTGATCTCACCTAAACTGATTTGTGGGATTGTTGTTGTTGTTATTATTATTTCATCATCATCATCATCATCATCTGGGAAAATATATATAAAAGGCATGGGAATACAGGCCAGTAGCAGGGTGACTATCTTCTTTCCCTGAATTGTCATCTTTTGATGGCTCTGTGCCAGCCTTCCCCAGCCTGGTGCTCTCCAGATGTTGTGGACTTCAACTCCCATCAGCCCCAGCCAGCATGGCCAATGGCTCATGAATGCTGGGGGTTGTAGTCCAACACATCTGGAGAGCGCCAGGTCAGGGAAGGCTGGCATAGGGCCTCTGCCCATAAAGATGACAACCTGGGGAAATATTGGTTTCCCTGTGCCTTTAGCAGCTGCATAACAGGCAGAGCTCAACACGTAAAGCTTTCATCAGCACTGGGACACTGTCTGCATCTGTTGCCTTTTTGCCTGTTGTTGCACAGCTGCTTGAAACAGAGCCTCTGCCCATAAAATGCCCCAGAGAGGGAGCTGAGTTAGTTAGTTGCAGCATAAACAATATAGGTAAGTGTGGCATAAGTTTTTGCCAGATGCTTAAAGTGTTGTTGAAAACAGTATCATTTTGCATTTCTTGCAACTGCCTCCCGACACAGTCAGTAAGTTTAAATGCTGCCTCGATATCCAGATTCTTCTGCTGTAGCTGTGATGTTACAGGTTTAAGATATCCCAGTACTTTTAGCATAATTTCAGTAAGAAAGGGAAAGACTACCGATCTGACTGAGCAATCCAATAGTTTCAGTTTTTAGATGAATTTTTTTCCACAAGGGGAAGATGCACTGATTAATTTGAATGTGGAAACAGTGAATTCTTCATCTGAATGTACAACCGTAACTGAACTGAACCCAACTGTCCAGTCCATCGTTGAACCAAAAGGTGTTTTAAAGAACCACCTTTATGAATCTGAACAACACACCCCTTCTTAAAAAGAAAAAAGTGTACAACTGTTCACATAAATAAAAATATTCCTTCATCTCAGGTATATCCTCAATTGCATGTACTATTAGGAATATGTGGGCAAATTCCACCATGGCACTGCCCCAAAATAATAGCATCTGTACCTTTAAGAAAAACAAAGGCTTTCCTGTTGGCATCCTAAAACTTCCGTAATAAACTTAATTATTTGTTTGTAAAAAAAAATTAGGGCGGGGCAGAGAAAATTTAGGGGGGAGGCTGGCCCCATTCACTACCCACCCCCGGCTACGGGTCCTTGTATCATCTGCCAGCTGAAGATTCGTGCCTTTGATGAATTGGGCTGCAATTCATGAAGCCTTGTGACAAAATAAAGCAGCAATCCTATACACACTTGCCTGGGAGTAAATCCCATTGAACTCAATGGGAATTAATTCGGAATAGACGAGAGTAGGATTGCACAGGACTGCCTCGTCTTTGCCCATAAAAAGGTACCGTAACCTTCCTCCCCATTGAAACCCGAACTACTATTCACTAGTAGTTTGCTAGGCAACTTATAGTAATAAGACGGGATGCGTGCACAGGAGCACAGGGCGACAGCGGACGCTGTCCGAAAGACGAGTCCGAAAGATCGTTGCTCTGGGGATCGCTGAGAAACCGTAGGAAGAAGAGAAGAGACGTAACGGCGGAAATGAGATCCTCACGGCGCTGGCCGAGAGCCCTTGTACGGGCGGAAGTGAGCTATGGTGTGGGCGGAAGTGTTGTGGCGTTGTTTCATTCGCTTTCTCTTCGGTCGCTAGGAGGGGTGCCTGACTCCGGGTTCTCGGTACAGGTGAGAAGCGGGGAGGGGTTCCTGCGTCGCTCTTCTCGGCTTGGCTTCTTCGCCCTTCAGCAGCCCATGTTAACCAGAGCGGTGGCCTCGGTGGGAAGGGCGTGTCGGTCTGTTTTTTCCAGTGGGGCTCAGGGCCTCGGTGGGGCAGAGAAAGTTGCTTGCGGGGGGAGCCGCATGAGTATAAAAACCGAGCTGCGGGGCTGCCTCGGGGGAAGGTTTGGATGCAGTGGGCCGGCTGTGTGTGTTTCTGTGTACTAATTTAATTGCTTGTATTGACTACTTTAATCCATATTGTTCGTTTTTTACATTGGATCGCGCTGTAAGTGGCTGAATTAAAGAGAACCTGAGAGGAGCCTGGAGTTGGTTTGTGTACGAAAGTGCTGTGAGCTCAGTGCTGCAATTGAAGACGAATTCCTGGAAAGGCGTCCTGCCCCTTAATTCTAAGTGTATGTCTGCATCCCCACTATTTCACAACTGGCTTGGGTTGGTGGACCTCGGGGTTCTAGTAAAAATCAAACTGGATCCTGCAATGCTAAAGCTTGCCCATGCCTCACATACCCTATACTAGGCTCAAACTGCGGGAACCCTGGCTGGCAACTATAGTTCTGTGAGTGGAGTAGAGTTCCCTAAATGTTAGTTATTTCATTTATATTCTGCTTTTCTTCCATGACATGCTGGGGTTGCCCCATGGTCTCTGAGGTATGGACAACCAAGGCCTTCTTAGGCTGCATTCCTCTCTACAAACTTACCTGGGAGTAAGCACCATTGAACTCAATGGGAATTACTTCTGAGGGATAGGGTTGTGCTGTTAAGTTTAGCCAGGTTGCTGTATAATGTGCCTTCAGGCCATTCTCTAAGAGATGGATACCTAACAGAGAATCCTCAGCGCTTTTGCCAAGCTATAGTACTTGGGTGTCTTTGGGTGACACTATGACATTAATATCATATAAACCACAGCATGAGTTGGTCATGTGGATATGCTGTGTGTGTCTTAGCCTGGGGTGAGCATTTTTTGGCAGCTGAGTATTGAAAGAACAACTTGCATGTACAAAACTTTGAATTCTCATAGCTTATAGAACAAATGTATTCCCAGACGTAGTGTGTTGCCAGATCTTTTCACATGAAAGGCTTAAATTCGTTTTTATATTTTTTGTATTTGTAATGAGAATGGGATACCTACATTGGCTAGGATGTGCATCTGGTTTTAAAAAGGCTCTTTCCTACCTTCTTTCCCACATAAGACAAAATTCACATATGCATAAAAATAGTACTGGAGACCTTTAAACATGCTTTAAGCAGCATTTGAAAAGGCTCCATGCGCATTTCTATGATACAGGAAAAACCTGGTTTAGCTGTTGAGAATTCTATCCTCAAGAATATTGGAGACCAGTGTGGGGATGTCTGTGGATCTCCCAAGAAAATTCTTAGAGCTGTTGCAAAAATATAGTTCCCATAATTGAGTAAGAGAAGCTAATCTAACCTGGTTTATTGTAGTGCTAACATATTGACATTTTTGTGTTTGGGTATAACACTAAACCATAGTTTAGTGCTATGTAAATGAGTCTCAAACTCATGTGATCATCCCTTCCCTCTTTTGTGGTGCAGCCTCAAGGAGGAGATTGGAAGCATCCTCTTCCGTTTTCAACTAACCAGTTTGTAATTTCCTCTGAACTGGGACAAACTGTGATTAGTTTTAACTATGGTTTATCTAAGCTGCACTGTATTCTGGTTCTAACAAATTTATAAACTGTGGTTAATTGAAAATGGAAGTGGATGTCTTCTGATCTTGCAACTGTGCTGGAGGGAGAGGAGGAAGTGCATGATCCCCAGGCTTATTCATGGAAACAATGGCTTAGTGTTATGTTCCCAGGCAGCCACAGAAGCTCCCTTATGGGAAGTAAGATCATTGGTCCATTGAGTCTGTCTACTCTGGCTGCAGTTCTCTAAGCAGCCGTTTGACAGGCTGCGGGGAGCATGATTTTCATGGGGAGAATGGTGCGCATCAGTTGTCATGGGATGAACCCATCACAGTTGTGCTCTCACAAGCTCACTGGTCAGTTCTTTGGCAATTTGTGTGGAGTGCGATTTGCATGGGGGTGGTGTTCATTCCCATGTGCTGTGTCCTCCTCTGTAGCCTTAGGCATCTGAATGGACTGTACTGAAAGCTTTCAAGGGCCACATACAGCCCGTGGGTTGCTCACACGTTCTCAGAGATCTCGGACAGAGGTCTTTCCCTGCTTTGCTGCCTGACATCCTTTAACTGGACATGTCAGGAGCTGTGTCTTGCACCCTCTTCATGCAAAGCGTATTCTTCGTCACTGAGCAGTGGCCCCAGAACATCCCATCAGTGCAGATGCTGGGCTGTTGACCTTTCTAAATTATTTCAGGCTGCTTGAATGTCTCGGGCTCAGAAGGCATTGTGACTGGCATAAATTAATTTTGATCTTGTTTTTAGAAATTCTCCTAACTACAGTATTTTAAAAGGGGACTTTTTATGTATTTGAAGAAGTTCTCTGGAGACTGGGGTGGACCTCCTTGAGGTGCACACTTACTAAAGGTGGCATGAGCGCCTTCCCTTGCCCCCTCTCCCATCTGGTTTCTGAGTGACTTCTTGCCTCTCATGCCTCTGCTATTCATGATGCTAAAACCAATGAAGTATCCCTCTATTTTGATGTGCATTTTTGCCCCTTCCTTGGTCTACATAAGCACAATGTGAATATTCATGACCTTGCTCTCTTTAATCTGCCTTCCCTTGGACTTAAGGTAAGAATGAGTGCTACCAACCAAATTATGTCTGGTCTCAGGAAATGTTGACCCATTTTTAAATAGATTTCTCACCAAGAATTCTGGTTTGTATTTCTGCCTTACAACAAACAAAAAACTGGAGTTAACCTGAGAGGAAGGCTCACATGGTCTGAGAGAGGGCTGCCGCAGCACATTTTGAGAACTAGTTCTGAACTGAATGGTCATCTGCTAACAGTGCGTTAGAGGACTTGAGAGTATAACCACCTCAGTCACAGAAAGATGATACGATGTAATGTGAAAGATTAAGGTGTCAGCACTTGCATGGAGTCGGAGAACCGCATATTAATTCAGTGTTTCCCCAACCTTGGGTCCGCAGATTTTGATGGGTCAGGATGATGGGAGTTGTAGTCCAACAACATCTGGTGACCCAAGTTTGGGAAACGCTATTACGGTAACTCTTGGACTTCTGCATGAACTTTTTTTTTACAAGATAAAGATAGTCTCTGTAAAGTTGTGTCTCATGGCCATTTAGCACAGCAGTAAAATGACTGCAGAGCTTTCAGATGGAACGTTCTTGCCTGCATAAATGCAGCATTTGTGAAAGGGAAGCAGGCTTATAAAGACATCAGTATTTATATATATATTTATTACATTTATAGACCGCTCAATAGTCAAAGCTCTCTCAGGGTTCCCAAAAATTAAAACCCTAAAATACAACATAAGACATAATATAAAATCTTTAGAAGTTTAATACAAAATAAAACCATATTTTTACCCCCTCAACTGATCATAATGATTATTGGTCCTGAGCTAATTAACTAAAAACATCTATGCTACACACAGAGCTTGAGTGTATTCCAGACTCCTCTTAAATTCTGTAATCTGTGAGCCACGTTCTGTAAGGGGCTTGGAAGTTTCCATATTTCAGCAAAAACTTTCAAAGGGAGATTCCAGCACAAAGTTTCTGAGTTGGGATTTATTTGCAAATATGACACTGTCAAACTTGGCCTCAGTAGTTTCTACTGTGGGAAGCTGTGTGGATCTCGAATTGGCCTCCACAGTCACTTACGGACCCATCGCTAGAGTCTACACAATTTTCTTTAGAATTTTCCTCCTTTTAAAATCTCCTTTTTGTAAAAAAAAAAAAAAAATTATCCTGGAAGACAATCTTACTCGGTCACGAGTGATCGCCTGACATTCAGTGTCTAAAAGTACCTAGCTCACTTAAGGCACAATCTTATGCATGTTTATAAAAATGAAATAAATAGACAGAAAAAAGTCATGCTGGCTGGGGCATGCTGGGAGTTGTAAGACTGTCTAAACATGCATAGGATTGTGCCCTTAGGCTGTCATCTTATTTATTAACATATTTGTATCTCACTTTTCTTTAAGTCCAAGGTGGCTAACAATTCAAAAACAATAAATAACAATATTTTGAAAACTCCTAAACCTTCTTACTGGGGAGTAAGTGCCAGTTAACTCAATTGGATAAACGTCTGAGTATAGAATTGCACTCTAAAGAAAGTAACTTAACCTCTTTAGGGATTTATGTACACTGCTAATCTTGCTTTCCCAATTCATCTAATTGGAGCAGATGAAACCCACTCCCAACTTGTCTTTTGGGGTCTCTTGCTTTAATTTGTGCTCAGTATGCTACTCTTGCATTGCATGGCCTGTGGGCCTTGCTCTGTGAAAACAGCCCCTCCCCCACTCTTTCTCTCTCCCTTCACTGTATATACACCTACCAACTGACATTACCATTCATGCATCCAATGAAGAGGGCCCAGGAGAGCTCATAACACTGACCTGGTTTGCATGTAATGCTAAGCCACCATGGTCTGATTAACACACGCGGCTTTGTGGTGCCCGCTGTCCACCATTTTGAATAAGTAAGCCGGGATGGGCTCACGTCGTGGCTTGTCATATCATGCGGACCCGGGCAGCATGGGTTACCGTATATGTGGGAAAAACAACCCTCAGATAACCCTTGTTCTAGGGTCATATAACAGTAGAGTTGGAAGGGGCCTATAAGGCCATCGAGTCCAACCCCCCACTCAATGCAGGAACCCAAGTCAAAGCATCCCTGACAGATGGCTGTCCAGCTGCACCTTGAATGCAACACTGGAGGCAGTCAAGAAATATTATATCCACAGCATTCCCACAGTCCACAAGGGAGGTTACCCAATCAAAAAATGAGATCAGATTGGTCTGACTGTATTTGTTCTTGACAAATCCATTGTTGGCTTCTAGTAATCACTGCATTGTTTTCAAGGTGCTTGCAGGTTGACTTCTTTATAATCTGCTCCAGAGCTTTCCCAGGGATTGATGTCAGACTGACTGGTCTGTAGTTCCCTCGTTCCTCCTCCTTGCCCTTTTTGAAGATAGGAACAACATTAGCCCTCCTCCAGTCATTTGGCACTTCACCTGGGAAAATTCTGGAGCAGATTATAAAGAAGTCAATCTGCAAGGCAGGTTGGGGAAGGCTGATATAGGCAGTATGTATTTGAGCAGAATTTAAGCATGACATAGGTATTGAGGAAGTGAATGACTGAGCCTCTCTTAAAGTGGCTGCACAACAGTGATGAGCTGTTGGCTGGGGGGGGCACTGAAAACATAGCAAAAGATCTTCATTGGCAACCCACCCAAGAACATTTCACTTTGTGACCACAGTCAAAGAAGCACTGCTTTGAAGGTGTCACAAAAATCTCGTCTATTCTGCTGTAGATTAACATGGCTACCCCCCTGGAATGTCTTATTCCCTATTTTTTTCCTTAGGCTGACTGTGGGGGGTGGTATGTGCAAGTCATTCAAAATGCAGTTATCCTGAAGAAAGCTATGGGGGGTACGCGGCTTGGTCTTAATTGCTGCAACTTGAAGTAGATAGGAGCAATCTCCCTTGAGATGCTTCCTCTCTGTCTACCAAAACGCCTACTATTTGAAGCATTACAAGAAGCTGCAGGGAATTGGCTGGTTCTCTCCTCGCTACCCAGATTCTCCAGTTGGTGGGATACATTGAAGCTCTGATGAATATTACTTCGTGTAAAACTCATCTGTATACAGAGTACTTGCAGTTAAACCAAGTGATTGATCCAGATGATGACTAAGCTTCGCAAGATTTGGCAGCATTTTGGCTGAGATCTTCTGTTTCTGTGCTTTGTTAAATCCTCTTTTCCTGTTCTATGTTGAAACTATTTTGCAAAGACAGTTCTGCTGTACACTTTGCTATTTCACAGGCTTGTAAATAACCACTTGCTTAGGCACCTGTGACAAATAAGAATCCTCTCCAGGCAGCAGCTTTTGCACTGTCCCTATGCCAACAATGACATAAAGTGTGTGGGGGGGTAATTAATAAAAAATCTTGTGACCTGGTAACTTTTGGGCACATACTTGCAGTGTTAATATATTTTTAGAGCATTTCAATAATGCAAAACATTATCCTTACAGTATCCTGTAAGAGAGACAGACTGTTGCTGTTCTCTTTTTAGAGCTGATGCTGAGAAATGGTGACTTGCCTTAGACTACCCAGTGCATTAGTGGCCCAGATTGAGAATTGAATCTAGCTCTTCTGCATCTCTTTTGCACTGAGTGATGACCTCAGCTGCTAAATCTGTTTTTTGCATTCTGAATTAGTATTTAGTGCTCACAGCATTATTCTCACCAGAGCCAGTGTGGCGTAGTGGTTAGAGTGTTGGACTGGGACTCGGGAGATCTGGGTTCAAGTCCCTGCTCGGCCATGAAACTCACTGGGTGACTTTGGGCCAGTCACTGCCTCTCAGCCTAACCTACCTCACAGGGTTGTTGTGAGGATAAAATGGAGAGGAGGAGGAGGGTTATATAAGCCACCTTGGGCTCCTTGCAGGAGAAAAGGTGGGGTATAAATATAATAAAATAAATAAATAAATAAATTGTAGGTATAGGGCTGAGCCTGAGCGATGATGGCCTACCTGAGGTCAACCAGTGAGTCCATAACAGAAGCAAGATTTGAACCTGGGGCTTACCTAAGAAGAGCTCTGCTGGATCAGACCAAAGGTCTGCTCTATCTAGTCCTGCATCCTGTTTCCTACAGTGGCCAAACAGATGCCTCTGGAAATCCCAAAAGCGGGGCATGAAGGTAATAGCCCTTTCTTGGTGCAGCTTCCCAGCTAGTGTTGCTAAGATTTATTTATTTAATTGTCATATTTGTATCCTGCCTTTCTTCCATCATGGAACTCAAGGGTTCCCTGGGGTTCCCTGGTGGTCTCCCATACAGGCACTGACCAGACCCAGACCAGCTTAGGTTCAGCAAAGTGACTGTATCATGAGCCCTCAGAGCATGCCTTGCGATGACTTGCCTACTGTCTCTGTGAGGCATACCTCCTGATTCATAGCTCAGTCTCTTAGCCACTAGACCAGGGCTCTCCAACCTTGGGTCCCCAGATGTTGCTGGCCTACAGCTCCCAGCATACCCAGCCAGCATAGCTAATGGCAAGGGATTCTGGGAGCTGTAGTCGAGCAACATCTGGGGACCCAAGGTTGGAAAGCCCTGCACTAGACTAATCCACTTGAAATAACGTTACTAATAGCTGACAGTGCTAGCTAAATGCATTTTGCGATGTGAACTCTAGAGAGCCTCTGTATCAAACTCACCACCACCACCCCAGCAGCTCTTCTCATTACTAATGTTCATAAAATGAATGTAAGTGTTGTGATGAATGCCTTTGTTATGAGGGAAATTCGCCCCCGCTCAAAATAAAAAATGAGCCCGCAAACCGTTAATAACATTTGCAGTGGTGTTAAAAATTTAGCTGTGTGTTCAGAGGGGGATTGCTGGAAGGCAGAAGTGCTGTGAGAAATGCTGTTAAAAAATCCACATCAGCAGAGGTGGTCACAGCAAATGTTTTCAGTGCTGACCCAAACACCTGTGATGATGAGATTTTTGTAATAGATGTGAAATGCTGAGCAGCTGAACAATGCCCCAAAGGAGCAAGTTTAATATTGCATCTTAAGAGTCCTTGAAATAAGTGGTTTCTATTAGAGGTAAAATAAAAATGTAGCCTCTAGATCTGTTCACCAGCTCTGCTATCACTTCTAAAAGAGGACCATTTCTGTGAGGAATTTTATCTCTAATAGCTGCCCTTGTGATATGGGAAGGACTCGACAATGGCCACATAGTACCAGTGCTGAGATGACCCCTCTGCTGCTGTATCCTATATCAGCGATCTACACTATTTCTCAAGGAGGAGCAACTTTGATTCCAGGGACCACCACCGAAGCCACTTTGGAACCTTTCTGGAGGCATGGGGGGCATCTCCAGCACCCAACTCTGAGCAGCCCGGTCTCGTCTGATCTCAGAAGCTAAGCAGGGGTTTATTTATTTATTATATTTACCATATTTTTCCGTCTATAAGACGCCCCCATGTATAAGACGCCCCCCACTGGGCAGTTTTGCAACCGCGCGGTTCTCTCCTTGGTTTACTTCCATGTATAAGATGACCCTCAATTTTTAGTCTAACGATTTTAGGAAAAGGTATAGTCGTATACATGGAAAAATACTGTATACCCCGCCATTTTTCCTGCAAGGAACCCAAGGCGGCTTACAGAATCCTCCTCCTCTCCATTTTATCCTCACAACAACCCTGTGAGGTAGGTTAGGCTGAGAGTCAGTGACTGGCCCAAAGTCACCCAGTGACTTTTATGGCCAAGCAGGGACTAGAACCTGGATCTCCCGAGTCCCAGTCCAACTCTCTCACCACTACGCCACACTGGCTCTCTCACCGCGTTTATAAATCATATGTCTCGCCTAATAGGATATGGATATGCAGTGGATGCCCAATGCCTGGCTACTGCAGCCAAAGTTCTGGCACCACTGCAAAAGGGGAAGCACGGCAGCCACAGGGAGAGGTCCTGCAGTGGCCATTCTGCCGTCCGAAATAAAAGCACAGGGAGACCCCCCCCCCCACCTGCAGGCTGCACCAGACGTGGGCAGTTAGCCACTCTGGTTAGCACTTGGATGGGTGACCGCCTTGGAATACCAGGTGCTGTAGGGAGTGACCATAGCTCAGTGCTGATAGAGCACATGCTTGGCATGCAAAAGGTCCCAGGTTCGATCTCCGGCCTCCAGGTAGGGCTTGGAAAGAATCCTGCCTGAAACCCTGGAGAGCCATTGCTGCCAGTCAGTGGCGACAATACTGGGCTAGATGGACCAAGGGTCTGACTCCATACAAGGCAGCTTCTTATGTTCCTAACTCAGATGGAGGCTTTTGGGGTCCTCTCCTCCCCGTCTCCCTCCACATTGTTCAAGCAAGGTGTCATCAGTCAGTCACCAAGTAACAAGGCAGACAAATTCTGATAGGCTCACTTGGTCTTTGGACTGGGATGGATCATTCTCTTGTCACTGCAAGAGTCAGGGTTGCAATGATGTAGATCAATGATTAAATCATTGATTAAATCAATAAAAGTCAATTTTTTAATTATTATTTTTTGTAAAAAATCATGATATTATTTTTTTTGCAACCCTGGCGTGTAGGTAGCCTAGTAACCGATAATACTGGTAACGTTTTTAAAAAATGAGGAAAGTGTTTTCTGTGTAATTTGGTGTTCTTAACTATTAAGTGTAGGCTACTTGTACATGTGGTTGCCTGAAACTTTGAAATTAATTTTATTTAAAAAAAAAATGGGGGGGTGGGAATTGATTAAATAAAAAAAAATCCCAAAAAAATCATGATTTTTTGCAACCCTGGCAAGAGTGCTCTGTTCAGAGCTTCAAAATCTCCCGGCCCAGGTCCACGTTGCGCTCTTTCTCGGCGCCTCTCCAGCACCTATGCAGTGCACCGCTGCAGTTAACCAGTCCTGTTACTTTTGGCCTCTTGGATTTCTCCCCAACCACAGCTAATTGGCTGATTACTCATGCCTTCTCCCCCCCCCCCCGCCACCTTACAGCTGATGTCCCCCCGGAGTATTCTCTCATAGTCCAGATCGCAGTAGCCAGCCCACTGCTGAAGCAAACAATAAGGCCAAGCTAGAGAGTCCCTGCTCAGTGTGAGCTGCGGCTTCAAAAAGAGCAGCAGGGTGTGTGTGTGGAGAGCCACCCTTGAGGTGCTTGGGGGGGAGCCGCCAGTAGACCTTGGGCCTTGCAGTGAAGAACAGTGTCGTAAACATTAATAGCGATAGCGGACTCATTCTCTGCTGAACCTTATGTGGCCAAATTGGCACCATCCACATGCAAGTGGGAGGTGCTGGCAAGTTCAGGGAAACCCCAAGATATGCAGAAGTAGTGTGTGGCGTAGTGGTGAGAGTGTTGGACTGGGACTCGGGAGATCCGGGTTCTAGTCCCCGCTCGGCCACGAAATTCGCTGGGTGACTTTGGGCCAGTCACTGACTCTCAGCCTAACCTACCTCACAGGGTTGTTGTGAGGATAAAACGGAGAGGAGGATGAGGATTCTGTAAGCCGCCTTGGGTTCCTTGCAGGAAAAAAGGCGGGGTATAAATATAATAAATAAATAAATAAATAAAAAATACTTTTAGAGAATAAGGGGGTTACGGAGGCCCAGTTCCCCTTTTCTGTCCTGCGGGTTCCTGGGATATCATCCCCATCATTTAAATACAGGGTGCCAGAAACTCGGGCATCTGCAATTCATTCATCACCTTTTTACGCAAATTATAGAACTTTTTGTAAAATAGCTATTTGGTCTGGGTGAGTTTGGTTTACCCCATTCTGCCTGTATCGCTTCCATAAAGGTTCAGGGGAAGAGAAAAACAGAGGAAGATGGGGTGTGCTTAGGAAAACTTTTGCCACCCCGACCGGAAGATCAGAGCTCTGCTTTTTTTTCCTGCTTCCCCCCTCAGAATTCAGGAGCAGGGTATTAGTCGCCTTGTTTAATAAGACTGGGGAATTCTCAGTCTGGAAAAGCCTTTCTGAGTCTGGGCGTCAAGTAGGGGCTTCCTTTGCTGAATGGTCACCTTGTTTCTCCAAATGGATGTGGAGAAATGGCTGCCTTGGCTGCCTCTGAATCAAATGATCAGGCGGGAGGACGGGCCTTTTGGGGTGGGGGGGAAAGGAGAAGGATCCCCTCCCTCTCTGGACATTTGCTGCCGATGCGGCGGGTGTGAGGGGTACAGCTAAGCTCTTGGTGAGATCACCAGCTCTCTGTGTTTTCACTCCTGAGCTGTCATGTCTCCGTGCACTGCACTGAACTCGGACGTGTTGCAGCAGCCGCCATCTTGTGAAGGGGCGACACGGTCACTGGCTGGTCCTCTTGGCTGGGCCTTTGTACAAGCCTCCCTGCTACCTTGAGAAGCCACCCTCTTGGCTCCTGGGCTCAAAGCTAGCTGCAGCAGCAAGAGCAAAATGCACGGAGTGGCTAACTGCCCACGTCTGGTGCAGCCTGCAGGTGGGGGGGGGTCTCCCTGTGCTTTTATTTCGGACGGCAGAATGGCCACTGCAGGACCTCTCCCTGTGGCTGCCGTGCTTCCCCTTTTGCAGTGGTGCCAGAACTTTGGCTGCAATAGCCAGGCATTGGGCATCCACTGCATATTCATATCCTATTAGGCGAGACATATGATTTATAAACGTGGTGAGAGAGCCAGTGTGGCGTAGTGGTGAGAGAGTTGGACTGGGACTCGGGAGATCCAGGTTCTAGTCCCTGCTCGGCCATGAAACTCACTGGGTGACTTTGGGCCAGTCACTGACTCTCAGCCTAACCTACCTCACAGGGTTGTTGTGAGGATAAAATGGAGAGGAGGAGGACTATGTAAGCCGCCTTGGGTTCCTTGAAGGAAAAAAGGCGAGGTATAAATATAAATAAATAAATAGGGGTGTTTGCTGCCCCTTGCAGAATAGGCTGGCCTTGCGGGGATGGGGTGCACGGAGTGGCATGTTGGTCCCCCACAGAAAATGAACATTTCAGTGCAGGGACCAACGTTCCCATCCATACATTGTGTGTAGCTGAAATACAGCAGGCATTAGGATGGTAAGAGGAGGCAAAACTGTGCTCAAATGGAAAGGGCACCCAGAGTGTTGGAAAAGGGGAGCTGGAACACGGGAGGGGGGCTTTAAGAGACCAGTGAGGTGGGTAGAGCAGATAGGGCAGCAGGAGAACTGGAAGACTTCTTACCCCTGGGGCTTATTCTCTTCTTCCATTTGCCCTCTCCCATTTGGCCACAACCACATGTGAAGCACACATTCCTTTGCAAGCTCCTGTTGCCATGGCTGCTGTGGCTGTAACTAGGCTTCAGGCCCTGGAGAGTTGGTTGCAGGATGTGTGCAAGAGCACACACATAGTGTTTCCTGTGCATTTATTATAACCTTTCGGTGAGTCCCTGTAGTGCTGTTGGGTTACTAGAGCTGCTGCATCACCAAGGAACTGGGGAAATCCCTCAGCAATGGTTAGGATGGGGAGAGAACACCTCTGGTGGGCACAGTGGTCCACAGTAGACCTCATGCACTTGGCCACTGTCATCAGGCACAGACGGTAAGTCTTTTCTGCTGGAGTAGAGACAGAGGATTTCTTTCTCCTCTCCTCGTTATCACTGTAAAGCTCTTCCTGAGACCTTTTTCCTGGCTTGGCTGTCTGCATCTCTTGGTGTTCAGGAATATAAACTCCCGTTTCTAAGCCCTGTTGCCTGTGCTAATTTGTTCCTGTTTCCTTATTTACATTGATTGCTTCAGCTCCTTTGTGTAGCTTTATACTTGTCAGCCGATTTCCCTGGTTGCTTCAAATCTGTTCTGCTCTACTGCAGTTCCACAGCCTTTGGCAAGTTTGCAGTCATGCCTGGCTTTGCTGCTGCTGCTGCTGCTGCTGCTGAGCCTAACTTTCTTTGTGTTTCTGTATGTCTATAGAATATAGACATACAGACATTTCTCTCTCTCAATTTTGGGTCCCAATTCTCTCTTCCCTCTCCTGTTTTGTTTATTTCCTTTGAAAATACAAGTGCTCTTTCATTTGCAAAAACCCACTGGTTATTTAAATAACTTTAGTAAGCATGTGAGTCATAAACCATGGGATGACAGTATTGTGTTTGAAAAATCCAAGTATAATATGTATATATTTTGTTTTGTTTCCCACCTACGCAAAGCTTTTTGAGGCTTGGTAGACTTCTTTCTTGCTCTTATGTTGGTGAAGTATTTTTAAAGCTTTGTGAAATCTGTCCCATTATATATTGCCTTGTCTTAAAAAGTGTGATCTTTCTACCATCCTGTCTCCTAATTGCCCTACCTCATTCTTTTCAAAGCATTCTTTTGCTGGGGAACATGGGCAGGAGGGTGCTGTTGCACTCATGTCCTGCTTGTGGGTTTCCTCTGGGCAGCTGGTTGGCCACTGTGTGAACAGAATGCTGGACTAGATGGACCCTTGGTCTGATCCAGCAGGGCTCTTCTTATGTTCTGATGTTCATTACTACAACAGCTGAACTATCAGTGAAAGTAGGAAAAAACTTTAGATAGTGTTCATCTTGATGTTGTATTCATAGGTTCATAGAGTTGGAAGGGGCCTACAAGGCCATCGTTTCTTTTCTTTTTTAAAGGCACTTTAACTCCAACATAACTGTAATATACCACTGAAACTTACAACAGCACCCCATATTGGACTGTATCTGTTTGAAGGATCACCTCCTCCCTTTTGAGACTTTCTACCGACTGTGAGAGGCCCTGGTTCACATCCTGTTGCCATCGGAGGTAAGGCTGGCAGGGATACAAGACAGCACCTTTTCAGTTATAGTGCCCAGGTTATGGAGCTCTTTACCAAGGAGGCCCAATTGGTCCTCTCTCTCTTGGCATTCCAGCATGTGGCCAAAACCTCTTTTTTTCCATCACACCCTTGGTTCTGGTTTAGTTTTCCTCCCTTCTGTGATTTTTAATATGTGGCTACCGGTTTATAAATAGGTTTTTGATAAGTCTTGTTTAGTTTTCTTCAGTGCAGCATAGTGGTTAGACTGAGTGTCAGACTGGGACTTGGGAGATCCATGTTCTGGTCCCCACTTGGCCACGAAGCTCACTGGGTGACTTTGGGCCAGTCACTGACTCTCAGCCTAACCTACCTCACAGGGTTGTTGTGAGGATAAAATGGAGAGGAGGAGGAAGATTATGTAAGCCGCCTTGGGTTCCTTGCAGGAAAAATGTGGGATGATGATAATGATGATAATCATCATCATCTTTATTTCATGAATTGTGCTAATTGACTGAGCCATTTTAAGGGCCCTGTAGGGAACCAAAAGGTGGGATATGGGGGGAGGGGGAATCCCTATGGGATAGGACACAACAATTTTTTAAAGTAATACTCAGATATATCAGAAAGATCTTAAAAATTGAATAGATAGTCGAAGGCACAACCCTATTTTTTATATGCTGAGCAAATTTTGCAATCCTCAACATAATGAACAAATCATTGCCTGCAAGAATACATATCTTCTCTAGAATTGCCTATTGACAAGGATTGTAAAATACTAGCAAGAAACCTGCTCGAAGGATGCTTACGTATATAAAGGACAACTTAATACATGGTATATACATGAGCCAGTGTGGCGTAGTGGTGAGAGTGTTGGGCTGGGACTTGGAAGATCCGGGTTCTAGTCCCTGCTCGACCATGAAACTCACTGGGTGACTTTGGGCCAGTCACTGACTCTCAGCCTAACCTACCTCACAGGGTTGTTGTGAGGATAAAATGGAGAGGAGGAGGATTATGTAAGCCGCCTTGGGTTCCTTGCAGGAAAAAAGGCAGGGTATAAATATAATAAATAAATAAAATAAATATAATACCCTCTTCCTCCCTGGACACAGAAATACTGAGCCTTTGTTCAACAGGTGTGTTGGTAACATGATACACATCCCCACCACTTGGACCAAACTTGGTTGGTGTTTGTTTGAACAACTGTTTCACTCTACCACAGAGAAAATTGGGTACACTTCATAATGCTGCAGTGCTCTCATTGCTGGGTAACCAACTTTTAGGTCAGCCAACTTGAACATCTACTATTTGATGCTACTGAGCTCTCTCTTGGATTTGCCCATCTGATTATATTTTCTCCCCTGGGTTGTTCCTGGGGAGAGATCTGGAGTGGGCCTTAGGGTTCTTCTTCTCTTGCTGCACTCACCGCAGTGTGAGGTGAACGGCCAACCAGGAATCCCACATTTCATCTCACAGGCCAAGTAAATTTCCATGTTTTAGATAAACGTGTCGTCACCCACTTCCATCTTTCACTTCTATCCATGGTTAGGGGAATGGGCAGAAGGGGAAGCATGCAAAGCCAAGGTTTCCTCACCAGATGCAAATTAAAGGCTTCGGGGGGGCAGTATAATAAGAACATCTTATTGTGGTGGTGCCTTTGCTAACACGCTGCTGCCGCTGCCGCCACTACCCACACCACCTTGCTGTTAGTCTAAAGCGGGGTTGCAACTTAAGAAAAAGAGCACTGACCCGTTTCCGAGAAACAAAAAACTGGGAGCCGCAACCATCAGGGCCCATAGCAAATTTGCAAAATAATCTGCCCCCTCACATAAGTAATATGCCCATCCGGGCCCCATAAAATGTAATATTTCCCCTACTTGCACCCAACATAATCCACCGCGGAGCTGGTGGTATGTTGGTGCATGGAGGGGAAATATCAGCTGACGGATGATGGGGTGTTGTGTGGAGATGGGATCCACCACACATCCCCCCCCCCAGCGTCATCAGCACCATCCAGCAGTAGCACCCTCATCATCCACCAGGAACACCCTCCATGTGGTAATAGCACCCCTCATCATCCATCAGCAGGATTTGCTGGTGGATGATGGGGGTGCTACTGCTGGGGGGAGGGTGTTGCTGGTGGATGATGAGGGTGCTACTCAGGCCTGTCTTTAATGTGGGGCAAAAGGGGCAGCTGCAACAGCTGGAGGCACCCTGATTGGGAAACAGAGCACTTCCCCCTACCCTGGGGCTCTTTAGCTGTTGCACAACTACAACTCCCAGCAAGCCCGGATAGCCAAAGGCTGTCCGGGCATGCTGGGAGTTGTAGTTTTGCAACAGCTGGAGGCACTCTGATTGTAATCCCCCCCAGCCAATTTAATTCTCCCCTGATCCATTTGTGCCCTGATTAGAGGGGGGGGGAAGAATCTCAATGAAAATACCACAAGGGGATCAGGGGGGTTCAATCCTGGGCCGGCCATACATTTACCAAATTACCCCCGGTGGCTCCCCCGCCCACAGCCACTCATGAAAATCTCTCCCCCCGAGTCCCCCGGCCCCTCATGATACCCCGGTCCCGACCCACTCCTTCATTTTGGCACCCGCTCCCATCCCCGCAGCGATATTGTAATTTGTGTTTTATTCTTCTTTATAACCTGTTTTGGATTGTTTTTAAGAAATGCAGGGTTAAAAAAGCAGTTAATAAATAAATAAATTTATGGAGATATTATTTTGTTCTATTGCTATTAGTTTTCCAATAATTTGTACATGAATCTTTTCCCCCTTGTTTTCTGATAACTATTACTGCTTTCACGCAGGCCTACCTGCCTCCTCGCCTGCTTGTGCTCTCCGCGGCGAGCCGGCCGCGCTGGTCCCTCGACACGCTGGACCCCGCGCTATGTTTTTGGCGGGGGGGGAACTTTGGCGCGTGCAGGAGCCCTCCTGTCTTCTGCCGCTCACCCGCTCGCGTCCCTGCTGCCCGGGGGGGGGGGGGTGCTGCCGCCGCGCCAAAGTTCCCCCGCCCCGCCAAAGTTCCCCCGCCAAAATCATAGCGCGGGGGTCCAGCGCGCCGAAGCAGCTGGATGTGACGCGGTGGCGGCGGCGGCTTCAGCGGCTCCGGCATTGACTCCAGCGGCGGCGGCGGCAGCTAGAGCGGCGTGGAGAACGCTCCGCGTCGCTCAGAAGAGCGAAATCGGGCTGCCCCCGCCAACAGAATCAGGCCATATGTGAGGCGGCGGCAAAGTTTTTTGCGGAGCAGGCAGCCTTGTCCTGCTCTCATCTCTTCCGCTGCCTGCCTGCTCGAGTCCCTGCTTCCAGGGGGGGGGGCAAAGTTTTTTGTGGAGCAGGCAGCCTTGTCCTGCTCTCCTCTCTTCCGCTGCCTGCCTGCTCGAGTCCCTGCTTCCGGGGGGGGGGGGGGGGGCAAAGTTTTTTGCGGAGCAGGCAGCCTTGTCCTGCTCTCCTCTCTTCCGCTGCCTGCCTGCTCGAGTCCCTGCTTCCGGGGGGGGGGGTGCCGAGTTTGACACTTCCCAAACTGGAGGAGTTAATGAAAACTTCAAAGCTTTGACATTTTATTTCGTGCATCACCATGATATAACCTATTCAGCTGAAGCAAAATATTTAACACTTATCAGGTGTATTTGTTTAAACTTTATTTAACCCCCACCCCACCCCCCAAGTTGAATTTGAGTTATGTAGTTTGTTGTTGGGAGGTGTGATGAAAGGGTTAACATCTAGTGTTGCCAGGCAGAGTGAATGCACCCGGCAACTTATTGGGGCTCGCCTGTAAAAAGTTCCGATGGGGGGGGAGCTCTGTATACTGTATTTTTCCGTGTATAAGACGCCCCCATGTATAAGACCAGTGCTTTTTTTCTGGAGAAAAAGGTACCGGAACTCTTGGATTACATTTCCTCGGGAGTAGATGGCGATTAAATTGTAATGCAATTAATAGAAGAAAAGGTGCTGGAACTCAGTTCCGGTGAGTTCCACCAGAAAAAAAGCCCTGTATAAGACGCCCCCCACTGGGCAGTTTCACAACTGTGCGGTTCTCTCCTTGGCTTACCTCCGTGTATAAGACGACCCTCAATTTTTAGTCTAGCGATTTTAGGAAAAAGTATAGTCTTATACATGGAAAAATACTGTATATGTGCGCCTGTGGGATGAGAGGAGTTAGAGGAGATGGAAGAAGTGAGATGAGAGAAGTGAGTTAAGGAGAAGTGAGTTGGAGGGAAGTGAGTTAGGGGGATTCTAGTCAGTCAGATCAGAGTCATAAAGTTAATTCAACATAAACTATTGCCTTTATGGAAAAGAGGTTGTTCCTGTTTAAAGAAATGCTTTACTTAAGAAAATACAGAACTATTTGTTGGGTTACTGAAGAGACTGATTGGTAACTGTTTCCATCCTTAAGCTCACCCACCTAATCACTTGGTATAGCTGCTAGGAGACAGCTATACAATATCTACCCAGCATAAACACCACAATAACCAGCCATGGTATTTTAACAGAGTTTATCTCCCACAGACAGATTGTCCGCTCGGGTTTGTCTGGGAGTGAGTGAAGACTTGTGACAGAGTTGGAACAGTGATAGTTTAAAATAGGGTGAACTACTCCCTGGAGCTACCATATCTCAGCCACTGGGTTAGTGAAGAAAGTCAACTAACAGCCAGGTGGTAGTGAAAAAATGTTTCTCAGCATGACATATTCTTTGATTGTAAAGTAGGAGATTTCTCCCCCCCCCCCCAGGGGGTAGCCATATTAGTCCATTACTGCAAAACCAAGAGGATTCATGTGACACCTTAAAGACTAACACATACTTTATTTAATAAGCTTTCATGAACTAGCAGGGCCAGTCATACTGTTATGAGGGCTGATATAGGTCAGACAGATTGACAGTTTTGCTGAGAAGTAATTGGTGCTGAAGCTTCCATGGGAGTAGAATGAGGAGTGGAAAAATCTGTTTGAATGCAATCTGAGTGAAGTGTTTTGAAACAGATAAATCCTATCATGTAGGCCTCCAGGATCCGTTAATGCTCACCTCGTGGGTACATTTGCTTGATACAATGAGAGAGAGCTTGAATTACTTGATTTTTAAAATAATAGTAATGCTTAGCAATTTTAGGGTATACATAGCACGTCACCCACATTATCTCAGTAGTCCTTAGAGCAGCCTTCTGCTACCTGGTGCCCTCTAGTTATGTTGGACTATAACTTCCATCATCAGAGGCAATATGGGGATTTTAGTCCAACATATCTGGAAGGCACCAGGTGGGGGGGCTGCCTTACAGCCGCCCTGTAA
Organism: Shinisaurus crocodilurus; assembly: GCA_021292165.1. NCBI lineage: Eukaryota > Metazoa > Chordata > Lepidosauria > Squamata > Shinisauridae > Shinisaurus > Shinisaurus crocodilurus. Next base: position 270,748,880 of record CM037879.1, on the reverse strand, counting down.
TGTAGGTTAGTGTAATTATCCCCATAATGCAGTCAGGGCGCAATCCCATGCAGGTTTAGACAGAAAAAAGGCTTATAACTCCCAGCATGCCCCAGCCAGCATGGCTGGCTGGAGCATGCTGGGAGTTGTAGGCCTTTTTTCTGTCTAAACTTGCATAGGATTGCGCCCTGACTGGCTTACCTAAGAGCTACCTGTGTGAGCTCATGGCTGAGTTGAGATTTGAACCAGAGGCTTTCTGGCTCACTTTAACAGTACTTTCAGAAACTTGACATTTGTTTTCCACAATCAGTTTTATTCAGCTCTGGCCAGTCTAATAAGCAATACAGGCAGCTGTCTGGGGCAGCAGAATTCTAGGAGCGCCGGGGCCGGGCTAATCATGGGAAACTGCTGTGCGAGGGAATACCTCCCACCTCAAAACATACAGAGTTTCCCAATTTCCATCTCCTTTCTCCGTGCAAGTTGTGGAGATTGTTGTTTGTATGGAGCAAGAGAAGGGGACTGGAGTTGGGAGCCCTATTGCCCTCCCCTCCCCAAAAAGCATTTTTAATCTTATATTCCAATGTTGTGATCGGGGGGGGGGGGGGAGATGGCATGACTTGTAGAGCTCATCAGAGCATGGCCTCGAAGGAATAGGTTCTGGGGAACCAATTTGATTAGCTTTAAAGTGTATCGCACACACTTCAGTAGATTAAAGATGGTGAGCAAGAGTTATATCTCCTCCTCCTTCTCCTGAGAGTGGCTGTTAAGAATACAGCAAGGTTGTATTCTGTAGCTGGAGAGCAAGAATATGAAGCAAGGGTTTTTTTGGTTTTTTTTATTGCTGGAAAGCAATTTTGTCTCTTAATAACCTCCACACCGACCCCTTCCTGAGATAATCTCTGCCTGAAAGCAGCCCAACCTGCACTTTATTTTCTAGCTTATTGATTTCCAGGGCAACGGAAAGCTGGGCCTGAAGAAATAGGACACATCGTCCCCTGCCAGCCACTCCCATTGGGGCATTTCTTGCTAGTGATTGCAGGGTGCTATTAAGTCCTACTTTCTTGTAGCTTCTGTGTGTGAGTGAGTTAACGCAGCAGCACTCCCAAACTTCTTGAGTTATTTGTAAGAAGCGTAAATACGCTCTTTGGTGCTGAGTTTACATAATCAGTAGGATTATAATGCCTTTGGCCACAACCAGTATAGAGTTGCCTATGTGTAATGTAATCTCCGCAGATTTGCTGCCAGTGCAGGGACATGGAAGGCATGTACTCTTGTTTGGAGAAAATAGGTGTGAAGGAAAAAGCAAGACGTTTGGTTTGGGAATGAACTGTAAATATATATTTTTTTCACTGTCAGGGCATAGCTACTAGAAACTCTTATATTGGTTTCTTATACTGGGGTGGCTACCTCCAAAGAATCGAGGGAATTATACCTTTCTGGGGGTGCTGAAACACTGTTAGGGATCCCTTGCCACTCCACCTGAAGTTTGGTTCCTGGCTTCCCTGGGGAGAAGAAATAGCTTTAAACCAGTTTATGGATAGATGTACTCTTAGTCTAGATATGGAGTCAACCCTTATCTTCAAATGTTACTCTCTCCTCTTTGTTTACTTTGACTTCTACTTGTGCCTGGCAAGCAAGAGCTCTGTTACGGAAACAAATCAATAGCTTTGCCTAGATATAGAACCACAGAACCTATTTGTGCGTTATGTGGCAGGGGTATCTGTTGCTCCATACGTCTGTCGCTACTCTAGACGGCACGCACCATAGCACGTGAAATGGAATACCTGTTTGTAAATTAATGGTGACGCTACAGTAGCAAGCCACAGGCATTCGGGACACCCTGGCATGTGCATATTTGCATGTCACTGTGGGCGTGTTCGCACGACACGGGAACCGCGGGGGAGCAGAAGTCCCCTGCGGTTCCCGTGTCGTGCGAACGCCGACCGGGGGTGCCCCCGCAGAACGGCCGCGTGCGGGATGCACCCAAAGTGATCATGGGTGGTAGAGGGGTAAGCCCCTACTGCGCGTGGCCACCCTGCTGTGCGAACAGCGGGCGGCCATCCCGCGGGGGCCGCACAGAGGCAGCAGCCCAGAGCAGCTGGAGTTGCCGCCGCTCCATCCTGTAGAGGCAAACGGCCCCTCTGGGCATCCCGGGCCCCGCCCCCTAGTGCTGGGAGGCCCGCACTGCGGTGCGGGGACTGCCGGCTCCACCGGGGTCTGCCCATGCGCACGGGGCACAGATCATCTGCGGTGCCCCGCTGGACCCCGCAGATCGCCCCATGGTGCCTCCCCCGCCCGCAGCCTGGGTCGTGCGAACCAGCCCTGTGTGTTTACAATCATAACTTTCCATTTTACACTTTACAACAGGGGTGCAGGACCTCAGGCCCAGGGGCCAAATCCAACCCTTCTGAGGTCCCCAGATGGCCACGCCCCCTTCCCCTAGTTTCACTCGCTTTCATCCGACCACCAATCATTTGGTGGTTTTCCAGCTTTTGCGCAGTTCTCTCCCCCCCCCCCCCCAATTCTACAGGGTTGAAATTTCTTCCCTAAGACTTGGTTACTGGCAGTAAGAGCAGAAATCTGAAATGTGCCAGCATTTTTGGTATTTCCGCCCCACCCACTTTTCCCTTCAGCCCTGCCCACCACTGGCATACACCCCTCGAGGTCTTCTCTGAAATGGAATTCAGCCCTCAGGTTGAAAGAGGCTCAACACCCCTGCGTCACAATATTTGTTTGCCACATATACACTCGTGTAGATCTGGCAAACACCCTTAGTTCATGCCATGTGAATTGGACACAGTCGTATTTCTTCAGAACAGCAAGAATATGGCATTTTTCCTCTTCTCTGGGGAGACTGGAGAAACAGAGCTATCTAATGTGGTTTCGTTCATTCCAGCTCCACTAGCTCATCATCAGAGACAGCCTACAGTTGCCTTCATAGGCCAAGCTGTGCAGATTTACAGAGACAATAAAGTTAGGTCAGAGAATCTAAGGCAGTTCTTAATTTATAGGGTATTGGGATCTCAAAACTAACTAGAGGCTTTTCTCACAGAGGGTTGCAACTTCATGGGAGAGGATTCTGAGGCATGGTATTATTCTACAGCATCTATTTGGGATGAGGATTGGGGGCATCATTCTTGCGCTCCGGTCCTGTCTGATTAGCAGGTCCCAGAAAGTGGTGCTGGAGGACTGCTACTTCACCCTTTGGCTATTGGTCTACTCTGGGGTGCCTCAGGGCTCCATCTTGGCTACTTAACATCTACATGAAACCGCTGGGGAGAATGCCTAAAGATTTGGGGTTTGGTGGGTATCATCAATATGCAGAAGACACCTGGCTCTTAACTTTCCTTGACATCTGATGCTGAGGAAGCAGTGGGCAGGAGGTAGATTGGGATCGCTGGGTGATTTGTGGTAGATCAGCAACAGTTTGTTTAACCGTGTCAAAAACAATATGACTTTTCCCACCTAAATTAGGCTGCTGAGATGAAGAGAGCTTGGTGTAACCAGGAGCGGACTTTTGTGTAAAAGGATTGAGAGTTCAGTTCTCATATTGAAAACAAATTCTTAGGATCAGAATGTGCTCAGAGAGACCCTGTTACATAATTCCAAGTATATGTCATTTGCATTTGTCTCTGGTTGGTGGATCTTGGAGTTGTAGTTAAAGAAAAAAGTAGGTCCAGCAAACCTGATGTCTGCTCATCTGTGCTGTAATGCCAGTGTTGGTTAGGGCTGCAGTCCAGAGGTCCTGCTGCCATCTATTAAACAGAAGTTCTCTGATATTGTGAAGGGATGTCTAACTCCCATTTCCTTGTCAAATAATCCCAATCTGTATCTGACACAACTATGAAATCTAGGCTTGTAGCAGCCAGTCAGAGACTCTGCTGTCACTAGAATCTCAGGGGTCTTCATCCCAAAGAAAAGGAAGTTTGAACTAAGAGTGCTTACCGGTAAGTGCTGAGCTGTGAATTAGGCTGAAGAAAAACGCAGGCACACTTCAGAGTCCCACAGACAAGTCTGATTTAGGAATTAGGCCATATCTGTCTAAACACTTGCAGGGCACTCCAACAGTTAATATCAGTTATTTAGCAGGGTGGGAGAGGATTAGAGGCTTCCTTTTTCTGACAGTGATCCACAAATGTAATTAAACACACACGCACACAAGCCAGCAAACTGTTTGAGAGAGAATTTTTTGGCCCTAGAACTTGGCCAAACGTTAGAAAACCAGCCAATTACTGTCACAGGGGCCACTGAGTATGCCCAAGATGAGGGCCTGAGCTCAAAAAGGTTGAGAGAGAAATTCCCCTAAGGCAGGAGAGGCAATTTGTTGCCTTCCAAATGCTTTGCCCTACAACTCCCATAGTTTCTTATTTGACATCAGTGTAATTAGGTTCCCATTCTCCCAGAAGATCAGCATGTGAATGGGTCCTGTGAATGGTTTTAAGTGTGACATCTGTTACCGATCACATCCCAGAAAAAACTTCATAAAGAGGGCTTCATGAAGAGTGACCCAATGTCCAACGAATGGTTCAGTTGTCACGTTTGTTTAACTCCTGTGAATGTGACCTGAGCTTTTTGCCTGTGATGGGGCAGGAAGTCTACAGTTCTGCACTGCAGTCCCTAAACTAACTTTCCTGTTTGTGGGACATGGTCAGACTAGTGCCTGTGGCCTTTCTCTCAAGGGGAGAAGACAGCGACCGCATCTTTTAAAGCTGCCCAGCTGTTTGCTTCTTCTGCCAGCTTCTTTGCACGTCTGCGGGGGAGCTTTGGCTGCCCAGTTTAATTAGCTCACCCTGAAACTGGGCAAGGAGGACACAGCTGCAGATACAATCCCTGTTGGGGCACTTGCCCATCTCAGATCTTGGGAGACTAATTCCACCTGGCTTCTCTCACTGCTGCACAATGTGTTTTGACAGCAAACGTGGCCAAAAGCTGTTTGAATTAAGTTGATCTCGGTTCTTAAGATCTTTATCCAGGCTCGGCTCATCAGCACTGGAGCTGCGTTTAGACAAGTGCCAGGTAATGAGAACAGCCCTGAAGTGCAGTCTGCTTGAGGGCCTAATTACACCTATACTTATGCTTTTTTTCTTCATCACTTCCTTCCATCAGATGATGATTAGACCTATTTATAGGAGCAATGTTTCTTATTATTCAGTGCAATGAAACGCTTGCCAATCAAATCAGTGCCATCTGCATTTTTGATTGCTGTTTAATAACACCACAGAACACAGTTTAATTAAAGCAGGATATAAATAGACTTTATCGCTCCCCCCCCCTCACTTTGACTTACCTAGGTGACTGTCTGCCACCTACTTGCTTATTCTAAATAAATGCAAACGGAAGGTTGCTTGACTTGGAGGCCACCATATCTCCACCCTTGAGTAGCTCTGCCGAATCAGAGTTTATCCTGCACACACTCAAGATTTATCTAACTGATTTGTGTTTCTTTGGAACAGAATGCATATTGCTTTTCCCAGTGGACACAGATACATATAACCGGACCAATAATCTACTGGGCAGTGCAGATAAGATTCGACAGAATAGCAATGTAGCTTCAGAAGCATTTGCATGTTCAGAAATTATGTGCTAATGTTAAAGCTGCTTAAAGAGCTCCGAGGAACAAAAAATTGTGGGTGTTTTAAGAAAAATTGTCCAGAATAATCAGATTCTTTCTCTATCCCTGTGAACTGTATGAGTTTGGGGTACGTACTTATATCTCTGTCACTGCCACCAAATGTGAAAATGCTACCTGCCTGTGGGGTTTTTATCTCACCAAACCTTCCCAAATTGTTGAGAATCTGGCTCACCAGTCGTCCCTGGAATTATAAACTCACTTTAATTCCTTAACCTCTTAAATTCCTCTGCCACCATAAAAAAAAATCCTATAAAGCCTTCCCCTTGGTACACCATCAGTATTACAGTAGTAGGATGTTAGGCTCTATGCAAAGGATGAAGAGACACAATTGTTTAAACGAGAAAACAAATATATTTTATTAAAATCTTATTTATAATTTATATTAATGTTACATAAGATTAAGATGTTATCAATAAACTTCAATAGTTATTATTGAATGTGTGCTATCACTTTAAGGAGGCTGTTATATCCTTAAACTAAATTCACTTCCCTAAATAAAATTCATATTTCAGTTACCCTTTCCCTAACTAAACCCCAGTTAGCTCTCCTAGAGGGGACAAGACTTGGAAGTTCTCTCCCAACAGGGTAACATCTTTCCCTTTCTGCTGCTCACTTGGAAGCAAGATGTAGCTCTCTCCAAATAGCCCCCTCTCAACCTCTGCTTGGCCCACTTCCGTCACAAAGGAAAATCAAAGCCCCTTTGACAACTTTTCATATTAATTTTTGAACCTAGTAACTTCAAGGGTGTCTCGTGTTTCTCTTCCCTGTCATTGCAGAGCTCTAGTCTGTCCTTTTGAATTGATAACTGCTCAACGCTCCTGTCTTATTTTGATGATGGCACTGCCAAATCCAATGACCCCACTGTCTGATGTTCTCTTTATCACTTTTTAGCAGAAGGGAAGTGATCCCAGTAACAGAAGAAGGTGGTGTAATAAGAATTCTGAAAGCGCAAATAATTCAGCAGGGAAGGTGGCAGTGGAGGCCCAAACACTTTCTGATTATCTCGCCTGTATGCCTTAACCTCTAATAAGAAGTGAGCCATACTAGTTTGACTTCCAAGGATATGCTTCCAGAGGAACAGAGCTGAGTGTTAGAGGTTGGCCAGGTCAAGCACTGCTTCACACTGCTGCTCTGATTTTCTCAGGCACTCAGTGGGAAATGAGGGGTTGTGTCCTCCGTCTGCAGTGCATCTCTTGCCTCAAGATCCCTGAATCCTAGTGCTGGTACTACAGATTGGTAAATCAGGGAGTTCTAATTCCATCTAACGTTGTCTAGACTGTCACAATTACTGTTGTGAGACTGGTAACAATTAGAGGTCTTTAGCTGATGCAAAGTGTGTGGGATGGACAAAATCATCGAAACGCACTAATAAGATCACATGAGTTAAAAACAATTTGCATAGCTCTTACAACTGTTTAAATAATTGTCACGGAGTAACAGGGCAGTCTGAGAGGCCCTCCATGGGATGGGATTGGGAATAACTCCTAAAGCTACCAGGTTTGATGGGCCTCTCGCTGCAGATCGCTGGATTGCACTGCATTGTGCCCTCCTCCCATTTAAAAACAGAATTTAAGCAGTTCAGTCAAGGAGTAGGTTAGAAACTCAGCTTCCTGAAATCAAGGTAGCTGGCATATGGACCTGAATACATTTTTAACTAGCTGTCGATTGTCTTCTCAGGCAAAAATGGCTGCTACAACCCAGAAGTATTTTCTGGAAGGACAGACATATTCAGTTCCTCTCATCCAGCCCGACCTCCGTAGGGAAGAAGCTATTCATCAGATAGCGGATGCACTTCAATATCTGCAGAAAGTCTCAGGCGATATCTTCAACAGGTATGTTTTGGGCATATTAGAAGGTCGGAAGCAGAGAAATGGATCCCTATGCTGAGAGGCAGCGTGTTTTGTTTGTTTTTTCATGTCCTGCCCATTTTTTCAGCCTCGGGACACCTGATGGGCCAAGCGATGGAGATAGACAATTGAAATTCCAGCTTAGGTTTGCCCACTGGGGATGGCCAACTGAGATTCCAGCTTCAGTTTGCCCACCCCTCCCCTGCATAATGGACCAGTGTTGTGAAAGCAGCAGCTCAGTGAGGCCAGGCACCCCTGCCCCTCAGCAGAGGATATTCCTGCCCAACGAATTAAGCACTGGACAATGCCTCTCCCCAGACAAGTGATCAAAATATCATTTCCTAGGAACTCCTCCAGCAATTATCATCCACTGAAAACAACTCCGGTACACCCTTTGCTGTGCAGGAAATAATCCAGTCTGGTTTCTTTTCCATTAAAAAAATGTGATGATATTCAAGACTGTGTTTGATCTTCTATTCTTTCATGGCCTTGGTCCAACATAGCTTGGGGAGCGCCTTTTCCACCAGTTAAGATGGGCTGAGTGGGCCCTGCACTGCAGTTGGATACCTGTAGCAAGGAGGAGGTTTTCAGCAGTAGCCTCAAGTTTATGCAGTGATCTCTTTTTGTTCTTCCCACCCAGCTTTTAGGTGAAATGGCAAAGCCTGCTTGTCTTGTATGGATGAGGCTATATTACTGTATTAGGTTGTCATTACTATATTATTTGAATGATCACTGAGACACATGTGTTTTCCTGATGTTGCTGACTGTTTAGGTCAGCCTTCCCTAACCTGGTGTTCTCCAGATGTGTTGGACTGCCATACCCATCATTCTCAGTCAGCATGGCCATGGTTGCTGGGAATGATGGGAGTGGCAATGCCACACAGCAAGAGGACACCAGTTTAGGGAAAGCTGGTTTGAAGTGTTTTAGTATATTAAATTGCTACTGTTGGGCATCTTTTGTGTTTGCTGCCTTAAGAACATAGAGAGGTAGGATATAAAGGTTCTAAATAAAACAAATCAACCTTCCAGTTGCAGCAGGGTTATCAAAGCTCAGGGATCTTGGAATGTCACTAATGTGTGTTGATGGTGGAGAGTAGCATTTTCCAAAAATAGTTGAGCTTTGAAGAGTGGGGAGCGATTTAGATTGTTCTCTCCCTCCCTCTTTCTCTCTCTCTCTTTACAACGTTAATTTTGGGCACTATTAGGCTGTGACAAATTAAGTACTCTTGCACCAACAGCCACACTAGCTGGGAGATCTTGTTGTTCTCTGTCCACATCTGCACACACACCACCGATGCAGCGCTGGCTCTGTACAGTTCCAGAACAGTCATGTGCACCAAAGAGGCCAGCAGCCATTTTGTCAAGGTAACTATTGAGAGGTTTGTAGCAGAGCCTCTGTTCCCCCTGTCTGCCTGCGCAATAAATAATTGTTTAAAGCTGATACAAACATCTAACACAAGTAACTTAACAACAACAATAATAGAACAAGAAAAGGAGTCACGCCTTTTCTTCACTCATGAGATCAACAGGAATTCCTCCCTGCTTTGGAAATGAGCTAACTCCCAGTTTAAACATAATACCAGGTCTGTTTAAAAGAACGCGCTCCATATGGTACAGGTGCAGAACCAAAGGCCCAGTGGCCAATCTGGCCCACCTGGGCCATCAGTCTGACCCTCTGGGGTTCCCAGAGGGCCACGCTCCCTTCCCCGGACCACCGAACGTTTGGTGTTTTCCCGGCTTTTTTACTGTTCTTTCCCCCCTTCTAAAAGGTTCACATGTCTGTCCTAAGGCACAGTTACTGGCCATAAGAGCTTTAAGCTAAAATACGTTGGCATGCTTAGCTCCACCCCTCTCACCCTTGGCTCCCACTTACCACCGGGAGGTGGCCCCCGAGAGCTGCTCCAAAATGGAATTCAGCTCTCGGGCTGAGAAAGGTTCAGCACCCCTGCCAAACAGGGTTCCATGTGCTCAGCCTTGTGTAGAAACCGGGCCAGTGTTGCCTATGTGTGAAACATTAGTGTGCTAGGGATCTGTGGCCTAGGAGTGCATGATGGTGGCCGTAATGTTTCAGGCGCCAGCATCCCAGTTTATATGCAACACCGAGTGCATGGAAGCCTGTATGGTGTTTTTTTTTAAGTGCCTGTTGTTCCATTTAAACCAAGCCCCTGTTTTCTAGATAGGATTGTCATGTCTTCCACTTCTTCATCTTTTGCTTGGAGGAAATTGGGCTTTTAAATCACAAGAATGAGATTATTGCAAATATAGGAAATATGTGTAAAATATCCCGAGCAGCTTACCGTATATACAGGTTTTTAAAAACACACAACTAGAATCAGCCTTGTGGTTAGTACTTGCCCAGGGCAAGTAATGACTAATTCCATGTTCAACCCACAACTGAACTGTGATGCAGAGGTAGACACAAGTGGGGGTGGTGGTAAATCTTCTTGTGTTTATATGTAAGATGTTAGAACTACCTTGTTTAAACACTTGCTTAAAACAAATTTATTTATTTCTATACCGGCCCACAGCCGAAGCTCTCTGGGCGGTTCACAACAGTACATACAATAAAATCAAGATAAAATCAACAATAAAAACAGCATTGTAATTTTAAAAATTTAAAACCAAAATTAAAAATGCAGTTTAAAATATACAATAGTAAAAGTTAATACAACTAAGTCTACAGGTCACACACGGGTCACACACGGAGGCCCCTCCCATGTGCTATTTTGAACAGTTTAAATATCGAATGCCTTGGCATAGAGGGAAGTCTTAACCTGGGGCTGAAAAGATAGTAAGGTTGGCGCCAGGCGGGCCTCAGTGGGGAGCTTATTCCAAAATTGGGGAGCTACCACTGAAAAGGCCCTCCTCCTTGTTGCCACCAACCAAGCCTCCCTTAGAGGTGGCAGTCGGAGGAGAGCCCCAGATGTTGAGCACAGTGTCTGGGGAGATTGCGGTTGGGAGAGGCGTTCCGTCAGGTATTGTGGTCCTAAGCTGTGTAGGGCTTTATAGGTTAGAACCAGCACCTTGTGTTGATGTAAAAAAAATACCCAAGCTCTGACTTGCGTGGACCTCTGAAACTTAGTAGCACCCCCAGATACTTCACTGTGCGCACTCACAGGAAAGGATGCCTGGTAGACGGTAATGCTTGTGATGGAAGATAGAGGCAGGTCCCGAAGGCGCATATAGTCCCTTCCTTGAAATTATCTCATTCATTATGCACATGCAGGTATGAGCCAGGGTGGACTCTTTAATTTCTGTACATTGCAATGCCTTCCCATCCTTCTACTCTCTTAGCATGCCTGTCACATTCAGATCTTGGAATGCCAACCGTGGCACTGCTCCCTCACTCTTGAGTGCACTTATGCCTTGTAATTACTAATTCTTTCCCACAACAGAAGAGACTCCATCAGGCCTTTTGTTTGCTTTGCCTTTCCTTGGAGCTCTCTGATATAATTAATAATGATTTGGTAATTATGCAGGCGTCTGATTAAAAGTTCCACAACCTTGGGTGTTCCATGCCAATCAAAGGGGAAGCTTTCAAGGTGAGAATCTCGCCACTTAGCAGACAGTGACCTTTTTCTTTCTGCTTTCTTGAGATAAGGTGTCTAGATCTCATATTTCCAGGAAAGCTGAGGCTTATCGGGGAGTAGCATTCAGCTTTGAGCCTTCAAAGAGAGAATTTGCTGGGGTTATGGATAGGAATGACTCTGGAGCAGCATGTGCAGTGAATGTGTCAAAAGAACTTTGAGCCTAAATATCAGAGTGATACAGGAGCTCGTTGGGACAAATGTGCAAAGAGAGATTCTTCTCCCATCCTAAATGTTTGCCTGTCATTCAGGGCTCTGTGTTGGTGCTTCGATTCTGCTTTGAGTGCAGTAAGCCACAGAAGTCAGCAGCATCCCGAGGCTCTTGGCTTACCTTCTGAAAACAAAGTTTCTAGACCTTATGATAATAAGACAATGGAACCAACTACCTAGGGAGGTGGTGGGCTCTCCCACTCTGGAGGCATTCAAGGTGCAGCTGGACATCCATCTGTCAGGAATGCTTTGACTTGGGTTCCTGCATTTAGCAGGGGATTGGACTCAATGGCCGTATAGGCCCCTTCCAACTCTACTTTTCAATGATTCTATGATTGTAAAGATTTTTTTGAAAATGTGTGGTGAAATCTTAGAGGCTAGGAGAGTTCTTGAATAAGAATCCAATAGTGAGGGGACAGGGCAACAGTGTCCTATGTAGCTCCTTGCCTCTCCATATGACCAGCACCTAGCTGCTGCTGTGCCATAAACTACCTGCCCCATGGTCAGCAGAAGAAATGATGCAGAACTAGAAGAATTTTGATTTGCTTTTGTTAAAGCACTGAGTACACACAACCCTGCTCATGTGTTCAAGGGTAACCAGTTCAACAAAGGTCGGGGTACAAATCCAAGATCTGGATATCAAGATTTACTTGAGCTTGCAAAATGACTACCGCTTGCTCCACTAGCATGTTAAAAACAATGACTGGAAGTTGCAGAAGGAAGTGGTAGCCGACTAGAGCATCAGCATCGAGTACTGGACAGCTTCGAAGCATTTTGAAGTGAGGCATTGAGAACTATCGCTGGCAAAGGCCCAGGTGTCTGCTGGTTTGCCCCACATCATCCAGAGGTCCATCCTCAGACTAATCTTAGCCAGTCCATATAAATAGTACAGGTGGACTTCCAATCTGAACAGAATTAATGCTACATGCTAGTACTAAGCGATGCGGCCAGGCCAGATCCTCCTAAGCACCCCTTTCAATGAAGTAAGTTCTTGCTGAAAGCTCATGCCGCAATTGCCCTTTAAGGGCCGAGATTTGGTCCCTGCGCATTTGCATGCTCCTTCTAGAATCGGGCTTAAGTATTTAGAATAACAGAATCATAGAAAAGTAGAGTTGGAAGGGCCAACTACAAGGCCATCGAGTCCAACCCCCTGCTCAATGCAGGAATCCAGGTCAAAGCATCCCTGACAGATGGCTGTCCAGCTGCACCTTGAATGCCTCCAGATTGGGAGATTTGAGATCTTTGAAATGTTGTCCCTGCTACTGAGCAATACTTGGTAAAACTTAACTGATTTTTTTGTGTGTGTCTTGCTCCACTTGCTACCCGTATCGATGTGGACACTTTTCACGCTAAGTGACTTTTTATCAAAACAGCATGCATTTTGAAGAGTCTGGGATTTTGCCGGTGGGAGGCTTCACTCCTGAAAAAGAAACTAAAGGAGTTTTTTAGCGGCACTTGAAAAACAAGTGGTCTCTGTTTTAGCACTGGCACTTTGGCCTAAAGCAATTATTAGCTGAACTTTGAATGCTGCCAGGACGGACATTGGCATAATAATGCAGGGCAAGCTATAGAATCCTGTGCTTTGAGCAAGAAGGCTTCTCCCCAAATAAAGTGGAGGATGTATTCTCACATGGCAGCTGGGGTTGGGGGAGAGGAGGTCATGTGAATTGGCTAGCATGCTCAGAATTCAGTCTGGATTGGCTTCTGAAGTATTACTTCAAGCATCAATTTCCAACAGCATCCTCAGATCTCTTACCCGACTCTGCTCCCTGTCTTGAGTGTTGGAATTTCTCCTTGGACCTGTGACTTGTTCTGATTCCAGCTCCCCTCTAGGGCAGCAGACTTCAACCTTTTCAGACCCTAGCCTTAACATAATGACATTCCATGTTGCAGGTAGGGTTCTTTAAAAAAAAAAAAAAAAATGATACTCCTCTCTCTCACCCTCCAGTTCACAGCTTCCCTTTGTGTGCACCCTCACCCAGACTGGAAGCAACATGCATTTAAACAGATGTATCCCATCATTCCTTGTGGCATTGCTGTGGATAGCTGAGTGCAAGCCGAGTGCACCTCTGGGATTATGCTCTGTAGTTGATACTCTTTGAATATATTGGTACGTGGCAAAGCCTGCCTTAGGTTGGGTGGTGACTCCATTATGGATCATAACCCAGCAGTTAAGACGCCAGTGCTCTGGGGAACAGAGCCTTTTATTGCATAAGAAGAACTCGATCTACCATCACTGCATGATGACTTTCAGCTCCCCAGGAAGGAGTGAGACCTGCAGTGAGTGTATGAAATGCTGCTAAGATGTCACAGGAGCAATAATGATGTGGATGTATTTTTCTTCAGGAGCTAAATTCAATATCCTCAGTAGTCTGTAAGTCATATATTTTGTTTAATCTTTAAATAAAATTGCTTGCTGGTCCCTTGTGTATGTATAACCTATAGTAATTCAACTACATGGCATACCATTTTTAGGCCAGCAAGTCTTCATGTAAGTCAGTTTCTGGAAAATGCCACATGCAGAAGGTTGATTATAGTTGGCCCTTGCACACTTTGATTCTAAATGCCTGGTGTATTTAGCGAATCTGGCTGTAGTTCTTCCTTTCCCCATTCATTATACAAAGGTCACGCTTTGGAGGAATTCCTTACATTCTGCTAGCATAAAACTAATCATAGTTAGCATTTATGTAGAATGTTTCAAGCATTCAGATCCCTTCACATACATTGTCTTGGTCATCAACATCTTGCTTGCCAAACTGCTTTAGGGCTGGATCATCTGCCATAACATCACCTCCCTAGTAGCTTGGTTAGGAGGTTCCCAGCCCCCCATGATGAAGAACTGATTGGTGCCCCTGTTATCAGGAAATGAGGTCTCCCCAGAAGCCTCTGGAATAACTGTTCATTTCCCAGTTGAGGGTGGTGGTGGTCTACCAGGTAAGTAGCAGCACCCAGCACTCCCAATTTGATCCAGGGATGATTGAAGCCCCCCACCCAAAAAAATCAGGATGGGGGCTGGATGCAGCCTGTAGGCTGCCAGGTGGCCTTCCTTCATCTAGAGCAGGGGTGGGCAACATGTGGCCCTCCAGATGTTTTGACCTACAACTTCCATCAGCCCTAGCCAGTATAGCCAATGGTAAGGCCTGATGGGCGTTGTAGGCCAAAACGTCTGGAGAGCTACAACTTGCCCACCTCTGGTCTAGATTATCTAAGGCTTGGTGCTCCAGACTTGAGACCACAAAAACCCTTCTTGATTAGACCAAACGTCCATCTAGTCCAGCACCTAGTGGCCACCCAGGGGCATACAGGAGTTCCATTTAGTTATGGCCAGTAGTCATTGATACAGACCTCCTGTATATGCTTCATGATTTTGCATAAACCCTCTTTAAAGCCATCTAAGCAAGTAGCCACCACTGTATCCTATGGCAGTAAATTCCATACTTCAGTTATGCTTTGTCTGAAGAAGCACTTTCTTTTGTCTGTCCTGGATCTGTTGCCCATCCGTTTGATGCGATGACCCTGAATTCTAGCATTATGAGAGGGAACAAAACTGTTCTCTCTGTGCTTCTTCACACCATACAAAACTTTATAAACCTCAAGAATATAATCTCCCAGTCATTTCCCCCCCCTAAACTAAAAACATCCAAACATGTTAGCCTTTCTACATAGAGAAGCTGCTCCACTTCCACAATCATTGGGGGGGGGGTACATATTTTACAGTGCGTATCATATCCTTTTTCATATCTATATTGAAAAATATCAAATTGTGACAGCTAGTGAATATATGGCCATGTATCACCTTGCCAATTGTTTTTGCAAACAATTTCCAGAAGTTGACGATTGCCCCCACAAATTTACTATCATAAGATAATATCCAATTGTGTCATTTCACCAGTGGGGGGAACTGCTGGTGGAATGGATTCCCCCTTCCCGTGCGCCCCCCCCCCAGATCTGCTCTGGAGGTTTGGGGAACTCTCTGGAGCAGATTTTGGGTCTGTGCAGCAGGGAGGAAAGGACAGGGAAGCCCCATCGCACCAGAGGACATCCTCTGGCACACAAGCATTGGATCCAACCCAGAGAGATGATTCTCACGATGCTTGTATATAATATGTGAGCTTTGACATTACTGTTACAACCCATGCCCTTAAGAGCCAATCAGGTAGCCAGAGAGGCGGTGAAGAAATTCAGATTCTTGGCAGCCATGAATACATTAACAACCGTCTCATCATCAGTCTGATTTACACACCCTTTAAATAATTCAGAAACACACTCACCGGTGAGGTTTATTTTTTTGATAGTGTGACGGACCACTCACCCACCCCTTTCAGGACTCTTGAGTCCTCCAAGAAGATGGTCACCTGCAGGTTTCTAGTGCCGGTCTTGATTATCTTAATAAAAGAGGGAAGGTCTGCCTCTTCCCATCACGATCACCACTAAGCCCTCCCACTGGGGTTAGTGTTACGTTCTGTTCTCTAGAGTCTCTTCTGTTCAGTCAGCCCTGAAGGAGGGGATTCAAAGAAGTCACTTCACTTTACAGGCATGACTTCCGTCAGAGGTTTAGTGAGGAGGGAACTGTCCGGAAATATAACGCTCTGTGGCTTGAAATATCTATTGCTGCAGACTCGCAGCAATAAAGTGGGGAGGGAAGGAAGATGTGCGAAAGGTCTGCTCTTCACACTTGGCTGGCAGATTTTGTTATCTCTCTCCCTCTCTCTCTTCTAGCTTTTTTGACTAAATGTGGTGCTGTCAATGGGCTTTGTCTGAAATTAGAAATGAAAAGTCTTTTGTTAGCAGACTCATGAAAAGGAGCAAAACTGAGTAGTTTTGGGAAGAAGAAATCTGTCTTGTGACTTAAGAGAAACAGAATGGCTCCAGAGTTTCCCTCTCCCGCAGCCCTTTCTGGCTACTGATAGGGATAGCAGTGGCCTGTCTTATAGGGTTGTTTAAGGGTTAATGTATGTGAAGCATTTTGGATAACTGCAACTCTTTTCCTATCAAACGCCTGTAGCAACTTGGAACTGTACATGGAATAAGTAACTAATTAGACGCAGCTACTACCTGCTGTGTCAGGCAAGGCTCCTTTGCAATTGAAAGTGGGGTTGGGGGTGAGGCAAAGGCAGAACAGGAGCAAGAATAGGCTTCATTTTATATAGTTAACTGTTTTGCACATGTTTCAGAGCACTCTTCCAGTGAATATATTGTTATGATGTTCAGTAGGCAATTTAGCAGTAGCACAAAAAAACTTGCAGATTTGAAGTGAAGGCCATGGTATTATAGAAGTATCAGAAGCATGATCGGTAGCTATGAACATGTTGCCGTGATAGATGCTGGTGTGTAACTACTGCCGGATGTTTAGACTTCAGGAAATCCCAAGGACTAAAAGTATGAGCTTAGGCCTAGAAGCGTGAAGTCATTTCATCTGGATGAAATTCATGCGTAAAATTAAGGGCAATCAAACATTAGACCTCCGTTGAGGCTTGGGGCAGCAAACCTCAGTCTGACGTGGGACAGTCAGACATAGAATTGGTGGTTCATATGACTGAGTACTTCCCCATTCCAAAAATGCCCCCAAGTTGAGAGCCAGTATGGCATAGTGGTTAGAGTGTTGGGCTGGGACTCAGGAGATCCGGGTTCTAGTCCCCGCTCAGCCATGAAGCTCATTGGGTGACTTTGGGCCCATCACTGACTCTCAGCCTAACCTACTTCACAGGGTTGTTCTGAGGATGAAATGGGGAGGAGGAGGCTCACGTAAGCCACCTTGGGTTCCTTGCAGGAAAAAAGGCAGGATATAAATGTAATAATTAATAAATAAAAATAAAATACATCTATCCACATTGAAAACTACCATGTCAGGCAGAAGGCTTTTCTTGGTCATACTATGGATGGAGTTTTTTTGTATGGAGGAGCGTTCAGTCATGCGAGTCCCCCCACTTTGCCGAGTGAAGTGGTATAGCCCAACCACAGGTTTTCCATCTCAATAAGAACTAGATCAGCTTTCCCCAGCCTGGCACCTTCCAGATGTTTTGGACTGTTAACTCCCATCATCCCTGACCATTGGCCTTGCTGGCTGGGGATTATGGGATTTGTAGTCCAAAACATCTGTAGGACATTGAGTTGGGGAAGGCTGAGCTAGGCCCCGGAGACTCTCCCCAAAGGGCTGTTGTGCGCACGCACGCACGCACACATACACCATAGCAATAAACCCAAAGTGTTTATCTGAACACGGAGCTGTCGGCTCTCCCTGCTTTCTGGCAAGTATACCAGTATGGCAGTTTTTCAGATGTGTGTCTTACATTTTCAGTGTACATGGAAACAACATCATGTGTTAAGGGGCTTGTTCAAGGTAGTTTTGCCCATGAGAGTTTGCTAAGCTGACTTGCTTTTTTGTACCGATGTCTCCAGTAATTCAATCAGTACACATTTGTAAGTGCCATTATGATAAAAGATGGGCAAGCATATTGGAGGTAGGAGGTGCTGCTTAAAATCATGACGCTAGTAAGAAGCTGAGTTAACATTTGATGTGTGCAACCTTATCTTGCAAATCCAACTTTGCAACTTGTTTTTTTCAGAATGATAGATTTTGTGCATTTATATAACTACCTGCTCAATATTTCCAAATCAATTTTATGGGCTTTAATTCTTCAAGCAGTCAGATGAGATCTTTCTGTGTTCCACTGCTGCTGTTGCATCAATAGAGAAGGTGACACGCAAGATTATGAGCTGAATTGGTAACTGCACTTAGATCACCGAAAGTTTCTCTCCCAGAGATCTGTTTAAGCTCTTGTCAAGATTCTCCTGCTTTCTGTAAGTTGGCTTTTTGAACACAGAAATACTTCTGAAATATATAATATATAAATCCAATAAATAAATAAATGACACGATAACAAAATAAAAAAAGGAAACTGCTATTTGACGATCAGTAGGCAGTAAGCTGAAAAATCAATTGACAATATTAGATGGGTCAACTGACTAGTGTGTTGACCCTACTCTTAATACTCTGTGCTGTTTTAATGGGTCTGGGCACCTGTACTCTAAGGCCCATTGATCTGTTTTGTAAATCTGACTGAAGAGGTTGTTGGAAGCAACATGCAGGGATAGTTTTTAAAATGCATATTTTTATTGCAGTTTTAAAAATACATCTGATCAGAAATTCTCATCTCAAGATTATACATATAAAGGATTCAGTACTGTCAAATATAAATATTAATGGTTTATTAATAGCCCCAATAAAGTTTTTATGTATGTTAAGGTTGGTTCCCAGCATTCTACAGTTTTTCTTTAGTCTCTAATATGCCTTTAATATGCCATCAGTTTTATTAAACTTATCACCTCCTTCCCCCCCCTTTTTTTATAACCATTCTTATTTCAGAGTTCTTTTTCCAGTTACTTGCAAAGGTTATATTTAACATGCATCACATATTTTTTGTGTGGCCCTCCAGATGTTGTTGGACTGCAACTCTCATCATCCCTTGCCATTGTCTAGGCTGGCAAGAGCTGATGGGAGCTGCAGTCCAACAACATCTGGAGGACCACAAGTTGCCCACCTGTGCTCTCAAGGAAGACAAAATTGGTGGGTCTTTATTAGAGCACCAGCAGGCTCCTCCTGATGTGTAGCCATGCAGCTCCTTTCTGCACTGCTCTGTTAGGGAAGGAGCCCGTGCCATAGATCAGCTGTGGGCAACTTGTGGCACTCCAGATGTTTTGGCCTACAACTGACATCGGCCTTAGCCAGCATAGCCAAAGGTGAGGAATGATGGGAGTTGTAGGCCAAAACATCTGGAGCGCCACAAGCTGCCCCACCCCTGTGTTGGCATCATCCCTCCAGAAACTGGGGCAATGCTTCCATGGGAGGGACCTGCGTTGTGGATTTGTCCTGCGCAGCCCAAGGCTTCTGATATTTCCCGCGCATTGCAGAAAGGAGCAGCACTGCAGTGATGCACACGCCATGAAGCTAACGTGAAAAGGGGCTCTGGGAATTGCTGCCTTGTAACTCTGAGGAGCACTCACTGGGATTAAAAGTTCAGAAAACAGGGCAAATTTTATAGGGCATGAACATTCCTCTGCAATCTGCTGCACAAAAGATCCTGGTGTGTGTTTGCGTGCGTGCACGCGCATGTATGCACATGCGCACATCCTGACAACTCTGATCTTTACCAGCTCCGGAAAGCAGTTTAGCACCTTCGAAAGTGGGACTGTCTGCTAGACACTTCAGCACCTGCAAATCAGGCTCAAGGAGTAATCAAAGTGTGATAAACATTAATTAGGATAATAACCAATAGCTTAATGGGGAAGAAGAAGAAATCTTGATTACGTTTTCTCACAGGATTTCTATCCATCAGGTTTTTGATTGCACTTGCTCAGACATGAAATAAGATACGAAAAAGCTGTTTTAAATGTGAAAGCAGGGAAAACAGCAGAAGGCAAACAAGTAGGGCTGCGGTGATTTTCCCCCTGTGACAGAATACTTGAACTTATTTGGCTTTTCTGGGGGGAAACACGCACTGTAATTTTCTGCCTTTCAAACTTTTGAGGTGAAACTGACGTTTATAATGGACTTTTAAATGCATCCCCGAGCAGTCATAAATTGCAAGTGTCTGCTGCTTCCTTCTGTATTTTCATGAGCAAATAATAGGCTCTGTGGAAGATGCTGTGCAGGGCGGTTATTGGATGTACAGCACTCTCCTTGCCTTTGGATGGGCAAGAGCAGCAGTGCCTTCAGCCTTCTCCTCACTCTGGAAAGCCTTGGCTGGAAAGGGTAGGTTGGAGTTTAAAGTGGGTGAAAGTTTTAGCATACATTCTGGTAACCACAGAGCAGATGGACTTAAGCAGCTGAACCTTTGGATAGGAGAAGAAGAAATCTTCAGGGTGGCTGGAAAATGAATCTACAGTATAGGCATGTGTATATTTCCGTTGCACCATCTATATTCTTAGAACTCTTTGTAAAAACATTATTTCTTGCCCCATGTAGCTGCTAATGGCCTAATCTTGAAAGCCTAAGGCTGTAGCTATGTTTTTGTTTTTTTTTAAATAATCTGTACCAATAAAAGCCAAAATATTTTGGCCTGCCTAAATGATGCGAATTGAGGAAACGTCCTTATTTTTCTTTGTTTTGCTCCTTCTGGTTGTGTGGCGAGATGGAGAGCTATAGTGGAAATCCTACTGACCTCTTCCCCTCAGGCTTCTGAGATTTCACTAGCCACTCTCCACATAGTGCAAGGCTTAAGCTGAGCATCAATGTGTGCTGAATTCCTTGCTCAATGCCAACTTCTGTGCTTTTTCTGCACTTGCATGGAATTGTGGCATATACGCAGCTCTCAGTAATCCCCATTAATCTTGGCCTAAGTCAAACCCAGCATTGTCTGAGAGCTGGGACTAATTCTTTAGGCTTATCTTTCACCACTCATGACTTGGTGCAAAGAAGCCCTTCTGCGCCATTCCCATTTGGTCTAGCACTTGCAAGATGGTCGCTGAGAGTTCTCCATTGTGAATTCAGCCTTGCGCTCATGCTCATTTTGCCATTTTACATGATACAAAACTGGCTTCAGGAGCGCCTGTGTTGGGCTTGCTTGCCAACATACTGAATCACAGGATGTTCCTGTTGCCATCTGCTCGGTCTCAAGACCCAGGTCCCTGGCCAGCCCTCCCTCTGCCTGGCCTTCCTTTTACTGCCCTATTCCATACATATGCAGTAGGTCTTAGGAAAAAGTCATTTAATACTTGAGCTGTTTTATCCTCCTGTGCTGTTCATTTCTCATTCTATTCCGTAATGTTCTTTCTCCTTGACTGATCATTTGCTTTGTACTTGAGACATGAAATTGGAGTTGCTTGGTATTCTAGGGAGGTCTACTTCGCAGCTTCTCTTGACGTTTCTGATGTTCAGCTGTAATTGCCTAACCTCCTCCCATTCTTTCTGCCCCCTCTCTTTATTGGAGTGAATTATTGTCAGTTGATTGTTCATGCCTAGGACCCAGCTGCTGATTGCAAATGACCTTTTGGTGACTTATCTCCTTAAGGCAGGTAGTGTTGACTGGCCTGCTTATAAAACCTTGTCTGTCAAGCAGTTTGGCACATGCTTACTGAGAGCACATTTCTGATCCATCCTTAATCCTGTACTGCCCTATGAATCCAGACCTTATGAGCTACTCTGGCTTTCACTCTGTTGACTCCTGACATGGTAGCTTTGTCTTATTCAGGTCCCTCTTCCTTTGTTGTGTCCATCAAATGCAGCGGCAATAGCCTTCATGAATGCATCAAAGCCTTATCCCGTCCCAAGAGAATGTGTTGCACAATTAAGTGAAGAGTATTGAAGCTCAAAATTATGCTCTGGATTGTGCACTGACAAAAGTTGAGCCCAAGTGTGGAAATACAATGTGCTGGGTTGTCAGTGGACAGGTTAAAATAGGGAGCATCAGAAGAGAGAGCCCTGCTGGAGCAGACCAGAGTTCCATGTAGTCGAGCATCCTGTTTCCAACAGTGGCTAACCAGAAATTTCCCAGAAGCCAACAAACCAGAGCATGACCTGGTATTCAGGGGTACTCCATTGCTAAACACAGAGATCCCATTTAGCGATCATGGCTAATAGCTGTTAAAATTTGAGGCCGATAGGCCTGTTAGCTATTTAAGACAGTGGTCATGCCTTTTGGAAGTGAATTCCATAAGTTAATGATGCGCTTTTGTGTGAAGTACCACAGCCCCCCCGCCTGCTCGTCACCGCAGTATCTCTCCTTCAGTCTAGAATGGATTTATCTTCTAGTGCCATTGCAAATCAGGGAAAGGGGGTAGACATTCCTTTTATTTGCTGCAGGTGTTGCAAGGAAGCCCTGAAGTTCCACAAACACACATGGTCAAAGGTTGGATGCAACATTCTTTGCGAGTACCATATTAAGGACAGACCCCAGCCCAACTTAAATTGGGGTGACTGCAGATGGCCATTTGCCAAGTGTTAATCATGGCGTGCCCGTATCCACTTGGTAAGGACGTTGTCTGTATCGGCCTGCCTCTTGGAGAGGCAAATCTTACCATGCTTCTGCACCTGATGAGCAATTCTAAGGAAGCGGGGGTGGGTGGGAACAGGAAGACGACACCAGTGACCAACGTACCAAGTGGTCACATGCACAGTACAGAGAGTTACCACTTGTCAGTTCAGGGACATGGAACCTTTTCCAGCCCAAGGGCCGAATTCCGTTTCAGGAGGAGCTCTTGGGGGCTGCATTCCAGTGGTGGGCGGGGCCAAAGGCAAAAGGGGTGGAGCCAAAAAGGAAAAAATGCCAGCATATTTTCACTCAAGGCTCTTACTTGCCAGTAACTAAGCCTTAGGAGAGGCATTTCATCCTTTCAGAATGGGGAAGAAATTGCCCAAAAGCCAGGAAACCACCCAATGATAGACAGTTGGGGTAAGGAGCTGGAAGCACCTGGTGATGTGGGGAAGGGTATGTGGCCATCTGTGGAGCCCCAGGGGGGCGGAATTGGCCTTTCGGCCTGAGGCTGAACACGCTTGTGTTAAAGGGTCGGTGTTCCCTCCTTAGTCACAATTAGCCCGATTGCTATCAATGGGGTTCAGGTGTGACCAACTTGAGTTGGATTGGGGACACTGACAACACTTGTACGTACAGTGAGGACTGAAAGGGCATTTAAATGTAGAAAGCTCAGGAGGAGGGCCTCTGGGTTCAGTGGTAGAGCGTGCAGCATGCATGCAGAAGGTCTCTGGCAGTTTGAGTTGAGATCTCTAGTAGCAGCCCGCAGACCACAGAGAGCCCTTTTCCAGTCAGAATATACAAAATTGGACTAGGTGGGCCATTAGTCTGATTCAGAGAAAGGCAGTTTTATAGGATCATAAAAGACAGATTAGGGCAGGATGCTGGCAGGCTCAAGTGTGCCATTCTTCCCTTTTTTGTATATATAGAGCTCCTTGGAGATACTATTTTGTTTCATTTCATTTTTCTCATCTCTGCACCACCCAATAGCCAAAGCTCTCTGGTGGTTCACCAAAATTATAACCCAGAATACAGCATAATAAAAATACCATATAAAATCTTTAACGTACAAAAAAAACCACAACAATTTAACATGCACTTGTGAAGCAGCACTTTTGTTCATAGTCACACCAGAAGCAGCCACAAGTATCGTGTCGTGTCAGCTCTAGGGTGTAGTAAAGATACCTTAGCACTTTTGGATTATAACTCTTTTGGGATCTCTCACTTCATCCTGATGCACAGGAGCGAGTGTTCTGTGTCTGAGCATGAGATTGTTCCCAGCCAGGGCACCCTGTTTCTTAATCAGTTGGTTTCCAAGGTCAAACTCATACAGATGAGGGAAGGAGGAAGGGGAGGGATAGCTGATACCATGGAAGCCTCCCCCCCAGGTGTGTATGGGAGGTTGACAAATATACATTGCAAATATAATAATACACACACACAAAAATGTGTAGCATGCATTTTTACATTTTTTTTATTTTTAGGGTCTCTTCATGAGTGTTCATAGAATGATAGAGCTGGAAGGGGCCATTTAGGCCATCAAGTCCAACCCCCGGCTCAGTGCAGGAATCCAGATTAGAGCATCCAGTTGTGAATTGACTGGATTATTAAAACAGTAGTATGGTAACCATCATTTTTATACCTCCCTTGGTCACCAACAATCGGATTACTAATTCAAGATCATATATGCTGTCTGAGCACTTAGATATGCCTCAGGCTAAGATTTTACTGGAAATGCAGAAGCTCAGAAGGATTAAATTGGGGTGAGGGAAGGAAGCCTCTTAATATGGGGGGAAAGCTCAGGTAGGGAAGGAAGCAATGTTAGGTCTTCCACCCAGACAGACAGCACTTGTATTTTGCTTCAGACTGAACCAGATTCCTTGGGGCGGAGTCAAAGCCCTGATGGTGAGGCCGACCAGATTCTCTCCTACTGACCACATTCCCTTGACTCTTCCCCAGCAGAGCTACATTTTTTTTCTATCTAAAGAAAGCACCTGATGCTCACTTCCTTCTGCCCCTTAGCCCCATCACTTGGTTGGCCAGAGTTTTGACAGCTAGCTGTCCAAGTGGAGAGCTTCTTTTAAAAGGGGATGGCTCGCACTTTTCCACACTCCCAAGCACCTAGAGTCTCAGGGACAAGTGGAAAAGTGAAAGCACCCTTAGGACAGTCTAGTCCAACAACAACAACAAGAGAATCTTTCCGTTAAGGGGGTGTAAATCTCACCACCCCCTTTTTACAAGCGAAGTCCATGCGTGCCTTTGGTTTCCCTTGACAGCTCATCTTTTGACAGCTGTCAAGAAAAAACAAAGAGAAGAAAACCCGTTTGGAGCCTCTTTGGGTCAATGTCTAAGGTTGGTACCTGCTGTACTTTGACAGCAGGTACCCCCCCCCCCGGACATTGACACAGCCAATCCTTCAAAATTCCACACTCACGGAACTGCGCACAGCTAAAAAAACCCAGTTGTGAACACTTTGACTACCATTGACAGCCCCTCTAATCTGCCGCTTGGGCACTCTGAAGGGGGCTGTCAGTGGCTGTCAAAACGGGGATCGCAAAAACTGACTGTCAAGCCAGCTTTCGCAATCTCCGAAAAAAATGAAAGGTAAAGGACAGAAAAACCACAACAAATTGAAAATGGCTCGCAATCGCGGCGGAGCACACCCAGCCAGTGCCAGTCACCCCCAAATGCCACTTGGGCACTTGAGGTGGCTGGCAGTGGCGGGTGCCCTGGCCAGCTTGGCAAGAGCAGCAAGGGGTTTCTGCCACTCTTGCCAAGTGGCTCACTATCTGATTCCTGGTACCCATGATGGGATCGGTCGCCCAGGTTCAGATGACAAGACAACCAACCCATCATGGGTACAACAACCCCAAAACAAGCCATGGGATGTCAGGCTGGCTTGTTACCCTCGAACAAGCCACCCTGTGGGAGTCGGTAACAACCCATGATGGGTTGTGGTATTGTGCAAGCCCAATCAGAGAAAGAGAGATTGTCAGAACCACCGGGAAAGCGCAAGTCGTTTTATAGGGATGGGCAAACAAGCATTTTTCACATTCACCGAGATTCTCCAAACACCGCCTTGAAGCTTGCTCACCTTGCTTCCCATGCTCAATTGCACTCTGTTTAAAGTGTGCATTTTTCAAATGTGAGTGCAAGTCCAGTAAATTGTGACATTTTCCTGCGAAAGATGCTCTTGTTCACATTTGCAATTGTGAATGGGACATGTCCACATGATTTGCGAACATAAACAAATTCTTGGCCATTCCTAGTTGAGCAACATCTCCTTAAGTGGTTCGCCTTTCCCAACTTGGTGCCCTCCAGATGTGCTGGACTACAATTCCGACCACCTCCAGCCAGCCTTTGGCCATTGCCAAGCTGACTGGGTATGATGAGAGTTGCAGTCCAGGTTGGGGAAGGCTGATCTAGACATTTGCTTGAAAGTTGGGTGGTTGTTGTTTTTATATTTGTGTGGCTCTCCATATTATGTGGTTGCTGTCGAAATTGTGCTGATCTCTGCCTTAGTGGTTATGTTATGGAGGAACTTTTGGTGCTGTTTTTAATGACTATCAGTTTTATTGGAACTGTGATTTGGTTTATTTAATCTGTACGTTGC
This sequence comes from Shinisaurus crocodilurus, assembly GCA_021292165.1. NCBI lineage: Eukaryota > Metazoa > Chordata > Lepidosauria > Squamata > Shinisauridae > Shinisaurus > Shinisaurus crocodilurus. The sequence continues at coordinate 270,723,042 of CM037879.1, read as the reverse complement.
CCAGAGAACTTTTACTTATTGGTTGATGAATAAATGTTGTAAAGCAAACCAACAAATAATTCCATACATTATTAGGATTTCCCAGCAAGTGGAGGCCAGCCGGACGCAGCTGCGGGCAATCGATGAGAGAGTCACTCTTGCTCAAGCCAAAATTGAGAAGATAAAGGGCAGCAAGAAGGCGATCAAGGTACTAGATGCTTGTTGTAGCTGCTCTTCAGAACTGTACCACATTCCTCACACCGTGACTAATGGCCAAATGAAACGTGACGCATGGCAAGCCAAGTCATGTGTGAGATAACTGTGGGAGTTCACTGTTCACACACTTGAATCAACCTCAGACTCGGAGAGGAGGGATTTGAAACGGGAGCCAGCAACACAAGTCTGAAAATGAAACAAGCCACGCACACATCAGAGGCTGCATAGCAACTTCCCTCCCATGCACTTCCGCCATCCTTGGATTTGGTTTGGGGGAAGGATTTTCATTGGCAGCCAAATGCACACTGGTTGCAGCACAAGACAAGAGTTAGGGCCGCAGATTTGAGGCACTGAAAAATTCCGATGCTTGGAAGTTCCATTGCTTCACCATGTGGAGGTGCATTGATAATATTCTTATGAAGAAGTGTTCTGTAAACTTGCCTGTAATGAGCCTCTTTCACCCGTTTTTTTGTGCCTTTTCTTACTCCTTGTAGCCTAACCCTCCTCTCCAGTTTCTTCTGTCAAATGCTAGTGCATCCATCCCCCAACCTGACGCTCTTTAGATGTTTTGGACTACAACTCCCATCTGCCCCAGACAGCATGCCATTGGGAATGATGGGAGTTGCAGTCCAATACATCTGTTACATCTGGAGGGCACCAGGTTGGAAAGGCTGGCTTTAAGTGTTTTTAGTAATTATTTAAAATATGTATAGGTCACCTTTCAGGGCAGGAGCCTCCCCAAGGCAGCAAAAAATTGCTAAATTGTTTACTAAGTTGCTACTGTGGACATCCCCCATTCTGGCATCATCCTGGCTCCCAATGGGTGTCATTAGTTACATGGTAAATGTCCCATACTAGTATATTTATAACTTTGAGTTATGTTATATGCCATACCTCAGAGCACCTCATTAAAACTTTGTAAGCTTGGTTTTTTTATTGGTAAGAAACAGAAAGCTGGGAGATGAAGGCTTCCAAATGCTGCTTCGAGGTCCTAGTTCTGATTTAAGACACTGATCCAGCGTGTGTTCACTCTCCCTTGCTAGCCTCCAAGCCATCTTTAATGTGTGCTGGCAACATGTACTTTTCATGTTCAAATTCTCTCTTTCTGTGTTTATCCCCCAAGGTGTTCTCCAGTTCAAAATACCCTGCTCCAGAGCGGCTGCAAGAGTATTCCTCCATTTTTGCTGGTGCCAAGGATTCGGATGCACAGAAACGACAGAGGCACAAGATTCAGAGCAAACACAGAGTGTTGGATGAAAAATGCCTACAGGTAAGGGAAGTGGAGGTGAAAGTGCACCGTGTCGCATTCCTCTACCAAAGAAACAGGACTTCTCTTGATTTTGAATTTTCAGTGGAGGAGGTTGTGAAGGCTTTAATTAGGACAGGGATGACATGAAGAGGCTCCAGGGAAGTAAAAGTTTTGCGGGAAATATAAGGGTGCCTTTCGAATGTCCCCCCCAGCCCCCCCAAATACTGATGAACTACTCAGAGTGTGCATTTGTGGTCACTTCTGTGTGTGTGTGTGTGTGTGTGTGTGTGTGTGCATGTGTGCGTGTGTGTGCGTGCGCACGTTCATTGATCGTGTCATCTGGATGTCTGAGACAAAATGCACTTTGGAACTGCCTCCTGACCCCAATAGGGCCCCATGTCGGGGGTGGCAGGGAAGAAGAGGAAAGCTCTCATTTCCCTTGGCAACTGTCTACTCTGCTCCTCCCTGGCCTTAGTCCAAAGGTTTTCGAACTCTGTTCCTAGGAAGCCTGGGGTCTCTTGGGAGGTTATTAGGGGTTTCTCCATAAAGTGATCAGTGGCTCCTATTCACATGGATCTCCATTTAAGTATCTGAGCCTCTCCATAAGAACACTGATGCTGCTGCGTGGGAGTCTTGTGTGCACAAACCCCAAATTCTTTCCTTTTTTTAACACACGAGTTATACGGCAGCTGGTAGTTCATGCAGCTCTTAGGATTCCCTGGAGGCTGAAGAGGAACAACCAACAATTGCACGGGTGTGGCAAACAATATAGCTCAGCAATAATTTTAGAGTTCTTTTTTTTAAAAAAAAAAAACGTTCCTGTGCCAGGGAAATGTTCCATTCCCAAGAGGAGTCCAGTATACGATGCTGCTTTCCTGGGACGTGGCTAATACGTACTTCTGGGACTTGGAACAGATGGAAAAACTCTCTTTCCAGGCAAGGGATCAACTAAAGTGCTTCCGGGCTCACACTTTCTCTCCTCCTCCATAGAGAACCCAAAAATAAAGTTGGGCTTGAATAATTCAGTGCTTTAAACTTTCCTGCAGTTTAATGGAAGAAGAGTCTGTCACAGTAAAAGCGGCATGAATATTTCAGGCTGGGCTCAGAACTCATGGAGAGCTGAGTTGTGGGATGTGTAGAGAGCTTATTAACCCACCAGAAGTAGAGCTGAGCTCCACTCAGGCTCTCACTGGGGCTGTAACTGAAGCCTACCAATGAAGTTTTACAAAGGGAGGCTGATAAAACACACTGTGTGCTTCAGTCTCAAGAGCACAAGGCACACATATCTAAATGATGGCTCTAGTCCTCATGGAGATGGCAGTTAGTTTCATATGGATATGTGAGAGTTTATCTTACTGTGTCTTTGGTCCTCCTAGCCCAGGGGTGTTAAACCCCTTTCAGTTCTTTAAGCCCAAGGTCTGAATTCGGTTTCGGAGAAACTCTCTGGGGCTGCATTGCACTTGTGGGCAGGGCCCAAGGCAAAATGGAGCGGGTCCGAAACACCACGAATACCAGCATGTTTTAGTTTAAAGCTCTTACTGCCAGTAACTAAGCCTTCAGAGAGGCATTTCAACGTTTTAGAATTGGGCGGGGGGGAACTGTGCAAAAGCTGGAAAACCACTGGACAATCAGCAGTCAGGGGGAAAGGGGGTGTAGCCATCTAGGAGGCCCCAGAGGGGCAGGTTTGGCCCGCAGGCCTGAGGTTTTACACTTCCGATCTAGCCCGATACTGTTTGTTCTGACAGTGATTCTCCAAAGTCTCAGCCGGAGGTACTTTCCAAGGCCCGCTATCCAAGATCCTTTGGATTTTAGGGATTTAACCTGGGACCTTCTCACCCCAAAGTATCCAGGCAAGGCAGAGGGCTCGTGGGCTGCTTGGCAAGGTCAGGGGAGCCAGTCTGGAGCAGACAGCACAACAGCAGGATGTGTTAGTCAACCTTAAGTTTTGGACAGCAGTGAACTGGTTTCTGGTAGCTCCAAAACAGAACTGTAAGAGCAGGAGCGGATCCCCTGAATCCTAAAGCTCAGTCAAGGCCAGGATGAGGCATTATGGGAGCTGCACATCTCACTGCTGCTGCTTCCTCCCTTCGCCTCTCACTTGGTGGTTTCTAGTATGATGAGTGGAGTCATGTGATGTCATCCCATGGAGAGTTTTCCCCATCCCACAAGTGGCAGCCAATGATGTAGAGCAGTGTTCTCCAACCGTGGGTCCCAGAAGTTTTTGGGCCTACAACTCCCAGCATGCCCCAAGCCAGCTACCTTGCTGGGGCATGCTGGGAGTTTGTAAGGCGCAAAAAACATCTGGGGACCCAAGGTTGGAGAACACTGATGTAGAGTATAGGCAGGGAAGCTCACAGTGAAGCGGATCGAGAACATACATACATGTTTTGAGGGAGGAGGAGGAGGCAGCAGCGCAGACTTTCATCAGTGGCTTGACCATTCTGGTTTTCAGCTACTAAAACAGGGACTCCTCTCCTTGGCTGGCTAGACTGCAAGGGGGGGAGATTTTTATCCAGCTCACCTACAGCAAAATAAATGCCAACTGCCTGCACACATTCAGTCCTTATAAAGCATAACATTCCATGCAAAACCTGCAGAAGCCAACACAAATAATCTTCAAGAATCACCCCAAATCTGTTGGGATTTTTTTTTTCTCAACCGTGATGGGCTAAGGAAGTCTCCCAATTAGAAGATGTAAACTCTTTCCTGAAGAGTCAGCTCTCTCCTGACCTACATCCTTCCTTTTTCCTTCATTTTCAAATTATATAACCAAGTCAAAATTACAAACCTTTTAAATCTGCATTGTAGTTCTGAAATGTTTGGCTAGGGACCAAGACTAATTCTTGTGCCCAGTGTTTTAAACATCCCTGACAGCTGTAATCATGAGAGCTCCCCCTGTTGCATTGTGAGAGAACAGCTGTCGACCTCGTAGGCACAACAGTGCTCATGGATACATTGTAGGAAAGTGTAAGCAAGCAAACCTCTGGAACTCACTGCTGCAAGGTGGTTCAAAGTGATGTGCTTAGCCATTTGAATTGCGCTAGATGCCATCCACTGGGAACTTCTGCACAAATCCCATCAGACAGCTTGGTTCTTGAACAATCCCAATTTCAATAGAGCATGTCCAGTAATGGATTGTGCTTGATTTCTCCACTATCTATCCAAAGTATGTAGGTAGAGTTAGTTGATTCTATGTATGAGTTTTATGTTTTATTATTTGCATGCACTGCTTTGCAATCTGTATTTATTTATTTATTTATTATATTTTTTAATCACCCATCTGGCCAGTCGTCCAGCCACTCTGAGCGATGTACAGTGCAATAAAATACAAGAAAAAACAGAGAGTAAAACACATTTAAAAAAAAAAAAGAAGAAGATGTAAGTGGTTTATAAATTATCATAAATAAATAAATAGGATAAAAATGTGAAGGCCATTTGAAGTGTGTGTCAGGTTGGTGTTCAGCATCCACATATCCCAACTGAAATGAGAAAATACCAGGAATGGGGCAATTTCTCTCTAGGGGGAGGGTCCTTCTCTCAGGGAGAAGAACACCGGCTTCAAATGCAGACGGAGCCAAGTTCAATCCATTTCCAGTAAAAAGGTTCATTTCCAGTAAAAAGGTTGTTAGCCGGTGATGAGAGGCCCCTGGCAGAGACCCTGGAGAGTCACTGCCACTCTGGGCTGGATGGGCAAATAGTCTAGGCCAGTGTTCTCCAACCTTGGGTCCCCAGATGTTTTTGGGCCTACAAACTCCCAGCATGCCCCAGACTGGCTGGGGCATGCTGGGAGTTGTAGGCCAAAAACATCTGGTGGGATCCCAAGGTGGAGACACTGGTCCTAGACCAGCCTTTCCCAACCTGGTGCCCTCCAGATGTGTTGGACCCTACAGCTCCCATAATTGCCATGATGGCTGGGAATGATAGGAGTTGTCCTCCAGCACATCTGGGGACCCAAGGTTGGGGAAGACTGGTCTAGTATTAAGGGCAGCTTCTTATGTTCCTATATATAAGGAACCAGGTTTGTAAATCATCATCATCATCATCATCCAGGCGATTTGAGGTTTACATACCTGCTGAGCCCACCACACTTTGCTCTAAAGGCGGGAGGCAAGATGGAAGATACGCTAGAATGAGAGATCTGAAGCGAGACCTCTCAAATGCTGGCTTTCGAACATATAATTTGCCTGTATCTCCAATCGTCTGTCTTCTCGCACTGCTGAACGGAGCGGCAGGCAAGCACGCTTCCAGGGCTGGTTGAAATTTGGAAAAGGGAGGTTTCCGCAGGCACTTTCCGCTCCAGAATGCGGGGAAGTGTGGTGAGCAGTGCTGGCCAGGGCATCAGTACTCTTAATGCTTAAAAATGAAATGTCAGTGCATGGATATTAATGCTCGGAAGGAAGTACCTCGAGCTTTCCCCAATAACAGTTTATTTGCTTTCATTTGCTTCTGCTGTGGCAAACATTAAGAGACATATATTTCTGAGTGGGTTCCGCAAGTCAGAACTGCATTTTAAAAAGAAAAGGAGGTGTGTGTGTGTGTGTTTGTGTGTAAATGTAAAATCAGTCTGTCTGTCTAAAATTATCACTAGGCTGCCTTTAAGGGTGGAGCCCTCTCATTCATATGTATTATACACACATGTGTGCGTGTGTGTGTGTCTATATAGATATAGATATCCCTGATATTCCGTCACACTCTAGAGTTGACCACAAGCAGAACAAAGGGCAGAGTCATGCTGAGGAAATCTCAGTGGCTCCATTGCAGTTCTATGGGGCAGACTGCCATCTGGGGTGCAGCTGAGGGCAGGCAAGATGTGCTTCTCACTCCAAAAACTGGGGTCTCTCCAGTGGTAGGCTTAGCCTCACTCCAGTGGTGTCTTTTAGTGCTTTCATATACTCCAGCTGACCCTACTTGCCAAGGATAGTGCCTATTTTTTGCTTTTTTGTGATGCCTTTTCAAAATAGAGTTGCCCGATGTGCCATTCCTCAGTTTCCAGGTCTGTAGAAGTTACTGCTTTGAGGTGGGGGTGAGGGTTAACTTAATGCACATCGTGTTTGGGGGCCTTTGGGCAAGATGCTCTCGGTGCCCACCTTCCTCCTCAGAGCTGTTGCCACTGCCCATTCTTCCTCTGGGCCCACTCCGCTCACTTGAAGAGGACAGGTGAACAGGCAGCAACAGCAAGGAGGGAACAGCAGTAGAGCCAGGAGGCTGCAGAGCTTGGCAGTGGGCCCATACTGGGGCATGGAGCCTCGGCAGGTGTTGTGATGTATTATCACTACAAACTGTGGGCAATTGTTTTTTACATGTCTTGGAAACAGCTTGGCTGTAGAAACAGTTCTGTTGTGTCTGACAGGGAGTCCTTTCCCAGGCTCAAGGCTGGGAAACAAATGTTCTCTGGGAACGAAACAAACCAGCAGTCACGTGTTTGTTATTCTCTGACATAGTGAACTGTTCCAGGCAGAAGCCATTTTAAGGGGAAGGTTTTATTCCTGCTTACTTCTTCTCCCTTTGTTCCTGCAACTGCAACAATGTAATGCCTTTGCATTGGTGGGGTGAAGCTCAACTTCTCTCCACTGGACTAATGCTTGCTATGCATTTATACTCTGCACATGGACTGTAACTAGGAAATGTATACTCTGTAGTGCTTACTTTGAATAAGTAAATAAACAGGTAGATTAGACCTGTTGGTGTCACAGAGTGTTTCCTGAGTACTGGATTAATCTGCAACTGGGGAAGCTTGAGAAGCTAAGTCATAACAGGGTTGGCTGCACGCTGCTGTGTAAGAGAACTACTCTGCTAGATCTGTGTGTGGAAGGCCAGGCTGCGTTAGCACACAGGTTGGATTACAAATCTCTTTCAGCACCAACAGCAGTTGCCCCACGACACTGACCACCTGATGCTGGCACTGTGCATATACATGTCAGTGCACACACATGAGCCTTAAGGTGCCATGTAGCACACAGCCTGGTGCTTCACAGGCTGGCCAAGCTTATTTTGATGAGCTTATTTTGAAGATATGTCTGGCAACATGTCACAGAGGGAACAGCATGTTTCTGGTCCCTGGTATCACCTGTGCAACGTAGGAGGGAATGTGGCTCGACCTGTGATCTGTTCTTCTCGGGAAGGGGAAGAAGTGAAGCGCTGTATTTGGGGGACCAGGTTGCAGTGGGGGCGAATTCTGTCCTCTGCCTGCAGCACTGGGCAGCCCAGCCACCGATGGGGCCCGCTCAGGAGGTTCCCTGTGCCGGAGCAGTGTCCCTCTGGAAGGTATCCCCGGGGTGCTTAGGCAGGAGCAGTATGGTTTCACCCACCCACACAGCCCAGGAGCCAGGTTGGGGAGGGGGGGTGCCCCCCAGGAGGGCGTCTGTCCTTTCCCAGCTGATATCGAGGCAAGCAGCGCTGTGCCCCTGAGGTGCAAAGATGGCTTTCGATGGCTCCCTGTTTCTCGGCAGACGGCCCAGGACAGGAGCCCGTCGCCTCGCATGCAGGTACTGCCGGCGCGTTGACAGCCGCGTTGCTCGTATTTTGCAGGAGAAGTTGAAGTACTTCCCAGTTTGTGTCAGCACAAAAATCCGTCAGGAAGATGACGCAGAAGAAGGTCTCGGTAGCCTCCCCGGGAACATTAGTTCTCTTAGTTCCCTGCTGCTCTTCAATACCACCGAAAACCTGTAAGTCTTGCCCAGTGATTGCTGCTCCATGCCAGTCCTGGATGGACCAAGCTACCTGCTGTTTTCTTTCTGATCTGCGGTGCCAGAATGTCCCTCTGCCCATACTCCTGCGTCTGGGGCTGCGGGGAGGGTTTAAATCCATCCATCTGAATCCCAGCATCCCTCCAAGCCTCTATTCTCTGCTATGACCCTTGTATCCTATTGTGAGGATCCCCCACCCCTCCTCCATCCCCTGTCCAAACTCATTCCTTTTCTTCATCTTTCGTTCCCCATGAATATTGTGCTTTTATATTAAGCACCAGCTGTGCACTAGAAAGCGACAAGGTCTTGGCTCAGTGGATTTGCACTGAATAACAGCATTAAACAAGTCAAAAGTGAAGGGGAAGGAATGGGGTTTGATCAAGAGAGAGGAAATGCTAGCAGGTTGAGAGGCTTGTCCCTGCTTTTACGAATCCCCCCTTTTAACTTGTAGTACCCTCGGATTTCTGTTCTTGCCCTCCCCTGTGCTTGGAAGAATACTTGCCCTTTTCCACCTTTACCAGGACAATGTTATGAAGCTTCGCGGCCCAATGAATTGGATGTGAGCTTTGACCTATTTGGGCAAGCTGCAATCTCTTAACCTTGGTTTTTCATCAGTAAAATGGAAATGACGGTGATCTGGTCACAGAGAACGAACAAAATGTTGTAAGGAAAAGATTGAATTCAAATATTCTTCTTTTGACTTTGAGTTGTTGTTGAATCTGTCTCTTCTGTTTGTTTGTTTTTGTTTGTTTTGTTTTGTTTTTTGTATCTTATTTAAAATATTTTTAGAACTCCTTTTGAGGCAAAGCTCCTCAAGACAATTTACAAAATACAATTTTAAAACTATAAAATACTTTTAATGGAGACAACAGTATAAGACCAAAACAAAATCCTGTCTCTTATTTCTTGTTTCTTTCAACTCCCTAGTTTTGGTAGATATCCCACAATAAATTATGTTAGAGCTGCTGGAGAGCTCTTAATCTGCCAAATTGCTGTGGGGAGAGATCTTCGGGGTCTTAGCTCAGTTTGCATGCAGTTAGCTTAGCTTTGCATGCAGAAGGTCCCAAGTTAAATCCTTGGCAGCTCCAGGAAGGGCTGGGAAAGAATTCAGCCTGAAACCCTGCAGAATCACTGTCAGACAGTGTCAACAATACTGCGCTAGATGGACCAGAGGTTTGACTCAAACTAAGGCAGCTTCCCATGTTCCTCTTTGTTTGGGTTCAGGTTCATCCCAGCATTTTGGCTACTTGTGAAGTCTGCGAGAACAATGGTGAAATCCTGATAGTTGGAGCAAAGCCTTCCCGCCCGCCCCTCACTGCACCCACCTTAATTTTAATCCCTCTTGTGTGTGTCTATCTCACTCTGTTTGGGGTAGGTGGATGAGATTGTCTTCTCCTTCTCTCTCCCAAGCTATAAGAAGTATGTTTTCCTCGATCCCCTGGCTGGAGCAGTAACCAAAACCCACGTGGCTCTGACGAACGAGACGGAGGAGAAGCTCTTTGATGCACCCCTCTCTATCACCAAGAGGGGACAGCTGGATCAGCAGGTGAACCATTTGGGGGCTGGGTGAGGGGAAGTGAGAAGCCCATCTGTCCTGCCTGCCTGCCTAGGCCCCAAAGGTTAGTGGTGAAGGTGTGCTGGAGGAAGTCATCCTCTTGGAAGAGATCAGTTCTCCCCCACCCACCCCATATGGTTTGTTTTAACAACCTCGTTTTTCACTCCAGAGCAGGAAGGTCTCTCTAAGCTCGCCGAGAGTACAGCGAGCGCCATTAGCATGGGCATTTTAAAACTTTGAAGAACTTGTAATGCCACGATGTGTTTTTCCAGGCTCTGAGAAGAGAGGATCCCTGGCTTCACTGCCTGCATGCCCTTTCCCATGTTGCACCCAGGCTGGCCAGTATCGCCATGGCACTAGTGAAAATGAGCACTGGCGCAACGGGGAGATACCGCTTGCTAGCGCAACCCCAGAAACTAGCCCAAATTGGCACTTCAGGAATGCAGCCAGTCAACAGAGTTTGTCCTGTTCCAGAAGCGCGAATTTGGGCTAGTCTCCCGGGCTGCACTGGCAGGCTGGCTCCCCATTCTGCTAAAGGGCATTTCTGCTGGCGCAACATGTTTAGTGTTGGCAGACTTCCAGCACTGAATCTTGCCCCCAAATCTTGCCTCTCACTGTCTGTGATGTTTTCCTGTGTTTTGTGTGATGGCGCATGAGTGAGCCCCGCGTATGCTGGATGGGAGATTTATAATCCTGTCTGTGCATAGAGGCCCATTATTCCACACACAGATCTTCCAGATCTCACCCCCCTCTGCGCAGCGTGCAGCGTGTCGGTTTGAAGCTGCCATCCAGCTTGCCTGTAATCCGACTCCAGCTTCTAGCTTCCCCGGTTTGCAGACTAATCCAAGTGGCAAGGAAACACTCTGTAACACCACAGGTCTATTTCTACCTGTTTATTTACTTAGCAAGTAATATTCTACAGAGTATACATTTCCTAGTTACAGTCCATGTGCAGAGTACAATGCATAGCAAGCATTATTTCCAGTGGAGTAGATTGAGCTTCATTCCACTTTAGCAAAGACGTTACATTGTTGCAAAGTCCAGCAAGCAATAGCCAGAAGAGAGAAGGAATAGAGAAAGCAGTCCTGCTCTTCTCTAAAATGGCTTCAGACAGAAAAAACAAGTTAGCACGTCATCAGAACATACAAACCATGTGACTAGCTCATAATGTTCCCAGGGCCTAGCTTTCCATGAGAAAAAACACGGGAAAGTAGAAAGACATAACACACTTGTTTACAGCCATTCTGTTCCTTTCCATGTGTAAACACTGTGCTACAGCTGGTCAATGTGATACATATCACAACATTGTGTATATCTTTTTAGGTGGCTGAAAATTACTTCTATGTGCCGGATCTCGGGCAAGTGCCCGAGATAGACGTGCCGTCCTATCTGCCTGACCTGCCGGGCATTGCCGCCGATCTCATGTACAGTGCTGACCTTGGGCCTGGCATCGCACCTTCTGCTCCTGGCACTGCCATCCCAGACCTGCCCACCTTCAACTCTGAGTCCACAGAGCCCTTCCAGCAAGGTACTTATTCCTCCTGCTTTCCCTGTGCAGCAGGGAAGGTGTGACTGAAAACAGACAGGGCAATGTGAAAGAAAACAGACACATGAAACAGCCATACCCATTCACATATCTGCCAGGGTGGATGTGATGAGCAACTTCTCCTTCTTCCCCCACCCCCAAAATAACTGGATATTATGGCAACAGTGAGACCTTGCTGTTAAAGAAGTACAAAAGTCTGCTAATTCTCTATGTGATTTGGGGGACCGGGGGGGGGGGGGGGGAGACCGTAGTGCTGCAAACAGACGTTAACCTCAATTTTGTACCCACAAGCAGAGTGCCAGAAAGGGATGGGTCAGTATCGGGCCTTGTGCTTTCTAGCGTCTTCATATGTCATCTGGAGACAGGTGAATAAATGGGGCTGCCAAGTTTGCAGACTGCCAATCCATTTTAAGTGGGAAGTGATGACTTCTAATCTGTGATGCTGGTGTAGAGAATTAGGCCCAGAACATCTCTCATTTTCTTTCATGGTTCTTGTGAACTCCTGGAAATAGTGATTTGGGGATGACTAGCAGCTCTCTTGTTCCTTATGAGGCTTAGGGTAGTATGGTGCGTATCTAGTTGGCAGCTGATCAACTAGCTGCAACTTCATTTGACTGTAGAATGCCCAGACCATTTCCTTCTGGGAGTTAGCTCCGTTGTATTTTTCCCCCATTCATGTGGTATTATGCTGTTCTAGAAACACGGGAGTGCAAATTCATTGAAGTGTTGCTCTTCTAAGACCTGCTGAATGAGAACCCAGAACATCTAGAGGACGGGCAACGTGGATGGGGGAGGGGGGGTGTAGTATGCCACGAAATTCCTTTGTGATTCCCAACACCCCACTCTCCATTCTAAGATGGTCAGGAGGTTGCACCTCTTCTAGAAACACACAGGTGCAAATGATTCATTTCAGTATTGCTCTTCTGAGACTGGCAGAATTGAAAACTCGCATCTAGGTGGATGACGAGAGATCAGCAAAATGAGGCTAGTATTTTCGTCACATTTTAATTTTGCGAATGTTAACACTCCTGTTTCCCTTTTTCAGATACTCAGGAGGGTGTGCCCCCGCCCCCTCCTCCACCGCCCCCACTCGGAGTGCCAGTTAATGTGCCGCCGCCACCCCCTCCTCCTCCTCAGGCCCCACCCCTGTCCGAGTCTCGAGTGAGTGGAGAGAGAAGCAGTGCGGTGCCATCAGGTAAGGCTGAAGGAAACAGAAAAGCCAACTATGTGATCCTTCTTATTCTTTGGATTTCATCATATCATCATCATACAGCATACAGGCCTGTGGCTCAGCTTGTCTGAGTGTGGAAAGCTAAGCAGGGTCAGGCCTGGTTATTACTTGGATGGGAGACCCCTCCTCTAGTTTCCTGCGTTGAGCAGGGGGCTGGACTCGATGGCCTTGTAGGCCCCTTCCAACTCTTATGATCTATGAAATCTATGAATCATCATCATCATTTATATGGTTCATTCAAGGGCTGAAAGCCCGTCAGCTGCATTATTTGTTTGTAATCCTTACAATGACCTTGTAAGATATTATTATGATCCCCCATATTGCAGGTGGGGAGCAGGGAAGAGTGGCTGAGAAGAGTGGCTTAGCTAATGCTACCTAGTGGGTTAATGGCAGAGGCAAGATTCAAACTGGAGACTTCCTGATTGGCAGCTCATTCTCTCTTCGCCACTACAGTACCCCTGGATTTGTTGGTTAGAGTGTTGGACTGGGACTTGGGAGATCCGGGTTCTAGTCCCCGCTCGGCCATGAAGCTCACTGGGTGACTTTGGGCCAGTCACTGACTCTCAGCCTAACCTACCTCACAGGGTTGTGGTGAGGATAAAATAGAGAGGTGGAGGAGGATTATGTAAGCCGCCTTGGGTTCCTTGCAGGAAAAAAAGCGGGGTATAAATATAATAAATAAATAAATAAATAATGACAGACGTAGGTGGCTTGAACTCACCCTAAAAGGCGTGTGTTCTTTTTAAAAGTAGCATTGAGCACCCTTGCTAGAACAGATCATCAGGATCACCTAGACCAGGGGTCCCCAACATTGTGCCCCTGGGCTCCATGATACCCACAGGGACCTCAAATGGCGCCCGCAAAGCCCTCCACTCCCTGCCCCCTTCAAAAATTTATTTTTAATTTTAAAACTTGAACATCATTAGGGTGCCAGGTTTTCCTTCCTGTTCCTGAACATGCTGCTGATCAGCTGTTCAGTGGGCAGGAAGAGATGGAAAGAGTTGCTTCCTGGTCCCACCCAATCTTCTTCTGTCCACACGGAGCTTTTCCCTTTGTGCTCTCTCTCACCACTCCCAGCCTCTAGCCTTGCTATTTCTCTCCCCCAGCCCCTTTCCTCACTATTTCTCTCCCTTCCCTATCCCTAGCCTTCTTCTTTCTCTGCCTTTCTAGCCCCTTGCCTTGCTCTTTCTCTCCCATTCACCCCTTTATCTTGCTGTTTCTCTCCACCCTCACCTCTTTTGACTAGCCAAGCAGCCATTTTGTGACCAGGCATGTCCTCCATGGGAACTATTTTGTGGTGGCACCCACAGCAGTTTCTCAAATTCCCAAATGTGCCCACAGGTCCAAAAAGGCTGGGGACTCCTGATCTAGACCAACTTCTGTTTCCAAGTGGCCAGCCAAATACCTCCTAAGAAGCCCACATGCACACGTAGGCGATAGTCATCCCATTTGCACCCAGCATTTGGTCACTGAAGGCGCATAATGCCTCTGAACATGAAGGTTCCATTTAGCTCTCATGGCTAACATGCACTAATAGAACTAGAATAGTGGACATCACCATCTCATCTTGTGACAAGGAATCCCATAAGGTAATTTATTCTCCAGAGAGAGAGATAAACCAAACAAATGAGTGTTTTCTTCATCCTCCTGAAAACCAAAGGGAGGTCGGGGGAGACCTGGCAAAGGAGAGGAGAGCTTGAAGATGAGGCTCACACGGGTGAAACTCAGGCTTGATCCCAGTGTAAAACAGCAGAGCTCTTTACAAAGGCATCGTGTGTCTGTACTCTTCAGCAGTGGGTGCAAAGCTAGTATAGGCACGGCAGTACTGATAGATACCCTTGCAAAATACCTTTGGGACCCACTTTTTCTTTCTGCAGCTGCTGTTCAGGGGGCACCGAAAGAAGTTGTGAACCCGTCAAATGGCCGCGCCACTCTCCTAGAATCCATCCGCCAGGCTGGTGGCATCGGGAAGGCCAAGCTCCGTAGCGTCAAAGAGCGGAAGATGGAAAAGAAAAAACAGAAGGAGAAAGAACAAGGTGCTCCCCGCCCTCCCCGTGCTGTTTCCCCCCAGTTAGATCTGACTGATTGCGCTGATGGGTGGCGGATTGGATCAAATTTGGCAAAGCCTAACCGCCACCCCCACACCCGATTGGTAAACACAGTACAGACGGGCTGTGTCCCCAGTCAGACCCTGTATTTATTGAACTCAGGCCACATTTAATCTGTGACTGCAGGGATGCCTTAATGCAGCGGTGGGGAAGCTGTGGCCCTCCAGATGCTGTTAGATGTCAACTCCCAGCAGCCCCAGCCAGCAGGGCCAATTGTCAGAGTGATGGGAGTTGTAGTCCGATGATACCTGGAGGGTGACAAATTCCCCGTCCCTGCGTCAGTGCCTTTCTCTAGGAATGACCCCACTGCTCCTTGGAAAAGTTAGTATTGGAAGCACTTTCGTACTGAGAAGCATGAAGTGGCTTAGAACGAATTGCCTCTGGAAGTGTGACCTGGCTTCTTCTTGGCCATCCTCACTCCCTATTTGTGTTCTAGCAAAGTCTTCCGTTTCCTTAGGCTTGGTTCAGATTGAACATCCAGCAGGATCATGCCCACTCTGGCTAGTGGGCAGAGCTGTTCATCTCTGGGTCTGCTAGACATCCCTGAGTAAAATTAATGTCCAATCCAAGGATGTCCAGCAGGCCCAGAGGTGGCACAGGTGGGCGCAGTTCACCTGCCCAGCCATGCATAGCCTCTAAACACCAAGGCTTTGAATGTAATATTATTCTTATTTCTGTATTAGGCTTTATCCTCTCTCTCCTGTTTAGCTTTAACCCGTTTATTTGCATTATTTTATGCAAAGTTATAGGGATTGATGCTTATTTTTATTACATACTTATAGATACTATGGTTAGTTGTAATTGTTCCTAGGCCTCAGATGTTCAAGAATTAATTGGTTTGAATTTCAAGCCTACTCCATTCTTGGTTCAGATTTACTTAGTACTCTAAAATCCCACATAGGAATGAATATGCAGTGTCACCAGATGCAACAAAAGCTTGTCCTAAATAAACCACCAAACCTTGGCCATTGGCATTTCTCAGGAAAGTGCATGCTGCAATTGTGGATTTGGGAGCTGATGGGAAAACACGATCATCATCCATTTGTTTGTATGCCGCTTTCCCACAAGATTGTGCCCAAAGCAGCTAACCACGTATCAAATGAGCAGCAATAAATATAACAATTTTTTAAAATGCTAGGAACAATGACACTGCCTCGGGAGGTGGTGGGTTCTCCTTCACTGGAGATACTTAAGCAGAGGCTGATGGCCATTTGTCAGGGATGCTGTAACTGCATCCTGCAGTGCAGAGCCTGCACTGAGCAGGGGGGTGGACTACATGATTCCCAGGGTCTAGGGATGTACGGATTTTGTTAAATCCATTCTGTCTGTATTTTGCAGACTGTCGGCTGCCTTCTGTTCCATTGTCCACTCGTTGATGGAATTGGATTTTTTCAGTTTCCCGAATGTGCGTTCGTGTGCACTTACACAAATTTGTGCTTCCGAAAATGCACAAATCTCCCCAAAATGGACATCTTCATGCTTTAGCCTATGGAGGGTAATGTGCATTTTCGGTCGGCGTTGTTTAACTTTTTGGTTTTTTCTATGACTAAATTAGCATAAAATTCTGGAAGGTAAAAAACCTGGTCCACAAGTCCACAGAATCCATGCGACTCGGGGAAACCGGTCCGCTGTAGAATCTGCAGATCAGATTCATAGAAATCTGAACTCATTTGAATCTGTTGCGGATTTCTCCGGCATCCCTACCAAGGCCCCTACCAAATCTATGATTCTGTGGTACTACTATATTTACCAGCAGGCTCCAGCTACTATGGTGGGCATTCAGCATCTTCCTTTTTTGATCATGTATTTGTGGTTCTCTTTTTTATTTTTCCTCCAGTGGGAGCCGCAGGGCAGGGTGGAGACCTGATGTCAGATCTTTTCAACAAACTGGTCCTCCGACGCAAAGGTACACTAACATGCAGCCAGCTATGCCTCCCCAGGGGTCCAGCAAGGCAAAAGCTAGTGTGGGGGGTGTCTCCCATTATTAGCAGACAGTAAGATACTTTTTGCAGCTTTTTTGTTTGTTTTGCAGCAAGATACTTTTGCATACTTTTTGTGGTTCGATGTCCCAGTACTTTAAAGCTTAGAAGAACCTGTGTGTGTGAGAATGAGCATGCTGGGAGCAGGGTGAGAGGAGAAAAGATAGGTTCGGGAGACTAGTACTGAGGCAGGGGCTGTTCAAATATCTCTGGAGGGTCCCTGGGTGGGAAAGGCTGTGCTTCAGTGCTTAACTATACCAAAAATATGAGACCTTAGATGAGGCCCTGGGAGTTGTGGAAGAGCAGCCGCTCTTTCCTGAGCTGCAGGCAGAGAGGGGAACACGAGGAGTGTGCTTCGCTTCTTAGTTCACTCCCAGCTCCACATGAGATGTGGTGGGTGGTCTGTGGCCCCCCAAGCGAGGCAGGCTCCAGCTGTGTTACTTGAGTTAACATGAAGCTCACGGCAACAGTCTGCCAGCCCGTGTACAGGGGAACAGGGGAAAGAGTCTGTTTAGCTGCACTGGCTCTAGCAATTCTAGAGTGCTCCTGAGAGGGAAGCCAGAGCCAGTGTTTGGTTATTGTAGGGGTAGGCAATGGACGAGTTCCCATAAACCCAGCATAGCCAATGGTAGGGGATTAGGCAGTCCAATATATCTGGAGCGTACCAAGTTGCTTACCCCTGAGTTACTGTAAATATGTTTGAGCCCACCCACTTTGCTCGGTTAAGGCAGAGTGGCATGGCAAAGTGACTCAGGTCCAGGATTTGTCCCTGGCCTGACAGTGACACCCTCTGATGACTCCCCACCAGGGGCAGTCACCTCTCTTTAAGCCTTCCTCGGACTTGGCACAGAATTCTACACAAGGCACCCACTATTTCCAGTGGGCACTGTGGCTTCTAGTGGGTCACACCACTATACCTGAAATGTCTTGCTGACCCATGGTAATCCACACATTTCTGATGTAGTCAAGCTTCCCTGTCCTTTTTATTTTTTAAGATTTAGGGATAGCACAGCTCCTTTGCAGATTTCCTCAAATCAATGACATCCCTCTTTTCCTTCGAGATCTGCCACCAAAGTTGGGGACGTAGATGTGGAGCTGTGCATTTCCGGCCTTCCTTCTGCTTGCTGGCCTAATAAGCTAGAGTCCTCGATGCTGCTCCCCTTCCCCTTTTGTCACCTAGACCTCCACGGTGCAGGGCTGACACGTTGTCAGTCTCCAGGTGCCATTTGCTTTGCGTCACCTGCTTGCTTTTCTTCCTGTGCAGGCATCTCTGGCAAAGGTCCTGCAGCTGGAGGAGACAGCAATGCCCCCAACGTGCCAGCTGGTGCCTTCGGCCGCATCTCAGACACGATTCCACCTCTGCCGCCCCCCCAACAGCCGGCTGGTGAAGAGGAGGAAGATGACTGGGAGTCCTAGATGGCTACATGCCTTTGGGGTGAGCTCACTCCCACATTGCCAAGCCATGGTGGCTACTGGACTGAAGCAAGCGTCTGAAGGGGCAAGCTGTGGAGGGCACTGGTCTAGCAGAGAGCGCCCGTGTCACTTGTCTCCTCCATCTTCCCTCCCCCTGCTCTAGGCTTCTTTCCAACTCCTGCTGTGTATACTTATGAATGGACTTTACTGCTTCTCAGTTTGCCTTTCCCCTCTGGCCCAGCCACACTCTGCAGAATCTGCTGCTGGGTGCTCCAGGAGGATCAAAGCCGCTTCTCTCTCCTTGTGAGAAGAGCCCTCCTACATGAAGCTCATCAAGGCGGCTCTGGTCAGCAGCAGCAGCATTTGCCTCCTTCGGTAGGGCTGAGCCTTGGAAGCTTGGTGGAGAAGGACCCGAGCTTAACTATTGCTGGGGGAGGCTTTTATTTTCTTTCTCTCAGCCCAATTCTCACATACCTTTTTGTGTAGATCAAGCTCTGCAAGGCAGAGTACTTGCCTGTCAAGTGCAAGTGGGTCTGTGGCAAGTGGCTGGCTGATTGGGGGGGGGGGGGGTAGCCACTGATTTGTTTTTTGTTGTGCACCTCAAATACTCCAAATGGAGAGAAGGTAGGTCTGGGCTGTTTTCTCACCCTTGTTCAGCAGGAACCATTTGCTAGAACCAGCTTCAGTGGAGAATGTCTGAAGTAAAGCAGGAATTAATAATGTCCACAAAATCAAGGGAGGTGTTACATCATTTCGTGTGTAGTGTGTCAGTATCCTCTGGCCGGTACAGAAATCACACTTGGATTTTCTCTTCTCTCTCCTGCCTCTGCCACATGAGGTAGGATTGTTATTATAGAAGAATCTTTCTGCTCCTCCCCCACTGCCCCAAAATAGGCTTCTCTTTGTTCTACAATTATGGAAGGAAGATTGTGTTTGCTTGTGGCATTGGGTGGTCTCATCACTTAATTCTGTTCAAGTAGCACCACACTTCTTAGGTTGCTCTGGGAGACCCTTAGAGGTGCATTTGTGACATCCGGACAGTAAGCAACCAGGGTATGACTTGGTTTACACAGTGACCAGCCCATGGTTGATTGGGGCTGCAAGTGAGCCCACCACCATGCACCCGCCTCCACTTTAGCAAACAACCTGGATGCAAAGAGGAAGGGGCGAGCAGGTGGGTGGCAGCTCGTGCGTGGCCCTGACAGCCCATGGGTTGTCGTTACGTGTCAACTGGGTCAACATATGTTTGAGCAGCCAAGGTGCTTCCACACTCCTGGTGCTGCCCATGAGGAGGCATGGTACAGCTCATTCATCTTTTTCTCCTTAATAGATTTTCCAGGGTAAGGGAAAAGACTGAAGAAGTGGTGAGAAAACTTGGGAGAATTATAAGTAGAAGACAATGTCATCTGGACCCCAGATAAAATTCTGTAAATCAGGCAGGGCAATGGTGTCATAAAAGCCTCAGCTGGAAGCACCTAGAGTTTCGTAACCTTGTGGACTTGGCTATTTTATAATCTGTACTGTGGCCACCCATTTATGCAATACTGGTGTTTCTTGGAGCGCTTGTAAAGTGTGGTGCCCTTACTTGCATGGAGATAAAGAAGGCAAAGACAGTGGGGAGCCAGTGTTTTAATAAAGGGGCACCCTTGACTTATCCTTCCCCTTTCTAGTTGTAGCTGGAGAATTAAGTGAAAAGTGTTTCACAGGCTCTCCTCTACGCACGCACACACCCGGTGAAGCTAGTCTTGATGGACTACTGCAACAGCCCTGCGTCATTCCTCTTGACAACGGGAGCTTTTGCTTAAAGTTCAGATATGCAAGCTGAAGCTAAGCATTTCTTTGGTGAAGGGATTCATTAAATTTAAGCATCTCAACAGCCAGGCTTCATGCTTCAAAAGATGAAGTGACCCCCCCCCCCCCATTCAGTGTCCTTTTGACATAGAATAACACATGTTCTTTTTCTTTCACTTTTGTAGCTGGCTACATTCAGTGGGAAGAGGAGGGGGGAAATAGCTTGGTGGCTTTTGCTTAAGGAAAACATTTGAAACAGGGCAGAATGATAAGGCCTCAGCCTCTAAGGGGCTACAGAGAGAAATAAGTGCTACAGGCTCTAGTATATTTTGTCTTCCCCAGCCAGTTTTAGTGATGGAGCTAAGTGCCTACCTTGAACTTTGAGCAAGACACATTAAAAGACAGAGCGAGACCAAGAACTACCACTGATGCAAAAAGTGGGGGGGGGCGGGATAATAAGTTAGCAGACATCACATGGATTTTCTGGAGCTGTTCCAACCTGTCCCGGAGGACAGAGCAACTCACTTTGGCCTAAACAGAAGAACGCTCACTTCCTCCCATTCTGTGGCCCAGGTCAAATTTACTACTAAATTAGTAGCTGCACAAAGCTCCCCATGCAAGGCATTTGAAAAAATACTTTAGTCAGTAGAGGAAGAAATACATACACACTATTAACATTAAACAACAAAAGAAAAATGTAACACATTCAAACATGCTTAAGGCACTTCATAGGGAGGGACATGGTAGCTGCAAAGCACATCCACGACAGTCATGAAGAGGCAGGCTCGCAACTTGATTTCTTCTCCCAGTGGAACTGCAAGACAAAAGATAGGCGCTGCATCAGGCATGGAGTGGCTGAAGTCAGAGAAGTTAATAAGGGGCATAATTTGACAGCAGGAAAAAGTTCACAAGAGCCTCGCCGTGGTATCTTATCACTTCCCTAGCTCTCTGGGATTATATAATTCCTTGGGATGTGTCTGCGCTGTGTTGCACCAGTGCCTGAAAACTGGCACAGCAGAGTCTGGTTTAGGACTCACCTTTCTTAGTGCTGCAAAAGCTGGCCCAAAAACAGGCTTGACCTGGGTTCTGCTTCTGATCCACTGAGGGAGCTTGTTGAAAATAGCTGGACGGCTATACCTGTGGTCTAAGAGCACAATGCTGGCAAAGTCCTTTTGATGCCGAATGGCTCTTCCTGTAAAAGAGAGACCCACACACCCAAAAGAGGTCACTCAACTGCATCTCAAGTCCCAACAGTATCCACGGCTTACAAGCACAAATGGGATCTGCACGCAAATGTCTCTTCCCTCAGTAGGAATGCGGCATGCAGGTGAATCAGAGCTATATAAAGGCATGGCTCCTTCAGCAGGTTTCAGTAGAACTACCTCAATGTTTTGTCTTCCACAGTTTTGCTACTAACTAAGGTACCTGCAATTCCTGCTCCCAAAATAGGTGAGCGTCGACCCTACAGACTTTTACTCTATTGTTTAATTTTAAGTACAATTTAAGTTAGCAATAGGAAACTGCTTCATGCTAGCTCACAGAAAGGGTTGTAACCAATGTTACTCCTACTTAGAATAGACCAGTGTTCTCCAACCTTGGGTCCCCAGATGTTTTTGGCCTACAACTCCCAGCATGCCCCAGCCAGCATAGCATAGCTGGCTGGGGCATGCTGGGAGTTGTAGGCCAAAAACATCTGGGGACCCAAAGTCGGAGAACACTGGACTAGACCCATTAAGTTGAATGGGACTTAAGTTAGACTAACACTGGATATAAGTCACTGTTTGTACATCTAGTCCAGAGATGGGCAAAGCGTGGCTGGCTCTCCAGATGTGGTTGGACTGCAACTCCCATCATTCCTCACCATTAGCCATACTGGCTAGGGCTGATGGGAGTTGCAGTCCAACAATATCTGGAGGGCCATGCATTCTCCACCCTTGATCTAGCCCCAAATTGTCTCTGCCGGCATCTCAGGCAGGGGTCTCTCTCCTCAGCTGATACTTGAGCTTTTCAATTGAGTTTGGTAGGGGCTGCCTGAAAAGCATGTGCTCTACTTGACTGGTCCCCCAACCAGTTATCTTGGTGATGCTAAGGCAGCCTTTCCCCAACCTGGTGCCCTCCAGATGTATTGGAACTGCAACCCTCCTGGCTGGGGGGGGGGCTGATGGGAGTTGTAGTCCCAACACTTCTGGAGGGTGCCAGTTGGGGAAGGCTATTCTAAGGGAACCCTGTACAGAAACCCTCAGAAGAAATTTACTGAATGATTCTGCATGACAGCAACAGCATGGGAGAACCAACAGTTTCCTTGCCCAGTTGCCTGGAGAGGGGTGAGCAGCTAGGCAAATGGCTATTTACAAGCCTGAGTTACTGGGATCGGTGTTACCTTGAGTACATAAAACTATCAGTAAATTGCTGCTCTGTGGCCCCTTGAAACCCAGGCCACATGCATCAGAGATAGCTACTTCTAACCCTGCCTGCCCATGGTTTGCAGCGGCTGGTGCTGCAGGAGCTGCCAGGTTGGGCAACAACAGTGACTGTCATATTTGAGAGCATGCAAGTCCTTCAGCTGGCTGCATCCTTACCTATGGACTGGTTGACCGCTTTCATGCACAGGTTCTCAATGAGCTGCCTGCCTGGTGCCTGGCCTGCCGTTTTTGGCTGGAGGAGAGAAGCCAAGACAGCAGGAGGGATGAATGAGCAAGTCCGCCTAGGAGTTACAGCCTTCCAACCTACCCACCCTGTAAGCCAGCCCTCCCCAAAATGGTGCCTTTCCAGTTTTGGACTTCAACTCCCATCAGATCCAGCAAGCCTGGCCAGTGGACAAAGAATGCTGGAAGTTGTAGTCCAAAACATCTGGAGGGCACCAAGTTGGGGGCGGCTGCTGTAAACTACAGCACTTTCAGTGACAGGAGCTCCCCAACCATTCGTGGCTGCTGCCCTCGGGGAAGAGGCAGAAGATTCTGAAAGGAGCAAGGGACGGAAGCACATTTTGGCCTGGCAAGTTAAGTCGGGTTACATTTCCAGTAGTACTTGGAGCTGGGCTGGAAGAGTGGCGAAGAGGGGACAAAAAGGAGCTGTCCTACCAAACACCTGTCGGCATGTCCAGGAGTTGGACAAAGTGCTTAAGGCCAGCGGTGAAGACAAAATGCACTTCAAAGTCTGCGACTCCATCTTTGCTAGGTTTGGGCACCGCATCAGCAGCGGCAATAGTAGGTCCCACAAAAACAATGTGGAATCTTCTCCCTAGGGAGACCCCTCCCTCCCTCACTCTCTTTACTGCCCTATTTGCCACAAAAAGAAATTTTTTTAAGCCCTTTACAACTTAAAAGCAGAGGCAAAAACCCTTCTGAAGGTAATAAACAGCCCCCCCGCCCCCTCCCTTGCAGGATTAAGGGCAAGTTCAGACTTGCATAATGAGCAGATGAAACTGCAGTATCAAGTAGCAATGAATCAAGCATCACAGCTTTTGCCTCACCTCGAGTAGAATGTATTTGCAGTGGAGGCAATCTTAGGAGTTCCACATTATGCAAATGGCGCACGCGCGCACACACACACACACGGGCCTATTCTGCCTGACATTGTGAGCCACGGTTACTGTTCACCAATTCTGTCCTGCTGTAGCTACATTCTGTTTCTAGGATCAAGTTGTTAACCACCATTCTCACATAAGGGGGGGGGGCGGTTATGATTTCTCTCACTTGCAAAGAGGAACGAAGCAAAGGTTGTAAAGCAGTCTAGGCATTCAAAGAGCGCAACGTTGATTTTATAGTTTGGGTGGTTACTGGGGGATAGTTCTTTACCAAGAACAGCAAAATGGGACATGGCTATGGAACGAGAGATCTTTATCAACCAGTTATGCCCTCACATTACACGGGTACAATGCAAAGTTAACAGAAGTAGGCCTCAGAAGAGTGAAAAGGCATGGACTGTTACCATTGTCTTGTCAAGATAAGCCATTTTCTCCTGAAGTTCTGGAGACTTGATGTTGGGGTAGGGCATGCCCACCATAATCACACACCTGGGGAGAGGGTGGGGTGAGGAACAGATGAGAGAAACACACATGCCACCCACTTTTGTAAATAAATGCACTTTAGGGTGGTCAACTAGTGATGTTTTCATCCTAAGGCAGGGCTCTCCAACCTTGGGTCCCCAATGTTGCTGGACGACAGCTCCCAGAATCCCTTGCCATTAGCCATGCTGGCTGGGTATGCTGGGAGCTGTAGGCCAGCAACATCTGGGGACCCAAAGTTGGAGATCCCTGCCCTAAGGTGTATCAATAGGCTTGTGTGTCAAGTACATTAGAAGCAGGCCAATTTACCTACTCCTGGAATCAGGAACAGCAGCTCGGGAGAATTTCAAATAAAATGTAAAAGGAATTCAGGGAGCCAAATTGGAGGGTAGGGGCAGGGTTGGAGACAGTTTCCCAGAACGTTAATTGCCCCCCCCCCCGGAGGAGTGGGCTCCAGTACAACAGGGGCTGCAGAACCTCTTTCGGCCGAAGGGCCAAAGTCTTATTTCGGAGAAGCTCTCAGGGGCTGCACTCCAGTGGTGGGCGGGGCCAAAGGGATAGGACCACTGTACAAAAAATACCAGCATATTTGAAAAGCTTTTACTGCCAATAACCGAGCTTAGGAGAGGCATTTCAATCTTTTAGAATGGGGGGGGGGGGGGGAACTGCACAAAAGCCAGGAAACCATCAAATGATTGGTGGTCGAGGGAAAGGGGGTGGGGACAGAGGAGGGGTGGGGCTGCCAGGGGGCCGGATTTGGGCCCTGGGTCCTGAGGTTCTGCACCCCTGCAGTACAAAGCCAGTGCCTCTTTCGGGACCAATTTGGGCCTTCCGCAATCCACAGCAAACTCCGTTCCATTTAGGACACACATTTAGCCCTCTCAGCAGCAGTGGAGTGCGGGCGGGAGGGGGCAGTAAGAGGAAATGGCCGTGCCTGCTGAAGGCTCAACAGGCAAGTCATCCTTCTGGTGGGGCTTTCCTACACCCAGAGGCTACGAGCCTTCAGTCTGTGCATTTCCCTTTCCCCTGTACACACCTCTACCCCCGCTAGGATAAAATATTTATTCCAGTTGCAGGACTGCACTGGGATGGGCGGCACTGACATGCGGAATTCCGCGCCTCCTGACTGCAAGTCAAATCATTTACCTCCCCAGGTTGTCGGAAAAATTGATTCCTTCGCTCATCTTCCCACCAACTACAGAAAACAGCAGCGCTCCCGTCATGGGACCTCCTGCACGGCTGCAACGCTGCACAAAAGGAAGCCCGTAGTGGGCAGTTAAAAGGCTGGAAGAGGAGCACATCTGGAGCCAAGAAGCAGGGCGGCGGTTCTGCTTGGTTCCAAGGGCATTCCTTTTCCCAGTAGCTTAGTAGTCTGCCAGTCCTCCCTCGCTCACCTTGATGCACTTGGCATACTCGCCCAACACCTGCTCCACCTGGTTAGCTCTCTTCGGTTCCTGAAATATCTGTTGAAAGCAGAATGCATCAGCTGCTAGAGAGAGAAGCGGAACGCACAAACACACACATACACAGCCCATAAATACGAAGAGAGCCTTCAGAGCTGTGTGACCTCTGCACCATAACGGAAACCGTGAAAAACTGGTACTGGGTACAGCAGAGGGCCCCCCCAACATTTCTGGGTCAGTGGGGCTCATCTGGAATCTTGATAGCGTCATGGGCACTCTCACAAAATGGCTTCCAGGGGCTTGCCGATTCATAAAATTGCTACTGTGGCGCACATAGCCAGTCACAAAACACTATTTTCCCAGAAGCCAAACTGGTGAGACTAAAAGAAAAGTAACCTGCCTAAGAACCTAGGTACAAGGCAGAGGTGGGGGCTGAGCTCCAAAACTCTTTTGAGCCCAAATAGAGATGGCACTGGAGGGCAGCCCTTTGGTTTGCAGTATGCCTGCCCCGCAGTTATATATTTTTTGATTAAAATATCATAAGAAATAACACTGAAATCAGGAGGGGCAGGGAGACTGATGGGCACCAAGAGAGGTGTCCATGGGCACATTGGTGCTCAGGGGCACCATGTTGGAGACCCCATGGGTACAGCATCCTGAGAACGTTACTTCTCTTTTTAAGGTCTTGTCAGTGGCAAACTGAGGTTCAAATCCCTACTTGGCCATGCCGCTCACTGGGTGGTCTTGGGCAAAATCATTCTCTCAGCCAAACCTGTATCCCAGGATTGTTGTGAGGTTAATTGGCTGCTTTGAGAAAGAGGACACAAATTTAATCTCTCACACACACACCTGGGTTCTAGCACCTTGTCACGATTGGTGTGACTTAAGAAATACAGCCCAGAGTGGGAACTGCAGGATTTGGCCATCCAGTTTACAGAAGCTTCAGCTACCCAATCCCAGGTTGGCTCATGCAGCTTTGTCTGCCTCCTGTGCAAACAGGGCGCTGCTCTCTGCGCTTCTAGAAACTCTGTAACAGCATTTAATCTAATTTAGATCCAAGTACAATGGTCAGTCACCCAGCAAGCATCCTTTATTCATTATTTGGTGGGGATTTGCCATATAAACAGCCTCTCTGCTTCACTGTGCAGACAATGAGAACAACTCGAGGAGAGAGAAGAAAAACGAGAACCGAGGGTTGTAATTGGCCGATAACGGGCAGATCTGAGAACAGCTGGCTTCCATCTCAAAGCACCAACGGCCCTTGGGCTGCGCAATTACCTTCTTCTTGGTGGCCAGCTGAGTAAGCAGTCCGGTCTTCTCCCAGTGCGTGTACACCAGCTTCTCATACTCGTAAGAGGGGAAGAAGCACACCACGCCGCCGGGGACAATGTTGCACAGGTTACAAAGAATCCTCCCCGTCTCCTCCATCTGAAAAGAGAAAACAGCGGCCACCTCGGTCTTCAGGGTGCCGCGTCTGATAGGCAAAGCCTCACCTCAACAGGTCATAGGGCCCCCCAGCCCACTGCATGCATCTCCTACACAACGCATGCACATCAAGGCTTCAGCAGCCCAGGCCTGGTTCATCCACTTACCGGGGCTGTGGATTCTCTTCACATGGAAGAGCAGCAACTCAGACCCTTGTGGAACAGCCCTACATGTGAAGCCCCTTGCGCATCAGATGCAGTGGGAGGGGGAGAGAGGGAGAGATATGAGCCCAGCCTTAGAAGCCAGGCAGCACGGGCACAGTGGAGTTGCCAGGCCTGGAAATGGCAAGATCCAATGCAGAGAAAGAGGTGGCCATAGTGATCTCCTGCTAGAGCAGGAGTGTTGAAACTCTTCCGACCCAGGGGCTGAATACCATTTCGGAGAAGCTCTTGGGGGCCAGTGGTGGGTAGGGCCAAAATACTAAAAATTGCTGGACTACAACTCCTCCCATCATCCCCAGTCTATAGTCGGGGATGGTGGGAGTTGCAGCTCAACAACACCTCAGGACCCAAGGTTGGGAAGGGCTGCGTCCAGCTCTATCATGTGCATGATTCTGTAGATAATACATTGCCCATTCTGGAAAAGGCCACTGTGACGGCTTTGAGTTTATAATGCCTGATCCGCTCGGGTTGGATCTGGGATCTGCCTTCCGTTGACGGAAGGGGCTCCGCTCACAGAAGGTGCCTCCGCTCGATGTTGCGGAACCCCCCCTTCCGCCCCCTGGTGCCACAGCACACCCCATCCAGCAGGGTCTCCCCATCCTCTGTGTAGGCATTTTCAGGAGGCGGGAGGGGCTGCTGTGGGGAGGGGCTGCTGTGGGGAGGAGCGGGCAGGGAGGTCCGATTCTGCCAGCCCAGCTGCACACGCCTACACTGGATCCAACCCCCTATGAATAGAAGTTTTGCTCTCTGGGGTTGTCAGCCCTTATACATTTCACCAGAAACAAATGCAAATCGACACAGGCTTAAACAAACAAACAAAAAGCCAACCCAAAAGGCAGCCAACGAAGCCATTCTAAACCCAGGTCCTGTTTCTCTCCAGAGACAACCAGTGTTGATCCTTGTCAATAGGTGAGCGTCATCCAAATTCAGATTTTGTCTCCCCCAGTGAGTTTGAAACATGAAGCTGATTTGCTTGAAGAGCCAAAGGAACACAAGGGACAAATACTGACCATCCGAGGCAGGCCTCTCTTCTCATAGGTGAATTCCAGCTGCTGGTTGGATGGGCCACTGCAGATGATGATGGGTAAAATGTTCTCCGGAGGAATCACATGACCTGATGACACATAACAAGCAGAAGGAATGAGAGGCAGAGAAGCTGAACGTCCATCCCTCTTCACAGCTGCTTATAAGCAAAGCCATACCGGCCCAGACCTCTGGACCACAGCCCAGACCGCATCTTTCAACGGCCAAGCAAAGAGTGTGGGAGAAGAATCACCTTCCAATTTGTGTTTTAGCAACCTGGGGAGGAGCCTCTAGGCCAATGACAGCAACTGCAGCAGGTCACTTAAATCGGGGCGAGCAAAGGTAGATTGGGACCTACTGTTAGATCGGAGGCTGGTGGTGGGGTGGGAGGTGCAATAAGTAATTGGCTTTGCCCCAAGCTACCAGTCGGCATCGGCCCCTGCCTGCCCAGCTGCCCAGTAATTTGCACTTGTCTCTGGTTGATGGACTTCTGGGTTCTAGTGAAAAAAAACAAAGTAGAACACACAAGCCTGAGGTCTGCCCACCCAAGGGCTTTCAACTCCCAGTGGTTTAAAAACTGCAAGTATAACTGGAAGCCAAAAAAATCTCTGCCATATCTAATCTTATACTAATCACTCCTCCGTGTTCCTCATCTGTAAAATAAAGAGTAACATCGGTTGCCTTTGACCTGGTCTTTGTGCTGCTCTGTGGTCCAATTTTAGAACAGTAGTAACCCTGCAGCAACTCAGATGTAGATTTGTACTTGCATGTGCAGGCTGGTGGTGGGGTGGGAGGTGCAATAAGTAATTGGCTTTGGCCCAAGCTACCAGTCGGCATCGGCCCCTGCCTACCTAGCCGCCCAGTATTTTGCACTTGTCTCTGGTTGATGGACTTCTGGGTTCTAGTGAAAAAAAACAAAGTAGAACACACAAGCCTGAGGTCTGCCGACCCCTGATTTAAGTGAAGCAGGGAGACCTTACTGGCCGATGGAAAACTTGGAAGTCACAACTCAAGTGTGAGATGGGAAATAAAAGGGGAGTTTGGTCAGGGCCCTCAGAGATGCTAGGGGGAAAAACAGCCTCAGAACTCTGTGGATTCCAGAGGTCTGCGCTGATTCTGCCTTGGGACCAGCCTTACTCATGTTGACTGCTGATTCCCTGCGATTCCTTCTTAGTCTGAACAGTTTAAAGAAAAGGCATATTTCCAGGATAATTTCCAGAGGAATAACTGTGTTAGTCTGTTGCAGCAAAAACAACAGAGTCTTGTAGCACCTCAAAGACTAACAAATGTATTCAGAATAAATACACTTGTTCGTCTTCAATGTGCCACAAGACTTTTTGTTATATTTCCATGAGGACACCCTAAGCCTCCAGTATCTTTTTTGAAATACTGCCCTGAACTGTCCCTGCTTTGGCAGGAAGGAGAGCAATGTTGCTTTCACCCTAGTGTATAATTGTGGATATATTAATAGCAAACCTGGTTACCTTAAGTGCCTCTTCTTATGTAGCCAAGACAGCACCACCCACGCACAAGAGAGAGGTATTAGCGTGCTCGGGAAATCCCAAGTTTTGCAGAAGTAGAAAAATATCTTTAGAAAGAAAACCCTAAGGTTCAAAATAAACCCAAAATAAACCCTGCTGAGGACTGAGCATGCTCAGTGAGCACGGAATGCTGGCTGACTGTTAAGAGACCGGGGGGGGGGGGGGGAACCAGGGAGGAATGGAAAGGAGTATCCTGTAAAAGGGCAGGGCTGACTGGCTGGTACCCTAAACAGCAGCACACTACGCTGCAAGATTTTGTTGCCGCTTCCACTCATCGGGGACATATTGCCGTACTCTACACATGCATGTTCCCATGAAAGGACGTCCTACTTAATTCATGGGAACTTACATCCAAAGTAAGGATGCAGAGGACTGCAGACAGAATTGGATTTTCCATCTTGGCTTTAAGAAAAATGCAATTCCGCCCTTTCAGCAGAATGTGAACACAGCAGCCTTTGCCAGCCAATGGTGGCAAAGGTTCCTGATGTGAAGCGTAGCCAGAGGCTGAGAGGCAACTGGACTCCCTGTCGGCTGCAGCATTTTGGCAGGAAGAGATGGAGCAGAAAAAGCTTTTTTGCCACATACAGCGTGATAGCAACCGTCAAACAGAGCTCACCCACCCGCTGTGATTTGGGGCACAAAAGGCCCTCCCTCCCCAACCCTCCAAGACTCACCGCAGGAGAACTCCTCAATCCTGTCCACACTGACTCCCGCACACGTGAGCAGCTGTTCCCGGAAATCAGCCACCTGCAAGGCAGACAGCGAAAGATAGGTTTAAAGAAAGAAAAATTAGCACAGCCCAAGCAGCGGCCAGTGCTGGGTATGCTTCAACTTTTTTTAAAAATTGAGCAACGGGTAGTATCCAATGGTGTCGTCCCGCTAGTGCTAATGATGTTGCTCTAGAGCAGTGTTCTCCAACCTTGGGCCCCCAGATGTTTTTGGCCTACAACTCCCAGCATGCCCCAGCCAGCGGAAACAAATGCACGTGCAACCAGAAATGGGAAATGACAGGACAAGACTTCTCCATCCTTTCTTCCCCCCTGTGCGTCACAAATCTGCTCTGGAGGATCCCCCAATTCTCCAAAGCAGATTTGTGGCATGGGGGGGTTACAAAGCAGAGAGGGAAATCCGTCCCACCAGCGGCTCCCTCCTGCTGGTGGATGCCACCATCAGATGCTACCACACATACTCCAAACCTTGCAACAAATAAACCAAATTCTGCTACTTATGAAGGAAGCTGCCACATCCCAGGTGAGACCTTGGTCCATCTAGCCCAGTATTGTCTACACTGATGAAGAGTGACTCTCCAAGGAGATCTCCTATCAGAGCTCCTTCAAAGTGGAGAATGCCGGGGAATTGAACCTGGGATGTGCTGCCTGCAAAGGATGCGCTCTATCGTTAAGTGATGGCCCCTCCCAAACAACACCGATGCAAATGAATATTTACACCATCTCTGATTTCCGTAATTTATCCAAATGGAGAGGAGCAAGGAGCCATACAAGGCAATGACCCCCCATCCTCTGGACACCTTATTTAGCAAGTCTCTGGGTTTTGGAGATGCTGACATGCTGTCAAGAACATCTATGCAACCTTAAGGGCTAAACACTTTAATTTTTTATGTATGTTTGTATGTTTTTAAAGAAATCCAAGATTCTAAGGAAGCTGGATTCTACAGCCAATACCATGATCTCTAGCTTTTCTGCAGAACCACAACAGACACACACAATCCATGCAACAGGAAGACAGCGCATGTGAGAAGAGGGAGAATTCCATGCTGAAAATGGAGGAACGCAGCACTAATGTGCTAGCACAGCCTTCCCTGATCTAGTACCCTCTGGATGTGCTGGACTACAAACCTGGACAGGCTGTGTAGTCCAACACACCAGGAAGGTACCAGGTTGGGGAAGGCTGCACTAGTGTAAAGAAAAGCCACATAGTCTACGGGCAAAGGACAACCTGGTTCTGGATTTAACCCCTTCCTCAGAGACCTTGCACCAGTGTGGCGTCGTGGTGAGAGTGTTGGACTGGGACTCAGAAGATCCGGGTTCTAGTCCCCGCTTGGCCATCAAGCTCACTGAGTGACTTTGGGCCAGTCACAGGCTCTCAACCTAAGCTACCTCACAGGGTTGTTGTGAGGATAAGATGGAGAGGAGGATTATGTAAGCCATCTTGGATTCCCTGCAGGAAAAAAGGCAGGATATAGATATAATAAATAGATAAATAAAATCCCCACATTTCCGGCTGTAAAATGGGAACAAGGGCGTGACCCACCTCACACAGATGTGAGGATGAATAAGTTGAGGAAATGATGCTACCCACCCAG
Organism: Shinisaurus crocodilurus; assembly: GCA_021292165.1. NCBI lineage: Eukaryota > Metazoa > Chordata > Lepidosauria > Squamata > Shinisauridae > Shinisaurus > Shinisaurus crocodilurus. The sequence goes on along the minus strand of CM037879.1, from coordinate 270,691,347 downwards.
AGCCTTACAGTCAGAGGGGGCTATAAATCTAAACACAAACAAAAGCAAGAAAGAGGGGTCGGGGAAAGGCAACGCAGCATGGAGCTCAAAAAAGCGTCACAATGCGCTGAAGCCTCCTTGCTTTCAGCGGGACTCAGTTCTACACAAAGCACAGCCATCTCTCCTGCCGTTGCATCTCCAGAGCACACGGCTCTTCAGGGAAAAGAAAAGACAGTCAGTAGGGCTGCACACCGACGCAAACCCCGATCTGCAGACGGCTCTTAAGGCTGGCTGTGCGCCAGCATGCAGCCAGCATCCCAACAGAAGCATGCCACAGGCCATGTGCATGGCACACATGGAGGACCACACCGGGGCATCTGCACTACGAGGCTGGAGTCATTGCCAAGCCTGTGTCAGAAGTGGCACTGGACCCAAGCTGCTCCTTTGCAAATGTTAGAAATACAACGCAGAGCCTGACTGCTCCTGCTTTTTGTTCCATGCTACTTGCCGTTCCAGATGGTAGAACACCACCTTGACCCCCCCCCCCAGCTAGCAATGCTACTAAATGAAGAGCAGTAGCGCCACCATGTGGCCCCACATCACCACATCACCCAGTATGTTTTTCACAGCCCTCTCCTTCCCCTCCCCCAGTCTTGCTTCTGGATTTAATACACATCTGTTACAAAGTGGTTTGCACCTCCTTCCTAGGGTGCGTTTTAGAGCAGGGGCAGGGAAGCTGTGGCCCTCCTGATGCAGCTGGACTACGGCAGGGCCGCTGCTCAGTGGTACAGCACCCGCTTTGCATGCAGAAGGTCCCAGGTTCAATCCCCGGCAGCTCCAGGTAGGGTGAGAAAAATGCCTGCCTGAAACCCGGAGAGCTGCTGCCAGTCAAGTGTTGACAACACTGAGCTAGATGCATGATTTCATTTCACTTCATTTATTACATTTCTATACCGCCCAATAGCCGAAGCTTCCTGGGCAGTTTACAAAGGTTTAAACCTTTAAAAATGCATTATAAGAACTATATACACACAAACTTATAAACATACGACACAGAGAAACACATAGATCTAAAAACAATTTTGAACAACCAACAAGAAAAATTCATGTCCTGATTAAAACTTCCATCATATGCTGCCAGATGCCTGAGAGAAGGAGGTCTTAACCTGGTGCAGAAAAGTTAACAATGTTGGCGCCAGGGAGATCACCCCACAATTGGGGGGGGGGGGGCACCACCAAGGAGGCCCGCTCCCTTGTTGCTGCCTTCCGAGCCTCCCTCGGAGGAGGCACCTGGAGGAGGGCCTTAAGATGACCAGCGTAGTGTACAGGTAGGTTCATGCCGAGAGAGGCACTCCATCAGGTACTGCGGTCCCGAGCTGTGTAAGGCTTTGTAGGTCAAAACCAGCACCTTGAATAGGGCTCGGAAACATACAGGCAAGAATGAGTGTTAGATGTTCAGACCTTCTGGTCCCATCAGTGCTGTGACTCAGTATAAGAGAGCTTCCTAACTCCCATCATTCCTGCCCCTTGATCACGCTCGCTGGGGCCAATGGGAGTTGGGAGTGCAACAACATCTGAAGGATCACAGGTTTCCCAAAATATTTACATATATAGTTCTATGAATGTAGGAAGATGCCTCGTACTGAGTCAGACCACTGGTCCACCTAACTTGGTATTGTAAGACCTGGAAATGCCGGGGATTGAACCTGGGATATCTGTATGCAAAGCATGTGCTCCGCCACTGAGCCACGGTCCTTCCCCATAGTGTCATTCCCCAAATTACACTAGCTCCACAACAACGTACCACCTTTCCCCAGTTTCTCTTCATAAAAACGGTGGGTTAACAATTCAGGAGATACTGACTGGGTTCAGACATGATAACCCACACTCAAGGGTTGAGTGTGGGTTGTCGTTGAACCATGGGTTGTTGAAATGTGGGTTATCATGTTGTCTGAACCCAGCTGTGCTAACAAGCCATGGCTTGTTAACCATGAACAACCCTTGAAGAGGACCCATGGTTTGTGGTTGGGTTGTGAATTGTGGGTTGTTCTCCAAGGTTTCTTATCTCAGCTGGGTTCAGACAACACAATAACCCACATTTCAACAGCCCACGGTTCAACGACAACCCACACTCAACCCATACTCAACCCTTGAGTGTGGGTTATCATGTTGTCTGAACCCAGTCAGTATGTTCACATAAACTAACATGCTATCATTCATAGCATTATTTCTTCTAATAGCGAACTAAGGTGGTGGAGTGCCTATCAGTTTGGAAACGAAATGGGGCTACCCAATAATAAGGTTGTAGCTTCTGCATACATATTTAGGGGGATACCTTCCGTATTCAGAAGTACCTACATTTGTAAATGCTCACACTGAGAGCCAGAGTGGCGTAGTGGTTATAGTGTTGGACTGGGACTCAGGAGATCCGGGCTCCAGTCCCCACTCAGCCATGAAGTTCACTGGGTGACTTTGGGTCAGTCACTGACTATCAGCCTGACCTACCTCACAGGGTTGTTGTGAGGATAAAATGGAGATGGAGGAGGCGGAGGATTATGTAAGCCGCCTGGGGTTCCTTGCAGGAAAAAAGGCAGAATATAAATATAAAATAAATAAAATAAATAAAATAAATAAATTGACCTGGTCAAGCCACTGACAGCTTATAGTAAGCATCCTAGGGAGGAGGGGGAGGATTAGGATGCCTTTCCCATCTCCAGCGCTGTGCCCCCCATCCATATAGCTGTAAAACACTCCGACCTGGGGCTGGCAGCTGTGTAGCGCTTTATAGCCAGGGGCGGGCCGCAGCACTGGGACTTTTGATTAGCAGGGATGATGATGTCATCCGCCATCCCGCTCAGGCTCCCTGTGCCCTCTGAAAGTGTTTTACAGCTATATGAAATCTTCACAGTAGCCAGAGGCAAAACTGATTTTCCCAGCAACAATGTATTGTTGTGAGACATCCCTACTGTAATGCAAAGTATTTTGGGGTGGCCTGGTCTTGAACGGGCAATTAAGTCCCTTTCCTTTTACAAAAGGCCCACTCCGGCGGCGCTAGAACTACTTTGTGGGCATGGAGCAAGGCAGCTACTTGCGTTTTTTAATTCTTTTTGAGCCACAGCTATGGGGACTGTTAGGAGAAGTGCCTGCGCGTCAACCTTTACCACTACGCTAGCTTATAGCACATCAACAGAGGGCCACAGAAGGGGGGAGAGGGGGGGGAAGGTGTCCTTGATCTCTTCCCCACTTCTAAAACTCCCTCCCCAGACACATCCCAGATGCCTGAACAACACTACAGGGCTCTCTTTCCAGGCCGACCGGAACCAGGAACAGGAGCACGCCTCTCAATGGGGGTTTGGAATGGGACAAGCCAGAACTACCATATTGTTTTAATTAGGAATTTTGCCATTTTGTCAAAGAACACGCAAGTCTACTGGGAGGGGTGGGGGCAGGATACTGCACCACCACCCCCGCCCCAGTACTTCTGGCCACTTGGCCAGGCCCTGGCCTCTCGTGTTCTTTTCTGGCTGAGCTACTCTGCTTACTAGACTGTAACATCGAGTTGTTTCAAACGGTTAAGAAACCAACATGAGCCTGACCGAGGCACTTGTTAAGAGTAAGCCAGAGAAAGGCCCACATGTATCCATCAGGGACTTCCAAACATTCCTTGTTCATTCTGATCTGTCCTTCTGTATCGTTCCTCCAACAAACAGCAGCTGTACGGAATTATTTCCCCCCTTTTCCCGACGTGCTGAAATGAGAAAGACGTTGCAACCCAAGCATTTAACTGTTAAAAGTTTAACACGCCTGAGTGTCGAGACACCTGGAATCTCGTGGCAAGCAGACTAGCCCAAGCCATCCAGCCCAGCCCCCTCCAACTGGGATTCCTGGCTCTGTGAGCAAGGATCCACTCCTCGCGCATCCCTTGCTCCAGAGCGCCACTTCTATACCACCCACGGTGAGGGCCTAGGTGTGAACAAGCCGAGCGGAGATGGCTCCTGCCACCATGGTGTGACTGAAATCCTGTTTTTTCTGAAAAGACCCCTCCTGGAAGATCACAGTTTTAAGGTCACGCACACAGAGACTTGGGGGTCCAGGGCTTGTCAAAAGCTGCAAGTAGTCTGAAGAAGAAGTAGGGCAAACTACACCCTCTTGAATGCCGATCACATGTTTTGGAAATTAAAACTTAAAAGAGGCGGGGAGGTAGTGGCATGGTGAGCCAGAGGCCCAAAGAGACTTGTCCGAAATGAGGACATTCTGCCAACTTTACCATGAAGGCCTAAAAAGCACTCTATAAACCCGGGATGGGAGACGTGCAGCCCTCTAGCTGCTGTTGGACTGCATCCCAGCCCTCACCATTGGCCATGCTGGCTAGAGCTGAGAGGTCCAAGATCTGGAGGGCACACGTTCCCCACCCCTGGCATAAACAGTAAGTATTGATAGGGAGATTTCAAGTGGATCTGCACGAAAATTCACACACGTGTTTTCATTCGCAATGCCTTCCGTATTCATTCCTCAGTCCCTTCCCTCCCTCCCCCCAGCTCTCTCACACATACTCATTCTAACAGTTGACTATGGCTGTGGCAGTGCAGCCCTACCACCAGACCCATCTGTCCCTAGGCCTTGTGTGCAGACCATTTTTACTACTGAGCAGTTAGAATGTTCATAAACATCCCGTAACACCTCAGCAGTAGAACCAATGGCTACGACAATCTCATTTCAACCAAGCCAGGGCCTCTCACAACCAATAGCTAGGGAGGGCTGCCAGCACTAGCCTAACTTTAGTTCAGTTCCCCCACCCTATCTTCACGTTCCTCTGAACAGGGGGGGGGGGGGGGGGCAAATTGACAAAGCTACTACTTTTCTGCAAACTGTTTTACCTTTAACCCTGATCTATCTACGTTCATAGCCATATCCATAGCTGACTGGGGGATTATGGGAGATGCAGTCCCACACATCTGGAAGGGCAACAGGTTAGGGAAGGCTGTTATAAAGAGTCAGCGTGATGGTAGTGGTTAGAGTGTTGGACTGGGACGACCCGGGTTCAAGTCCCTACTCGGCCATGAAGCTCACTGGATGACTTTGGGCCAGTCACTGATTTTCAACCTAACCTACCTCACAGGGTTGATGGGAGGACAAAATGGAGAACCATGTAAGCCAGCTTTGTTTCCTTGCAAGAGGAAAAAAGGCGGGATATAAATGAAACAAACAAACAAATAAATAAGTAAGCAAGCAATTGCCACATTGACCAAACGGCGTTTGGAGATGTCCAAAGGGTCCCTCACCGGCTGCATGGTGCCCCCAGCAATGATCACAGCCCGACACTCCTGCAGCACCTTGGCAAAGTGCACAGCTGGATTCAGCAGAAGAAACTTGAGGCTGCTCGGAGCCAAAGTGCCTGGAAAGTGGATATATCAACACATCAGGAGAGTTGGCAATGTAACATTTTAAGTGTGTTGAGGGGCAGTTTTCCCCCCTGTCCGACGGCTGGCTCCAACTGCACCGATTCTGAGGATGTTCAGCCCACTTTGAGTTAAACCAGGGGAAACCCTCTCGGGAAAAGAGAGGACAACTGAGTCAATAGTACAACTGTTGCAGGCTCCTATTGGCTAGCACCCACAACGTTACATTAACGCAGCCTTCCCCAACCCAGTGCCTGCCAGATGTGTCAGACTACAACTCTCACCATTCCCAGCCAGCATGGCCAGTGACCATACTGACTAGGAGATGAGGGAATTGTAGTCCCAACACATCTGGAAGTTGGTGAGAAGGCTCTAATGCGTTGACCAAACGGCGTTTGGAGATGTCCAAAGGGTCCCTCACCGGCTGCATGGTGCCCCCAGCAATGATCAACGCATTAGAGCCTTCTCACTAACTATTTTCACAACACATGTTTGTAATTGAATTATTTAGGTACATGCTTCTCTTAAAAAAAAAAAAAAAAGGCATCAAGCACTAAAATAAAAATGGCTTTTCACTCTTCAACTCCAGGAGAGGCATCAAATCAGAACATTTATTTATTAAATTTCTATACCAGCCAATAGCTGAAGCTCTCTGGGCAGTTCACAACAATTAAACTCATAAAGTACAACAACATAAAACTCTCACAAGTTTAAAACTACAGTATAAAACCAAGTAAAAACCAGCACCAGTGTAAAGATCTAAAAATACAATAACAGATTAAAAGGAATAAAAATTGAACTAAATGAGGTCTTCACCTGGCACCAAAAAGACTACAATGTAGGCACCAGGTGCACCTCTCTGGGGAGGGCATTCCACATAACCAGGATGCCATCACTGAAAAGGCCCTCTCCTTAGTAGCCACCCGCCTCACCTCATTTGGCAGGGGCACCCAGAGGAGGGCCTCTGAAGCTGATAAGAACATAAGATGCGCCATACTGGATCAGACCAAGTGTCCATCTTGTCCAGCATTCTGTTCACACAATGACCAACCAGCTGCCCACAAGATCCCACAAGCAGGACATGAGTGCAACAGCACCCTCCCGCCCATGTTCTCCAGCAGCTGGTGTACACGGGCATACTGCCTCTGATACTGGAAGATGATCTTAGGGTCTGGGCTACATCAGTAGTAGTAGTAGTAGTAGCAATGATTGATTTAAATGTATTTTTTTCGTACATACCAGCACCAACATACACAGTACCTTGCCTGGTGAGGATTACCCTTCCATCTTGGTTTGTGTTTGTGAGCGCAGCTAAGAACCCCTCAATATGCATCAAAGGAGATGCCATTTTGGGCTGGTCATCTTCAGCATCTTCAGGGGAACTCTGTGGAGGGCCTATGGACCAAAAGACAACCGAGCTGGAGAACTTAAGTTGCTGAACACTCTGGGGCTGTGGGACTAAGAGGGCAATTGAGTTCAGAAGACCATCTTCCTTCATGCCATGACTGAATGTTGTTACTGGGAGACAGAAAGTAGAAGCGAAACTGAATCTACATCCTCGCTGATGTTCACGTTACAGATCAATTTAAAGGGAGAATGATGATTTAAGCCTTGTGTGTAAAATAAAAATATATAAAATGCCCACAGCCTCTTCAAAACTGAATTATTTCAGCAAGAAAAATCAAGCTGTGTTCTCTACTAAATGGCTCTTCAAGAGAAAGTATGGTAAACAACTCTTTAGCCAGGAGGAACACAATACATTCACCCTGATCAAGAAAGGCTCCTGGAACTGCTTTCATATATTCAGTAAAACAAGACAGTCCCTGCCCACAGGCTTACAATGTAAAAACACACGACACACAAGGAAAAAGGAATGGGGAGGGAAGAGGAAATAAATTAAATATTTCAGCTGGGGTGGTGGGATGGTCCCGCTTCCCCTTCTCATCTCCCTCAGTACAGCCTGCTGGAGATGAAGGGGTAGCACACACAAGTAGCACAATTCCCATGGCTATTAAAAAGTCACTGCCTTGGCAGTCACTAACTTTTGTTTTGCCTCTTACAGCCCATCTCCTTCCAGTTTGTAACTCTCCCAAAGATCAATTTACAGCCACACTCACCTTCCTTCCCTTGTTTCTTGTTCAAGGTTTGAAGAAAATTCTGCAAACCAGCCATTTTCTGGTCTTCTTTCCTCATTTTCAAAGCCCCGGATGCACCATATCTCTCCACGAACCCAAATAACTGTCAAAAGTAGAGACCAGAGGCAGTATTAGACATTGCCCATAAACAGTTTCTCTGCTCACAGATCTTTCCTGGGCAATCCACATGATTTCCCAAGGTAGAAAAAGATTTCATTCAAACTCTTCTCAATTTCTACATATGAACTAAGATTCAGAAAATCTTAGTTTTCAATGGCCTATCCTTTATAGCAAAAACAGAGGCCGGAGAAGGTCACAGAAGACTATTAGGGTGTAATCCTACGCATGTTTAGACAGTAAAAAAGCCTACAACTCCCAGCATGACTCAGCCAGCCCAGCATGCTGGCTGGAGCATGCTGGGAGTTGTGGGACTTTTTTTCTGTCTAAACATGCATAAGATTGTGCCTTTGATCACTAAACCTTTGTAGCTAAGCATTTGCTCAATAAACTATGGCTAAGCTAAAGCAGTAGGGCAATTTTCAAACATTTTAATCAGCATCAAAAGGCTGTGATTTTTTTGTTTGTTTTAGAATTGCTAAGCAAGGGAGCAAAAGTGTTCACCTATTCAGGAAGCATTCCCCTAAACTGACTTCTTTTGCCTTTAGTGATGGCATCATGCTCACTCATGGTATCAGGCCAGGAAGCATTGCCTTCTTTCTAAATCAATTCATTTTCTGATTTAGTAATTCAGTTTATTTAATAACATCAGCATTTAGCCAAATGTGATTGGCTGCATAGCATCACAACATTTTCACATTCACTATGTGATCTCTAATTGGTTGGGATCGCTCTAGAAAGAAGGAAGTCCTAACCAGGAAACAAATGGCACGAAAGCAGCAGGAGATCAGGCAAACAAGTGGCAGGAAACAGAATTTTAAAAATGAGTATTGTTATTATTAGTTTTCCAGAAAATATCCCCTGCCCAAAGTACTACTTTCACCCTGAAAATTCAAACAGTTCAAGTGCAGCCCTAATATAAGCTCTGTGCCCAAAGCTATGTATATTCTGCAATCACCATGTGAAACAGCAGAATTCAGCACCTTAAACATCTCAGATTTCCTTTTCAAGAACATAAGACAGAACAAAAAAAAAAAGATTACAACCTGGAAAGCTGCAGAGATGAGCTTGAAAATATAGCGGAAATGTTTCGCTAAATCTGAAAAGATGGGGTTCATGCAGACACAGGGCAGGAAATCAGTCTGTTCCATCACCCTTTCTTGGACAAGCGATCTTACCTTATCTATCTTATCTTTTCAGCACCTTCCTCTACTCTCAGGCATTTGGCAGCATATGAGGAGGTTTTAATCTGGTCCTGGATTTTTCTTATTGTTGATTGTTTAAAATTGCTTAGCGGTGTGTGTCTGTGTGTGTGTCTGTGTGTGCTGTCTGTTTATATGTTTCTATGTAAGTGGTTTTTATACTACGTATCATATTGTATTTTTAAGGTTTTTAATCTTTGTAAACCACCCGGAGAGCTTCACCTATTGGGCGGTACAGAAATGTAATAAATGAAATGAAATCTTGGAATAATACCTTCCTGCCGATGAGGCTTTTCTCGCAGTAGCGCTGAACCTGTCGGGAGAGAGAACACGCCACGAAAGATCCTTAACTCATCTTGCTTGCTGAGCTCCCATACCAGTCTTCTCTGCTGGAGTGTCACAACCCACCACTCTATTAATTGCTCTAGCAGAAGATTGAACTGCATCCCATCTGTGGTTTTGATCTTAGGGCTGCATTTTTAGGAAGTAAGCAGCCCTCCAAGGATTCCTTACCCTATTTTCCAAGGAGGCACCTTACCTTGAGGACAGCCTTCCCTAACCTGGCACCCTCCAGACGTCTTGGACTACAACTCCCATCATCCCCAACACCTTGCTCATAGGAAACTGGCATAACAGTGAGCGGGGTGGGCTAGAGCTTTTCTCCCTGGTGTGCTACAGTTTGCTTGTGGGGAGCTTTTTCATTTTAGAATCATAAAACCAGAGTGCTGGAAGGGACTCTGGAGATCAGCTAGCCTTCAAAGGCCCTGCTCAAGGCAGGCACTGCGACACAGGATGCAGCTACAGCATCCCTGACAGATGTGGCCATCCAACCTCTGCTTAAATACCTCCAACGAGGGAGGAGCCACCGCCTCCCGAGGCAGTCTCTTCCACTACCAAACCCCTCTCAAGCCTTAGGATGTTTTTCTCTCGGTTTACCCAATCTGCTTCCCTGCAATTTCCACCCGTTGCGGTGCCAGTTCCAGGCTTTGGAGGGTCCTTGGGCGAGACACCCTCAATGGCCCCCCTCCCTCAATACATCTACCTTCTCACTGCCAATGTCACCAGCTGCTCTCGCTCCTCACCCTCAGTTCTCAGCATTGCCAACGCTTGCTTGCTTGCTAGGCATGCAGAGATTCAGTGAGCACAGAGGCAGCAGCATCTGACTGCTCCTCCTTCTCCCCACCGCCACTGTCTAGGCCAGAGCAAGAGGCAGGTGAACCCTCAGGGTGCAACGGTGAAGAGGAGCCATTTCCCCTTTTCCGGTTGTGTCGTGTCTTTTAGATTGTGAGCCTGAGGGCAGGGACTGTCTTATTATTAATCTTTCTAAGCCACTCTGAGAGTCTTTTCTGGCTGAAGAGCGGGGTATAAATGCAATAAATAAATAATAAATAAGAGGAGGAACAATGCCAGGGTTTCTTGTCAGTGGGCCCCGGCTGGGGTGTCGGCCCCTGTCAGGGGCCCGACTATGCCTACCCTTGACACCAGCCCTGACCCATTGGTTTTAGTCCTTATTTATTTATTTATTTATTTTTGTGCCCTGCCTTTTTTCCTGCAAGGAACCCAAGGTGGCTTACATAATCCTCCTCCTCCTCTCCATTTTATCCTCACAACAACCCTGTGAGGTAGGTTAGGCTGAGAGTCAGTGACTGGCCCAAAGTCACCCAGTGAGCTTCATGGCCAAGTGGGGACTAGAACCCGGATCTCCCAAGTCCCGGTCCAACACTCTCACCACTACGCCACGCTGGCTCCTGCCCTCTGGAGCAACAGAGGACAAGCCTGCTCCATCTTCTGCATGAAAGCCTTGCAGATATTTGTCTCCCCTTAACCTTCTCTTCTCTCCAAGCTAAAGATTCCCGGCTCTTTAAATTGTTCCTAATAGCACTTGAAATTCATCCCCCTCACCCTCCTGGTCACTCTTCTCTGTACACACTCCAGTTTGTCAATCTCCTTCTTAAAATATGGCACCCAGACCTGGACACAGCTTTTTATTATTATTATTTGAGGGGAACATTGAAAAGGGGAACCCCCTACACGTAGTCAGGAGTAGCGTAGTCCACTCTCTACCATCTCATTCAGCGACATGTTTACATCAAACCAGATGGAGAAGCCTTCCCCAACCTACAGCCCTCCAGTTGTGTTGCACTACAACTCCCAGCATCCCCAGCCAGCAGATCTGGCTGGGGATGCTGGAAGTTGTAGTGTAACACAGCTGGAGGACGCCAGGTTGAGGAAGGCTGGTACAGAAGATAGATTTTTTTATTTTTTTTTACAAATCACCTTCAAAATTATGTGGAAATTTCAAAAGTGGGTCCCATGTTGCAGGCTAGATGGGCCTTGTATCAAATGAAGCCTAAAGGCCGCTGGTGTAAACAACAGAAAAAAGCTGTTGTTATCTCCAGTGTGGTTGAAACATCTGGAACTTCTCATTCAGGAAGAAAAGGGTTGATGACTCAAGGCAAGGGTGGCCTCCAGATGCTTTGGACTACAATTTCCATCACCCCTGACCACTGGCCATGCTGGCTAGGGCTGATGAGATTTGGAGTCCAACACATCTGGAGGCCACCCCTGCCACATCAGCTCAAGGTAACGACTATGGGATCTGTGTTGTCTAAGAAGTCCAGATAATATAAAAAACACAAATCTGAACAAAGTTATCTCCTGGCTGGAGAGGAGTGCACCATGATCCCAGGCTGGGACAGGAGTCCTCGGTTCCACACAAATTCTGCAAGCGCACTTCTAGACTTCGGTGCAAGCCACACAATCCCTTACCTTGAAGAGGTTGATGTTGTCAATCTGACACTGGAATAGAAAGTCATTGATAGATTTCAGCTGCACCCCTTGGAAAGAGAGAGACGAAGGTAAGCCGATCTTCGTGCACCAGATATAGAGATGTTTCTTCCTCACTCCCAGTTAGAAACACAGGAAGCTGCCTTACACCGAGTCAGACCCTTGGTCCGTCTAGCTCAGGGTTGTGTTGACACTGACTGGCAGCAAGGGGCTCTGCAGGGTTCCAGGCAGGATTCTTTCCTTGCCCTCCCTGGAGATGTCGGGGATCGAACCTGGGACCTTCTGCATGCAAAGCAGGTGCTCTACCACTGAGCTACAGCTCCCTCCCTATTAGGCCAATCAGCCAAACCACATCATTTTACACATTGGAGGAAGTCACACGCAAAACCTACCTGTTTGCGGAACGCTCTGAGTATTTGGGTTTTGATTTACATTTCCTGTGGGAAACACAGAAGAGAAGCAGAGCGTTCGAAATCATTTACAAAGGAGCTGTGCTGAATCCAGGCACATTTTCTGAAACAATCCTAATGAACAGCTGACACAATAAGCTTACCAGAGATTATGTCCCGCTGCAAGTGACTTGGTGCCCTCCAGATGTTTTAGACTTCAATTCCCATCAGCCCCAGCCAGCAAGGCCAATGGTCAGGAATGCTGGGAGTTGTAGTCCAAAACATCTGGAGGTCACCAGGTTTGGGAAGGTGGCTGCAAAAATCCAGCCAGCCAGCAGCTGCACAACTGAGGTGTAAGCTTTTTCGCCACTGGCCCCTTCCTTTCCTTCTAGGCCGTCCCTTTGAGGGAAGTGTTCTTTTTCCATCTCTACTAAACATAATGATAATAATAATAATAATTTTTTAATTATTATTATTACTATTATTATTATTATTATTATTATTATTATTATTATTATTATTATTATTTTCTTACCCGCCTCTCCACTCAGATCGAGGCGGGGAACAACCGTAAATATAAAATACATAACTAGTTAAAAACACAGTAAATATTATTAAAATATTCCTAAAAACTCTTAAAATTCCACTCTTCTAATTAAAAAGTTTATTGCATCAAAACAAATTTCAACAAGCAATTTGATTACATTAAGCTGGTAGTAAGTTCAGTAAATACTGAAAATTAACATCATTATAAGACTTATATCCAAGGCAGAAGTGTACACCTGAGGAAAAATATGCGCAGCAAGGGAAACAGGGATTCCGTTAATGCCATGCTTATCAACAAAAATTGGTCTTTCATTAGTTGTGTGTTTTCCCTTACATCGCTCCTGCTAGGAAGGATCAGGGGAGAAGTTGAAGATGGTGGTGACCACAAGGGGAATGGGTTGGAGGGACAGTACACTGCCTGGGATCCATTCAGGCCCTGCTCTATCTTTCTGGAATCCATTGCTCTCCCTTACTCACACACAGGGTAAAGCAGAGGCTCCCAGAATGATGGATTGTCCCTGCAGCGCATATAATGGCTGCTCACCATATCTCACAATATAATTTGGGTCAATGTCTAAAGTGTGTAAGATACCACCGGGAAAAAGAGCAGTGCTGAAAATGGCAAGAACCTGTTTACAGCCAAGTGGAATTCAAGAGACCTGAGCTCCCTTCTTACCTCCAAGAACAGCCACAAACCTCTCCAGCAAAAACAGAATCTGTTTAATGTACATCAGGTTCTTTGCTTTCAAGCGTTTCCTATGACAGAGGATCAGAAGATAGATCAATGCACCCAAGTAGAGTTTCCGATAGAACATGGTTAAGTTGGGCTCAGGGATAGAACTTCTAGGGGTGCATGGAAAGTTATGCCACCAGGGGTGAAGCAACAACACATCTAGCCAAATATTACTGTCATTCATTCATTCATTTAATAGATTTATACCCCAGCCTTTTTTCCTGCAAGGAACCCACGGCGGCTTACATAATCCTCCTCCTCCTCTCCACTTTATCCTCACAACAACCCTGTAAGGTAGGTTAGGCTGTTAGTCAGTGACTGGCCCAAAGTCACCCAGTGAGTTTCATGGCGAGTGGGGACTAGAACCCGGATCTCCCAAGTCCCAGTCCAAGACTCTCACCACTACGCCACTCTGGCTCTCAGCCTACTGTCATCCTACTAGCTTTGCTGTAGGAGAGCTTGTCCAGAGCTGGTACCAGTAATCAACTTACTGCTATAAATGATCTAGCATAGTGACTAAGATGGGGAGCTATGAGCCAGGAAGCTTCCAATTCAAATCTTGTCTAGCCATGAAGACACTGGCTGCGTTTATTCATAGAATTCATAGATCATAGTTGGAAGGGGCCTACAAGGCCATCAAGTCCAACCCCCTGCTCAATGCAGGAAACTAGAGGAGGGGTCTCCCATCCAAGTAATAACCAGGTCTGACCCTGCTTAGCTTTCCACGCTCAGACAAGCTGAGCCAGCGTGAGCCACAGGCCTGCTAGATGTAATGGTAAACCATGGTTTGCTATTATCAGGATGAGCAGCCTCTTAGACTTGCATGGTCCTCCCCCGCCCCCTTCCTACACACAGAATGGGGAGATTAGAAGCTTCCTAGCCTGGTTAGCAACAAACCCTAGTTTGCCATTGTGCCCAAACGTGGCAAACTATGGTTTGCCAGCAAAGTGGATCCCAGCTTGTAAATGTCCTCACCTATATCGCTCCATGTACTGCAACAGCTGGGAATGAGCACAGCAGAGCTATAATGGAAATAAAAGGTAAGAACATAAGAAGAGGACCAGACCAAAGCCCTATGTGGTCCAGCATTTTGTTTCCACTCCATGAAAACCCTGGCACGGCAGGTAGCTTGCAAAAACACCACGGAGAACCTAAAAAGCAGGTACCAAAGCAGAGGCCTCCAAGCCTGACTCACCTGAGAACCGCTAACCTGGGCACTGTAGATGCAGGTGATGGTATCAATCAGATTGTGGGCTTCATCAATGATCACCACCTGATCCTTCAGCTTGATCCCAGAAGCGCTTCTGGTAGCTTCATGCAAAAGCATTTGATAAGGCAGTACCACCAGCTGTAGAATGGAACAACAGAGACTTCCATTACAAGGGTGGTTTGTTGTATTAGCAGCTGCAGAACAGATTTCTGGGGCAAAAGGGAATTACACATTACAATTTGATTTGCTTCTACTTTTTTTTTTTTAGGTGCGCACAAAGTGGAAACAAATTGGGTCTGCAAATGTGTATACCATACACATGCATAGTCATCAGGAAGTCAGGAATGGTTTCAACTCCGGTTGAGTGTGCTTGCAGTGGCAAACCCAGGGCAGCCACTGTATAATGTCTGAAAAGGTACCTAAGAAAGGCATATAAGGAAGGAAGAAATAGGGAGCTAGGTAAGGCCTTCTCCTCCAACGGAGACGGACAGTTCTAAATGGTAGGGACCGGTAGGGCTTCTCAGTAACTTTTAAGTTGATCAATCTTCTGTCTTTTAACAGATCAATTACATTTAAATGGATCTACATATTGCCCCAAAAACATCAATATAGGTGCTTTTTTGAAGAGTCAAAGGACTTGTGAGATAATGTACAATTTAAAAAAACATTCACCATGGGAATGCCACCTTTAATACTCCCCCCGGATTCCAAACAGATAATCCAGCGTGCCCTAAAATCACATCCCCTCCCCCTAATTATAACTTGACCCTCACCTATTAAGAATTGGTCCTCGCAAATCAGGTAATTCTAACGCTTAAAGCTTGCAGCCCAAGTTCGTACACTCAGCTTTAAACTTGCTTTCTCCCCAAAACCACCCCACAACAATTTAGAGTTCAATTTTTGGAAAAGAAGTACCATGACTTTTGTATGTCCTGTTTAGCAGAAGAATTCAAGGCTACAGAGAAAGAACATTGTGTGGCTTTTGCTCAGGTGCTAGAGCGCCATGTCCATTCAAGATTGGAGCACCAGGTATTCACCTGAGCAGCTGGGACAGCATATCGGCTTCCGTAATATGGGCAGGCCTTCATTTCTCTCCCCAGAGTCACCAGCTGCTCTATATCTTTCACCTGGACCAGAACCTCATCCCGAAGAAACTGCATATGCTCATAGGAGTAAAACGGGCACGTTGTTCGGCTTATGCGCCTCTTCTTCCCTTCTGTCTCCTCTCCCGAGCTCTTCTTCTCTGAAGGTGAAAAAAGGCAGAAATAGAAGCTGCAAGAGTCATAAGGGAAAGAAGCATGTAATATTAACACTGTAGTGGAGTCAGTATACGTGGCACTTCCCAAAGCAGCCTTCCCCAGACTGGGTCCCAGCAGTTCAGTTATTTGGCCCATTCACCTGCTCCAACCGGCATCCTAGCAGCAGCGCTCTAGAGCAGTGTTCTCCAACCTTGGGTCCCCAGATGTTTTTGGCCTACAACTCCCAGCATGCCCCAGCCAGCTACCCAGCGTAGCTGGCTGGGGCATGCTGGGAGTTGTAGGCCAAAAACATCTGGGGACCCAAGGTTGGAGAACACTGCTCTAGACCAACTGACGTTTCTGAGCTACCTTCAAAGGCAGCCCCATGTAATGCTCTTTGCAGTAATCCAACTTCGAGCCAACTAGCCCTTGAATTATCGAGGCCAGGTCATGAGCAAAAGAGTTACGGGACTTTCTGCTTCCTTAGGTTCGGGGCAGGGGATTTCTTAATTCTCTCCAGCCAGCTTGCAGAGTGCCTCTGGGGACATCATGTGTGCTTTTTGCTTTTAGTGTTGGTTTCTTAAAAATGTCCACAAACCAAGCCACTGGTGAGCATGATGTTGGACTTGGACCAGGAAGATTAGGCCCAAAGCCCTGCTTGCCATGAAACTCTCTCAGCCTATCCTACCTCACAGAGTTGTGGTGAGGATAAAATGGGAGGGAGGGAGGGAGGGAGACATGTATGCATGCCGTCCCAAACCCCTTGGACGAAGTGAGGGATATCCATGTAATTATTTTTATCCTATATATTATCCTCCAGGAATAAGAAGCGAAGTAGGGCCATTCCACCAGCCCTGATTTTTTTTCCCCTTTCCCCTCCCCATCCCTTTTTCCTTGTGTGTCATGTCTTTTTTAGATTGTAAGCCTGCAGGCAGGAACTGTCTTGTTTAACTGATTGTTTGTAAGCTGCTCTGGAAGCCTTTTCTGGGGGCTGAGGAACAGCATAAGAATACTTTAAATAAATAATATAGAAAAAGCAAGGTCATTATCCATGCATGGATCTCTTATGTAGGCAAAATGGCACCATCCACACCCAAGAGGGAGGCATTAGCAGGCTTGGAGGAACCCCAAGATTTGCAGAAATAAAAAAGGTATTTAGGGGGGGAAAACCTAAGCAAGAGTGGAGGGCGGGGGAACCAAAAACAGTCCAAAGAGGACTGAGCACAGAATGCTGACTGTTGGGGAATGGAAAGTCAGGGAGGAGGGCGAATGGAATGGAGTATCCTGGAAGAGGGCATTGGCTGGCTGACACGCTGAACAGGACCACACCGCACTGCAGCATTTTGTTGCAGGTCCCACTTATAAGAATAAAATAATTGTCTGCTGGAACACAGACAGTATCCACCGCTTTGCGTCTGCACCATTTAAATCACCGTCGCCATTAACACAGCATGAAATACCGTCGTACCATGTTTACTCTTCTGCATCTCCAGACAGTGATCATTGATGAGCTGGACAGCTCCCAGGCGCCGAACCTCTTCATTCACACACAGGTTCTGAGACAGGCAGGCAAACAAAAGCTGGGACCACTTAGAAAAAAGTCATATTTAAGTAGATTCCCTTCCATAAATGTTTACAGATACAGAAACCCAAAATAAAGGGTGTTCAACATCAGTAATGCCACAAGGATGACACACTTTCCAATATCTGATCCCTTGCACCAACTGCGGATTCCTGAAGGTATATATTTTTTTAATTTTATTTTTCCAGTTTACATCCTGGAATGTATAAAACAAAAACAGAAGATGCAACAATTCCTCACCTTGTAGGGTTGTAAAGGACTGCTTTAAGACTCTGAACTGCCACTGGAAACCCTTTCCAAATCAGGGATTCTAACTAAGAGCAAGAGAAGACACAATGCGCAGCACATCTAGTTCCCTCTTCACCCCCCATAAACACTTAGTAAGGGAGCTACATGATGATGTGACATCACCGCTTCATGCGCTTCCCCACCTAATACCATTGGCTGCTGAGCAGGGAGAATGCACAACCCAAAGATGTGACATTGTACATTTCCCCTACTCAGTGTTATGGGGAAAGAAGGAGGAACCAGAGACCGGTTTGCTCGTTTTCATGGCAACCCTGGGATCAGCATCATGCCTGGCTCCACCCGGAGGGATGTTTCAGCAGCAAGGCAGCCCCCGTGGGGAAATGTCAGAGAGCTGCAAGTTTACCTGCCTAGACCCCAAGGACACCAGCCGCGTCTCCCTGCCAAAAGGGCTCTTCTGAACCTCATGCACAAACTGGGCCAGCTGGGAGTGTGTTCGGCTGCAGTAGTAGATCTGGGAAAGAGAAACAGAAAAGAAATGCAACTCAGAAGATAAGGCTATCACTGGCTACTAGTCCTGATGGCTACATGCTACCTCCGGTATCAGAGGTAGTATGCCTTTGTACACCAGTCACTGGGGAACATGAGCGGGAGGGTGTTGTTTGTTGCACTTGTGTCCTACCTGTGGGTTTCCCACAGGCAGCTGGTTGGCCACTACATGAACAGAATACTGGACTAAATGGACCCTTAGTCCAATCCAGCATGGTTCTTCTTATGTCCTCAGGACCAGAAACCTAGTTTGGATGTTACACCAATGCAGGGTTTGTGCCCCTTTCCCCTGCTTCTGCAGTAGGACAAAGGGGCATTTGTGTGGCTTGCCCAACAAATACAAAATTTCACTTCCTAGGTGAGGGGTGCAGAATCATAACTGGACCCAGCTGGCTCTGCTACGCCTGCCCCGCTCCTTCCCGGAGGCGCAAAGGGGCCTTTACCAGCTTAGCTTCGTAGCACGTAGGGCTTGCATGACCAGGAAAGCCGGCGCACAGCAAAGTAGCACAGGGGAGCCCCCACTGTGATCTCCAATCTGTGATCACAGATTGGAGAGAACAGTGGGGATTCCTATCCCCATGTTCTCCCCAACCCCTGGCGGGGGGGGGGGGCTTATGGAGGGGAAGGGCTTGGAATGCCAAGCGGGCAGGGCTCCAGAGGTGGCACAACCCTCCGCGGGCCAGATGTGGACTCGTCGCGGGCCAGGGATTCTGCACCCCTATCCTAGGTGAACGTACTGCCCAAGAGGCTTGCTAAAGTACAATCTGAGCACCCTTTCTAAATTACCTAAGTTTCTTTCCCACTTGGGCTGGGTTCCGCAAATGAGTCTGAGCTGAGGAGTTGGCCACGATTCTCAATGGAGTTTAACCAATTTTTTTAAAAATTAACATCTCTTGTTATCCACCTTTCCAGCCATAGGAATGGGGCAGGCGTAAAACAAGATCAATAAGTGGCCGGGGGCAGAGGAGGAGTGAGGAATTCATGCAACCGTGCCAGGGCACTTCCCATGTCTCGTTTTGCAAAGCAGTTCTAGAACAGCTCTTGCAGCCTTACCTTCGTTACGTGTTCCTCCTCTACATCATCATCCGTCGTCTTCTTCTTCCCTTAACCTAAGGGGTGAAAACAGAAAAGCGGCTTCCTTCTCAGTAGCCCCCCCGAAACATGTCTTTGTCGTATGCAGTGCCAAGCCATAGCCTTGAGTGAGCGAGTTGCCTGGCAAAGCAAACACACCAGTGGGGTTTAAATAGCCTCCATCCACATTCTACAGCACCGTCCTCCCAGATCCAAACTCCTGTACCTTTAAGTCAGTCGGGGGGAGGGGAGGGCGATTGGGACCCCAAGTGGTCCATTTAAAGATAATCTCTTCATATTAAAATTAGCATGTCAGGCTAAACCTTTCTCCACCATATGCTACCTATGAATGGGGAGGAAGGAGAGAAGGAAAGGAGGGAGATGTGCAATGGGGGAGCATTCGAACACAGAACCAAGCACCACTGCCTGTCAGGAAAACACCTGATCGGTTTATTCTGACTGTGATGCTGGTCCAGCCTTTCTGGAAAACCTCCAAGGAAATGGAGGGATTCTAGTTTCCCTGACCCGCTTCCTCCCTCACTGGAACATCTTATACTGTCACTGTCATCCTTACCTACTTCCCACTTTCTTCTCCTCATCGCTCTCGTACTCCGCAAGGATCAGATCTTCCTCGCTTGGATCCAGCGGCTCCAAAGAATCCGACTCGCCGGGACTGGACAAAACCTCTTTACTGAGCTGGAGCAGATGCGCCATCTCCTCCTCTTCGAGCCTCTGAGGTAAGTACAATGGAATCATCAAGCGCTTTGAGGTAAGTGCAATGGAATCATCAAGCGCTTTGAGTCAATCATCCCATAAGGCAGGAGCAGACAACCTCTTTTGGCCTAGGGGCCAAATTGCCACACCCGGGCAAAGCTGATTGGCTGGATGACATCAAGAGAGCAGGGGCCTCCCCTCCCGTGACATCATCTGGCCCTGCCCACTTTTCTTTTCTTCGTGCAGAGGGAGGCATGGAGCTCTCGTTGGGGCAAAAAGGTCCATCGCCCCAATGTAGGAACACTTGTTTCCGTGCATTCCACCCCCAGTACACACGCACAGGGCACTGCAGTTGACATTTACTAGCCCAGAAGATTGACATCAGGGCTGGGGACCCTTGTTTTGGCCCGGAAGCCGGATTGCCCACCGGGACCCATCTGGCAAGCCAGGTGATGCCAAGGGACGGGCCCTGCCCCCAAAGCCCCCTTCCCTGAGATCACCCAAACCCACTCCGCAGGGACAACATCAGGAGAGAGGGCCGGGCTTGGAGAGGGGTGGGGCAGGCAGAGGCTCCTCTGTGGGTGGAGCTTTCCCACAATTGATTTACAGGAATCACTATGGGACCAAACATGACATGCTTCTTGCTCTCGGCAAGGGATGCCCCAAAATAAGATAGCTGAGGACAGACACCCGATAGCTATTGCCTTTATGCCCTGCTTGTGAGCTTCCCAGGGTATCTTACTGTCCGCCATTGGAAACAGAATGCTGGACTAGATTTGGTCCGATCCAACAAACCAATTCTTATTTGGCTACAGGTCAAATATTTGACTACAGCTCTTCATAAGCTTCCAATTTGTCTGCTTCTGACCTAGAACCCAAATTATTCTTTGGGGCTTTATGAGATACTCTAAGATAAATCAACATTTACCACATCCTGTTAATCAGAAATTTTATTTCAAGGGTCCTAATCCTACAGAACTCATGGCCCTGTAAAAACCCAGCAACAACATCTGGACCTTCAGCAATTCAAGAATCTGCCTCTGGAGTCTAGGATGGCTCACCTTTCTTTTAGATGCATATTTCAGCTGCACATTGTGGCGAATCTGCTCAAGGCGTTCCTCTCGCTTCTTCCTCCTGATCTGCTCTTCCTAAAAGTCAAGTGAGAGTAAGTAAAGCTCAACCACATAAGTTCTGAAACTAAAAGAGGAGCAGCAACATGCAGCTTCTGTATCCATAGTGAATTCCAGGCATGTTACGCAAATCCCAGCTTTGGCCTTTCATAAAGGATATGTGTTTCTAATCCTCACTGAGGCACTGCATTTTAAAACAGCAGCTGCAATTCAGGCTAAAAAGAAACCTAGTTTGCACAAAGGTAGCAGAGAATCTTTGAAAAACTACCCCAGAAACTTCTTTACTGGGTGAATCGGGGCGCAATCCTATCGACTGTGCCGTCACTGCTCAGAAGCCCCTGAACTTGGAGCCTTTCAAGTTTCCTATGCCCTGCTGGGCTGAAGTCAGCAGGGCAGGAAGAACAGCAAAGGCAATCTTCGCCTCCCTGTCCTCTGATCTCTGAAACACGAGGGTGCTTCAGAGAGGGAGGGAAGGAGGCTGCAGGAGACTCAGGATAACTCAGGATATCCTGGCCTCTCCAGTCTCCTCCCCTTCCCCCCTTCCTGAGGCCCTGAGGTTGCTTTTCCGACCTCAGAGACCCAGCCAGAGATGCAGCCGGTGCAGTCCTCTCTGTGCCAGCTGCAAGGGGGAAGGGTCTGTGGTTCGATCTCCAACTGCCCCTCGGAGGGGTTTTACGAGCCATCCAATGGTCCCTGGGACGCTCGCCCAGGAACCATGGGATCGCTCTCTTACGAGATGCAGTGAGCAGGTACAGTCAGGAACAAATCAGTATAAGGTTTAGTGGTTGTGTATAGCATTACTAAACACTGCAGGTACTACCAAAGATTTAACTGGGAAAATAGTGCCTGATGCATGTCATGCAGATGCTATTCATCAGAGACAGAATTAAAGTCTCCCTTTTTCTCACTAAAAAAAGCGTTTTCTAAGAGATCTTTGAGCAAAGTGAGAGCTGTTAGTATACATGTCTTTAGTTTGAATAAAGAAGACTTTAGTTGGAATCTAAACAGATTCGTCTAACCCTGATGAAAAGCATATAAGGCGCTAGGCTCTCTATTAAATATTTGATAGTATCTGCACCTTTAGCTTTTTTTAGTACTGCCATCCCACCACTAAACCTTTTTTCTGGTACCTGGGGGTGGGAAGGCTGGTATTCCTTAGTCCTTGAGAGATACCTCCCCCACTTTTAGCTGTGTACAGGAGTGCTGCCCTCAGCTATGAGGTTGGTTTTTTAAGTATCAAGAAGCATCTGGGTACCATCCTTATTCTACCTTTGACTCATATTGCTTGCTCCTTTACAGAGACAGCCTGCGTAAAAGACGGATGGCTGGCCAGTGGTGGGGAACATCTGGTTCTCCAGATGTTGTTGAACTGCAGCACCCATCATGCCTCACCATTGGCTATGCCTGCTACAGCTGATGGGATGTTGCAATCCAGCAACATCCGGAGGCACCACACATTCCCCAGCACTGTGCTAGATGGATGTGGCTAAAAGAGAAAGATGGAGGCTAAAGGAGGAGGAGCGTCTGCCACGGATCCTTTTCTATTTACATCTCTGAATTCACCATCTCAGCTGGTCTTGCTCTACTCGCGGGGTAGGCAACCTGTTGCCCACCAGATGTTTTGGACTATACCTCCCATCACCCCTGACCCTTGACCACGCTGGCTGGTGCTGATGGGGAGCTGTATTCCAAAGCATCTGGAAGGCACCAGGTTGCCTACCCCTGCCCAATAAGCAACATTTTACCTTCAGCCTCTGCACCGTTTCCCGCTCTTCTTTCTTCTGCACAAACTGGGTTATCCAATCTGGCTCTCCGGTCGAGGGCTGGCCAGCTGCAGACCCTGTGCTGCCCTTCTCAAGCTGCTCTTTCCTATCCTTCCCATTAATTTCCGTTGCTAGTAGCCGGGCCTCTTCTTGCCTCTTTTTCTCTTCAAAGTCTCGGAGCCAGGAGAGGGCTCCACAAATGAGACTCAAAGATTTCCCCTAAAAATAAAATAAAAAGAAGTTCTTAAAAAATAAGACATGTATTACCAAAACCTAGGCAGGCCCATTAACATTTAAACACACAAACAAAACACCCACAATTCTTTACAGGGCAAATCATTTTTCACAAGCTACCTGCTGGCTGGCTATTCACCTAGGGAGAGTAGCTGTTTATTTATTTAAAGTATTTTAATGCCGCTCCTCAACCAAAAAGGCTCCCGGAGCTGCTTACACATCATCACTAAAACAAGACAGTCCCTGCCCGCAGGCCCACAATCCAAAAAGACACAACACACAAGGAAAAAAAGAATGGGGAGGAAAGAGAGGGAAAACATTATGTTTTTCACAGCAAGCCTGGTGGAATGGCCACTTCCCACTCTCTTCACCCTCAGTACAGTCTGCTGGAACGGTTGCTGCTGGAGATAGCCGAGGGTGGAGGAGCCTTTATGAGGGAGGTCTTCAGCGGCCCCACTTTCCCCCTCTCGGCAACCCAGAGAGCTGAGCAGCAAACCACTCCAGTATTTCTCCCCTATCCTTTCCATCCACTGCTGAGTCCACAGCCCTCCCTCCATAATGCAAGATATTCCTTTCATCACCCACGTGCGGGCTGCATAGACCTTGAAGGGTTGGTGGCAGAAAGGCAGGGCATAAGCCTTTTAAATCAACAACACATAAATAGAGACTTACGGTGCCAGTCGGACTCTCAAATATGCCAATTTTTCCCATGTCCAAGACCTGATAAAGTTTAGCCATGAATTCTTCCTGGATGGGATATGGTGTATAAGGGAATGGAAATGTCATTTGTGGCTTTTCTTGGATTTCACCAGCCATCTCCTGCAATGATAAAGAAACCCATAATAAAACATTATTACGAATCATCTTACCTTTGACTTATATGGATAACATTTTACAAAGACAGGCTAAAAGGATGTAAGAATGTAAAAAGAGCCCTGTTGCATCAGACCAGGGTCCATCTAGTCCAGCATTCCGTTTGCACAGTGGCCAACTAGATGCCTGTGGGAAGCCCACAAGCATCACACGAGTGCAACCGCACAGCTCTGAAAATAGAAGAGAACATCACATGGATCGCCAAAGCAGTCCTCTCCTATGCTATCCATATTGGAAGTTGTCTAATAAGTCCAGCAGTGACACCAACTGCCTGCAAGGCTGAATTCATCCCTCAGCCATCTTAGGACTGTTTTATGGAACTTGGTATGGATGGACATGCATAAGATTGTGCTGCAAGTACAGGTTAATATCTCAGGGGAAGAGAAGAGAGAGTTGAAAGTCTCCTTCATTATGTTTAGAACAACTTTGGTTTGAGGTGTATCTGGCCCCAGACAAAATCTGAAATGCTGAAATAAGAGCTGCAGAACCTTAGAAGGCTGGCTTACAGAGCAATCCTATGCAAGACCATAACTCGGGAGTAGAGCATATGTTCTGGGTGCAGAAGGTCCCAGGTTCAATTCCCGGCATCTCCAGGTAGGGCTGGGAAAGATGTCTGCTTGTGACCTTGGACTGAACATAAGAAGAGCCATGCTGGATCAGACCAAGGGTCCATCTAGTCCAGCATTCTGTTCACACAGTGGCCAGCCAGCTACCCACAGGATCCCACAAGCAGGACTTGAGTGCAACAGCACCTTCCTGCCCATGTTCCCCGGCAACTGGAGTACATAGGCATACTGCCTCTGATACTGGAGGTAGCATATAGCCATCAGGACTAGTAGCTATTGATAGCCTTCTCTATGAATTTGTCCAATTCCCTTTTAAAGCTGTCCAAACTGGTGGCCATCATTACATCTTATGGAAGTGAATCCCATAGTTTAACTATGTGCGGTGTGAAGAAGTCCTTCCTTTTATCTGTCCTGAATCTCCCACCACTCAGCTTCATGGGATGACCCCTTTGAGTTCTAGTATTATGAGGGAGAGATATGTCTCCCTATCCACTTTCTCCACACCATGAATAATTTTGTACACCTCTATCATGTCTCCCTTTACTCACCTTTTTTCTAAGCTAAACAATCCCAGGTGCTTTAACCTTTCCTCATAGGGGAGTTGCTCCAGCCTCATAATCATTTGCTCTTTTCTGCATTTTTTCCAACTCTACATTGTCCTTTTTTAGGTGTGGTGACCAGAACTGTACAGTTTTCTAAATGTGCTATAGATTTGTATAAGGGCAATATGACCTTGGCAGTTTTATTTTCAATTCCTTTCCTAATTATGCCTAAGATGGAGTTTGCCTTTTTCACAGCAGCTGAACATTGGTCAACATTTTCATCGAGCTGTCCACCGCAACCCCGATATCTCTTTCTTGGTTGTAACTGCTGCTGCCAATCAGAGTAAGCAATGCTGAACTAGATTAACCAATGGTCTGATTCAGCAGAAGGCAGCTGAAAAATAAGTCTCCACTGTATTCAAAAACAACAGTCTCATGGCACCTTAAAGATGAATCCATTTATTCCGGCATAAGCTTCCGTGGACAATAGACCACTTCATTGGCTGCATGGAGCATTATGTAGGTTTATAATACAGTACATATGGGGGAAAGGGTTTGTAATCCCTGAGGTCAGAAGGAAATTAAATGCAGAAAGTACTGAGAGTGACAATCATATTATTCACACTAATCATTTGCAGTGCAGCGGTTGCTTGATAGCACATAACATGCTGGCATTTGGCAAGCCAATTAACACATGAAGGGCGCAATCCTATGCAAGTTTAGACAGAAAAAAGGTCTGCTGAGAGTTGTGGGCCTTTTTTTCCTGCCTAAACTTGAATAGGATTGCCCGTGAAGTGTGATAACAATCCATTATCCCGATTCAAGCCTTTGACGATAGAACTGAACCTGTTGATGAATTCTAACCCTGTTAATAACGAGCGCGGCTACCCTCTGGAAATTGTACATAATGGGGCTTACTCCTAAGTAAGTGCGCCCAGATTTGCAGGAGTCCTCGCATTTCAAAGAAAAGGCTTGCTTGAAACCGCTGGACTTCAGCTTCGCCCTCAGAAGGGGCCACTCCACTCACTCCCGGCTAAGGTCCGGCTGTTGCTAAGGCGATGGGGAGAGCCACAAGCCAAAAACATGGGACCAGCTTCCTTCCTTCCCGCCCGCCCGAATAGAAGACTCGCCCTTTTGGCCTACCTACCCTCACCTTCTTGTCCCTCTCCAGCCACCGTCCCGCTGCGAGCCAGTCGAAATGCGCCGCTTCGAAACAGGCGCTAAAGGGAGACCGGGCTGCACTGGCCCCGCCCTCCCGTGGCGCTGACGTCAGAGGCGTCCTTCTCGCGGAGGGCGGGGAAAGAATGGTGCTGCAGCGCCCCTCCTCCGGCCGTGTGTTTAGAATTTTCCGCTGAGCGCGCGCGCGCGCCCGAATGCTATTGGCTAGAAAAGCTCCTACCGCTCTGCTTCAAGCCTCCCAATGAGCCAATCAACCGAGGGACATCAGCAACAATGACGTCGCCTCAGCGCGCGCCATGTACCCGGTCCTTTTTGTCGCAATGGGAATTCCCAGAAGGGGACCTGGGTTACTATGAGCCTCAGATGCAACAGTGAGAGCCGGTGCCCGCCCGCCCCCGCGCCGCCATAAAGCTCACTGGGTGACTGGGCCTGTCACTGACTCTCAGCCTAGCCTACCTCACAGGGTTGTTCTGAGGATAAAATGGAGAGGATTACGTATGCCGCCTTGGGTTCCTTGCAGGAAAAGGGCGGGATATAAATGTAATAAATAAATAGAGCAGTTAGTCTCTTCTAGCTAAAATCAACGAAGAGGCCTGTAGTGGCACCGAATGAAGGCTGCAGTCCTATGAGAGCAGACCCCATTGAATTTAATTGGGCTTACTTTTAAGTAGACACACAGGATTCCACTGTAAGCTTTAATAGCCTCTAAGCACACTTACCTGGAGCAAGCCCCACTGAATTTTTTTAATGTATTTAAAATATTTTTGTTCCACACCTCAGTAACACTTTCAGGGCAGCTTACATCGGAAAATAAAACAGCTATTAAAATTAAATAGGAAAATAGATTAAATCCTGTAATTAAAAATACAATGGGACTTCTAAGTAAATTGTAAATCAGAAGGCTGAAATCCTATGCATACTTACTTGGGAATAAGTATGCATACTTCATTTACACACACATTTTTTTGTACCATCTTGCCAGATGAAGAGATGCCCACAACTTTATTTGGTTGATCCAAATTATTGTCTGACCATGGATATTGGAGGAGGATTGGACTTGAAGGCCACAAGTCCATGTTGTTAGGTACACTTCAACCCATTGATTTCAATATTAGGCATGGCTAATTTTTCATAGGTTCAGGCTGCAGAGACCAATTTGTCAAGTGCAAGAAAGGGGAAGGAACTATGATCGTCCTTTAAAGGACATCATGTCCACCCTACATTTTACATATGTTGAGATTTTCTATTTTTTAATTATTTGCCCCTTTGAGCATTAACCTTTCTTCCCCCCCCCCTTGCTGTATATTATTTTACTAGGGTGCTTCTAGACAGAGGGTTCACCAATCAAGAAATTTTGCAATTCCACCTTTTTGGGTGCTTCCAGACGGAGAGCTCCTAGAGCTAGCAATCAAAAGGCATTGTTCCACTTTTCTGTCATTTTCTCCTTAATGAATTTTCTGCGGTAAGGAAAAAGACAGAAGTGGTAGGGAAATATGGGAGGGTCAGAAGTGGAGGACTATGTCTGGACCCCCTCTAAACTTTTGTGAATTAAAGGCCTTGTCTGGAAGCACCCATTCTCCTTAACACTGGTTCAGACAACAGACAACCCTTAGTATGGGTTGTCATTGAATCGTGGAGTGTTGTGTTGTTGGGACCCAGCCACAGTAATAACTCATGGCTTGTTAATCACAACCCAGAATTCACAACCCAACAATAAACCATGGGTTCTCTTTGTGGGTTGTTCATGGTTAACAAACCATGGGTTGTCCTGTTGTGTGAACAACAACAAAAAGACAGAAGCAGCAGCAAGAAAGCAGATTACAAGATCATCATCTGCACCACCACCACCACCACTCCCATAAAATTCTGAGTGTGAGGCAAAGCAATTACATGACAGAAACCTCATCTGGGAGCACCGAGGGTCCTCTATCTGTTAACATTTTTACATTCTACTCCTAAACTTATTTGGAAGTTATTCTCATTGATTGCTGTGGAGGAAGGGGGGGCTGGCTGACCCGCCACAACCCCACCCTTTCCTACCCAAAAGGACCCAAGACCCCCAGAGATCTCAAGGTACCATACTGCCAGCCTCAGCTGTCTGCAGTCCTACTTGAATCTCTGTTCAGGGACTTGCCCTTTGTCTGTAACCTGGATTTAGTTACTGAAGCCACAGAGCAATCCACAAACACCATGTGGGGTAAAAAACCAAAGGAGGTTTATTCTGGTAGCATTTTACAACAAGAATAGGGAAATGAGAGAAGCACACAAAATTAGAGAGACACTTTGGTACACAGTAAAGCTGCAAAATAACAAAACCTGATTCCTTAATATCTCCCAGGCACACAACTCTGTTACCTGGGGGTCAGTTCTCTTCCAGGGTTAGATCCAGCACAGCCTCGCTGCCCGGGAGGACTACTTCACCTACCCAAAGGTCCGAGATGGGTAGCCCTCCACGAGGCGTGCCTTTCTAGAGCCCTCATTCAGCTAATTTCACCAGGAGCTACCTGGGGTCGTATCCTGAGGCCACCCAAAGGCTTGGGCCTCTCCTTGGCTTACCGCCATTGCTCCAACAGCCGGCAGCCACGCGATGACCAAAGACAAAGACCAAAACCCACACGTTGGGGAATATACCTTTTCCCCCCCTCCCCTCCTCTCTGTAGCTCTGCTGCCTTTTAGCCAATCATGATGCACTTCACCTGGCCAGGCAAGGGAGGGAGCTCATGACTCATGGCATTTGCATCTGAAAAGCCGTAGACTGGACTTTCAGGACTGCCAGGCGCCACCCAGAGGAACTATGCACACTTCGCCCCCTCCCAGCCCAACTGGCCTTACTTGGTTTACACATGAGGAGGCGTGCGTGTGTGTATGTAGGAACCCCCAAGGCTCTTTTCTTCACAATTGCAATTAAACCTATTTACATGTAAGAGGGCCTGGGACTGCAACCAAAATTGATATCTTTCAGCTATTCTCCACAGTAGTTTTTGTACCTTTGGCAAAATAGGTAAAGGTTAGTTTGTCACATGTGATGTTGTACACTGTCAAATGCAGTAATGATATCCACCTTTTGTACAGTGCACTGTGTTAGACACTTTACAAATTAATAAAGTAGTCTGCATAAGAAAAACATCAAGTGGGAAATCATCCTCACTTGAGGTTCTAATCCTAAAAAATATGTGGTTTATGCACACCATATATCAGGGATGGGGAAAGTGTAGACCTCCAGATGTTGTTGGTCAGCAACTCCTAGCAGCTCTAGCCAACATAGCCATTAGTGAGGGATGATGAGAGTTTCAGTTCAACATCTAGAGGACCACACATTGTCCATCTCTCCCATACAGAATACCATAGGATTTTACAGGCTTGCAATAGGGTTCAGGCTTACATGCTGTCAGCTCAGGTCTGCTTCATGCCAGTGATTGAACCTCGGACTTGCATGTGCACTACCAATGAGTTATGCTGGGTAATCAGAAAATATGTATATTGCTTGAACAGAAATTGGGCTAACAAGATATGTTTTATTTATAATTTTAATACAATTTGGTTTCTTTAAACACAAAAACCATCTCTCCCTGCACCTTCCTTCCCTTGCTGGAGCCCTTACCGTTGTCATTTTCCTTTTCCTCACTCGCTATACGATGGAAAGTTCTTCACTTCTCTGTTTCACCTGGGTTCAAACTACATGTGACAGCAGCAGACCTGTGTCTTTAACCTACCCCACTGCACATAAAGCAGAAGGGGTAATTTTAAAGTGGAATTAGGACACTTGGCCAAAGGTACTGAATCTCCTCCCCACCACCACCTCTCTTCTCCCACTAGACTCACTTCTAATATCCTGCTTTACCCATGATTGTGGACAGCCTTTTGCTTAAAGACGTGTCGTTTGACCCACAAATTGCTATAACATGATTTTTCCTATAATGTGGCATTACTATTGCTTTTCCCTGTGTATTTTCACAGTGGTAAGATGAAACCACTATTAATATTGCTTCAAAATTTAAATTATACAAATGATTTGAATTCTCAAAGGAATTCAACCCATGCCAGAATGTAAAGCTCTCCAACAGGACTGCTGTGCTTGTCTTCTAAGAGAAGAATAATTGCACCTGAAATAGACATGAAAACATGATGGGAGTGATACAAAGCATGCATACAAGGGGGAAACGGATGGCTCTAAAACAGGCATGGGGAAATTCAGTCTGAGGGCCAAATTCAGTTTCATATAAGCCCACAGAGACATTCCAGCAGTAAGTAGGACCGAAGGCAAAAGGGGTGGGAGCAAAAATACTAGCATATTTTAGCTTACAGCTCTTACTGTCAGAAACTAAACATTCAGAGAGGCATTTCAACTTTTGAGAATGGGGGGGGGGGGGGAACTGCACGAAAACTGGGAAGCCACCAAACCATCAGTGGATGGGGGAGGGGGTGTGGCCAGTTTAGTTTCTCTCTGTATCCTAGGATCTTTCTGTTCCATACCGCTTTTAATACTGTGGTTGTTGTTTTTTTTAATCTTAAATCTAAGCTGGATAATGAGATTTTTTCGCAAATCCCACAAAAACAAATTAGAGAGGAACTTGCAATACTCCCCACTTTGGATGAAGTAAAAAAAGCCATTAATCAAATGAAGAATAACAAAGCTAGTGGACCAGATGGGATTCCTGCTGAAATCTTTAAGAAGGGCCCCCCGAACTTGTACATCTTCATAAACTCATCGAAAAAATCTGGATAAGAGAAGAGATCCCAGAAGACTTCAGGGATGCCATAATTATCACCCTCTTTAAGAAAGGTGATAGAACAGACTGTGGAAACTATCGGGGCATTTCTCTCTTAGCTACTGCAGGTAAAATATTTGCCAGGATTCTCGCAAACCGTCTTCTATCTATTTCAGAAGAGATCCTCCCTGAAACTCAATATGGTTTCCACCCTTCTAGAGGGACAGTAGACATAATTTTTACTGCACGTCAGCTCCAAGAAAAATGCCGGGAGCAAAATCAACCCCTTTATATGGCATTTATTGATCTTGCTAAGGCCTTTGATACTGTAGACCGAACAGCTCTCTGGACTATCCTTATGAAAATTGGATGCCCCAATAAATTTGTGAATATCTTGCGACTTCTCCATGACAACATGACGGCTACGGTCTTGGACAACAACGGCTCTCATGGTGCTCCATTTAAAGTGGGATCAGGTGTTAAACAGGGATGTGTTATTGCCCCAACATTATTTGCCATTTTCATCGCCATGATTTTACATCTTGTCGAGGGGAAACTTCTCACTGGTGTGGGAATTATATATCGAACAGATGGAAAGCTTTTTAATCTCAGCAGGCTGAAAGCAAAAAGTGAGGTAATTACAACCTCTGTTGTGGAACTTCAGTATGCGGATGATAATGTGGTCTCCGCACATTCAAAGGATGATCTCCAAACTATCCTAAATGCTTTTGCAGAAGCATACGAAAAACTTGCTCTCCCACTTAACATCAAAAAAACCAAAGTGCTTCATCAGCAAGTGCAAGCTAACCCTTTGGTGATGCCATCTATCAAGCTTGGCGGGACAATACTGGAAAATTGTTTTCTATCTTGGCAGCTATCTTTCTGTTACAGCTAACATCGACAGTGAAATCCAGCATCGTCTGAGCTCCGCAAGTGCCGCGTTTTCTTGAATGAAACATAGAGTGTTCGAGGATCGGGATATTTGTAAGAAGACCAAAACACTGGTTTATGAAGCCATTGTATTACCAACTTTATTGTATGCCTGCGAAACATGGACTATCTATAAACGTCACCTCCAACTCCTTGAAAGATTTCATCAATGTTGCCTCCGGAAAATCCTGTGAATTACTTGGGAAGATAGGCGAACAAATGTCAGTGTACTGGAAGAAGCAAAGACTACTAGCATTGAAAAAATGATCCTTCAACGCCAACTTCAGTGGACCGGTCATGTTGTTCGAATGCCTGACTGCCGTCTCCCAAAGCAGTTACTTTATTCCCAACTCAAGGATGGAAAGCGGAATATCGGTGGTCAATATAAGAGGTTTAAAGATGTTCTTAAGGCTAATCTAAAAAAATGCAATATAAACATCAAAAACTGGGAAGCTCTTGCCCATGAACGATCTAATTGGAAGTTGGCCTTTCACAAAGGTTCTATGGACTTTGAAGAAGCTCGAGTGCAAGGTGAAAGGGAGAAATGTGCTAAGCGAAAAGCACGTCAAATGAATCCTTTACAGGACCATCTTCCATCTGGTAACCTGTGTCCTCACTGTGGGGAGCTGTGTGGATCTAGAATTGGCCTCCACAGTCACTTACGGACCCATCGCTAGAGTCTACACAATTTTCTTTAGAATTTTCCTCCTTTTAAAACCTCCTTTTTGTACATTTTCTTTTTTTTTATCCTGGAAGACAATCTTACCAGGGCTGAGGACTCGGACTCGAGGACTCGACTCGTGAGTCGGACTGAGTCCCCCCCTCTGACTCGACTCGGACTCGAGTCCCAATATTTTTAATGGGACTCGAGACTCGACTCGGGACTCGAGACCAAGGACTCTTCAACATCCCTGGGCTATGCCAAAAGGAGTGGAGAGGAGCGTGATTGCCGGCGAAGAGCGCATGGAAGCGAGGTGTGCCGCTCTCAGCCACTATGGACGGCTACCAGGAGTGCAGCCCCAACAGTGTGTCAAGATTTATTTTGATTGATGTGTTGCGTACTTGGGAGAGGCAGAAGAAGGACCTGAGATTACTCTGTGTGGCTGCTCTGAGTGTGTTTCTGAGCAAGTTCATCACCAGTGGAGCGGGTGTTCAGTGAGGGTGGAATTGTGATGAGATCTCATCGTTCCAGAATGGGGCCCAAACATTTAGAAAAAATCATGTTCCTCAAATGCAACATGGATAAGTTTTAGGAAGTACAGCAAGTTTATTTTTTAAAATCATTTTTCTAAAATGCAACCTTTCAGACATTTTGGGTTTGGCTGCCTCTGCCTGCCTGTTTGGGGTTCCCAGCCTCCTCTGCCTGCCTGGTCTCTTCTTGACCAGTTCAACAGTTGAATTGTCCAAGACAAAGGCCTCTGCCTGCCTGCTTTGGGGTTCCCTGCCTCCTCTGCCTGTCTGGTTATTTTGGGTTTTTCTGCCTGGTCTGTTCTTGCCAAAATCAGTTGCAGAGTTTTGAAATAAAAAGGCACACTTGTGCCTAGAATTTATTTAAACCACATATCTGAAGTAGCCTTATTTTGCTGGGAAAACCCCCCATTGATTTTAATAGGGACTCGTGGAGTCAGCTTTGGGAGTGACTCGTGACTTGTGACTCGTGAGTCACCATTTTGGACCAAGGACTCGGATTCGGACTTGAGACTCGGGTCCAAAGACTCGTGACTCGAGACCAAGGACTCTTCAACATCCCTGAATCTTACTCGGTCACGAGTGATCACCTGACTGACTGAATACTGTGGTTTCACATTTTAAAATGAGTGGGGAACCTGAAACCTGGGGGGCAAATCTAGCCCTCCCTGCGTCTCAATCCATCCCTTTGGGGCTCCCCATAAGGGCATCAATGTTCGCGGCCAAAATGTTGTAAGAATATGGTATGCTGCCAATAACTTCCTTAACTTCTACCAAACACAGTACCGGTATTATGCCTATTGCAGCTAGATCTTATGTATATACTTAGGTGTGTCCCACTTTGTTCAGTGTGACTTACTTTCAAGTAAGCAAATGTAGGATGGCAGTCTTAGCAGCAAACAAGCTGGAAACCAAGAAATTAGCTTAGTGTGCAATCGAATGGGTTGTGCCCTCGACGCTCATAAGCCTCCAAAACTCAGAGGCTTACAAGCATCCTATGCAGGGCAAGGGAAGTGGTGGAGGCGATCTCCGCCTCCCTGCTCCTCCCACTCTGCAAGTCAGCTAGACAGCAGATTTCGGCCATCTAGCTGCAGCACTTCAGATGCGGAGAAAGGAAGCTGGAGCATCACCAGGATACCTCATATCCTGGCAGTGCCAATCTACTCCCCCCCACCCCACCCCCGGAACACCCCCGTTACCCCTTCTCTGAGGTAGATTTTCTGACCTCAGAGAAGCAGTCGGTGTGGTTCTTTCCATGCTGGCTGCAAGCGGGGGGAGGGGGAGTGGGATCCAAGTGGGAATCCCCAGCTTCAAGGTCGGAACTCTGTTTCTGACCTTGGATCAAGGAATCCAAAGAATTCTATGGCCACCCAGATGCTGTTAAGGGGCCACAGGATTGCTCTGCCCCTAATGTAATTTCATAAACGGCTCATTAATTTTGAGGATCCAATTAGTAACCAGAAACATTGTTTTTATTTTTTTAAATGTATGCACACACACATATGCCGCCTTTCCAGGCTGAAAGCCCCATCAAGGTAATTTACCAAATTAAAACAAAAATTATTACAAAGATGAAATACCAGCAATACCAACAACAAAAACATGGGTCAACTTGTGAGTTAAAGGCTGTTTATCAGGTCTTCCAACAGTAAGTAGGATACAAACAATGAAGACAAAAAGATCTAGAGATATTTTCAAGCAGTCAAGAGGGAGCAACCCTTACTACTTTCATATTCATTCCACTTAACAACTAAGATTACTGGTTCTGTAAAGATATTAGGTATATTTACTCTACAAATGAATATAGATTTTATACCAGTCTAATTGTCATGGCTTCCCCCAGAAGCCATCTTGGTGCTAAGATTTATTCTTCTAGAGATCCTTACCCTCTCGTAGTAATAGAGTTCCTTGGGGAAAGGAAATGATTACCGGTATTCAATCAGTTAAAGTCAGTAAGGGTGGAATCCTATGCATGTTTAGACAGAAAAAAGTCCTATAATTCCCAGTGTGCCCCGGCCAGCATACTGGGAGTTGTAGGACTTTTTTCTGTCTAAACATGCATAGAATTGCACCTAAGGTAGATATACCCAGAGCAATGTCACGTATGTTTTCCTGAAACTGCTCATGATCCAAAAAGGCTATGAACAAATTACATCTCTGAGAAGAGATAGAAAGATAACAATTTGGAAAGATACCCATCACCCCATTTACTCCCCTATCTCTGGTTGCTTCCCTGCAGCCTACCCCAACCTGGCACCCTCCGGGGTGTTGGGCTACAACTCCCAACATCCCCAGCCACGCTGGCTGGGAATGATGGGAGTTGCAGCCCAACACGCCTGGAAGGCGCCAGGTCAGGGAAAGCTGCTTTACGGGTGGCCCAAAGATTTGCTGTAGAACCTTGTCTGTGTTCTGTAGACTTGCATGGAATTTTTCTCCTGCTTGGACTCCCAAGTGCAGAACGTGCGTGGTGGAATCGCTAACCGTCTCCTCACACTTTCAGAGTAGTGATCTGGTGATTCTTTCTTGTGTGTATTCTCTTGTGAATAGATACATAGGAACTCTGACTGAAGCTCTTACCGCATTCAGCACACCAATAAGGCTTTTCTCCCGTGTGGGTTCCCCAATGTACAGTAAGTGTTGATTTGTGCCGAAAGTTCTTTCCGCATTCACTACACCTATAGGGTTTTTCTCCGGTGTGGATTCTCCTATGATGAATGATGGCCGAGAGAAGGCGGAAGCTTTTCCCACATTCCAGGCACTTGTGGGGCTTCTCTCCCGTGTGGACTCTTTGGTGAAGCAACATGGATGCTTTCTCACTGAAGCTTTTCTCACACGTGCCACACTTGTAGGGTTTTTCCCCACTGTGACTTCTTTGGTGGCAAACGAGGTGCGAATTTTGATTAAAGCTTTTCCCACACTGTGTACATTTGTATGGCTTCTCTCCAGTGTGGATCGTCTGGTGCCTAATGGCGTTTGACGCCTGGGAAAAACGTTTTCCACATTCAGTGCACTGATACGGCCTCTCTCCCGTATGAGTTCTCCGATGTAGAACAAGGTCGGCATTCCGAAACATGGTTTTCCCACATTCAGTACACTTAAAGCGTTTCTCTGCTGTGTGGATTCGCTGATGTTGCATAAGGTATGGCCTTTTACTGAAGCACTTCCCACATTCCTTACATTGATGAAGTGATTTGTCTACACAGTTTTTCTTCATACAGTCAGTAGTTCTATTTGGTCTATCCACTTTATTGGCTGAGTAGAGAACAGTTTCTTCAAGTTTCTCTGAATGTGTTCCATGGGATTTCACCACTCTCAGACTCTTCTTAATCAATCTTTTGGATTGCTTTTTCAACTTGCACCAATTCTCAGAATTATCTCCCTGATCAGAAGCTGGGAGAAAATTCTCTCCAAGCCCCTCTTCAGTGGCATTTGCAAGCATAACTTTGGCTTTAAAAATAATAATTATAATAATAATAATTATTATTATAACAATAATAATGAGAGGGGATTTGGACATGATTAATTTCACATACATGGAGAGAGATGTCTAAATATATACATATTGCAAGAGCTACATCTTCTCATGCATATACGGTACATCATTTGATTTCTCTCTGCTTTGTCACTGTACATTTGAGAACTCACAAAGTTGTTTGTGAGAATCTGATTTGCTTGCAAATTTATTCCAGCATAAGCCTTTGTGGGCTAGCCTACTCCATCAGATGCATGGACAACTATGGAGAGTTTCAGGTTTCTATGCAGTACAGTATGGTTGGGGTGGTGAAGAACTGTAAACAGTGAGATCAGAGGGAAATTAAATCCAAAAAGTACTGACAGTGACAAAGTATTAACAGCGGCCATTCACAGTGCAGCTGTTGCTGATAACAGACATCCTGGCACTTGGGAAGGCAATTAACACATGTAGTGTGATAAAAATCCTTTATCCATATGGCTTACCACGTGCCATCATGTTTTGTGCTATCAGCAATAGCTGCACTTTGAATGACAGGCCTGTGGCTCACGCTGGCTCAGAGCGTGGAAAGCTAAGCAGGCTCAGGCCTGGTTATTACTTGGATGGGAGACCCCTCCTCTAGTTTCCTGCATTGAGCAGGGGGTTGAATTCCATAGCCTTGTAGGCTCCTTCCAACTCTATGATCCATAAATCTATGACCACTGTTAATAATGTGATTAAATGCAGGAAGTACTGAGAGTGACAATCACATTATTAACAGTTTGCAGTGAAACTGGGTGGTATGAATCTTCTCTCTGCAGTGTTTGAGCTGGATTAACTTCTTCATCCAGAGCAAGCCATCACATTCTTCAGTGGCAAACATGCATGTGCAAAACAAATTAACTAGCCCTCACTAATGCAAGTAATCCTTACTAAAATGCCACCGTATGCAAGCATTAAATTTTAGATATGTAAACAGTTTCCCTACGGCACAAAGCCAATGAAAGAGAAAGGGAAATAGAAACATATGGATAGCATTCCTAGGTCAGATGAAGGAACACACCTTCTAATCCCATGTTTTATCAATGATATTGGCCAGTAACCCTCCAAATGTTTTAAACTTCAACTCCCGTCAGCTCCTGCCAGCATGGCCAATGGCCAGGAATGTTGGGAGTTGTGGTTCAAAACATCTGGAGGGCACCAGGTTGGGGAAGGCAGCCTTAGAGGGAAATCCTGGTTTCATATAATGGAGTTCAAGATTAAACCAGTTTCCTGTTTAGGAGGTCACAGGAAACTGTAGCTTAAAGAAACCACAATATACTGTCAAAGTCAGCACCCGGGGGGGGGGGGGGCAGAGTCTGCAGGCACAAGCACAATACAGGCTCCTGATTTAATAACCCAACATTTATTAAGCTGAGATCATTATGTCCAAAGTTGCCCTTGCAGTCAGAGAGCCGATATGCTCAGAATGTTAACCAGGCATGAGATTATTACAGCTTTCTATATTTCTTTTTAGCAGGTTAGAAGACATGACAGGAAATAGAAAAGGCTGGCTCTAGGGAAATGATCTTAACATTTCACTTGTGGACGTTTCTGACCTCGTTAAATTGGTTCCTTACCTCCTTTCAAACTATTCAGTTTATTTGCCTCATCAGACCCTTGAGAATGCTCGGCAGAAGGCCGTAATCTTTGTTTCATGCAGGAGAGCATGGCAATGTAAGGAACTGGGAAGAAAAAGATAAATTACATGTTTGGATGTTTACAGTAGTGCTGCTAAGAGGATGCAGGAACCAACACACAACAGGCAGTAAGACTTTCTGAACTTGTGCAGTTTACCCCCTTCAATTTCCATCTCCCAAATCCTGTCAATACAGCAATGCTGCAATCCCAAGTACCGGTATATATGCTTGGAAGTATGCTTGCCAGAGGTCTGATCACCTGCAGAGTGCTTTTGAAATTAGGCTGAGTGCCACATGAAGCCAGGCCAAGGGCTGCATACAGGACCACAGGTTGCCCACCCCTGTTTTAGGGAGTGCAACCCCATTTAGAACAGACTAGACACCATTCACCCAGGTGAACCAACCACAAGCCAAATTTTATTAATTTAACTCTCCCTTATTTATATATTTGTTGACTTGCTTTTATGATGTACAGTATGGTTTTTATAAACTTTCTAGTAATCCCCGGGAGAACTGTATATTGAAGGCACAGGATAGAAATTTAATTAATAAAATAAATTAAATAACGGGGACAAGATTTGCTCCAGGCTGAGCAGAAACTTGAACCTGACTCCAACAGCATGCACTTAGTTTATTTTAAATATTTTGTTGCGCTTTTCTGCCTTAAACTGTAGCAAAAGGGGCAAACAATAACTATACACAACAAAAATCAACTATAGGCAACAGCTACAACAAGCAATAAAAACAGGCAAAGGACCAGGCAGTGGCTTCACAGAAAGCCAGCAGAAACAGATCATTTATTGAAAGAGTCAGGCAAATAAAAAGATCTTACTTAACTTGGGTAACAGTGCAATCCTGTGCATCTCTACTCAGAAGTAAATCCCATTAGGCTCAATGGGTCTTACTCCCAGGTAAGCATGTGTAACGTAAGGGTGCAATCCTATGCATGTTTAGATAGAACAAGTCCTACAATTCCCAGCATTCCCCAGCTAGCCTTGCTGCAGGGCTTTTTTCTGTCTAAACATGCATAGGATTGCACCTTAAGCCAATGAAAGCAGGTGACACTGCCACACAAATCTACCTGGGGAAGGTGTTCCACAAATGGGGTGCCACCACCAAAAAGGCCCTCACCCCAGTTGCCACCCACCTCTGAAGGCAAGGACACCTGAGGTGGTCTTCCAAAGCAGGCCTTAAAGGTTGGGCAACTTCACATGGGAAAGACAGCCCTTCATATACCCTGGATCCCAAACCATTTATATAGATTGGGCTTTAAAGGTCAAAACCAGCACCTTGAATGGTCATCTAGTAGGACCACCTCAGTCATTAATATTTTAAAAGCTTTAACACCCCACCCTACCCCAAAAGAGGCTGCAACCCTATACCCACCTTGCCCAGGAGTAAGCCCCACTGAATTCAGGTTTCATTGAACTTCTGAGTAGACAATGCATAGGATCGCACTGTAAGCATACCCTTTCTCCAAGAACTCTTGGCGGAGCAATCCTAGCCATGTCTACTCAGAAGTAAGCCCCACTGAGCCCTATGGATCTCTTGCACAGGGTTGCAAACTGCCCAACTCTTGTGTAGGTACCGTGTAGGCTGGACGTGAGAAGAAAAGCCACACTCCAAACACTCACCCTGGTAAGGAGGACAATATTTTCCCACCAGAGAAACAATCCAATTTCTCTACTGCTTTCGCTCTCACTATAAAGTGGGGAGTCTTTGAGCCACAATGGGAAGCAAAGGCCGCGTGTACGTTACAAGCCAGTTAAAGGCATGGTGCCCCCCCCCCCCACCGACAAACAACACAAGGTACCTCCACTCTTCTACATTGCGTCCTAACACTCAGTACTCCGCACCTTTCTTGCAAACAAAGTCTCCTCCCCAGCCTGCTGCACGCAACGGTCCGGTCTTGACATGCAAAGGACTAAAGTGATAAAAGCCCTGAGACGGAATGGACTGTACCACCAGATTACACGGGGGGGGGGGGAGACATACCGTGTTTAAGTGCTGCCCATTTAAAAACAAAAGCACCCTGCAAAAAGAAAACCAGCAGAGCAGGAGGGAAGATTCATTCAAGCCACGCCCACTCTCTGCTGTGCTCATTTTCTACTTGCAGGGAGAGTTAGTGTTTGATTTTGATTTTTTTTTAAGGAGGACATTTAAAAATAGTGTTCCCCCACCTGCTGCCTGAAGTGGAACAGTTCAGGATTTTGCCGCCTCATTCGGCTTGCATGTGTAGATCCAGCTAAAGTTGCGGGCTCTGGCGGTCTTCCCCGAGGAGGAAGTGACCAGCGCTCGATATGGGCCAAGTGACATTATGTCAAATGAATACTTCGGCCTGGTGTGCTTAATTGTTCTACTTTAAATAGCAGCATTTATTTAGCCATATTTTTCTCCCGCTCCTCAGCCAAAAAAGGCTCCCAGAGTGGCATACATATAATCAATTAAACAAAACCGTGCTTGCAGGCTTATAATCTAAAAAGACAAGGCACACAAGGAAAAAGGAAAGGGGAGGGAAGATGGGGGGGGGATAAGTCTTTCAGCAGGGCTGGGGGAATGGCCCTGATTCCCACTCACTCTCAGTACAACTTGCTGGAGTGGCTGCTGGTGGTGACAGCTGGGGGAGAAGGAGCCTTCCTGGAGGTGGTCTTCAGCTGGGCTGGCAGACTGGGCTGATAATAGCTGCAGTGGGGTTGGGGGCAGAGTGATCAGATTTGGGGCTGCGTCTGTGATTGTGGCCAGAAAAAGTCCCCCTTCAAGCTGCTATTTGCAATGGGAAGGAAGGCATTTCAGCTGGGGGAGGGGGGCAATTTTAGACAGGGCTAAATCCTGGCTAAAATTACCTGCCCACAGCTTTGTTGTGGAAAAAATTATCTACTGCGTTGTGTTTTGGAGAGGTTCTTCTAAAGGAAAGTCTATTAGTGAATTCACGGATGGCATCTGAGCACAGTCAGGAATGCCAACAAGAATGAAAGGGAGACACTTCCTTTTATACTAAATATTATCATGTAGAGACAGGCCTGTGGTGTGGCTCACGCTGGCTCAGCTTGTCTGAGTGAGCGTGGAAAGCTAAGCAGGGTCAGGCCTGGTTATTACTTGGATGGGAGACCCCTCCTCTAGTTTCCTGCATTGAGCAGGGGGTTGGACTCCATGGCCTTATAGGCCCCTTCCAACTCTATCAGATCTATGAATCTATAACAAAGAGTCAGTACAATTAAATTGAGGGACAATTCAAAAGGAAACATTTAGGTCTGACAAAAGGTGAGACATTGCACATCTTCCAGCCATCATGGCTTTATGTAAGGTAATCAGAGCAAGGGAGATATGACTCACAGTAGCCTTTAGCATAACAGAGAAGAGACTAGGCAATATCAATACATGGTTGATTGGCCCTCAGGGTATGTTCCTGGAAGGTCAAGGAAAGGTCTGACTTGCCCTTCCAGGCCTTTCTGTTAAACTGAAGCCTGGACAAAATTTACTATCTTATAGATTTCATTTCATTTATTTCATTTCTATACCGCCCCACAGCCGAAGCTCTCTGGGCAGTTCACAACAGTTTATAGATCATAAGAGTTGGAAGGAGCCTACAAGGCTATCGAGTTCAACCCCCTGCTCAATGCAGGAAACTAGAGGAGGGGTCTCCCATCCAAGCAATAACCAGGCCTGGCCCTGCTTAGCTTTCCACACTCAGACCAGCTGAGCCAGCATGAGCCACTCTTAAATGTCTTCCTTCCCATTGCAAACAGCAGCTTAAAGGGGGATTTTTTTCTGGCCACGATAGAGGTGAAGGGATACCAAAAAAACACCCCACCCCTGCAGTTGCTATTTAAAGTAGAAAAATTAAGCATGCAAGGCCAGACTACGCGTTTAATATAACGTGTAGTTTGGCCCTGTGTACGGTAAGTTCACCTCCTATGTAAGTACATTTCCTGGCACCATAACCACCTTGATGACTGTGAAGGACCAGCACCCGGGTCCTATGCGTGAGTTCGGCGCTTGACGGGTTAACTGGCACTGAGTTACAGCCCTTACAAGCGATTGAAACCGACTAGGAGGTTTGCGCAAGAAAAGGAAACTCCAGCCCTTTGTATGACCAAATAAGGCTTTTATTTACTATACAATATACAGAGCGGAACTAATAGCTTTCTAGGAATACTATAACGTCAACATGACCTGACGTGATCTCGGAGCTTATCAATGAACGGGTTTCCAGGCTAGCGCATTGGGGATTAGTCAGTTACCTTAGACTAAAGACTTTACACTGGTCAATTTCAGCCTGGCTCCGGGTCTGCCCGATCCGGGGAAGAGAACAGCTTATCCCAGCCACCGCTGGAGGACAAATCTTGACGAAAAGCAACCCATGTTCCCAACAACCCCCAAAAGGAGGGGAGAGGGGTTTTCTACCCCTGAGTTTCCCGCCCTTGCAGTCAGGTGGGGCTTATGCCTGCCCCTTCGTGTCAGGTGGGCTATTCCTGCCCGGGAAAAAGGTGACGTGTTGGGTACTTTACAGTTCTTTGAGACTGCCCTGCTACCGGTAGTTTGATGATCCTTGATGGTCCTATCCTGGATTTTGTGGAATCCAACTGAGGTCCTCCATTGTTGGCATGCAGATCCGTCTGGCTACTTCCTCGTATTTCCAGTCTCCCTCCCCCGCCCCCCTTGGGAAGAGACTGGGTTGTGCGTGCGCGTGTGTGTGTTCATGAGTACCCATGTCAGGCTTTCTCCACAATGACCATTAAGAAGCCGTGAGGGAGCAGTAGATGAACGGCACTCCAAGTTAGCTCTGCTTTGACTTCCCCGTTCAGCTGAAACCTCAAGGGTTATAGCAGGGACCGGGAACATGTGGCCCTCCAGATGATGTTGGACTGCAACACCCATCATCCCTTTCCACTGGCTTTGCTGGATGATGGGAGTTGCAGTCCAAGAACATCTGGAGAGCCACACATCACCCACCCTGGGTTATAGTATGTGAAAGAGGAAGCAGCCATTGACTAGCATCTTAAACCTTCAGGACTTAGGGTTGTGGACTGATCAGAGAGCTATGATTTGTTCTTCATCGTCCTTTCCAGTTAATAATCATATTTAAATACATTTGCATTGGGTCTGTAGCAAGGGGTGGGCTGGGAGGGCTGCCCTCTAAATTTTCTCTGCACCCCCCTAATTATTTTAATAAACAAATAATTAAACAGCTCACAATTTTGTCCTTAAGAGGCCAGCAAACCAGATGAGCTGCAGTCCCTACTTTTTTTTGGGGGGGGGGGGGGCGGCCCCTGAACTTTTAGACTGGCTATGGTAAGGTAACCATATGTACTGGTTTTACCAGTACAGTATTGGTTTTTTGGACATTGTCCTGGTTAGTCGTGAGATGTAACCAGTACAGTTTAGGACTACAAAATCAAAAATTATTAATTTATCAAAAGATTGAGTACATCAAATCAATCCTTGATAAACCAGCCTAAATCAATTTTATTAATTTATCCTAGTTTTAGTTTTATTTTACACGACGGTTCTCGTTGTTGGATCTCGGCAATTCAGCACACGCACTCTCACCATATTGTGGCCGCGGTGACACTTCGATAATACTCCCGCGCAGTACATACAGCCTGACCATGGGAACTCGATGATGACGTCATCACACAGAGCCCGCCAAAATCGACCAATTCGGTGTTAGCTTTGGACTATAAAAGGCCCTCCACAGCACACGACAGGCACCAGTGATTGATCTGGCATCTTCAGACTGTGACACTGGCCCTCAGAGCTCCACGCTCTCTCGGTTACTCGAGCTTTTCACTCTGCCGTTTTCACGGCACACCTCGCTGCTTCTCCAGGACTAGGCTGACCATACATACCATTTTAAAAGGGACAGTCCCGTTTTTTTCCATATTTCCTGACCATCCCTTCTTTTTAATATAAATGTCAATTTTGTCCCATTTTTAGTAAACTAAATATAGTTTTTAATTTTTTGTAAAAAACTGAATGCGGCTTGTTTATTTCTCATAAGACTCTCCGCGTTAAGAAACCTTGGGAGGGGTTGAGCCAAGCCCCATGCGGAGCTGCTCCCGCGCTCTCCTTGGCCCTTAGACAGGGCGACTACTGACGTGTCTAGAGCGCCGTGTGAGCCACGCCAAAGAAAGGGAACACTGCTATTTGTTGCTCGGTGCCCTTGGTGGGGGGGATTGTTCTTTCCTGTCTAGGGCCTGAACATGTGCCTTGGAGGGGAGTCATGGGGCCAAGTGGGGGGTTCTGTGGGGGCCCCAATTAGTGTAGTGACGGGTAGAGGGAGATATGGCATTGGGAGGAGGACTAGCCAGGTAAGGGGGACACGGCCCAGACACTTAATGGCTGTGCCTTGTTCCGGTCCTCCTCGCACCCGCAGGTTTGGTGGTTGCCCTATCAGCCTGCCCTCGGGTCTCCGGATGCTAATTCTAAATGCCAGATCGGTGCAAAATAAAACCTCCCTCATCCACGATTTAATAGTGGATGAGGCGGCCGATCTGGCATGCATTACCAAGACCTGGGTGGGAGAACAGGGAGGAGTTAGTCTCTCCCAGCTTTGCCCACCGGGGTACTTGGTGCAGCATCAGGGTAGACCTGAGGGCCGGGGAGGGGGGGTTGCCGTGGTCTATAGGAATTCTCTCTCTCTCTCCAGGCTCCCTGTCCGTCTGACTACTGGTCTGGAGTGTTTGCAC
Organism: Shinisaurus crocodilurus; assembly: GCA_021292165.1. Classification (NCBI taxonomy): domain Eukaryota; kingdom Metazoa; phylum Chordata; class Lepidosauria; order Squamata; family Shinisauridae; genus Shinisaurus; species Shinisaurus crocodilurus. Next base: position 270,646,517 of record CM037879.1, on the reverse strand, counting down.
CTTTTGTTGGCCCAGTGGGACAGATTAGGGATTCTGTTGGTGTACCGCCCACCCCACTACTCAACAGGCTCCCTGGCTGAGCTGACGGAGGTGGTCTCGCTGGCGATGCTGACTGAGGTCCCCCAGGCTGTTGGTCCTGGGGGTTGTTAACATCCATGCTGAGGGCACCTTGTCTGGTGTGGCTCAGGAATTCATGGACTCCATGACAACCATGGGACTGTCCCAACATGTCATCGGCCCAACACATGTAGCAGGGCACACTCTAGACCTGGTTTTTTCAGCCGAGCATGGAGATGGTGATCTGAAGGTGGGGGACTTTGAATCAGTCCCCTTGTCATGGTCAGATCACTACCTGCTGAGATTTAGGCTAACGGCAGCTTTCCCCCTCTGCATGGGTGGGGGATCTATTAAGATGGTCCGCCCCCGGAGGCTGATGGATCCGGATGGTTTCCAGAGGGCCCTAGGGGGGTTTCCGGCTGATATGGCTGGCGATCCTGTCGAATCCCTGGATGATCTCTGGAATAGAGAGATTACCCGGGCAGTTGACACGATAGCTCCTGAGCTCCCTCTCTGTAGTAGAGCTTGTACGGCTCCGTGGTATACCCCAGAGCTGAGAGTGATGAAGCAAAACAGGAGACGGCTTGAGTGCAGGTGGAAGAAAACTCCTAGTGGATGCAATCGAGCCCTGGTACGTGCTTATAGCCAGGTATACTTAGAGGCAGTGAGGGTGGCAAAGAGGCAACATATCACTGCCTCTATCCAATCATCCCTTTGCCGCCCAGCGGAGCTCTTTAGGGTCGTCCGGGGCCTGTTATATGCTGGCCCCAGGGACATCATCGACCCATCTGATGCCCGCTGCAATATATTCACTAGGCCAGTGATGGCGAACCTATGGCACGGGTGCCACAGCTGGCACGCAGGGACCTCTCTGTGGGCACTCGAGCCATTGGTCACCAGATCGCAAAAAGACCGTCCCCTTCTGCAAGACACTAATGATCTTGTTCTTTCTCACAGTATGGAACAGAATTTTATTCTAGAATTCCTGTTACAGAATTCTTTTCTACATTGTTATCACATTTAAAAGATTTTGAAGAATGATGCACAGAGCATGGCTTGGATGTAAAGCCCTAACAGTTGACCTGAGTGCTGCATGTGTTGCTCTCAAACTAATGGAGTATGAGCCAAGGTTTGACAAATTATCAGCATGCATGCAATCGCAAAAATCACATTAATTGTGCAAAAGCATGCCCAATGCAAACTTTTACCTAATGCAGTGTTTACAGTCCAAGACATAAAGTGTTTAAAATGTGTTAAGCACGTTTAGTTTTCTTGTTTATCTTGCTCATCCTAGTACAGGTGGACTTTGACTTTTACTAATCCGACACCTGCAGAAGCAGGGAAAGGACCCGGGGTAAAGCTTGCCCCATACAATTTCAGTCTGGCATATAATCATATTACAAGTTGAGAATTCCTTATCCAAAAATACATGTGCCTAATTATTTTAAAAGTTTGTATAAATTCCCTTCAGGCTATGTGTACAATGTAGTACTATAATAATTTTTTGAGTTGATTTTTTTTTCCAACAAAAAACTGTTTGTATCATTGAAAGCTCCTGTTATTGTGTTTTTCTTTTAAGACAAAAGATGTTAATTAGTTCGGACAACTGTATGAGTTGTTTTTCTAAAACTAAAACCTCATTATTCAGGTTTAATTGCAGTGTTGGCACTTTGAAATAAATAAGTTTTGGTTTTGTGTTGCAGTTTGGGCACTCGGGCTCAAAAAGGTTCGCCATCACTGCACTAGGCACTTCCAGGAAAAAATCTCTTGCATCCGCAGGGACTTAGACTCCAATGTTATAGCAGTAGAATCAGGAGAGGTACCCAGAGCACAGCCTGGTCTACCAGTTATTTTGGATGAGTTTCAGTTGGTACAGCTTGAGGATGTTGACAAGGTGCTTGGACGGGTTCGTGCAACCACGTCTGTTCTGGATCCTTGCCCCTCTTGGCTTATAAAAACTAGCAGGGAGGGAACGGCCAGCTGGGCCAGAGAGGTGATCAATGCCTCCTTGCGAGAGGGAGTGGTCCCATGCCACCTGAAACAGGCGGTGGTGAGACCACTCCTGAAGAAACCCTCTCTGGACCCGGAAGATCTTAACAACTTTAGGCCGGTGGCGAATGTTCCTTTCCTGGGCAAGGTCCTTGAGCAGGTGGTGGCCAACCAGCTCCAGGCATTCTTGGATGAGACTGATTATCTGGATCCATTTCAGTCAGGGTTCAGGCCTGGTTTTGGCACAGAAACAGCTTTGGTCGCCCTATGTCGGGAGAGAGACAGGGGGAGTGCGACCCTGTTGATACTCTTGGATCTCTCGGTGGCTTTTGATACCATCAACCATGGTATCTTTCTGGAGCGGCTGTCTGAGTTGGGAGTGGGGGCACTGCATTGCAGTGGTTCCGCTCCTACTTGGATGGCCGGCTCCAGAAGGTAGTGCTTGGGGAATGTTGCTCGGCCCCATGGACTCTCCAATACAGGGTTCCTCAGGGGTCGGTCTTATCCCCCGTGCTATTTAACATCTACATGAAACCACTGAGTGGGGTCATCCAGAGTTTTGGAGTGCATTGCCATCAGTACACTGATGACACACAGCTCTATTTCTCCTTTTCATCTTCAGCAGCTGAGGCTGTGGATGTGCTGAACTGGTGCCTGGCTGCGACAATGGACTGGATGAGGGCTAACAAACTGAGGCTCAATCCAGGCAAGACTGAGATGCTGTTAGTGGGTGGTCCCTTTGACCGGATGGAGGGTGTTCAACCTGTTCTGGATGGGGTTGCACTCCCCTTGAAGGAGAAGGTTCGTAGCTTGGTGGTGCTCCTGGAGCCATCTTTGTCACTTGAGGCTCAACTCAAGTGGCCTCAGTGGCAATGAGTGCCTTCTACCAGCTTTAGCTAGTGGCCCAGCTATGCCCCTATCTGGACAGGGATAGCCTGGTCTCAGTAATCTACGCTCTGGTGATCTCTAAACTAGACTACTGCAATGCACTCTACGTGGGGCTGCCTTTGAAGACTGTTCGGAAGCTGCAGCTTGTGCAAAATGCGGCAGCCAGGCTTATTGCGGGGACCAGAAGGTCTGAGCACATTACACCTGTTCTGGCCTGTTTGCACTGGCTGCCAATATGCTTCCGAGCCGAATTCAAGGTACTGGTTCTAACATATAAAGCCCTAGCCAGTGTGGCGTAGTGGTTAGAGTGTTGGACTGTGACTCGGGAGATCCAGATTCTAGTCTCCGCTCGGCCATGAAACTCACTGGGTGACTTTGGGCCAGTCACTGACTCTCAGCCTAACCTACCTCACAGGGTTGTTGTGAGGATAAAATGGAGAGGAGGAGGAAGATTATGTAAGCCGCTTTGGGTTCCTTGCAGGAAAAAAGTTGGGGTATAGATATAATAAATATAATAAATAAATAAATAAATACACGGCTTAGGACCACAATACCTGACAGAACGTCTCATCTCTCCCAACCGCAATCTACCCGGACACTACGCTCAACATCTGGGGCCCTCCTCCAACTGCCACCTCCAAGAGAGGCTCGGTTGGTAGCAACAAGGAGGGCCTTCTCAGTGGTAGCCCCCCAATTATGGAATAAGCTACCCACTGAGACCCGCCTGGAGCCAACCTTACTATCATTTCGGCGCCAGGTTAAGACTTCCCTCTATGCCAAGGCATTCAATAGTTAAGAGCTCAAAATAGCACGGGGGGGGGGGGGAATTGTCACCTGTAGACTTAGTTTTATTAACTTTTGGATTGTATTTTAAACTGTGCTTTTTAATTTGGTTTTAAATCTTTTTTTTGTATGTTTTTATTGTTGTTTTTATGTACAAACTGTTGTGAACCACCCAGAGAGCTTCGGCTGTGGGGCAGTATAGGAAATAAATAAATAAATAAATAAATGTCCTGGTTTTAAATTTGAAAAAAATGGTCACCTTAGGCTACGGGCCTGATTTGCATGTCACCATAATCTCAGTCTGAATGCCTTTTTGAGATCCTGAAGGGCACTGGAGACAACTAAACAATTGAATAAGCAAAAGATGCCCCTTAGAAAGGCCTAACGTGTTTATTTAGTATGTTTATACCTCCCCACCCGCTCTTTTTCAACCAAATTAAAATGAAATAAAAATGTAACATCAAAGCAAGCTAAACTCCAAGCAGGCCAACAGGATATAGGCTGAAATAGGCCTCTTTCTCCCTCCTCAGAAGTTGCAGAGGGGCTGGCAGCTGACAGACTAGAGGAGAGGGGCCGGGTAGCCACGTGTCGTACTTTACAGAGGACAGTCCTCCATTTGAAGGGCCGTTAGAGGATAGTCTTCTGTTTGAAGGGCTGTCCTGTCCCAGTCCAGTTTAAAGATAACCATAAGAAGGGCAAGTTGCAGGGGCCTTGAAACTGCCCATTCCTCAACAGCACCTGGGCGGCAGAGCAGACTACGGTAAGCAGGCACACAGGAAGTCACCTGGCCACAGTCTTCCCCACTATGGTGAGAAGTATTTCTATTTAAATTATAGTGATTATTCCTAAATGTGCATCTATACCTATTATAGCATGTGCAAATTTTATGCAAAGTTGTGTTCTCTTTGTTGGCGATGCTTGAGTGACTGAGAGTGACCACCCATGAGGAAGCAACCTTGCTGGATTTCTCCTTTCATATTTCCTCTTGCCTTCCTGGATCTAGTAATGCGCCAGAACCAAACAGCTTAAAAAAAATTAATTAAAATGGCTCTCAGCCTCTCTGATTTGCCCCACTGATTTAAAATTGTGCCATGCCAATTATAGTCAACTAAAGCTTTCGTTGATCAATTGACTGATTCAAGGTAGCAGCCACACTTGAGTTGTAGGAAAGAGCACACAGCAGGATTCAATTCCTATCCAGGATGAAGATCAAATTCATACATTACTGTCTTCCAGGACTCTTCCATCAAACTCCACAATGCCAGCGGTGTCACCGAGGGAAGGGAGCGAGCAATACAAAACCACTAAAACAAGGGAGACACTCAAGTCATTTAGGCAGCAAAGATAAGAAGGAAAGAACCTTGTGAGCCAATGATGTCACAAGCCTCTTTTGTGACCTAGCCGTTGTAGTGTCTCTTCTTTGGCCTTCCCATGCTTTTTCCCTTGATCCCCATGAGGCCAGAGTAGAAGCAGCGGTAGGCAAACAGAATGAAGTGAGGACTCAAAAGCACCCAAGAACATGCTTTATCTGTACTGCCCCACTAATGGTTCCTTCTTTAGAACAACCCTGTGCCCAAAGCATCCAGCAGGAAGATGAGGTGGCACACAGCCACACGGGTTCTCCTGTTCACTCTTGGTGAGTTTCCCCATCTCTGATCTACTCCCTTCCTCACTCCAAGATGTATGGAGGAGATCCTCAGGTGCACGGGAGCTGATGGAGGTTATTGAGCAGAGATGACCCTGACAAAAAAACTTGCTACATAACTCTTCACAGATTTCCAGGATGACAAAAATTGGCACTGCGAACAGATATGGTACTGACCTTTTTCAGTGGAGAATTCTCCATCTTTGAAACCTGAACTGGCTTGTACAGTCTTCACAATATAGATAGATATAGATATAAGTATATAGATATGTGATTATGTAGCATATATCAGTTATTGACCACTTGAAAAGAAAAATCAAAAGCCAGTCCTCTTCTTACTTACCTGATTTACCAGTTCTTGCTCACCACAGGCAACCAGGTGAGAGCCTGTTGACATGGCTGTAATTGTACATACAGAGCCTGTCACATTAACGTATCTTCTTGCCAAGTGTGCAACGTGTCCTTTGGTAGGACCCTTCTGTTGCTGCATGTCCTTGGTCAGTCACACCACTTGTCTGTGCAACTGCCAACGTGTATGTAAGGGGGCCGCTACCCAGTGTGTGGTGCTCACGCGACAGAGTTACGCACTATGCGTAACACAGGGGAGAGTTACGCATAGTGTAACTTACGCACTTACACACAGGGGAGGGCAAGTTGTGGCCCTCCAGATGTTGCTGGACTGCAACTCCCATCAGCCCTAGCTAGCATAGTCAAGGGTGAGGGATGCAGGGAGTTGCACTCCAACAACAGCTGGAGGGTCACAAGTTGCTCTCACAAATGGGGAATAGCTACTTCTAAAATGGAATTAGCTCGAACCCTCATTTAGGTCCCAAAGCATAGACTTTTTTCTTTTTTTTTACAGATTTTGTTCTCAATACACACAAACACACACACAAATTTTACAGAAGAGAAAAACTGCTTGCTGTACCAATCTCCTAGTACATGGACCAGTATACTAGTTTGAATACGCCTGACTAAGGGCTAAAACAGACATTGTTTTAAATGTGTGACTAGCAGCGATGTCTTTTTTTCATTTTTACTCCAGAGTATGTAGTGGGGCCAATTCAGATCAGGATCCTAGCTTGGAGGGTGGGGGGGATTAAGATCTGGATCAGGGCCCTGAGCTTACTCTGGAGTAAAAATGGGGGGAAAGGTGATTTTAACATTTTTATGTTACTTGTAAGCCACCTTGGTAGGATTTGGTAGATGCGACGGCACTTAGAATGCTGTGTATGGTTCTGGTCACCGCACCTAAAAAAGGATATTGTAAAGAGGGGGAAAGTGCAAAAAAGGGCAACTAAAATGATAAAGGGACTGGAGCAACTCCTCTATGGGGAAAGGTTACAACATCTGGAATTGTTTAGTTTAGAGAAAAGGTAAGGAGAGGACTTGATAGAGGAGGTGATTATGCATGGTGTGGAGAAAGTGGACAGGAGGACATTTTTCTCCCTCCCTCATAATACTAGAACTCAGGGTCATCCCATGAAGCTGATTGGTGGGAGATTCAGGACAGATAATGTCACACAGCAACCAGTTAAACTATGGAATTCACTTCCTCAAGTTGTAGTAATGACCACCAATTTGGACAGCTTTAAAAGGGGATTGGACAAATTCATGGAGAAGGCTATCAATGGCTACTAGTCCTGATGGCTATATGCTACTTCCAGTATCAGAGGCAGTATGCCTTTGTACACCAGTTGCTGGGGAACATGGATGGGAGGGTGCTGTTGCACTCATATCCTGCTTGTAGGATCCCATGGGCAGCTGGTTGGCCACTGTGTGAACAGAATGCTGGACTAGGTGGACTCATGGTCTGTTCCATCATGGCTCTTCTTATGTTCTTAAGATTTTTTTATCCTGAAAGGCGGCATATGAATAATAGTAATAAATAATGAATCATACAATTCAAAGGGCATAAGCAACTCAAACTTTATTCAGCCTTGCAAGTTAATAGCCTTCCATGAGGCTTCAGCTGTGGTTCATTCTCTTGTTTGTTTTACACAGCACTCTCAAAACGGCTTCTCCCAGCAGACACACAGATACGACAGCCAACGCGAGCCGGATTGCCACTCTCAGATGTCGAATATGAGCACTTCTTCCGAACCTTCAATAGCCCTCGTCGGGCTGGTGCCGTTTGCTTCTTAAGAGCCACGTATGGCTGCAAGTATTCCTTGATCCAGATACTGGACCGGTATGAAAACCATGGCATCATTCCTAAAGGTAAAGCCAACTACCCACTGCCACCTTGGTTAGGGGGAGAGGGGCAAGGCAGAGCTGTGTGTGAATGGAAACGAAAAGCAATGGCGGCTTGAGTTGCTGAGTGACTGGGTTCACACAATACAATAAGCCTTGGTAGTTTATAAGCCATGTTTGTTTAGTGACTGGGTTTGCAGGATTCACTTTGAAGCTACGGTGGCTTAGCGTGTCGTCTGAACCCAGCCCCCTCCCCCTGCGGAGGCTTCAGGGTGGCTATGAAGCCACCCCAAGAAGCCATGGCTTCCTCTAGGGTTTAGTAAACCCTAGAAGGCTTAGCGTGTCATCTGAACCCGGACGAGACGCTAAGCCACGGACAAGCCCAAAGGGCTATAGAGCCCCTTGGCAAGAACAGCAAAAATGGGTTGCCACTCTGGCCGAGGGGCTCTGGCCGATGACAGCCAACAAAGTGCCCAAGCAGCACCTGGTGCAGCTGTCATTGGCTTCCGCCTACGCTCCTGCCAATGCCGGGAGAGCAGGACCGCTCTCCCGGCATCGCATCGGCAAGAATGCAGGGGGAAACATCCAGGGTTCGCCACATGCCACCTGCTCAATTCCCGTTCAGGGCCTAGAGAGGTGGCGTGCCGTGCAGCAAGGGAAGGAACCGCTAGGTTTGTTTCCTCCCGAAGAAGCAAAGCTCACTACCCGCCCACTGCCAGTACTGCAGCCAAAAGGCAGGGATGTTGAAGAGTCCTCGGTCTCGAGTCACGAGTCGAGTCACGAGTCTTTGGACCCGAGTCTCGAGTCCGAGTCCAAGTCCATGGTCCAAAATGGTGACTCCCGAGTCCCGAGTCACTCCCAAAACTGACTCCACGAGTCCTTATTAAAATCAATGGGGTTTCCCCCCAACAAAATAAGGCTACTTCAGATGTGTGGCATAAATAAATTCTAGGCACAAGTGTGTCTTTTTATTTCAAAACTCTGCAACTGATTTTGGCAAGAACAGACCAGGCAGACAAACCCAAAATAACCAGGCAGGCAGAGGAGGCAGGGAACCCCAAAGCAGGCAGGCAGAGGCGTTTGTCTTGGACAATTCAAACTGTGGAACTGGTTAAGAAGAGACCAGGCAGGCAGAGGAGGCAGGGAACCCCAAACAGGCAGGCAGGCAGTGCCCTTTGTTTTGGACAATTCAACTGTTGAACTGGTCAAGAAGAGACCAGGCAGGCAGAGGAGGTTGGGAACCCCAAACAGGCAGGCAGAGGCAGCCAAACCCAAAATGTCTGACCCTAACCCTAACCCCCCACAACAACACATCAGTCAAAATAAATCTCAACACATCATTGGGGCTGCGCTCCTGGTAGCTGTCCATAGTGGCCGAGCAGCGGCGCGCCTCGCTTCCATGCGCTCTTCACCGGTGATCGTGCTCCTTCTGGCACAGCCAGAAGACTCGTCAACAGCCCAGGGATGTTGACGAGTCCTTGGTCTCGAGTCCCGAGTCGAGTCTCGAGTCCCATTAAAAATATTGGGACTCGAGTCCGAGTCGAGTCAGAGGGGGGACTCAGTCCGACTCACAAGTCGAGTCCTCGAGTCCGAGTCCCCATCCCTGCCAAAAGGGCTGCAATGTCAGCAGAGGGTGGGAATCAGCCACTGTGCTTGCCTTCCTCAAGAGGAAGACAAGCACAGCGGCTTGGCACACACACCCCCCGCCGTTTCTCCCCTTCCCTGCCACCGTGGAGAGGGAGTAACGGGGCGGGAGGTACAGGAGAACATGCTTCCTTTCCCCCCCACCAGGCAGCGCAATCGTGGGGGAGAGGAGGTGCGGTTTCCTGGGTCTACTTGGGAGTAGGCCCAAGAGCATGCACCTCCTCTGGCAGAGAGAAGCACACACCCCGGCCAAAAGCGGGGGGGGGGTCTTTTCTTTGTCATCACCGTGGCAATGGCAGAGAGAAGCACCCGACGACATCCCGCCTGAGTGAGCCAATTGGGCACTTTCAGCAGCTGTCATCCCTGCTCCCCTCGGTGCTCCTGCGGTGTCCCCTGCAGCAGGACTGAGTGGGGAGGAGGTGCCTCAGGACCCTCGCTGTGCCTGATCACTAGTCAGGCACAATGGGGGGCCCGGGCAACTTTAAGCCCAAAATCTAAGCTACAGAGCCACTCTGGGCTTAAAGTGTCATCCAGACCTGCCCAGCAGCTTGTCGTGTTGTCTGAACCTGGCCAGAGTGGCTTTTGCATGGTTAACAAGCCATGCTGCTGGGTTCAAACAACACAGCAAGCCACCCCTGTCTTATTAGCCACCATGGCTTATTATCGTCTTGTTTAAACCCAGTCAATGAGAGGGCTGCATTAGGGATTCTGAGAAAGCTAACACCATTTTGGGGTACAGGCTGCAGTGAGCCTCGGCTACCTCTTGAGGTGTCTAAGCCACTTCCCCAACCTGGTGCCTTCCAGACATGTTGGACTACAACACCCATCATCTCTAGCCACAATACAAGTTGTAGTCCAACACATCTGGAGGGCACCAGGTTGGAGAAGGCTGGTCTCAGCTGTGTGCCTCCTCCACCTATGCTCTACCTGTATACTTACAAATAAGTCAAATCTTACAAAACCCCAATAAGCCTCCAGTGACCTCCTGTGAAAGGAAACCAAACCAGGTAAGTGCTGCATCATCCCTAGAGCGTCTCCCCACTTGGAGAAGTGGGGTGCACATAACAGTACAGTGAGAGATCTCTAGGTTGCAACCTGGCAACACTTCTTTTATTTGGCGGAATTATTTTAGCGCCAAAGTGGGCAACCTGTGGCCTTGCAGACGTTGTTGGAGTCCCATCAGGCCCAACCACCATGGCCAGTGGTCAGGGATGATGGGAATTGGAGCCCCCCCCCATCTGCTTGAATGTTTGGTCAACCGGAAGAAGGGGTGAGCATCTAGTGGAGTGTGGAGATGCCCCAAACACCCCTCCCTTGGAGTCCCAGCAGTTGACATGGACCAGCCTTCCCCAACCTGGTGCCCTGTAGACATGTTGGACTACAACCCCCATCCTTCCCAGCCGGCAGGGACAATGGCTTTGCTGGCTGGGGATGATGGGAGCTGTAGTCCATCACATCTGAAGGGCACCGGGTTGGGGAAGGTTGGCATGGCCCACGAGGTGATTACAGCCATGGTGCGGCACCTCTTGCGGCTCGATCAAGATTAATGGACGCGGGCGTCAGGCATCAGTGACTCTTCTCTAACTCTCAGCCTCTCTCCTAGGGCGGGTATGCTCGGACTTGACCGACATCTCTACCTTTCCCGATTTTTGCACTTTCACCTTTTATCGCTGCAGCTTGAAGAAGTATTTTGTGAAGGTGAGGAAGAGGGCCGAGAGTTGGAAGTGTAGTGAGCAGAAAGCGTAGCCTAAGAGGACAAATAGCCAAAAAGGCCAGCGCTTGGTTGAGGGAGCTGAAGGAGAGGAACAGAGGTTGAAAACGGAGTGGAAGTGCCTTTCAGGGAAAGGAGGTTTTCATCGTCCTTTGCACATTAACTTGCAGCTCCATTACATGAGGTGGTTTAACCCAACGCTTTACTGAGGCTTCTTCCATTTTCTTTGTGGGAGTAGAGCGTTTTCCCGGGGGGGGGGGGGGTTCTTTCTCGGCCTTCCTATATATTCTGTTACACAACCACAAGGTGGCGCTGTGGTGTAGCACAATTTCGGAAATGCACATGCTTATTTTAGCACAATTTAGCGTGATAGCTAAATAATAGCTAATAATAGCTTAGAATCCTCATTCTAAGAAACAGTGGGGAAATGCTTGGAAAGCACAGGAGAGGCCCTGGATGACAGCGACTCCCGTGTAAAGCCCCCCCCCCCCGCAAACTACCGTGAGTAAAGAATCACAAGTGCACACTAAATGCCTCATGTAGCAAAGCCTTGGATCCCAATGAGACCTATTGCTGACTAAATTGTCTATTCATTACATCTGTAACCCTTCCTTGCTCCGAAAAACCCAGGGCAGTGCATTTGATTTTCTCCACTCTCCATTTCATCCTCAAAGCAACACCCCGTTAGGCTGTGAGACTGTCGTTGGCCCAAGGTAGCCAGTGAGGATTTGAACCCGGATCTCCCCAGTTCCAGTCCAACACTCTGACCACGGCACCAGCTTTCCGCAACCCGACGCCCTCCAGATGTGTTGGACCAAAACTCCCATCATCTGCAGCCAGTATGCCCATTGATTGGGGCTGATGGGAGATGTAGTCTGACACACACCTGGAGGGTGTGAGGTTGGGGAAAGCTACCTAACACCATCCTGTCTTTGCATAGACTGGGCGGTAAAACTCCTCTCTGCTTGGAGGACTTGAGATGAAAATGTAGCTACATGCCCTGCTTTTCACTCTTCTCCTTCCCCCTGTTCAAACAACTTTTAGGCCAGGAATGGGGAATTTCCAACCTGTGGGCCAAATTTGGCTCGCCAGGCCTCTCCATCCAGCCCACAAATGGTGAGGCTCCCCAAAGCCCCTCCCCCACTCTGAAGCCCCACCCCCTCCGAGAAGGGAGAGGGGTGGGAAAGTGACTCCTGACTGAGCCGCAGCCTAAAGAAGAGCCCCTCGAGGCCGCAGCTCAGTTGGCTTTGCTTCCGTTCACCTTTCCCTGGTAGAGGAAGGCGAGGAGGGAGCAAAGCCATCTCCAGCCTGAGCTGGCACCCGAGTAATCTCGGGAAGGGGTGAGTGAGGAAATAGGAACAAGTACTATTCCATTGTTCACTGCTAGTCAGCTTTGTGTGTTTCTGAATGTGTTGGCAGGAGAGACTGGTGACTCCTATTTCAGTGGGGATCCCAATCCATTGCAGCTTTTATTTGGAGCTTCATAGGAGCTGTCCATGGTGTTCCATGGTGGCGAACCTATTTTGGGGCTGGATTTCGGCACCATGGATAGCTCCCATGAAGCTCCAAATAAGACCTGCAATGGAAAAGGAGCCCCAACCTAGAGAAGTAGGGAGGGGTCTTGATTCGTTCAAACAAACACCAGAGAATTAGTAGCTTTGACAAGTTTTAGCAGCCCCATGGGAAAAAATGTCTACTTTGGAGATAATTAAGACAATTACATTTTCTGTTTAGAGGGTTCCGTGCCCATCGGAGATCGGCAAGGAATCAGCAGATATACACACCATCAACAAAGCGGCGAAACGTGTATTATCTTCTACACTCACGTCTTTGAGTAAGCTACGTACCACCACCACACAGCCATTTCCTGTGCTGCTGGGTGCCAAGCGCACCTCTGCAACAGCTGCCACAGCGGTCAGTCTAGAACTTCTCACCACCCTTTCTGCTGTGGACACCACAAAGTCTGCTCCTGACCGTACATCTGCCACAACCACTGCAGAGTCCTTGCTTGACCTCCTCACAAAGTCTTCCCTTGAGCATCTTTTCCCCAGCACTGCCAGCATCCTAACAGAGCCTTTTCCCAAGCTTGCCGTTGCCACGCCCACTTCCACGACAGCTGCCACAGGGGTGGCTCCTGGACATCTTGCCCCTCCCGCTGCGGTGGCCACCAGCCCAGAATCTGTTCTTGAGCTTCTTGTTCCCACTTCTGCCACAAAGGAGCCCTTGCTTGATATTCTCTCAGGGTATTCTGTTGAGCCTCCTGCTCCCACAACCCCTCGAGTGACCGTTCCTGGGTTTTCTGGCTCCACCCTCGCCACCATTCCTGCCCCCAACACTGCTGAATCTCCCCATCACTGGATCATTACTACTGTTGCCCCGCACACCGGGAAACCCTCTTCCAAGCTCACCACCAGCAGAATTGCAGGCAGAACTACTGGCCTCTCTCTCCTGCGCCCTGCCACTGCAGTCAGTAATCAGATAGCCAGTAAGTTCTTTGAAGGGGTTCCTCCCATCATTAGTGCTGCCACAGCCACCAAGCCCTCCGCTGAGCTTCCTGTGAACAACACCACTGCTCCTGTCATGGGTCCTGAGGCTTCCATCTCCGCGGCAACCACCGCTTGCATCACGCCTGTCAAAACTCCCTGTGTTCACCCTCTCCCCTTGGTCCCCACTGCTTCCGCAGCTCCCGCCCGCCCCACCGAGGCCACCAGTGATGAGAACACCACGGACATCTCCTCCGCTGCCACCTCCTCCGCTGCCAAGACTTCTGTGTCCCTTTTTGTCCCGCTCCCTGCTGATTCCCTGCAGCTTCTTCCCCAGTCCAATGCGAGCATGCGCGTTTACATAGTCTCTACTTTCATCCATCATAAGCCGGAGGGCATGGCCGGACTCATTCCTCTGCTGATCGGAGCAAGGCCCGCTGGTGTCGGGCCACAGGGAACAATTCCCAACCCCCAACCTACTGCTGACCTGCAGGGTCTCTTCCTCCAACTGCAGAACAACCAAGTGCAGCAGCTGATGCGAGAAATGCGGGAACTGATGGCCAAGGGGAAAGCCATGCAGAAACGACAGCTGCAGGCCACCTCTCTGCAACTGCTGCAGGCACTGAACCATGCCAGCAGGCAGAAGAAGTCTGAACTAGCCCTAAGGCTCAAGAGCCGGCTTCAGAGATGAGTCATCCAGGGAGGCACATGGTCTCTTACATACAGAAGGCAAGAGTCCAATGGGCATGCTCTGATCCAGCATTCTACGTCAGAACTCCTCTAGAGCTCTTGGTGCAACGGGATGCAGTTCACCCGATATAGCTCTGAAGCTGTATTTTTGGAGGCTTGAAGAAGGACAGAGGGTGTTAGAATTCTATGAACTTGCTTGCACTGGGAAGGGCGTTCCCAGTTCCAGCATAAAAGTTAAATGAGGAAGCTCTTTGTTAACTGGCCTTCCTTAAATTCGGAAGGTCTCTGGTTTCTGAATGGAGGAGAAGACAGCAAAATGATTTGTTCTCCTCATTTTGGGTTTCCAGACTGGACAGTAAATAAATATGGCATTTTGCAGAAACAGTTGGAGCTCACTTTGTGAGACCTGGAGGAAGCTAGGCTAGGGATCTACAAGTAGGTTGATTCCCCCCCCCCCCCCCGTGCGCAAGACTCCTTGAAAGACCTGCATTTCCCACAATCCCCCACACCAGAGCGTGCTGCTCCCAATCACCTCTTGCACCTTTGCTGCTCCTGAACAACTGCCAATTGGAGAGAACAAGGGGGGTAGAGGGGACATCTTTTGGAGATGGGGAAAGGTAGCAGAGCCTTGCAGGCTGGGGCAAGTCAGGAATTCTTCTCCAGCCTGGATTTTATTCTGAGCTGGACAAGAATTCAGGGGCTTGTAAAGCTCACCTCTCATTTTGAGGTGGGTTTTTACAAGCCCCTGGTTAGTTTTTGAACCTGGCCTAGGAGAACTGTTGCTGGTATCTCTACATGAAACCAGCTGCTTAGCAACAAATCCAAGGTACATTCAATTTTGGAGAAGCTCATTGCAATGGTGAGTTGAGCTGCAGGAAAAAGGGGCAAGCCAAAATACCAAAAATATCAGTGTATTTCGGCTTAAAAGTTCTTACTGCCAGTAACTAAGCCTTAGGAGAGGCATTCCAACATTGTGGAATGGAAGGGGGGAAATGGCAAAAACCGAGAAACCACAAAATGCGTCAGTCAGGGGAAAGGGGTGTGGCCATTTGAGGAAGCAGAGGAACATTTGAGGAGGGCCAGATTTGGCCCGTGGGCCTGAGGTTTGGCACCCCTGAGCTAAAATGTAACCAAGCACTAAGGGAACACTCGGGCATTCACACACTAAGTCTAGTGTGTGGTTCAGGGGCGGTGTGGTACCAAAAAGATCCAGGGCTCAGGCCCACAGGAGCAAATATATATATATATATATATATATATATATGCAGAAGTTTGCATATGCTAATTTACATGTGCTCTAAAGTCTTTCTCTGTGTCTGTGTCTTTAAAGGAGCCTGTCTCCTAAGGACACCCCCATTTGTAAAAAGGGATGTATGGACCGGGGAGAGGAGGGCATCTGATTTCAGGAAAAAAAAAACCTCAGGCAGAAAGATTCAAGGGAGAGGGTGCAGCAGGAGGTGAAGCGCATGTGGGCAAAAAGCCAGCTAATCCAGGGGGATCCGATGCAGCAGAGATCATCTGGGCCCCTGTATCTTTATTTTCAGCAAGTGCCCATGGACAGCAAGGGTGGTGGGGCAGATGGCCTCCCAGAGATTCGGGGCTCCAGCCCTAGTGGGCTGCCCCCCCCAACACCGCCTCTGGTGGGGTTGGTTCGTTCTTTGACACCTTCCCCAAACCCACAAATTTCCTTGCAGCTCCAATCTCATGCACGGAAGGGGGTGTTAAATGCTCATACATGGACAGGGAGGTGGGTTTCATGCCTGGCAGCAAAGCTCCCTTGACACCAACATAACACACAGCCCATGCCCCTCGGCCATCCACATGTTTGTCCTTCACGGGAAGGAGCCCTAAGTGCATATAGACATATATGTGCCCAGATCCCAACCAGAATTTCATGTGGAGGATCTCTATGTGCACGTGCTGAATGCACACAGCTGTGCAACCCCCTGCCACATTTCTTGAACATGGGGTGTGTGTGTGTGTGTCTGGACCCACCTTTATGAGTAACCTCATTAGGAGTTTTAAATTGTCTTCCACAAGTGGTGGAACATAACAGGGGAGCCTTTCTATAGGTGGTTTCTTAAGAAAGTCAATTTCTCATTAGTCTTTCTGTTATAATCCATTTATTGATATATTAACTTTTTATTGCAGTTGCTTATTAACTTATTTGTCGTTGTTAAACATAAGCAAATAATGCCAATTCATTATGCGGATTATTATGTACATTGTGCACAATATGTCCCCCCAAACCCCACCCATTCTTCTTCCAATAGCCTCAGAATAAGTTCCCATATAAGAATAAACTTGAATATAAGGAGGCAAGAGGGGGAATGACATGAAAGGGAAAAACATTACAAAATATATACCATATTTGTTAACAGAAATCTTAGACAATCCGTTTATTTATATACGGAATGTTAGAGAAGCAGTTACATCACCTGCCAAAGAATCTCTCAGTGAGGGGCCAAGACATTCTTTACAGATCAACTTTTGACGTGTTACTCTTTGAGAAAGTAGGTGCTGGAGGCTGACACTTCATTCTGAAGCATGCCAGCCTCCCAGTTTAAAAGGCTTTTAATTTAAACAAAGCTTTAAAAATAAAATAACAATTACGAGGGGCAGCGAGCCTGGTAGACACCAAGAGAAGTGTTCGCACCATGTTGGAGAACCCAGAACTAGACTGCTGACAAGAGCCATTTTTGTGATGGTGCAATGCCCACGTTGTACCAACTTGATTGGCTCCTGATTTGTTTCCAGGCTCAGATCAAAGCAATGGTTTTAGCCTTTAAAAGACCTAAATTCTTTGTGAGTGGAGATAGCTGAAGGATGCCCTCCACCCATTTGAACCCATCTACTCACTCTGGCTTTCAGGAGGGGGCCCTGATGAGTTTCCTGCCTCCAGCTGAGGCGCAGTTGGTGTGCCAGATGGACAGGGCCTTAATCAGTATTGGCACCCATATTCTGGAACACCTTGCTATCAGAAATTACCTAGCCCCCTCACTACATGCTATATGCTTTCAAGTGCCAATTAAAATCATTTGTTTACATGCTCCTTTCAGCAATGAATGGGAAAGCAAGAAAGGAACTCTCTGGGTATGGAAGGAAGTTTCTTTATCAAGCACTTCCCACTTGCTTGCTTTCTTCCCCACTCTACAGTGAAAGCCACCATTTATATCTGCAATTATATGAGCCTTACTTGCTTTTTTTTTTTTTAAAAAAAAAAACAGAACAAAAATTTGTGATAGGTGCTGCTTGCTGCTCTTATTTTTTTAATGTCATGTTATGATTGCTTTTTCTTTAAAATGTTTTTATTGAAGCTGTTAGCTCCCTTGTGAGTGCACTATATTAGACCTTGGACTTAATGGTTTCCCAGTGGGCCCTCCTTTAGATGGCCTCTAGTATTACTTCGGTTGTGAAGCACGCAGCTAACATTTCTTTTCTTTTCTCCCACCTGCCATTCCATGTTTTACAGCTGCTTTGATAGAGCAAAACGCAAAAAGAAAAAAAACATTTGCCAACCCTGATTTTAAAAAGAAAGAAATACTTTGAGCATGTGAGGTTTCACATTTTAAACTCACTTAAATCATAGCCCCGTCGTCACTACTAGAATAAAACAGAGTTTGTTTCTGTTGCCTCGATGCTAAACACATGTAAGCGTTAAGCCCAGCCACTCTGCAGAGGTGCTTCAAGAAGACGTGGGATTTGATTTTGACTCAAGACGAAGAGGGGGAAGAGGTGGGTGAGGCCACAGCAGCTGGAGATAGGTGGGAATGGCTCTGAGAGTCCAACGGGCTCTTCTGAAACCGTGGGATTGCTGAGCCAGAGCGAGGAGGGAGTAGGCGTTAGAGGTCCCAGTGTTGGACATCAAATAAGGAGGGAGGAGCAGCGTAGAGTAATATGGTACTGTACTTGCTTGTACCATTGGTACAAGCAAGCAATTCGCTGCCAAAGACACTCCTCTAGAAAAGAATCCGCCTTGAAGGCAGGGCTTCACTAGCATGCCTGGCCTGAACAGGGAGGGCTCTAACCATTTCCCAGTGGTCCGGTTTCAACTCTGTAATCTGCCACATTAGCTTTAGAAGCTGACCTTACAGGGTGCTAAAACAGCTTGACTCTTTTGTAGCAACTGTTTGGTACACAACCTGCTGTGTAGCCTGAAGCAAGACTGGCTCCCTTGTAACTTTTTACATAAGTTAATTGATTAGAATGACAAATCAGTGACTTGTGACGGGAGGCAGGTCAGCCTCCATCAGCACATTTCTTTGGGAATAAGCACCATTTTGTTGTAGAAAAGGAGAATATATATTAGTTAAGTAATAATAATAATAAAATGAGCATCTGACTGTGACCAATATATAGCACCATGTATAGCTCCCTGACTAGAAAATGTTTTTTGAAAATAATAAGAAAAGGATGGTGCAACGAGCAGCCTCAGCCTCAGTGGGCCTTGGCACACCCACGACGGCCCAGGTGCTGATGCTGGGCCTTTTTGCTGCTGCCCCATCACCTGCCACTTGGGGGGGGGGCTGAGCTATAGAGCCCTAGATTTCGGACCCAAGGTACAGCCCTGGGTGCATCACTGGTCATAATGATACCAAAATGCAGGACAGAAAATATTTTAGGCAAACAAAAGCATGAGCACATCCCAGTTCCAAGTAGGATGCATCATACAAACTTGTCCTAAGAAGAGCTTCATGTTGGAACAGTGCCAGTGTGGCATAGTGGTGAGAGTGTTGGACTGGGACTCGGGAGATCCGGGTTCAAATCCCTGCTCAGCCATAAAAGTCACTGGGTGACTTTGGGCCAGTCACTGACTCTCAGCCTAACCTACCTCACAGGGTTGTTGTGAGGGTAAAATGGAGAGGAGGAGGAGGATTATGTAAGCCGCCTTGGGTTCCTTTCAGGAAAAAAGGCGGGGTATAAATATAATAAATAAATAAATAAATAAATAAAATGGGATCTCTCACCATTAGGAAAAACAACAACACTAGATCCACTAGGTGTGAAGAAGATATATTCTCAGTCAGTGCTGCATCCAAGATTTTGGGTTCCCCTTAAGCAAGGCAGCCTTAAGTGAGTCCCCTTTAGCTTGGAAGAGGCCATGCAGAATTCTCACTCTCTGATCTTCTCAGGTCTTCCTTGCAAACCAAGAATAGGAGCGCTGTCAAAATGTTGGATCCTCTGCTAGACTCTGTGCCCTGGAAAAGTGCCTAGCCTCACCACCCTCCAGAGATGGCCCTGTATTCACCCTCCAATTGTCCCCTCTTGGACAAGGGTCATGGTTTCCATACACCTTTGAGAGCAGCTCTGGAATGCGTTTTTAGCCTCTAGATTTGAACAAGCTAGAAAGAGACAGACAAAAACACATCAAGGTTGACACATTTTTATTTTTAAGTCTGCTACTGCACAACAAGTAATTGGGGAAGATGCTGGCAGAAAATACAACCGAATAGACATGGGGTTTCACTGCCCATGCTGCTGCTGTCCTTTTAAGAATATTTCCTCCTGCAGTATGATAAGGATGGGAACTTACTTTAATCTAGTGCTCTCCTAAAACATTAGGACAAGGAGTAAGGCAGCACAAATCAAATAGCCAAAGCCCACTGGCCTCATCAGAGCCAGATCAGTGTGACACATGATAATTTGGAAGAGTTTAACCAAATGTGCATTTTCCAGGTAATTTTTCACCTCTTCGGCACTCACATAAGTACGTTTATTTTTAATTATTCTAGGAGAGAAGTACATCGTCTCTCCAGTTGATGTTTGGAAGTACATGGAAAGATAGGTTGCATGACTTTTTTGCATCACGAAAAGAAAGAGTTCTCTTGGGCATTTCACATACCCCACCCATTTGGGGGGGGGGGTATTGAAGTAAGGATCCTCCCCTTTACAATTTTCCACGAGTGACTGTTGAGATCCAAGTCCTGTAAGCAGAAATCCGGGTGCAGACTGTTGGCAACTCCGGGTCACAGTCATCGCTAGCCCAGCTTACAACACCAACCAGCTTGTAACGTCCATCGATCTTGCATGCAAGCGGCCCTCCAGAACCTCTCTGCAACTAATTGTCAGGGGATGGGAGTAGGAAGAGGAGGAGATAGACGTATGCATTTCCAGCCACAAAACATAGTCCAATAACTGAAGCACAGCTGACTGAAACACCAGCTTAAAATCGACCAGCAGGCAGTGATACAGTCCGGCCTTCTCCAACCTGGTGCTCCCCAGATGTGTTGGACTGCAACTCCCATCATTCTCAGCCTGCATGGCCATTGGCCATGCTGGCTGGGAATGATGGGAGTTGCAGTCCAACACATCTGGGGAGCACCAGGTTGGGGAACGTTGAGTCTATGGTTTCAAGGATTCTAACACCAACATTACCTAGTATTTGAAGGCCTGGGGCACAACTCAGAGCAAGTTAGGAAAATGCGAGTGTGCAAGGCAGAGAGAGCTAGGAGTGGCTAAGTGCCACCTAATATTCAGGACTAACACCCCGACCCTGACCATGTTAACCTAGAAGCAAATCCCATCGACTTCTATGCAATATTCCTAAGCGCACTTAAGAACTGTAAATCTCCCAAAACGTCATGACAGTCCTATTGATTTCAAATGATACTTCGACACATCACATTAGTATCTGGATTTGCACCTTTTTCGTGTTTTCAATTAACCCAGATTTCACATCTTGATCCCGGTAAGGGCCGTAGGTAGCTCAATGGCAGAGCACCAGCCTTGGCGTTCCGTCTCCCAGCATCTCCAAGTAGGGCTGGGAAAGACCCCCGTCTGAAACCCTGGAGAGCTGCTACCAATCAGTGTAGACAATGCTGAGTTAAATGGGCCAGTCGTCTGACTTAGTATAAGGCAGCCTCCGGGGTTTCCTAACCTCAGTGCCGGCTCCAGGTTTTGGAGGGCCCCCAGGCAAGACAACCTCCACGGGCCCCCTCCCTCAGTAAGTCTCCCTCCACACCACCCTTGTCGCCAGCTGCTCTTGCTCCTCACCCTCTTTCTCATCATTGGTACCGCTCGCTTGGTTGAGAGGCAGAGAGTGGCGTCGAGAGAGCACATAATGCAGGCCGGCCACATGCTGAAGCTAAGCAGGCATGAGCCGGGTCAGTGCTTGGATGGGTGACTGCCTGGGCTGCCCACATCTGTTCTCCTGCATTGAGCAGGGGGTTGGACTCGATGGCCTTATAGGCCCCTTCTAACTCTATGATTCTATGAGAGCCAGTGAGCAAAGGGGCAGTGGCGTCTCCTCCTCCTCGCCACCCCTGTTGTGTTGGCCAGAGCGAGGGTGAGATGAACAAGCAGCTTGCAATGGTGAAGAGGAGGGGCAGCTCATGCAAAAAAATATTTCAGTACCACTGACAGCTACAGAGGTCTCTGCCTGTAACTGCAGTCACCAAATATGAGGCTGGGCTACCTTTCTGCCCGTTTAATGAGAACATCCCACACCAGTTACATACAGCACACGATGTCGACCCAGCAGCTCGTCCACAGATATTGGTATTTTTAATCTCTTTGCCCCAGTATTCAGCACAGGCTTCATTTGTGAGCAGCAGCATTTGTGTTTGTTGCAACCTTATGGACAATTCATCCTCTGATGGAAAAATAAAAGGGAATGAGTTTTGATATACTTACGGTAATTGTGGCAAAAGGAACAGTTATTAAATTGATTTCATCAAAGACATTGTTGGGGTCTAAGTAAGAACATAAGAAGAGCCCTACTTAATCAGACCAATCCAGTCCAGCATTCTGTTCACACAGTGGCCAACCAGCTGCCCGTGGGAAACCCACAAGCAGGACATGAATGCAACAGCACCCTCCTGCCCATGTTCCCCAGCAACTGGTGTACATGGGCATACTGCCTCTGATACTGGAGGTAATATACAGCCATCAGGACTAGTACCCATTGATAGCCTTATCCTCCATGAATTTGTCTAATCTTTTTAAGCTGTCCAAGTTGGTAGCCATCACTACATCTTATGGAAATCAATTCCATAATTTAAATATGCATGAAGAAGTACTTCCTTTTAACTGTTCTAGTGTTATAGGAGAGGAAGAAAAACTTCCCTGTATCCACTTTCTCCACACCCTGCATAATTTTGTATGCCTCTATTATGCCTTCCCACATAGTCACCTTTTTCTAGGCTAAACAGTCCCAGATGTTGTAACCTTTCCTTATAGGGGAGTTGCTCCAGCGCCTTGATTATTTTGGTTTTCTGCACAGTACAAATCTGTAGCCTCTGTAGAAAGCTTATTTCTATATCAGGAATTCAGAGTCTTTACTCTCCCCTTCCGCCCGCCATAAGATATACGCACAGGATGTACCCAGAAATATCTTCTGAAGCCTTTTGCAAATCTCTACCAGCTTCGTCAGACAGGATTAACCGCCCTTGATCTACCCACACTACATTCGGAAGTCAAGACATCTTCGTCAGCAACTAGCACAAATTCAGACAGCAGCGTCCTGTGTTCTTAGTGAGTGCTGTACTGAAATATTCCTAGGACAGGGAAGTGCCTTTGCCCCAGTAGGGCATGTGTTTCCGTTTCAAGCTCAGTTTAAATCTCAAAGCTGAAAGGTACTTTCATTTCGGAGCAGGGCTGACTCCCAGAACCCATTAGTCATTTTCACAGTTCTGCACAGCACATGCTAGTTCAGCAATGGTTTCTGTCAGCCATATTTGCTGCACATGAGCACTTCTCTCCCAGCACATTAATGTGCCCTAGCACACAATTTGGGAATAAGTTTTTCGATTTCCAATGTTCAGGCTGCTGAGTGCTCTTGCTTATGTAGCCAAAACTGCACCACCCATGCTCAAGAGAGACGCATCAGCAGCCTTGGGGACCCCGAGGTTTGCAGAAGTACAGAAATATTTGGGGGGGGAACTAAGGGGGAGGGGGCTCAAGAACAGCCCAGTGAGGACTGCGCATGCTCAGCAGCCACAGAATGCTGTACTGACTGACTCTTGGAAGGAAGGGCGGAATGAAGTGGCTGGAATCCTGAACAGCAGCACTCTGCGCTGCAACATTTTGTTGCAGGTCCCACCACATGTTACATTTAATATATGTATTTACTCCTTTATGTAGGAAGACTGGCCTGTACTTACTGCCTCCTTCCATTGCGCCCCATCCCGCAGTCAAGCACTCCGCATCAGTGCCCACTTCTTCATCCCGACCAGGCAAGCAGATGGTTGCTACGGTGTCTCCTGAATAGGAAAAGCAGAGCCTCGGGTTGCTGCTGTGACCTCCTGGACTTCATAAAAGAAACCACACGGAGATCATCCCCAGTCCATACAGGGAATGGGTGATTCACACATGCGTTATTGTGTGAGGACCTCAGCTCGAAGCAGTGCCTTGCATGTGTGAAGCAGCCTCCACAGATCAAAGCCCATAGATAACCCTTTCACATCAACACACACACACACACACACACACAGAGCTTTTCAAAGAAGCAAAAACCCCATTGAAATCAACGGGGCTTAAGTGGGTCATCATCACTATTCTGTCCCATGCCATTGCTTTCAATGGATTTTAGTTACAATAACTTGGGTTGGATTGTGGCCATGCCCTATAGCATAACATGTCTCCAATGCAGCAAAGTTCTGGGTCAGTCCTTTTGCAGGTCGAGCTACATCTCATGTCAGTTGTAGACAGGGAATCTCTTATCGGGAAGTTTTCACCTCCCACCCCCCACCCTGCTATTACGGTACCTGTCTGGATGGGTTTCTCCAGTTCCAACAGAGCAAGGTCATTGCTGGAAGGAAAACCACTGAAGTTGGCATGGAGGTGCACAGCTTTCACAAGGGCCTGGGTGCCGCCTTTTGCTCCAGGCAACAGATAGCTGATCCCTAGGACAACTTTATCTGTCTCAGCACTAAAAGAGAGACACAACATTTCTGGTTGACAACCAAATGTTATCTATTTTTAATTCATTTTTTAAAATTAATTTTAATATTAATTATTAATTTTAATATTACAATTTAATTTCAACTAAGTTTAACAAAGGGGGGAAACCAACAACAATATACTAAACAGCCAGATTATGCCAACACTTTCTCTTCCTTATATCAACAAACATGGTGCACTTTATCTATATGTAACCTCTGGTGAGATTCCATATTCCAGTCAGCAAACCTCTGTGGCTGGTTTAGAATACAATACCAGCAGCATGTTAGATCGGGAGTAGGTGAGTCAGTGCCCTCCATTCATTTTAGACTACAACTACCATAATCCCTGACCACTGGCCATGCTGGCTGGGGCTGATGGCAGTTGTAGTTCAAAACATCCGGAGGGCTGCCAGGTTGCCTACCCCTGTGTTAGATTTTCTAGCCCAAGGGATCATTCTCATGAAGGATGCCTCTGCCAGTTCAGCTCTGAGAATGCAGTGAATGTCCTTAGACTTCAGGGCCGGCCCTATTGTTAGGCAGAGTGAGGCAACTGCTTCAGGCGGCAGATGCTGGGGGGCAGTACTGGCAACCCACTGGCCATTCCCTTCTGTTCCGAGGACTGAGCTGTGTGTGCCACATGGCCTGTCCTGCACCAACTAAGCTAGCCTGATGCCCTCAGGTGCAATGCAGGACATTATCCCATTGCTGGTGTTGAAGTAAAATTCAACTTCCAGTCCAGTCAGTCCAGTCCAGTATGTGAGCTGGGCGGGCGGGAGGCACCATCATATTCTTTGCCTCAGACAGCAAAACCTCCTGGGCTGGCCCTGTTAGGCTTCAGGGTATACGGCTCTTAAAGAAGCAACTCCAGTGTGTGCCCCACCTGACGTTACAATGTCCAGCTGCCAGGACCCAGCTGTCCCCAATCAAACTTCCTCCACAGAAGTGCTTGTTCTCAAACTGCAGGCTCACAAGCCAAGGCCAGGAAGCTGGACTTCCAGGGTTGCCACCAGCCATGCCCAGCTTGCCCTGTTCTCCTCCAGAGGTTTTTGCAGACACTTCCTCCATGGGGAATGGGTTCTCCATTGGTATTCCACATTTTCCTGGAATCAGAAGTTCCAGTTGTTAGCCATTCCATAAGTGCTCTAGCACAGTGTTCTCCAACCCTGGGTCCCCAAATGTTTTTGGCCTACAACTCCCAGCATGCCCCAGCCAGCTACGCTGACTGGGGCATGCTGGGAGTTGTAGGCCAAAAACATCTGGGGACCCAGGGTTGGAGAACACTGCTCTAGCACATGTCACATCATTCCACAAGCCAGTGGGCTCTACCCAAGTCTAAGGCCACGCACCGCCTCTTACTGCTGACACTCCCAGCGCAATGCGATCAGCTGGAGGGATTCCAAGGGACACCGCGTTTCTGAAGGCAACAAGTGTGCCCTGGGAGTGAGACCCAAAAGGTGTTGCCTTCCAGTACCTCAGGGGAGAACCATCCTGGTGATCAGGCCAGAACGGCTATCTATATACCATCCCTATTTGGCTATTCATGGAGTGCATAGTGTGTAGTGTGGAACACAAGGATGGTTGTCTGAGCATGTCTACAAGAATGACCAGCTATATGCAGCTGTGAACCAAGATTTATTTCCAGCAGGAAATTTTATTCCATGTGTTCTGTGCAAAGTATAGGAAAAAGAGAGAAAGAGAGAGAGAGAGAGAGAGAGAGAGAGAGAAAGCAGAAGAAAGAAAGAACATGGATTCACACAAGGACTACTAAAAGGCAGGGAACGGAAAAATTATATATTGTAACATGCCCTCCAATTCTCCAAGTGGTGAGAAGCTTCAGGGGTTCAGAGCTTAGTCAGCTTGGGTTGCCTTTGGAAGGAAGTCACTGGAGACTTATTGACATTTTCTATAGTGCTGGGCCAAACTCTCCATAGTTTCCAGCTCTCCACAGCTTCCCAGTCCCATCACTGTTTCCTGAAGCATCTACAGAAACCACATCATGTAGTGTAGTTTCCATGGATGTTCCACCTGGAAATGTGATAGGATTGGGAAGCTACAGAGAATAGCAAGGACTCTCTTTGTTGAGTGCAAAAAGGGGGAGAGAAAACACCTGGCAGGGCTGGGAAGGTATGAAGAGCCACTGGGGCTCCTTTTTTAAGTGCAGAAAAAAGGGGGGGAAGCCCCTTATCCACCTCATAATGTTCACTAAGGTAATGTGCCCCCAAAATCTTCAGGGAAATTTCTCTCTCCAGCAATCAAGCTGCAAAAACACACTCCTCATTTTCATGGGGGATGAACAGACCCACACAAATGCTGAGTGATTTTCAACTCACTGTAAGTTTTGTACATTTGTGCTTATTTCCAAATACACGGGTTGAGCATAGGTAGAAACATCCTGCTTAAACACTCCAAGAGGAAGCCTCTGCCCCCTGCTCCCACATCAGATAGCTGGGGAGACAGCCAGCGCCCTAAGAGGCACCAGAGTCCAAAACTCAGCTCTCTGCGTCTGTTCTCAGTCTGCTTCTAACTGCCATGTTCTGTCCTCACATAAGACACCTGGATTGCAACATCCTTAGCTGGGAATGGGAGGGAGGGGTTGAGATCTATGTGGAACTTTCCCTGACATGGCCCTACACTGAGAAGCAGCTATCTAGTTACCCTAGCAAGATATTACCTCAAGTTTACCTAATAAAGGATGTGCCGAACGGCTCGCCAGTCCACCCCCGCCAAGTCCACCCCCGCCCACCCACAAGCTTACAACAACATGTGGAATGGTATTTACTTTCTTCAGAGGCAATTAGTTTGCCAGGTGAGCCTGAAAGAGGAGAGAAGTGATATCAGCTACAAATTATTATTATCATCATCATCATCATCATCATCACCACCACCACCACCACCACCACCACCACTGTCAGCATCCTGATTGGACAATATTTCCAAAGAGGGTTACTGCTACTCATGTAAGTGTTTTCTTTCATAATTTCAAGAACTTCCCCATCTATCTCACTTCCCCAAGTGCTCTGTGAGATAGTATCATTGCTACTAAATATGGCATAAAGGGAAGGTAAGACAAGAAAGGGTAAGAGACGTAAGTGAATCTATGCTTGAGTGGCGGGAAGGGGAGTATTGTATGCACTCCACCTCTAAAGAGAGCCAGTGTGGCGCAGAGGTTAGAGTGCTGGGCTGGGACTCAGGAAATCCGGGTTCAGGGGAGGCTGGTGACTCCTATTTCAGTGGAGCTCCTAATCCATTGCAGGTTTTATTTGGAGCTTTATAGGAGCTATCCATGGTGCTGAATTCCATCCCCAAAATAGGTTCACCACCATGGAGCACCACCGAACTAGGAGTCACCAGCCTCCACTGTCCAGGTTCAAGTCCCCACTTGACCATGAAGTCCACTTGACCATGAAGCTGACTTTGGGCCAGGCACAGACTCTCAGCCTAACCTACCTCACAGGGCTGTTATGAGGATTAAATGGAGAGGAGGAGGAAGATTATGTAAGCCGCCTTGGGTTCCTTGCAGGAAAAAAGGCGGGATGTAAATATAATAACTAAATAAAGTAGTTCGGACTGAGGGTTAGTGGGGGGTTTTTTAAGTAAAGTTTTTAGAAGTCTCACAAAGCAACACAGGTATGGTGAAGTGGGGAGAAGGAAAGCTGTGTTGCTCATCGCAGGTACTATCCAACAGGAGCCATGAGTACCTACCCCCACCACCACCGCCATTGCAGCGCTTTGCCTAGCTGGGAAAATAATCAGATGAGCATATAGACCAGACTTTTCCAACTTTGGGTCCCCAGATGTCGTTGGACTACAAGTCACATTGTCCCCAGCTAGCATGTCAATGCTTGGGGATGACAGATTTTGTTGTCCAGCAGCATCCCGAGGCTGAGAAAGGCAAATATAGCGCTGAGAAAGAGTGCAATCCTATGTGTATCTACTCAGAAGCAAGTCCCAGGGACTCTCCCTACGTGTGCATAGGGCTGAAGCCAAAATGAACTGCTCCCCACCCTTGAGGGTAGACGTCTGGATCTGGTGCAACAAATCTGCCCATTCATGCTCTTCCAGAAAAACCCTCAATAGGACCACAATCCCAAACACCCACGGAACCCACGTACACCCAGCAAGCCTTCAGTTGGGCCTTAAAAACATATCCATAATACTATCCTGTTGTGGGTTTTGTTTTTGTTTTTTTGCTGCTGCTGCTGCTGCTGCGTTTTTGAATTTCTGAACTGTATTACAATTTGATGTCTCCGATCGATGTATCTTAATGTACAGAGCCTTGTGAGGCTAGTGCCCTAAAAGGCGGCCTATACATATTTTAAGGACGCAATCCTATGCATGTTTAGACAGGAAAAAAGTTCTACAACTCCCAGCATTCCCCAGCCAGGAATGCTGGGAGTTGTAGGACTTTTTTTTCCTGTCTAAACACACATAGGTTTGCACCCTTAATAAGTAAGCAACAACAGAGAGAGAAGTATTGGAAGACTGGGGTCTATAGAAGAAAGATGATCCCCAGTTTTAAATTACATTGACTCTTGAGTTCTATTCCATCCTTAGTTCTCTGCGCTGGTCCTCGGTTCACCTCTTCAAACAAGATCTGGAACCCCTTGGCTCCAACCGAGCCATCTGTTTCAAAATGCACCGTCAAGTAGCTGCCACTCGAAAATAGTCGAAGATTCCTTTTTCGGCCACATAATCTCCCTGCCAGCACGAGATAAAACACTGCTTGAGGACAGAGAAGATTGCTATGGCAAAGGGTTTCTACTTACTGTAATAGGGAGGAGTGCAAAGAAGACTTGGGATGGAAAAGCACTTGCTGGACACATTGCCTGTCTCCCAATCCCATGACGTGCACTACCATTAGAGAGAATGAAGCAGAAGTCCAAACCAAACACCCAGGCTTCCAATGGCCCATGGTTAAAGCACATAAACACACAGAGAACAGTAAGAATGGTCAAACCTGTCAATTTCAGTTTCTTGCAGTCTCCCCTTTTTCTAATCTTGAGTTCAATTCTTTCCAAACTTTTTTTTTTAATTTCACATGAACATTTGTAAGCATTTCTCTCAATACATGCATTTTTGTAAGCAATTTTGTCCATAGTACTTAGTATTTTTGCAAGCAATTTTCCTAATATAATGCATTTTCAACCATTATTTTGATGAATGCATACATTTTTGTGTACACTTTCCCCTAATACATTTGGTGTATGCATTTTTGGATAGCAGAACTCCCTTGCAAAATTTCAATCCAAAGCGCAAAATGTGAACTGAATGGATTTCTTCCCCATCCCTACGATGATGCAGAGAAGGGCTGCAACTCAGTGTACTTGCTTTGCAAATGTAAGATCACGGGTCTCATTCTGAGAATTTCTGGTCCAAAGAATTGTCCTGGCCAAGGAACAGTGAAGAAGCACCATTTGCTAGCTTCCCAACAACGCATGCTTAATCCTCCATTTGGTTCTTCCAATTACAGGTGATAAAAAGCAGGAAACCAGCCCTCTGTAGAGCAACCTCCTTTGCTATATAAAGAAGAAGAATTATGGTAATAGGTACAGGCCAACGTACCAAGCAATACTGAATGTTGATCTGGTCCATCGTAAATGCTCAGGGAGTCCCATATGCAGTCCTTAGTGTCCTCAATTGCAAGATCTCTGATCGCACTTTTCAGCTTGTTTCCAGAAGCAGAATACACTGTCCAAGTGCAGGTCAGTAAGTTGGGGTAAGTATCTGGGTAATTCGGAGAAACTATCTCAGCGACGCCTACTGGGATCAGATCCAAAATTGGACATGCTTAAAAGAAAGGGGAAAACATCCATTAAATTGCTGGGATTGTGCCTGTGTCCATTGCTAGGTAGAAAAACATGGGATCCCTATGGATAAAGGTTCTCGCTCCGCTCAGCTATATAAGGGCCACCCTCTTGCACCCAAACTTTCTCAGCTACAACATTCCCTCCCTCATGATGATGTGAACAAACAAACACACAGACACTCACCACCTCTCTAATTCCGTTCCCCCACACCCGGCCAGTGCTGGCCCCAGGTTTTGGAGGGCTCTTGGGAAAGCCACCCTCAATGGGCCCCTCCCCCAGTGAGTCTACCTTCCCGGTGCCATTGTCACCAGCTGCTATATCGCTTCTCATCCTTTTTCTCATCATGGACCACTTGCTTGCTTGACAGGCAGAGCGCCAGTGAGCAAGCAGGCAGGAGCATCTACTGCTCCCCCTTCCTTCACACCACCACTGCTGTCTGGGCCAAGGTGAAAGGCAGGTGAACAAGCAGGTTGCAATGGTGAAGGGGAGGAGCAACTCCAGGGGGGTCTTGCCAGAAAGCTCCTGCT
This sequence comes from Shinisaurus crocodilurus, assembly GCA_021292165.1. NCBI lineage: Eukaryota > Metazoa > Chordata > Lepidosauria > Squamata > Shinisauridae > Shinisaurus > Shinisaurus crocodilurus. The sequence goes on along the minus strand of CM037879.1, from coordinate 270,616,219 downwards.
GGGTGTGGGCCCTCGGCAGGTGGCCCACCATGCCTACCTTTTGACATCAGCCCAGCATCCTGCCCTGCTCAGGTCAGTTCTGTAAGAATACCTCTTCAAGTTCAAACTAAGAACACAAAGACAGTTCCCCTATTTTGCCATATAGAGACTTAAAGTTACTTTAAGAAGCACAGGCATTTCTAGCTATGACCAAGGTTAAAGAAATGCATTACAGGAAACTGAGCAGCACTAGTTATCCAAGTAAGCCACATTTAGGCTGCAATCCTATGCACACTTACCTGGATCTAAGCCCCCACTGAAATCAATGGGACTTAATTCCAAGTATATATGTCTAAGGGTGTGTAGAACCTCCTACAAAATAAATTGCATGTCAATAGTCTACCATTCATGTACATTTGTCATACAGGCATCACACTATTCATACCTTTACCAGCATTTCTTATTCTACCTTGTGTTGGACCTTATAAGAGAAAACAATGTGTATCAGGATAAACAGTTATATTTCAGGGATAATTAAGAGATGATGGTGGTTCAACAGGTAGACATGCATGCTTGATTGATTTAAGAAGGTTCAGCTCCGTTACCCAAGACAGCAATCCACAAGAAACTGCCATTCCAAAAAATCAGCTGCTACACATCTGTACCACCATACTTTTTCTGGAAGTATAGGATTTTCCATGGGTGAAAGAACATATACAGGCCTGTGGCTCATACTGGCGCAGCTTGTCTGAGCGTGGAAAGCTAAGCAGGGTCAGGCCTGGTTGTTACTTGGATGGGAGACCCCTCCTCTAGTTTCCTGCATTGAGCAGGGGGTTGGACTCAATGGCCTTGTAGGCTCCTTCCAACTCTATGATCTATGAAATCTATGAAACCCACCAAGGTTACGACATAATGTGAAAAAAGATGCCCAGGGGTCCATTTCACCCTTTGAATATGGATATGGTTTGAATCCTAAATGAATCTTAGAATAGCACAATATTTGTAGTAGAGGCTTACACATAAAACGATCCATGAAACCTTGGCAAAACAAACAAACCCCTACTTCCCATACTCTGCTGTAGGCTTCCCCAAGGTGGTGCCCTCCAGATCTGTTGGACAACAACTTCCATCACAGCCAATGGCCATGCTGGCTGGGGATCATGAGAGTTGTAGTCCAACGCATCTGGAGGGTACCAGCTCAGGGAAAGGCAGCTCTAAGCACATGTAATTGAAATGGCTATAATAATGCTCCAGATCCCATAAGTACAGAAGGTGATCACATATCGTACAGCAGGTTATAAACCTTTTAGGGTGCAATCTGATTCATGTTAAGACAGAAAAAAGTCCTACAACTCCCAGCATGCCCCAGCCAGCCATGCATCGGATTGCGCCCTTAGACTCTACTCAGCCTAGATGCCAACGAAGAAACATATCACTAAAAATAACTGATATGTTCAAAAAGAACATAAGAGCCCTGTTAGATCAGACCAAAGGCCTACCTAGTCCAGCATCCTGTTTCCCACATTGTTCAAACAGATGCTGATGGGAAGCCCACAAGCAGGACTGGAGAGCGATAGTTATCTCCTGCTGGTTCCCCAGTTAATACTGCCTCTGATACTGGAGGTAGTATATAGTCATCATGAATACAGGCCTGTGGCTCACGCTGGCTCAGCTTGTCTGGGCATGGAAAGCTAAGCAGGGTCAGGCCTGGCTATTACTTGGATGGGAGACCCCTCCTCTAGTTTCCTGCATTGAGCAGGGGGTTGGACTCGATGGCCTTGTAGGCTCCTTCCAACTCTATGAAATCTATGAAATCTATGGCTAGCCAGCTATTGATGGCCATATCCTCCATGAATTGCCTAATCTCTTTTAAAGTTGTTGGTCATGATATCATCTTGTGGAGTGAACTCCACCATGTGAAGAAGTACCTCTTTTTATCTGTTTTACATCTCCCACCATTCAGCTTCACTGGATGACCCTGCATTATGGGAGTGGGGCACAGTTATTTCCTGAATTAAAACCGAGAGGCACACTTGACACTTACAGCCCAGAAAAGGTTAGAGTACGTGTGGAATCCACCCTTTGTCTCTCTTTATGAGTCACTGATCAGGACATACCTCCCAGTTGGAAGGAGGTGAGGCTAGAACCATGCTCCATACAGACTACAACTCCAACCACCATCCCTGACCATCAGCCATATTGGCTGGGGCTGATGGGAGTTATTGTGCAAAATATGTGGAGGGTGCCAGATTGGGGGAAGGCTGACAGATCCCATCACAACCTACATAGCAACATAGAAGGATTATCTCCCTGCTTCACAACAACCCCCCCGGCAGAGACAGATTATAAGGAGGCAAGCCTAGAGAGCAATGAACCATGCTGAGATGCAACAGGCAGCCTCCCCTCCAGGTGATGACTGGCTACTCTGGATTCACAGAAGGCTTCAAAAAATTATCTCATTTACTTCACACGGCTCCCTAGCAGTTCGTTGTTGGCACATAGGGTTTGGGAATGGCTGAATTAACTGAAGTGATGGTTTTCCCCGAGCCCGTTTCCCCTGCCGCTCCCCCCAATTCATTTTTTCCAAGGAAAAAACTTGCCTCCCTTATTTTTCCCCTTCTACATTTTTATATCGTCTCACTCAGGTTATGCACCTATTTCCACCTCCAATCCTCCTGCAAAGTCTTCCACTTACTGGGCTGTATTTCATGGGTTCCGTAGGCAAGAACAAAACCTTTCACATTCGTGTCCATTCCAGAAGTGAAGAACAGTGTCACCACAGGGCCTCGCGACTTTAAAGGATATTGAGGAAATTCACTGCAGAAGCTACCTGTGATGTGAGACATACATTTAAAAAAGGCAGTTTGCCAGCTCAGTTTCTTTGTTCATGCTGAATTTCCTGGGTGCACGCTGAAACGCTGTATGATCAAAAGCTGCCTCTTAAAAGCAGAGGAGCCATTCTCATGAACAAACTTACCTCGGGCAAGACCGGCACAGAGTCTAATGCTAGGCATGTGACTCAAAAGTAAGGCCAACCAAGTTCAATGGAGTTTACTCCTGGGTAAGTTTGTATAGCAGGGGTGTTGAACCACAGGCGCGCGGGTCAAATCCGTCCCTCTGGAGTTCCCCAGAAGGCCATGCCCCTTCCCCAGGCCCCACCCCCTTTCCCCCAACCACCAATCAATGGGTGGTCTCCTGGCTTTTGTACAGTTTTACCCCATTCTAAAAGGTGGACATGCCTCTCCTAAGGTGTAGTTACTGGGAGTAAGAGCTTTAAGCTAAAATATGTCAGCAGTTTTGGTATTTCGGTCCCATCTTCTTTTGCCTTCAGGCCCTGCCCACCATTGGAATGCAGCCTCCGAGAGCTTCTTGGATATTGAATTTGGCCCTCAGGTTGAAAGAGGTACAATACCCCTGGTGTAAAAACTGCAGCCTAAAACCATCAGCCTGGGAGAAATGTTAGTAAATGGACACCATCAGAATATTAATCCAGCAGCTCTTCTGGAAGCCTAAAATGGGAGGAACTATGCAAAGCTCAGGCCAATCCCAGACAGCCAGCACCAACTGCATATACTGCACATGGGGTAGTGCCCCAGGTTCAACCACTGGCCTCCCCAGGTAGGGCTAGGAAAGACTCTTGTCTGGAACCCTGGAGAGCCACTCACTGCCAGTCCGTGACTGGGTTCAGACAACATAGTAACCCACACTCAAGGGTTGAGTATGGGTTGTCATTGAACCATGGGTGTTGTTGAAACATGGGTTATTGTGTCGTCTGAACCCAGCCACAACAACAAGCCATGGTTTGTTAACCATGAACAACTAATGAAGATAATCCATGGTTTGTTGTTGGGCTGTGAACTGTGGGCTGTTTGTGGTTAACAAACCATGGCTTGTTATCGCGGCTGGGCTCAGACAGCACGATAACCCATGTTTCACCAACAACCCATAGTTCAACAATAACCCACACTCAACCCATACTCAACCTTTGAGTGTGGGTTATCGTGTTGTCTGAACCCAGCCGTTACGGTCAGTACTGAGCCCGGTACATCAGTGGTCTGACTCAGCATAAGCAGCTTCCTGTGTCCCCAAGAGTGGCTAAAATCCAAGCTTTCAGTTCATGTTTATGAAATTATGACGGTGCCTCCATATCAGTCTGTAGCATTTATTAGCCTTGACTCTGTTCTCTCAGGATAAAATGACATGATATGTTAAAAGACATCCCATGAAGCTGGCCCTCCCTTTCCTTCTTTCTCTAAAGTACTTGTGCAGGGCCCCAAACTGGATCAGGACCACCGTGGATGTTTAAACCTTCCCCCCAGCCAAAATCTGCCTGCCCCAGCATGGCTAATTGTCAGGGATGATGGGAGTTGTATTCCAAAACATCTGGAAGGTGCTCGGTTGGGGAAAGGCTGATTTATCCTTGTACCATTCCTGTGTTGTTTCTTTTCTAGGTTAGAAATGGCATTACGGGCAGAATATCTCTGACACCCAATCTAGAACTTCCCATTTCAAATTAAACCCACCGTCTCTTGCCAGCCCCCGCCAACAGTCCTTGCCCCTTTGTAGCACCCTTTTAAAGTAACTGAAGGTCCCTAAACTCAAGAACAAGGTCAACTGGACTGCAATGCCACATCACAACGTTAATCGATAACTTACCAAGCACCTCCTTTGTGGGCCCAAATCCTTCATAAACTGTAAGCCCGCCGTGACACTTAGAAGGGGATTTCTCAATCACGAAGTCCAGGAAATCCAATCGAATGATGGCATTTAACGGGCCTACAATCCTCCAGTGGCAGCTGTGGCAGCAGCAACAAAATAATTAAACATAAATCTGGTTCAGATGTAATAAACTCAGCTTCATAAACCATGGTTTATCAAGTCAAAAATAAGCATCAGGCTTGCATGCCTGTCCATCACCCCTCTTCTCCTCCCCTTGCATGCCAGCTTTGGGGACCCTCTCCTGGTTAGGATTAGAGCCAACCACTTACACTTCCTTGTTGATCTTCCCTTTTCCATTGATGCCTCACTCTGGGACCAGTCACACCCATTCCCCGCTCCTGCTCTTCATCTGGCGAGGCTAAGGGACTCTCTTCTCCCTCCCTGCTTATTTCTTGTTCAACTGTCCTTGACATTTCAGTTGCGAGTTCCTCCTCCTCCTCCTCCTCCTCCTCCTCGGAATCAGAATCTGTTCCCATGTCCCTTGAAGGCTCTTTGGCAACAGCAATGGGCCCAGTCCCTACACCTGGCTCAAGCTGAGCGGGACATAAGGGGCGATGGCAGTCTACCTGGGTAATTGTTTGTCCCTGCCTACACTGCAGGGAGTTTGTGCAACCTCTTCTTTCCCTTCACTATGCCATTGGCTGTCTGTGGATGGTGGGAGTTGTTGTCCAACACATCTGGAGGGCACCCCCGCGGAAGAAGGCTGTTGTATACAAAAGGGCCCACAGCAATCGGAGCACAAGACATCGGATTCTGCAAGAGGTCAGAAAGAAAGCCACACCCTCACCTGGTGGTGTTGGATGACCCATCCAGAAAACCCGGGGACTTGATTATTCCTTCCCGAGCTGCAAGGATGACATCTCGGCACTCGGACAACTGCTGGCTCAAGTCATTGGAGTATTTCATACTATTTCCCATTTTTGGCCCTGGTTGGGGGGGTAGGGTGCAGGAAGGAAGGAAGGAATTCCCAAATGGAGATGGTTACTTTTGATTTTGGTTCCAGCACTGAGATGGTCCTTTCATCAATGGTTAAGGCAACTCTACAGGGATCTACGTGAAATGTCTTGGCCAATGATAAAAATAACAGTATGGATGATGGGACAGGAAAATGGGGCCATCGCCTTCTTTAAACCATGCTGAAGGAGGATCCCATGGACTATTTTTCATTTCTTAAGCACAGCTACAGAACAGTGCATGTGGGAGCCAGTGGGAGCAGCAGCTGGCTTATGCCACATACCACAGGCAGAAGCAAGCAAATACAGTTCACAGCTTCCCAAATATTCCAGGAGAGGGATGTGGATCTCCAGCCTTGGACCCCACAGTTAGTTGAACACGGAGCAGATTATGTCAAGGGGGTGGGGCTCCAGCCCAAAGCACTGCCCCATCCTATGATGTCATTCATCCCACCCATGTTCCCCCACACACAGAGAGAAAAGCATGGAGCTCTGTGCCTCTCTCTGCACAGAGAAAAGAACTTGGCAGCTCCTGCAAGTGGCTGCCAAGTTCCTCAGAGGGAATCCCCATGTTATCTCCAATCTGTAATCAGAGATAACAAAGGGATCCCCCCCCCCCCGCATGCCGATGGCCCTCCTATAGGGATTCTTCTCCATTCCCAGGGGACAGGGCTTAGGGAGGGGACCACAGAGGCTGCCCAACCCTTCACAAGCTAGATTGGGAACCTCCACAGGCTGAATTAGGCCGTGGGCCAGAGGTTCTCAGGCCCTGGTCCAACACCACCTCAGCTGTTATGAGCCAAATCTGGCAATGTTATCCCCATAACAAGGGCAGTACTGTCACAGGCTCATCATGTAGCCTTGCAGAGTTTATCTTTCCCTTATTCTATATTTTTCCCATATTCTATACATAAATATAAATATAAACATAAATATGAATATAATTAATTGCAATTATATCCCACCCTTCCTCCAAGGAGCTCAGGGCGCTATATGTGGTTCTCTCCCCCATGGCCATGTTATCTTCACAACAGCCCTGTGAGGTAGATTAGGCCGAGAGAGTGACTGGCCCAAGAACTCCCTTGCAAAATTTCAATCCAAAGCGCAAAATGTGAACTGAATGGATTTCTCCCCCATCCCTACGATGATGCAGAGAAGGGCTGCAACTCAGTGTACTTGCTTTGCAAATGTAAGATCACGGGTCTCATTCTGAGAATTTCTGGTCCAAAGAATTGTCCTGGCCAAGGAACAGTGAAGAAGCACCATTTGCTAGCTTCCGGTGACCTATGTAGCTGTAGAATGGGGATTTGAATGAACCTTGGTCTCCCAGGTCTTCTAAACTCAGTTTCCCTACCTGTAAAGAGGGAAGAACATTGACCCACCATGCAGGGTTGTTGAGAGGGCAGGCAGCTTAGAGACTGAAAATCATTTCTGCAGTATATAAAAAATAGTGATATTAATCAGATTCAAAACCCTGCTCAGCCCTGAAACACACTGAGTCTCCTCAGGCTACTCTTTGGAGGATGCACATGAACAGGTGGGGAGCGGGGGAACCCATAAAGCACTTTGCATGAAGAAATGTGCTACAGACATTATTTTTAAGTTGTTATAACAATAAAAGCAAAAATATATTTTAAAATAAGAATGCCTGAAAGCAGTCTTGATTAAAAGGCAGCACGGAGCCCGTTCTCTTTGTATTTTTTGTAGCAGCTCCCTTTCCTAAGATCTGCTTCTTAATTGTCAGTTCCTCTTTTATGATTGTATTTTGAAGCACTCTTATTATTCTTCCTATTTTAATGGTTCTGTGTTGCTTCCCAAGAGGAGATTGCTTAAGAAAATAAAGACAGGCATCCACTCACCAGCATCATCAGCACCCTCTCATTTAGGGTGGCCACTTATGCATCACTCAAAAGGAGGAAATGCATCACCAAAAGACAGAAGACAAAAGAGGACACAGTTTTGCATAAAATGTGCATATGCTAATTTGCATGTGTAAATGAACATTTAGAAATCCTTATTATAATTTAAATAGAAATACAATTTCATAGTGGGGAAGGCTAGGTGACCTGTGTGCCTGCCCTGCTCAGTCTGGTTTCCAGGTTATAACTGTTGATGGTGACCTTCAAGGCCTCGCTCTCCCTTCTTAGAATTCTTTTTCTTTAAACCAGACAGCCTGCCAAATGGAGGATGGCTTCAAATAGAGGACAGGCCCCTGTAAAAGAAGGCACAAGAGCTAACAGTAAGAGGTCTTCTAAAAGCATATGTAGAGAGACAGTGTGGTGTAGTGATCACTGCGCTGGACAGGGACTCGGGAGATCTGGGTTCTACTAGTCCCTACAGTCGGCCATGAGGCTCACCGGGTGACTTTGGGCCAGTCACTGACTCTCAGCCTAACCTACCTCACAGGGTTGTTGTGAGCATAAAATGGAGAAGAGGAGGAGGCTCATGTAAGCTGCCTTGGGGGGTTCCTTAGAGGAAAAAAGGCAGTATTACTGTACAAATAATGTATTATTAATACAAATAATGTATAACACACCTTATCCCACAAATAATGCATTATTGTATATGTATACACAATAATACAAATAATGTATTATTACGTTATTATACATGTAATAATAAAGAAAATAAATAATTGTCTGTGAAGGTGAACGACTTAGCAGCTCTTTCAGCAGGTAGGAAAGCAAAGCAGCATTACCTTGAACTCTGATGACCACATAGGTCACAGCAAGTGCACCATGAGTGCTAGAACGCAGCTCCACTTTCACCGTAGGACCTGGGCTCAGGAAGGTCATGGGAGACTGCAGGATACCACACAGTTTAGCTAAGGAAGAAAACAAGCCCCGGCAAACAGAGTTCACGAAACCAGACTGCGGCATTTGGTCATCTAGGATGGGACCTATGGTGGCACTTCCTCTCGCCTTTCCCCTTCGACCCGCGTGCACCAAAGGTGCAGACCAACATGGTCAAGGAGCTGGAGCAACTCCCCCATGAGGAAAAGTTACAACGTTTGCGGCCGTTTAGCTTAGAAAAACAAAGGGGAGGAAGGAGGGACATGATAGAGGTGTTTAAAATTATGCAAGGTGCAGAAGAAATGGACAGGGAGATGTTATTCCCCCTCTCCTATAACACTGGAACCCAAAGGGGTCACCCAACGAAGCTAATGGTGAGAGAGATTGAGGACAGATAAAAGGAAGTACTTCTTCACACAGCACCCAGGCAAACTATGGAATTTGATGGTCACCGACTGTAAAAGGCTTGAAAAGGAGAGTAGACAAATTCATGGAGGAGAAGGCTATCATTGCCTGCTGGTCATGATGGCTATATAGTACCTGCGGTATCAGAGGCAGTATGCCTATGCACACCAGTTGCTGAGGAACACAAGTGGGCGGGTGCTATTGCCCTCATGCCCTGTGGTTGGCCACTGGGGAACAAAATACCGGACTAGATAGGCTTTGGTCTGATCCAGCACAGCTCTTCTTATGTCCTTATGACATTGCTCATTACGCTTGTGCAATGGGTTGTGCAAGCAGTTGCACAAGGAGATGCAGAAGAGTTAAGTGCAATGGGTTGCACAACGGTTTGCACAAGGGTCATGTGCAACTGGTTGCACAAGGGGTTGCACAAGCATAACGCACAGTCACTTGTGCAATCATGCTGGCGTAAACATAACTTTAATTGGATTCTTCTCTTGCACGTAGTTCAGAACCTAGTTTCTGCTAGCGCAACGTCATTTGCACTAATGGAATGACACAGTTGGATACTTCCCCATGGACTGCTGAATGGAACTGGCCATTTCCATTAAAAATTACCGTACTGCCTTCCCTCAGCTTTCTGTTATGTATGGAGAGAACAAGCCCTGAGATGGAGGTATCCACCTTCCCACCCACCCGCCCCAGCTGCCTATTGTGGTCCCCTGGAGAAATTTGCTTTGTGTATCAAAACAGGGGGGATATTGGCACTGAATGTGGAAGACCATTTTTAGTTACCTAGGATTTTTCTTCCTCGTTGGCTTTCTTCATAAATGGCAAGGAACTCTGTTTTGCAGTTCTCAGACTCCAGTATCGACAAATGATCTACAATCAGTTTTGCCATTCCTCCTGGGGAAATTTGGAGCACCCACAAGCACCGCACATCTCCCGTGTACTCCAGGGGGCAACAAGGAGAGAAGATAAACCCCCTGGGCTTGTCCAAAACCAACTCAGATGGGCATGCTGCAAAGAATAAATGCCACACAGTTAAAAGTCCTTCGAGGAAAACAGGGGGAAGGTTGGGGAATCCTTCTGCAAAACAGACAACAAGCAGACAGACAGACAGACAGACAAACAACAAACAGACATGCCCAGTGGTGCAATGATAAAAAGTGCAGGCAGTTATCTTGACAGTCCCCATAGCCATGTCCCCAAGGAGGGTCCAAAAATACAGGCAGCTGTGCTGACCCATATCAGCAGACCAGTTTTAGCAGCTTTCATCTTCACCAGCAGCAGGTCTTTTGTAAAGCTAATGGTCTCCTCTATTGCCCATTCAGGACCAAGCCACCCCAAAATACTTTGCATTACAACAAGAGGGCTAACTCACAGCAATATATTTTTGCTGGGAAAATCCACCTCCCCAGCTGCTGTGAGGATTGCAGCTAAGGTCAGAAGGCACAGGGCATTCTGGGGTGGTGGTGGTGCCGCCAGATGACCTCAGCGGCCCTGCTAATTAAAAAAAAAAGTGCCAGCGCTGCACCCCTGCGAGCCCTGGCTCCATTGCGCCACTGGAAATGCCACTGATCAGGCACTTAAGGCTTCTCTGCATGAGGCATTTATTGTGCGCTCATGATCCCTCACTCATGGAAGTTTGCAGGGCCTTTGCATGATGTCCTCCTGGTCGCATATGAATGGAACAACTATCTTTGTTTTGTTGCCAATACACAACATTGCTTATTACCAGTGCTTTTTTTCTGGAGAAAAGGGTACCGGAACTCTTGGATTACATTTCCTCAGGAGTAGATGGCGATTAAATTGTAATGCAATTAATAGAAGAAAAGGTGCTGGAACTCAGTTCCGAGTTCCACCAGAAAAAAAGCCCTGCTTATTACGTTAAGACATCAACCTGTAAATTATATTTCATACAGTTTGGACAAAAAAACTCATGTTTCTTTTAAAAACAATTGTACCAAATCCTAAAATCCATGCGAGCGAAGCCGCAGGCAACAGCTAGTGGAATATATAGAAAGGCAGAGAAATACAAACCCTGGGGGAAAAAACACCTGGCACTTTTCCTCCTGCAATGAAAATGGAAGAAGACGCCTCAGCACAGTGGTGGGTTAAACCCCTCATGGAGAGAAGCCCTTAGTAACACTGTTAGAAAAGTGGACACGGTGCATATACAGAGTGCAAGAATAAAGTTCCACCATACACGTATAATGAACAAGGCTGTAAATAGCACACACTGTGAAAAGAACTAATCTCTCTGGCCTAAGCTCCCTCCTGGCCTAAGCTGACTAACCTTGCCCATCTGCCAATTGTTATTCTAGCCCAGTGCTTCTCAATTATTTTCTGTCATGCCCCCCCTAGGAAGAAGAAAACATTTCGCGTGCCCCGCGCGACTGTAAATAGTATCATTTGTCTATAAAATTGTTATAAGTACACCTCTGCATAACACTGTATCCTTATTAACGTATAAGAGAATAAAAAAAGAAAGAAATGTGGATCAATTTACAACAAAGAATAGCTTTATTAACTGTAGCAGAAAAGATTTAAAGGAGCACAGGATTTAAAGGAACACAATATTAAAAAAAACTTTTAACTGAGGTCAAACGAGCCCCCCTTTACGGAGCCTCGCACCCCCCCTGGGGGGCCCGCCCCACTATTTGAGAAGCACTGTTCTAGCCGGAGAACCTCGCTCATCTGCCTTTGAAGAATTGTATCGCTTTTTGTTGTATGCCTAGTGCCGCCATATCTCTTCTTCCATGGCTAAAGCCCCATTTCAAAAGTGAATTTTCCTGTGCCAACGCCAGATGTACCAACGAAGGGGAATTTCTCCAATTGTTAAAGGCTATCAAGATTAGCAGACACATAGGACACCTGGTGTCTCAAGCGCCCCAGAGGTCATGAGAAACATCAACCTTGTGGCCGGGTGACCGGCCAGATGGGCGATTGATAAATGTAATAAATAAATAAATAAATAAAATAAACCTAGCCAAGAAAGGAAGGGATAGATAGCCTTAAGTTTCTGATTGGTTGTTACTGTGTTCAAATGAAAAGTCCCTAATTAATTGTTATCATGTTCAAATGAATGTACGTGATTGGTTAGCGTGCTTAAGCAATGTGTTTGATTCGCTGAAGCCATGCCAGGCATGAAAAGTATAAGAAGACCTACACGTGTCTTCTTTCCCTTGTTCAGCTTCTGGTCCTGGCGTGAGCCACAGGGCTGGAACTTTTTGCAAAAATAAAACTTTGAAAAAACTCACTCCTGGGTGTGCTGCTTCTCTCTCCTCAAGTATTGGGTTCTCTGAGGAGAGGACTCAGAACATATTTGCGCAACAACACTGCGGCTAAACTTACAGAGCACCGCACACAATCTACGTAAATGCTACAGCAGAAAAACAGCACATCTGCACGCTATGTCTAGCCTGGTTTTATACCAGTTTAACTGCCACAGCTTTCCCTAAAGAAACCTGGAAAATTCAGTTTGGTGAGGGTGTCAAAAGTTCCTCACTAGAGATCTCTAGAATGTTCCCCCAACTCTAGTAGGACTGCAATCCCCACGGTTCCTACTGGCAGACATAGGGCACAATCCTATGCAAATTTAGACAGAAAAAGGTCCTACAACTCTGAGCGTGCCCACCCCAGCCAGCTATCCTTGCATAGGATTGCACCTTCAGTTGTGCATTCACTGGATTGTGCTTGTTGTATCCTTGACAAAGGCTGGTTGTTGCCAGGTATAAGGTCTGAGGAGGCTGTTACCTTGCCCACCATCAGCTCCCATCAGGCTCATAGGTGGTTCCAGTGACTGCATTGATGTTTCATGGCCAGCGTTGTTTATTGGAATCTCCACCGGTCCGTTTTCTGTTGCAAGACAAAAGAAACATAGGGAGAAAGACTGCTTAGAGCTCCTGAATGAACAATGAAAAGAAGAAGAAAAAAGAACTAGATGTACTCACTGTAATGGGGCACAAGTCTACCAAAACTCTGCATCCAAAGTTAAGTAACTTTAAGAACGGGTGCCTAAGTTTGCTCATTTTCTTCTTCCCTCCTCACCCCTTTTTCCTTTTCTGTAGGGTCTTTTAGATTGTAAGCCTACTGGCAGGGACTGCCTTGTTTGTTACTGAACTTACGTAAGCTGCTCCAGCAGCCTTTTCTGCTGAAGAGTTTGGTGAAAATGGTTCAAATAAAGACATAAATAAATCCCTACAGACCAAGGCCATTGAGGACTGCGTTTTTTCACATGTCTGCAGGTTTACTGTGCAAACACAAGTTCTGGCTCAGAGATTGGCACTCCAAGACTGGTGCAGTCTCTTCCCAGGCATGCACCACTTCAGAATGCACAGTGGGGAGGAAATTATACATCTGAAAGTGTGCTCAGATCAAAGATCCCCTGCACACAGAAGATAATATACACACTGTGGAGGAAGAGGGGGCGGCTGGCTAGCCCGCCAGACCTCCACCCTTTCCTCCTTCAAAGGAAACCCAGCACTTGCCACCATGTGGCCTGGAAGGGGGGGCTGGCTGACCCGCCACCACCCCACCCTTGCCTACTGGCAAAGGAACCAAGACCCTCTGAGATCTCAAGATACCAGACTGCCAGCCTCAGCTGTCTGCAATCCTACTTGGATCTCTGTTTAGGGACTCGCCTTCATATTTCTGTAACCTGGATTTAGATACTGAACTCACAGAGCACTACAAAACCCATTTGGGGTAAAACCAAGACAAGGTTTATTTCTGGTAGCATCTTACAACAAGATTAGGCAAATAAGAGAAGCACACAATATAGAGAGACACTTTAGTACACAGTAAAGCTATAAAACAATAAAGACCTGATTCCTTAAAATCTCTCAGACACACACCTGTTACCTGAGGGTGTTCGCTTCAAGGGTTAGATCCAGCACAGCCTTGCCGCCCGGGGGGAACTATTTTATCTACCCGCAGGTCCGAGATAAATAGCTAGTCCTCCACAAGGCTTGCCTTTTTCCAGAGCCCTCAAACCAGCTAATTTTACCAGGAGCTGCCTGGGGTCGGTTCCTGAGGGGGGGGGCAAACGCCAGGCAGGCACCCAAAAGACTGACCAAGAACAAAGGCTACACGTGGGGAAATAGCTCATCCCCCTCCCCTTTTCTGTAACCTTCTTGCTTCAGCCAATCAATTTGAACTTCACCTGGCCAGGCAGGGGGGAGGGAACTCTTGAGTCATGGCTTGAACTATGCATATGAATGCCCTCAGCCTGGCTCCTCCAGACCTCTAGACGCCAGGCCCCATCTCATGTTCCATGCACCCTTTGCTTCCTCTCAGCCCCCACCTGGTTTACTCATGAGGAGGCGTGTGTGTGTGTGTGTGTGTGTTTGTTTTTTTGTTCCTGCATGCATGCATGCAGGAACCCTAAAAACTCTTTTCTCTACACGCTAACTATGCACACCCCACCCCAGCCGGTTCACACCTGAGGTGTGTGTGTGTACCCCCAAAGGTTCGTTTCTCCACACACACATTGCAGTGATACGTGGTGTGCATCAAGTAAGAAGACTATCCCATATGCTACCTTCCAAGTGTGAATCAATTCAGTTTGCACTTGACAGGGAACTGTTTGGGGCCAATACTAGCAGTGTGGTGACCTCGTTTGGGTTCTTGGGATAAGCATTGGACAGGGGGCGGTTAACCTGAGATCTCCCAGTCCCAGAATCCTTCCTGTGCTCCAAGATGGCGCTGCAGTAATTACTCTGGACATTTCTATGGAACTTTGCTACAGCCCAGCAGAACAGTGTAACTCAGATATCCTAGGAAAACGAAACTTATTAATAGATAGCATTTACTACCATGGACAGGGTGGGGAAGAAATATGGCAGCGCTTACCTTTCATTCTGGACACGATCCAGTCCAAAAATGTGCTCACCCTTGTATAAACACCTGGTCTCTTTGGCCTGTCACAACCAACACCCCAGCTGACAATGCCATGGAGGGTGAATGGCTCCTTCTCGTTTTGGCAAACCAGCGGACCGCCGGAATTCCCCTGGGAGGGAGACACACACACACAAAACAGGTGAACAGTTTGCAGCCTTACCTTTTACAGGAAAAGCAAATCTATACAGCAGCTCAGCGTTCTTCAACCTGGTCCTCTCCAGAAGCTTTGGACTGCAACACCCAGCATTCCAGACCATTGGCCACGTGGCCTGGGACCGAAGGGAGCTGCCGCCTATATTCATGGTTGGTTTTTCTAGCACTCATCTGGAAGTAAGCATCTGCAGAACAGCCAGGAATATCATGCCCTGAATCGCACCCACAGAAGCAGCAGCAGGAGGGCGGCAGCTGTGCTCTCCGCACAGCAAGCTTTGTTGTCGGGTATGCGATGGCCAGATGCCATAGCCAAGCAAAGTGCCTGCCCCACAGAATCAGTTTGTTTGTTGTTTGTTTGTTTATTTATTTTATTTACAGCATTTTTATACCACTCCCCATCCAGGCAGATTCCGGAGTGGTGAACAATAAAAAGCTAAAACAGATAAAAGAATAAAAGCAATGCATTGAAAACAGAACAACATTAAAACCATGGCTGGTCAGCAAGGAAGGCCTCCCGGAACAAAGACATCCTCAGCGGGCGCTGAAAACAACAGTGTTGGACCTCCAGAGGCAGGGAGTTCCATAGAAGTGGAGCCACCACACTGAAGGCTCTTCTCCTGATGGATTCCAATGGGGCCATAGGTCCATTGGAGCCACCAGGAGAATGTCCTCCGATGACCTCAGTGACCAGGCAGGTTGGTAAGGGAGAAGGTGCTCTCTCCGGTATCCTGGTCCCAAGTTGTTTAGGGCTTTGTACACTAGTACCAGAACCTGAAACCTGGCCCGGTAGCGAATAAGCAGTTCCTTCAGCAAAGGAGGTGCATTTTATGCCCCTCAAGTGATAAAGATGAGTGCTTGGAAACCCTGGCAGCGGTTCTGAAAACATTTGACTTCGAACAGTGGTGTACTAAAGCCAGGCCTCGCAGAGGTGCAGTGCTGACACGCAGGGATGCTGGTAATCTGCCACCCCGCTCAGACTTCCCTGTTCCCTCTGAAATTGGCTGCAACCCTCACAGTAGCTGGGTGGAAATGGGTTTTCCCAGCAACGGTCTATCGTTCCTTGTTGTAATGCAAAGCACGTTGGGGTAGCTTGGTCCTGAATGGGCAAGTAAGGGTCATTAACTGTACAGAAGACCTGCTCCTGGTAGAGAGGAAAAGTGCTAGAGCTGGCTTCTTGCTGTGGATCAACACAGCGGCCTGAATTTGTGGACTCTCCTTGGGGGACGTAGCTGGGGGGGCTGTCATGATGAGTGCCTGCACCTCAACATGTACCATTACACTCAGGGCCTGGAAGGGCAGCCACCCTCTGCCCGTTACCCCCCTCTCCTTCCCGCAAAGGTGTGAAAAAGCCTTGGGGAAGGGGCAGCGTGTTACAGGCAGAACTTTCAAAGACAAAATTGGCACATTGCAGCAGAAACGGGGTGGAACGAATGCAATGGTGGAAATCCAACCGACGAACGGGAGCAAACGTGGCAGAATCGCCCATCCCTATAAAATGCCTGCTTCGTGCTAATTGATCCTTGCCTTCTGCTCTTTGATGCTGCACATTTCTGTTTAATTATCAACATAATCAACATTTATGTTGATTATGCCAGTGCTTTCTCATCTGCACTGGCTTCCAGTCTGTTTCCAGGCCCAATTCAAAGTGCTGGTACTAACATTCAAAGCCCTAAACGGCTTGGGGCCAGGGTATCTGAAGGATCATCTCCTCCCATATGTACCTGCCCAGACATTAAGATCTTTATCAGCAGTCCTTCCCCAAGAGCCCCTGCCAAAGGAAGTGAGGCAGGTGGCTACCAGGGGGAGGGCCTTTTCTGCTGTGGCACCCCGGTTGTGGAATGAGCTCCCCAAAGAGGCTCGCCTGGCACCTACATTGTAGTCTTTCCAAGACCTTTCTATTCTTCCAGGCATTTTAATCATGTTAATCATGTTAATCATGTTAATCTTGTAGTTGTTAACTCTGTTACTGTAATTTGAACTGCTGCTAGCTTTGCTGTTTGTTTTTAATCTGTGGTTTTAAATTTTATATTTATATTATATTGTATTTTATGGTTTTAACTGTTGTAAACCGCCCAGAGAGCTTTCAGCTATTGGGCGGTATAAAGATGTATTAAATAAATAAATAAAAATTCCTGCGGCCAACTCACCTGGCAGGCATCTTGGCCTCCAGAAAATGCAAAACCAGCACAGAGCATCCTGGCCGTGATCCCTCCAGGGTGATTAAAATAGTAGTTTTGCTCACAGACATCATTGCTGAGAATTGGGACCTGAGTCTGCTGTAAGCGGCTGGCAAGGCCCCCACCTGCAGGACAGGTAATGCAGCAGAGCAACAGTTCAGAGGAATGAAAGTCTTGTTAGGAGCATACAGCCAAGGACATGAAGTCAACTTGGTTAAGCATTCAGGCCAAACTAAGAGCAGCTCAGTTTGTATTGTTTGCATCATTTAAGTATAAATTATTGGCATCCTATTGAGAGAGATATAAACAGATTCAGTAATACAATGATGAATTATATGGACTGGATGTAAAGAAACCCTGAACATATTTGAGCTTAAAGCTCTTACCGCCAGTAACTAAGCCATTTCAACCTGTTAAAACGGGGGGAAATTGAGCAAAAGATGGGAAACCACCAAACCGTAGGCTGGGGAAAGGGGTGTGGCCATCTGGAAAACCCCAGAGAACAAGACTGGGACCCCAGGCAAGCAGAGAAAGAAAACGTTGCTCTTTTGTTTTTTAGGCTGCTGTATCTAGAGAGGGGTGGGAATTTCTAAATCTTTCAAACTCCTGAAGTAGGAAGCCCTTGACTCCAAAAGGCAGTCAAGCACATTAAACAATTTCCACTATCCAGCACCTGCGTTTGTTCTCTTTTTTAAGGTTTCCATTTTTGAGGTGCTGTTTTCTCCTTTCCGTTCCATCAAACTGGAGAAAACCAATATGGGGGAAACACTAGGCCAGCTTGACACATTGACCTGGGCCACCTTAGCTTTGTGATGTGAAGGGAACTGTCCTCCTTTGCTGAAAACAGGACATTATGCACTGGACATAAAGATGACTAATTTCACTGAAACATGTCAATTTGGCCAACATCTTTTGCCAAGATCATTTTCTATTTCTTCTCATTCCTCTCCTGCCAGAGGTGGGACATCATCATGGCTAAACAGTCTTTAGATATGGTTGCTCTAAACAATGTTATTGTATCATCACCACCAACAATTCTTTAAGGCAGTGTTCTCCAACCTTGGGTCCCCAGATGTTTTTGGCCTACAACTCCCAGCATGCCCCAGCCAGCGTAGGCTTTAAGGTTTTTCAGCCAAGATGTTCTAAGATAGCTCTGACTAACTGTCACTTTGGTTTTCTTCAAGATGATCCTCAGTCAAGTGTCAATGTTCTCCCTCAAGGCTTTTACAAACCAAGGTAGTACTCAGCACACTTCTCTTAAAAGGTAGAGAAATAACTCGGTCAACGGCATTGCCACTGAGTAGAGAAAGTGGACTTACCTTCTTGGAAACCCCCCCAGCCAGTCGTAGCACAAAGCACAGAGGGAGGCAAGGGCTCGGTGTAGCTTGGCAAGCATATTGGCCTCACCACAGCATTGTAGGAAAGAGGGGTTTGTAGCTGGACCAGTGCAATATCAGAATCATAACTTGCGACATCAAAGTCTTGATGTATCAGAATGGCTTTCACTCTTCCCACCTGCACCGAGAGAATGACGTCAATAGGATGGCACACTATTTATTTATTTATTTATTTATTTATTATATTTATACCTCACCTTTTTTCCTGCAAGGAACTCAAGGCGGCTTACATAATCCTCCTCCTCCTCTCCATTTTATCCTCACAACAACCCTGTGAGGTAGGTTAGGCTGAGAGTCAGTGACTGGCCCAAAGTCACCCAGTGAGTTTCATGGCTGAGCGGGGAATAGAACCCAGATCTCCTTAGTCCCAGTCCAACACTCTAACCACTACGCCACACTGGCCACACTAGAAGAGAGAATTGGTATCCAACCCCTTCCCTTTCATGGACAGCCATTAAAACAAAATGAGCGACAGTATAGCTACAAACATGGTCCTCAATGTTCCTGGCGTGCTTCCCCTACAGACCACTCCCTAATCAATGGGAACAATAAAAGAAAGAAAATAATTTGCTGCAGCAAGAATCACATGTATCTTTTCCATAGGCTGTAGTTGGGAGAGTCGGCTGACGCCTTGCTGCACTGCCTGGGCAACATAAGCATCCATTGCCCATGTCTTTTGCTTTACTTCAATCCTGCTCCTGTGGACGGCATGCTCAGATTTTAATCTTTTTTTCTCCTTGCCTCAGTGTAGGCCTATAGAGCAGGAGTGGGTAACCTGTAGCCCTCACCCAAATTTTAAACCTCTCTCCAGCAATCAGCTTGGGCCTCTGGCAAGTGTGATTTGACCCTCTCCCTGCAGCCTGCTGGGCAGGGAGGAACAGAGAAAGGGGGTGGCAGAAAGAGAGAAAGAGAGAGAGAAATGGGAAGCCAGGAGAGGGAGAGAAAGAGGGGTGGCCCCAATCAATACCGCATATGGATCCTGACAGATTACTCTGACAAAGTCAGTCCATCTAGTCCAGTATTGTCTACATCGGGGGTCATCAAACTTTTTGGATCCGTGGGCACATTTGGGAATTTGAGAAACTGCTGTGGGTGCCACCACAAAATGCTGAATCAGTGTATCACTGCATGGGCATCTACCTGGTGCGTCTATAGATCTTAGGCTGTGACTTACTCAGCAAAAACTTTTGTTTCGTGTCTGGTGGACACTGCAATATCTCTTTAATAAAGGATTGTCTAATTTGGCTAAATACTGGTGGTGCAATACAGCTAATGCTTCTTTTAAACCTATGTTTTGGCAATGTCCAGTAGTTGCTTCTTTTGGGGAGGAGGTTATTACACAGATAAATTTTCTACTGGAACAGTCTTTAATATTCACTGATGTACACGCTCTTTTAAATTATTTACCTGCTTCATGGAAATTAACAAATGATCAGCATAAATGAATTCTCCACACCCTTTTGACAGCTAAAAGACTAATATTACAACATTGGAAGGATAAACACTCATCTCCTATAATGCAATGGAGTGAGGACCTTATAACCAGTGCTTTTTTTCTGGAGAAAGGGTACCGGAACTCTTGGATTACATTTCCTCGGGAGTAGATGGCGATTAAATTGTAATGCAATTAATAGAAGAAAAGGTGCTGGAACTCAGTTCCGGTGAGTTCCACCAGAAAAAAAGCCCTGCTTATAACACTTTCAATATATAGAAACCACCTTCAAATGGATACTTATTTGGATATCTGGTCTGTTTTTGTTGAAGCTTATGTATAATTGCTAGAAAGTTGTAATGCACTTCATATGTATTAATTGCTATGGATATTATAAATCCATGTACGTATATTAAAAAAAACAGAATTTGGTTTAAAAAAAAAAAGCTTTGTGGGTGCCCACAGGCACCACATTGGGGACCCCTTCCTAGGCACCATTGGAGGTGCCCATGGGTGCTGCATTGGGGACCCCCGGTCTACACTGACTGGCAGCAGCTGTCCAGGGCTGCAGATAGGGGTCTTTCCCAGCCCTACCTGGAGATGCTGGGGATTGAACCTCGGACCTTTTGCACGCAAAGCATATGCTCTACCACTGAACTATGGCGGAAGGGAAAGTAAACACAGCCCTGTTTTAAAGTCACTTTGCCTCTACCTGCTCAGTTGGTTCCTTCAGTATTCGGTCGTGGTCTCCAGCAACAACAGTCCAATGTGATGCATCACTTGTTCTAGAAAGAAGCGTTGCGTTGCATGAGCCTTGCAATTTGCATTCAAATACAGAGTACCAACAAAGTATATTTTAACTATTCCTGCACAAAGTCTTGGAAACTGTAGTTTTGTGCAGGTGCTGAGAATTCTTGCTTATCTTCATAACCACTCTGTGGGGTAGATTAGGCTGCAGAGCTTGCCCAGAATGTTACATGGCCTTGCAGGAATTTGAACATGGTCCTCAACCCAGATCCCAACTCAGCTGTGGGTTGTTTGGGATGAGGCTTTTATCGTGCAATCGCCCTGCCTCATTCATGGAATTTTACAGGGGAATCCAGACACTGTCGTCTTCCATTTGTAGCCCTCCTGTGTTTTCCCACTGCTTCTTCCACCTTTTTTTTTTTTTAACCAGAAAAGAATCCATTAATGAAGAAAAGACAGAATAGCTCCACAGTGCCTTCTGACTATTAGTGCAAGGAGCCCTCCGTCTGGAAGCACCCACTGTCTATAGCAGCCGGGGTAGGCAGCCTGGCACCCTCCAGATGGTTTGGGCTACAACTCCCATCAGCCCCAGCCAGCATGGCAAATGATCTGGGAGTCGTGATCCGAAACATCTGAAGGACACCAGGTTGCCTACCTCCGATCTACAGTATTGAACTCCTGAGCCTACAGAACGAAGAAGGGCACTTTGCCAGCCTCATATGATTACAACTGTACACAAAGATGTATACTTACATTTGTAGACAAGGCCAGCCTGATATACTTACATCTGTGCACAAATATGTAAACTTGCATCTGTGCGCAAGGCCAGCCTGATATACTTACATCTGTACACAATGACCTGCTGTGAGCACCCACGTTGGGCCAATGATGACACCCCCGCACTGGTCATCACCCAAGAAGCGCAAACCCACATGCCACGGCCAGCAGTGGGGACAGGCTTCTTCTCCCCCGAAGATGCGTGTGGACAGCCACTGAGGAGTGAAGGGAGGGGAACCGCAAACGTCTGCAAGAGAAGAGCAGCCCGAAGATGAGAGGGAGCTCTCTGGCTTCATGTTTCCAAGACACTGGGGTCCGGTTCACACGACCCAGGTTGCCGGCGGGGGAGGAACCGCGGGGCCGTCCGCAGGGTCCGGCGGGGCACTGCATACAACCGGTGCCCCCCGCGCGTGGGCAGACCCCGTAGTCCCCGCACCGCAGTGCGGGCCTCCCGGTGGTAGGGGGTGAGGCCCGGGATGCCCAGAGGGGCCATCTGCCCCTATAGGCTGGAGCGGCGGCGGCTCCGGCCGCTCTGGGCTGCCGTCTCTGTGGGGACCCCGCGGGACGGCCGCCCGCTGTTCGGACGGCACGGTGACCACGCGCGGTAGGGGCTTACCCCTCTACCGACCATGGTCACTTTGCGTGGGTCTCGCCCGCGGCTGTCCCACGGGGGCACCCCTGGTCGGCATGCACACGACACGGGAACCGCGGGGGAGCAGTGCTCCCCCGCGGTTCCCGTGTCGTGTGAACCGGCCCTGGGTGATGCAGCAGTAGGAAAAGAGGGCTGTGTGCCCCACTGGTCTGAGGGACTAAAGACAGAGCTGTGTGCTAAAAATGTATACATTCTGGACCAGCCTGAGCCTTCCCCAACCCAGTAGCCTCCAGATGGGTTGGATTACAAGTCCCATCATCCCCAGCCAGAATGGCCACTGGGAATTGTAATCCAACACATACAGAAGGCATCAGGTAGGGAAGACTGTATGTATACCAAGAAAAGTGGAATTTTACCATCAATATTACGGTAATTGTGTTTGTGCATGTGTACGTATCTCACTTCTCTCTATGCCACTGGATATGGGGGAAGGTAAAGAGTTTTAGATGACACAGTCACTCCTCTTCTCTGACCACTCCAAGTCCTGCTTAGATTTACTTCCACCCTGTTCTCCAAAATTTGGAGGTTTAGGGACGCAATCTTATGCAAGTTTAGACAGAAAAAAGGCCTACAGCTCCCAGCATGCCTTTTTTCTGTCTAAGCTTGCATAGGATTGCACCTATAAGATTTTACACTTAAAGGAGGCCTAAAAATGATTTTAAATAAATAAATAAAATTTAAAAATTAACCAAGCATTGCCTCCCTACTATCAACCCTATTTTCATATTCTTAACAGCTAAAAACATGTTTTACCCTCATCTTAAAATGAAAATTCATATTCTCAGGATGCTGAATTCTGCAAACCATGCCAGTTTCTAGCTTTGTATATTGTGGGATAATGGCACCAGGTTGGAGAAGGCCAATGGTAGGGATGGGTGGATCTGTCAGTTTTGCTTTCTCCTGCATTGAAATTATAAAAATCTCAAGTTCTTTCTCTCCCAAATATAAAGAACTTTGTGAATTTTGGTAAATTCTTATTAAAAAATGAACTGAAACTAATTTCTTACCCAACCCCACTGACTTGGCCTGTCAAGTAGAGTTTCAGCTGTTGCTGCGAGGCAACCCCCAGCTCATTATAACCTTCTGAAGACAGAAGTAGTGATGGGAAAACATGGGAGGATTGCAAGGGGGACCACAGCAGCGTCTCTGAACCCTCCATAAAATTCCATGAGGCAGTGAGATTGCGCAGTAAAAGCCTCGCCTTCACACCCTAAAGTCAATTTCACTGTAACTGTTTGTACTGAAGTCAATTTCACTGTAAGTGTTTGGCTCCAGCATCTGTCCCACTTTCCTCCACACCAGGCCTTTTATCCTAGGAAATTCAAGAGTGGGATGTGTTGGGCCATTGGTGGATGGATACCGTTTTAGATCTTTGCTTACCCACGGGGATATTCTTCGGATCGGATACCTGCAAGACAACGGGCCCTGCAAAGTCAGCTTCAGATGTTTCTGCAGGGAATAAATGAAGCACCTATTCACTTCTCAGAAAGACATTATTTCCCAGCCACCTTCAGGTCTCCCTCCTCAGCCATCCTTTCCCAACTGCTTTTCCCCACTGGTCCTGGCTCTTCTCACTGAGAATGACAGCTTAGAACTGCAGGGAGATGGTTGAACCATCTCAAGACATTTTGCCACCTGAAGCGGCTGAACCACCTGACCCAAAGGATGCATCATCCCAGCATCCTCGGCATCTCTGCAAACGATTCTGGGTCATCATTGGACCTAAAAAATAGCAACGTCACCTCAGTCCAAAGTTACCTGGTTCAGAATCCAGATGTACCGAGCTTGTAATGCTCATGGACATCACAAATTGAAGGTTCTTTCCCTGAGAAGTCCTTGGTCAAGCAAAGCTTAAGGGTGGCACAATTCCCCCCACCCCCAATCCGACAAGACTCATAATCTCCAAGCTTGCCCCATAGTTCCTTGGAGCCGTAACAAGCACCCTTGGGGACTGTCTGCACAGCTCTGTCTGAGATGCAATTAAAAGGTCCATTGGCTTGGACAAAAAGCAGATAAAATTTTGAGGGCAGGCCAGTTAAAAATGATTAGGCAATACAATAAGGGGCAGCCAAAATTATGAGTCAAATTAGACTCTCGAGTTGCTCTCTCTCTCTCTCTCTCTCTCTCTCTCTCTCTCTCTCACACACACACACACACACTCCCCAATAATGCGTGGAATTGCTGGCCCAATTTCAAATGGAGCTGAAAGGTAGCAATGGACTAGCTCCCCTCAAAACACCACTGCCCCAACAGATTGCTTGGATTGTCTATGCCAGGGGTGGGGAACCTTGGGCCTTCCATCTCCCTGACCAGCAGTGGCCATGTTGGCCGAGGCTGATGGGAGCTGAAGCCCGGCAACATCTAAGCTCAGGGAACCCTTCTCACATCTTCTCCCTTTCACAGGCCTCGGCTGGAGAAAAAGGCAGTTCTTTGACATAGCAGCAGCAGCAGCAGCCATGAAAGTGGGGTTAGAGTCGAGGGACAGCCAACCTGAGGGGGAAAAGGCAAAGCTGGCCTTGAATCCCCTGAAGTTATTCTCTCCGTCGCTCTCAAAGTGTATCAGCATGACGTCTCCAGGGCTCCAAACTGGGGAAGGAATTGAGAAGCCGCAAAGGAGAGCTGTGGGGGAGAAAGGAGCAGAGGGGTTGCTTGCTACCATCCCAAACTGGCTTTTCTGTCCTTGGGGTGGGGTTGGGGGGGAAGAGGACCACACACGGACTGGGGACATGTCCTAAGTTACTAAAGTTACATGTGGTGTAAGGAGGTGGTGGTGGACCCCTTCTGGAGCACTGGCCCTGCCTTCCACATGCCCCCTTTCCCCTCACTCTTACCCATTTGTCTGCTCCCTCTTCTACCTAATGTAGACCACAAGCCTACTGAGGAGGGACTGTCCATCACCTCCAGATGCAAAACAAGTACCGGTATATTGCCGTGCAGGGATGGTGGAGCTGCGGTCTCCCAGATGTTGCAGGACTCATCTCTCACCGGTGGCCACGTTGGCTGGGGCTGATGGGAGTTGAGAGTCCAACAACATCTGGAGAACCACAGGTTCCCCACCCCTGGTGTAATGGCTGGAATGCTGGGCTCACAGGTGGGAGAACTAGCAGAATCAAGGCCGCTGGTGAGGTGGTACCCCAGCTCGTTATTTCAAGCACCTCGGCCTGCCATGTGACATGGAAAGCTGACAGAAGGACAACGTTCCTCACTTGGGGGAGGTAAAGCAGGCAGATATTAGGATGTGAAGCCTCTTCCAAAGCTTTCTTCTCTACCACTGTGCATTTGCCTGCATTTGTAGCGGGTGGAGGACATCACAGAGGGTGACTTGGAGGGAACCAAATGTTCAGAGATGGAGTGGACCCTTTAGGATGAAAAAGCATGGGTCTCTCTGCCAAAAATGGATATTACGGCCCTCCCACTCATCATAGAATCATAGAATCATAGAAAAGTAGAGTTGGAAGGGGCCTACAAGGCCATCGAGTCCAACCCCCTGCTCAATGCAGGAATCTAGGTCAAAGCATCTCTGACAGATGTCTGTCCAGCTGCACCTTGAATGCCTCCAGAGTGGGAGAGCCCACAACCTCCCTAGGTAGTTGATTCCATTGTCTTATTGCTCTGACAGTCAGGAAATTTTTCCTGATGTTTAGGTGGAATCTAGGTTCCTGTAACTTGAGCCCATTATTCCGTGTCCTGCAAACTGGGATGAACGAGAAGAGATCTTTGCCCTCCTCTGTGTGACATCCCTTCAAATACTGGAAGAGTGCGATCATATCTCCCCTCAGTCTCCTCTTCTCATACCCCTTGCTCTATTCCAGCCTTTCCCCAACTTTGGGCCCCTAAAAGTTGTTGCACTGAATAACCACCATCCCCAGCCTGCATGGCCAATGTTGTTGCAGTCCAACCACATCTAGGGATGCAAGGTTGGGAACTATTGCTCTAAGGAAACAAGTAAGGGGCATTGTTAGAAGGCCAATCTCTCTCTCATATATATATATATACCGTATATGATCACAGAATGGTTTTTATTTTTCATCTTGCAAATACCCACAGCGTTCCATCGAACCAATGCCAATCCTGATACTACCTAGCTGGTGTTCCTCTTCTGTGTCTCCATAGATAACAACAGCATCATAAATACAATCCTGGCCCATTTCAACTGCAAAGTCTTCAAACTCCAGCTGAAAGGAAAGATGGCAGGTTTCACCACCCAAAGGTCACATGACAGGCAAGGCAGTGAGCAAAGCAAGTTCCCTGAGCAAAACGGTCTTTCATTACCTTGATGACGTGTTCCATTGGGGCCTCAATGAGCCAATGGCATTTGGTGCTGCTGGGATACAAGCCCGGGTAGTTAGCCGTGTCAATCTTCCCTTCATCCACCAGTACTGCAACACTGCCACAGCCAGAACCTACAAAATTGGGGGAGGGAATTCAAAGCTGCCATTCAGGACGTAGCTCCCTTTTATAGGTTCCAGAAGGAAGAGTGACACAGTGACAAATGCACCGAGGTGTCATTAAAAGGGGATTGGTTGTCTTTCATTGAATGGATTGCTAAGGGTGCTTCCAGATGGAGAGCTCCTAGAACGGCCAATCAAAAGGCATTGTGCAGGCACCTTAATGGACTTCTTCTGGTAAGAAAAAAAAAAAAAGACGGAAGCAGTAGTGAAACACAAGAGTGTTACAAATGGAAGAAGTCATTTTCTGGAAAGAAAGAAAAAACCCAAAAATCCATGAATGAGGCAGGGTGATTGCACAATAAAAGCCTCATCTGGAAGCACCTGGAGCCAAAGGAAATTTCAAAACCAGGATCTCTATGCTGGAACCCCTTTCAGTCGGTGAGGTGCAGCCTTTGTTGTGGGGCTGGGCTGGGCTGGGCTGCACAAATGGCTGCCTGGGGATCTGCTTCCCACTGTAGGAGTGCTTCTTTGCTTCCACTCTGCTCACACATTTGTACATTAAAAAACCCTCCACCAAAATATTACAAAAGTGCTCTCTCAGCCCAAAGGAAAGCAACCCTTCTGCATTGTCCTTGGAACTTCTTTCTGCTTCGAAATGGAGAGTGCGTGTGCAAAATACCACTATTATTGCCTCCATAGTTAAGATGCCTAAAAGAGAGGCGGTGCTTCTGCCTGCCTTGGGAGAGTTGGCACAGCAAGGAGCCGCTGTTTCCTCCTCGGCCCCATGTCTTGTGGAGCCCCTTTGGGGAAGTCCAGCCATCTCCCACAAAGGCGTCAAGAAGAGACCCACACGGAGTTACCTGCTTCAGACGCCTTATGCACAGCACTGAAGGTGAATTCAAAGCCCCCGCCGGTATTGCTACTGTCAGACACAAAAGTAACGACGGCTTGGTTAGACTCCACCAGCAGAGGAGATGGCAACAGCCTGCCACAGATTTTGCCTGGAAACAGAGAGGAGAGAATCGATTCAAGAGGTATAGTTAAATTAACACCACAGAGGCTCACGTGCAGTGTACTGAATTCAGGGTAATAAAGGCTAATCCAGCGCAGAGGTGCAGAACTTGTGGCTCTCCAGATGGTCTTGGACTACAACTCCCATCATCCCCATCCATTTGCATGCCAACTCCCGACCTACTGGATCAAATATCCCCCACTCAACTGTGAAGCTCAGTAGGTGATCCTGGAATAGTCACTGTGGAGTGAAATGTTTACTCCTCCTACCAATAAACTGGTTTCACTTTTGCAAGGAGTAGTTTCGTTCTGACTTGGTGCCTCAATCCAGTGTAACTGACCTGATTTAACCCAGGGAATGCAAGTGGGAGCGCTGAGCTGTCAAAATAGCCGCATAGCTCCCGGTCTTGCCAGAAAGGACCGGCAGCGGTCCTTCACGGTCACTCTCTTTTTCAGCCTAGTCTCCCTCGCAGGAATGTTGTGAGGATTAACTGGGGGAGCCACATGTGCACCTTGGTTGGTTGAAGGGTAGGGCTAGTTCCACATACCAATGAGCTCCTTCTCACTCGAACAGAAAGTCACATAGTCGCGGTCACACCCAAGCTGATCTTCTATGTCTACTCGGATAAACTGCACAAGTATGATTTTGTCTTCTGGCACTGTTATATTCCAGATACACAGGCTGGAAGAAGGCAAACCAAACCATCAGCCAAAGACACGGAGAATACCGGTAAGTCATGACGCTGTTGCTCCCATGTGGTAGGAGCACTGAATTGTCATGAGCCCTTTTGCCCAAAGATGCTGTATGTTCACGGCCCGTGAGGCGCAAGGGTTGTCCAGCAGCAAGGCAGCTGAGCAAGCGCCTACAGACTTTGGGTTCCCAATGCGATCTTGTGGGTGTAAGAAAATCAGAAGTCTCCCAAAGGAAAGCTGTTGTCCCAACGACAGATGACACTTGAGAGGTTCTGGTATGCAACGTTAAGGGATCGGCTGCCTTGTCAGAGCAGATCTTCATGTTATTTCAGCAAACGTGGGGGTTCCAAATGTGTTTTTGCAGGGTTATGCTAATGCAGGGGGACATGTGCAGGGGAGAACAGACAGGCAGGAGGGCTTGCTTATTTTTTTACTCCTGCACTAATTCCTGCTGAGACACACACACGCACTTGCTTTCCCCTTAGCCAGGCTTCAAGGCAGGAAGTTAACCCAGCTGAAGGGGAAAACATCCTTTCAGTGGAGGATGTGGGAAACTAAGCACCTCCCATCTCTGCCCACTGCTTCTCCCCTGCAAGTGTCCCCCACACTAGGTCCAGTACACATTTAAGAAGCCTGCACCTGCCAACTGAACCACCCCGAAAGAGCTGAAAGCCTCACGACAGAGAGAGAATGTCATGTGATGTCTTGGCAAGGCAGGGATGCGCGATCTCGCTCAACGCTTTAATGTTCTACTGTGTTCCAGTATCAGAGGCAGGATGCCTATGTACGTACATCAGCTGCTGGGGAACATGGGCGGAAAGGTGCTGTTGCACTCATCTCCCATGGGCAGCAGGTTGGCCACTGTGTGAACAGCATGCTGGACTAGATGGACCCTTGGTCTGATCCAGCAGGGCTCTTCTGATGTTAAATTACAAATCCTCCTTCTGCATCTCAGGGGCTACCATCAATGCAGCCAACCAGCCAGCCCAGCCAGCAACCTTAAGAGAGTGCGCTATGCAAAACTGATGGCGTGAACGACTGCAAATACCTATTGTCAAGGTAAGTCTCCCGGGTTAGGCGAGGGTGACGAATGTGCCCACTTTCTCCAAACACCAGCATCCCATGGGAGTTGCAGTCTTCTGGGCCAGGGAGAGACAGGTCACTTGGAGCAGGTACTGAACAAGGAATGAAAAGCGCACATGAAGTACGTAGTATCACCATGGAAGTAAGAAATGCACCTACATATCATGTAAGGTTCCACATTCTGCATCAGCCTTCCCTAACCTGGTGTCCTCCAGATATGTTGGACTACAACTCCCAAAATCCCCCAGCCAGCATCTGGGAATTCCAGTCCAACATATCTGGAGGGCACCGGGTTGGGGAAGCCTTTTTTGGGTGGGCCTCTTTCGGAATAGAGCTTTGATCTTTTGATTGGCCCAACAGCACCAGCCGCCAGGGTCCATGGAGAGGTTACTGCAGCTAGCCAACCAACATAAATAACAGCTCACTCTTAGGGGTCTACCCGTAGAAACACTGTGGGATCAGAGGAAGGGATTTTCACAAAGGTCATGGATCCACCTCTGTATTTGCTGTATGGTCAAGCTCTTGGTCACAGTAGAGCGTTACAAAGAGAAAAAAAATCCAAGAACTATATGCTTTTAATATGAGGTAACTGGCCAAAAAAGCAAAGCAAGCCCCCCCCCCCCTCTGTAACTTGCCTTTGGAACTGGAAGAAAAATGTTAAGTAATTCTACTGCACTGTGAATTTTAAAGAAATAAGTGAAAGATAAGTGGCTAAAACCAGTACTCACCAGTGTCCATATTCTGGGCAATGAAGTCTAGCAGCTCATCTACTTTAGAGAAGATGCCCGGGGAACCTCTACCACCATTGCTTGTCTTGTTAGTAAGCCAGCTTTTTGCGCAACCAATGCCCCACGATGTGACACCTGCCAGAATCCAGATGCCACTGGCTCTTCTGCATGCCAGCGGGCCTCCTGAATCACCCTGACACAAGACAGGACAGTGTAAGGATCCCTACAGACAAGCAGTGTGTAACACAATCTGCGTCAGAAGAATTGCACATGGAGTCTCTCCACATCCCACGATTATTTCCCTGTCAACATATGAAAGTTTGCACGCTAGGGATGTGCAAAGAATCCGGTTGCAGGGTCAAAATCCGGTGGATTGGCCCAGCTCGGCCCCCTAAATTCTGGCTCATCAACTCAGAGTTGCCACCAACTAGTTCTGACCCAAGTTGAGCCAGAAATCAGGCTTTTAAAGCAGGCTGCAATTTGCATATACAGTAATACCTTGGATTGCAAGTGACTTGGTTTGAGAGCATTTTGCAAGACAAGCAAATTTTAAAATATTTATTTAATTTTTTTTTACTTGATATACAAGCGACGTCTTGCAATACAAGTACTGTAGTACAGCTTAAATTAAAAATCTCTGTACAAATTTTTTTGGGGGGATTTCGTTTTGATATAAGAGTGTTTTGGATTACAAGCACGTTTCTGGAACGAATTATGCTCTCAATCCAAGGCATGACTGCATATATTTTTAAGTCAGGGAAATCTGCATAAATTCTGACTCCAATTTGCTCAAATTGTGGCTGGAATTTACACAAATTTCCCTGGTTTAAAAAATAAATAAATCCCACTGCAAACTACACCCCATTTTAAAAGTGGAAGCCGTAGGAAGACCCCCCGACTCAGTCTACTTTCAGCTCTTGACTCAGTGAAGGTGCCAAAAATCCACCGAATGCAAGTAGGTTGAGTTTCTCAAAGTCGCCCATCTCTACTTGCACCTCTTTAAAGATGTGCAAGCTTTTGAACAATTGGTCTGGACAGAAATCTTAGGATTCCCTTCTTCCCTGGCCAATGTCCCTCCACTTTCCCCTTCATTACTGTTAGGCCTCTGGGTGATCTGCAAGGATTTCTTGACTCCCAATTGTTTAATAGCAACAACGAAATGACTGACTGTCCTGCCCTAAATTACACTGCTGAAATTAAGAAGGTTCAGGATTAACTGGGAACAGTTTTGTGTGTGGAAAAAAAAACTCTGAGTGCCATTCAGTTTTGGAATTCAGCACAAATGCCTGGGCTCAGGATCCTTTCATTCCAAGTGTACATCTTTTGCACCAGGTGGATCTTGAGGTTCTAATAAAAACAAACAAACAAAGTAGAGCCCATGAGCCTGATGTAGGGATGGGCAGATCTGCCAGACCCATTTCTGTGGACTTCCTCTTTGTCCCACCTCCAAGTCCGTTCCATGCAGATCTTTTTAATCTGCTTTTTGAGGGATGAAAATCTGAAAGTATTTTTGTGTGCAGTTTTTAAAAAGTGACTGCATTCATGGATGCATGCCCCCACTGACTAAAGCATGTCCGTGCACTTTTTATTAATGCATGGTGGGTTTTATGCATTTTTAAATCTGTTGTTGGACGCCTTTTTGTTTCTTTCATGGAACGCATGGCAAGCACAGAAATATGTGGATTTCTGGCTGCAAATTGCGTCTGTTTCTGCATTCGGCTCCAGGAGGTGCGGATTGGGTAAACCCAGTTTTAAAAAGCAACGGAGCAAATTTCTCACTCATCCCTAGCCTGAGGTCTGCTCACCCCTGTACTAGTATACTTCGGGTGCAATCCTATGCAAGTTTGGACAGAAAAAAAGGCTGGGGCATGCTGGGAATTTTAGGCCTTTTTTCTGTCTAAACTTGCATAGGATTGCACCTTTAGGAACATAGGAAGTTGTCTATATACCGAGTTAGACCCCTGGTCCATCTAGCCCAGTATTGTCAACACTGACTGGCAGCAATGGCTCTCCAAGGTTTCAGGGAGGATTCTTTCCTAGCCCTACCTGGAGAAGCCGGGGATCGAACCTGGGACCTTCCGTATGCAAAGCAGGTGCTTCTACCACTGAGCTACCGAGCCGCCCTTAATGCTTAAAGCACTTCCCGAGCTCTTGGTTAGAAGCTAGCTTGAAATCACAGGAAACTGTCCTTTTGGACTGTTCCTTTTTGGATCCATTCGAAATCCTCCGCAGCGCGCTTCCTACCTTGCAAGCGTCCCTTCCGCCATCCAGAAAGCCAGCACAGAGCATGGAACTTTGTACTGGAGGCAAATTCAAAGCTTCCAGGAGCTCGCTGCAGGTTCTGCCATCAATGAGGGGCAGCTCCACTTCCTGCAGGACATCAGACAGGGCACCCGCTGCAGAGAGACGGAACCGAGCAATAGCTGAAAGGCCTCTTCCAAACGAGCCCCACAATGGTGCAGCAGAGCTTTGGAGCCTTAGTTCCATCTGAACCATTCCAAGCTACTAGCCCACATGACCTTGTTATGTATGGCAAACAAATTTTTAATTTAGCTGCTGTTGTTTTTAGAAAAGATAACAGGAGCATTAATGTTCAAGTTTTAAAAACCTTTTATTTGTATTTTATCATTATAATTGTAATGTAACGTTTCTCATCTTCTTACACAAATATAAATCAGTCCCATTGTGTAATGAATGGAAGGTCTCCCGCCCTCCAAAATCCTAACTAACAGCCTGGATTTATTTCATCGCCACCTTGTTTATCCTTGGAATGTGAATCTGTTTTCACTTCCAACCTTCCCACCAATCCTGGATCAGAGAAGCTTCCCAATCCCAATATCTTTGGCAAAGTCTTTGCCTCTCCCACTGCAGAGGTTCTGCTCACCTCTATCCAGACGACTGAGTCCCCCACCTCTCAATCTTGCAAAGCAATTTCAGGCACAACCCTATTAAGCATGTTTAGACAGAAAAAAGTCCTGCAACTCCCAGCATGCCCCAGCCAGTCACGCTTTAATCACCCAGCTTGGTTCTATTCAGGTCCAGTGTTTCCCCTCTGTGTCCACCCTGCTCCCTTAAGCCTCTTTCAAAGGAAAGAAGAAATCTGACATCAACCTTTATTACAGTCAATAGACCATTCCAATTCACAAAAATCAATCATACATAAACAGCATTACAGATCTTCAGAAAAACAGTTGATGAGAACTAATAAAAATAGCCAGATTCAAAAATTTGGCCACTTGCTCAGTAGTTGACTTATCTGAGCTCTTAAGTAATAAAATCATTAAAAATTCAGTGGAATGGCCAGGAAAAGACTGTAAAATGGGATTTAGGAGATCATTTCTGGCCCCTTGATAGAACCTGCAAAACAATAAAACATGCTGTATGGTTTCCACCTACGTATTGTTACATGGGCAGCATCTGTTAGGTAGAGAGATTTTGTTATATCTACCATCTAAAAGTTTAGAAGGGGGGCATTAAATCTCGCTAGTGAAAATGCTCTCCTCTTTAGGGATTGTCTGCCAGTGTAGATAAGCCATCCCTTCTTTGCTAAGGGAGACTGGTAAGCTTATGGACTGAGGCGAGCATGGACCCCTGGCAGCACCTCGGAGGTCCTGAAAATCTATATCCAACAGCCTGCTGTTTCACAATTGATTTGGTGCTTGCTAAATCCCTGAATAGTAACAAGTCCAGTGAAAGCCCTACTGAGGTAATTTTGGTCATCACGGCCTTTGACCAGGGGGATTCAAAGGAATCCAACAAGGTTTTAGGAACCAGAGAGTTTATAGGGAGCGCCTGTCTACAGAGAAGCCAGAAATGGATAAAAGAAGAAATCCTTTCTCCTCCTGCAGTTTGCAAGGAAACTGCAGAACTCAGAGCTTCTCTTAAGTTTCTTAATACACAAAAGAAAAGAAAAAAAGGAAAGGAAAAGGAAACCCAAGTGCCTAGAACATCACTCCAGATGGCAAACCGTATAGGCTACACACCACCATTAACCACCATTATTTAGGTTGGAGATTTATAGTCTAGGGTCGAGGAAAGACATTGAGGGGGTCATTTTTGAAATCTACACCAGGGAACCTCTGGCCTGCAGGCCATATCTGGCCCACCAAGCCAGCCCATCCGGCCTGCGGGGCCTCAGGTGAGACCCCTCCCATTCCCTAAGCACCACCATCAGGTGACAAATCCCGGCCGTTATCTCTGATCAGTGCTTTGCCCACCCCGCATCCTCCCCAACAGCCAGGGAAAGCTCAGCCATGGAAAGCCAAATTGCAATGAAGCCAGGTCCACAGCCAAAACACCGGTTGGAGGAGCCGCACCCCCTGGCATCAAGGGGGGCTTGGTGGGGGGGTCATCCAGCCCCTCCCCCCTGGATCGAGCTCAACACCCCTAGTCTACACTCATGAGCGATATTGGAGCACTCCAATATGGAAAATGTTTTTGTTTGTTTTTTTACATTACATTTATATCCCGCCTTTTTTCCTCTTGTAAGGAACCCAAGGTGGCTTACAAGGTTCTCCTCCTGTCCATTTAATCCTCAAAATAACCCTGTGAGGTAAGTTAGGCTGAGAGTCAGTGACTGGCCCAAAGTCACCCAGTGAACTTCATGGCCAAGTGGGGACTAGAACCCAGATCTCCCAAGTCCCTGTCCAACCATTACGCCATGCTGGTCCTCTATTCATAGAGTCATAGAATCATAGAAAAGTAGAGTTGGAAGGGGCCTACAAGGCCATCGAGTCCAACCCCCTGCTCAATGCAGGAATCCAGGTCAAAGCATCCCTGACAGATGGCTGTCCAGCTGCACCTTGAATGCCTCCAGATTGGGAGAGCCCAATTGTATTGGCTAGTTGCATCCTATAAAAACCTATAGTTCTTGGATTTTGTCTCTTTGTAGCACTCTACAAAGGAATTAGTGTCTAAGTAAAAATTAAACAACCCCTCCTGCCTGTTTATTCTCCCCTGCACATATCCCCCTGCATTAGCATAACCCTGCAAAAACACATTTGGAACCCCCATGTTTGCTCTAAAGTTCTGCTCTGACACTGTAGCCAATCCCTTAACATCGCATACCAGAACAGCTTAAGTGTCATCTGTCACTGGGACAGCGACTTTCCAGTCAGTGACCCAGTGAGCTTCATGGCCAAGCGAGGACTAGAACCCAGATTTCCCGAGTCCCAGTCCAACACTCTCACCACTACGCCACACTGGCTCACTGAGCATTCACTCAGCAGCATCTGTCTGGTTACTATCACCTGTCAGGATGCTGAGCTGAGCAGGGTGGACAATCAGCACAATCCAATTAAA
The DNA here is from genome assembly GCA_021292165.1 of Shinisaurus crocodilurus. Lineage (NCBI taxonomy): Eukaryota > Metazoa > Chordata > Lepidosauria > Squamata > Shinisauridae > Shinisaurus > Shinisaurus crocodilurus. Next base: position 270,580,928 of record CM037879.1, on the reverse strand, counting down.
AAAACACAAACTTCATCCCCTCTCCTACAATTGTTGGGCGGACTTTCAGAGTTTGGGATGTGTCACTTACGACTAAGTTAACAAATATGGTGAGAGTTAGGGGAAGGCAGGCCAAAAGATAAGAGATTTATTGAAAGATGGCGTCTTTTCATCCTTTTTTGACATAATAAAGTTTATGATGCAATAAATCCTTATTTGTTATTAGGTACAATTTAAGGTTAATATCCAACGTGAGAAGGATTAAAGGATTCTTGAATTGCTGGAAATTTATGTAAAAACATCTACGTATTTATGGAATTCCTAAACTATTGAATAAAACAGCTAAGGGCGCAATCCTATGCAAGTTTAGACAGAAAAAAGCCCTACAACTCCCAACATGTGTTCGAACTGGACCTGAGCAGAGTGTGTGCGGGTTGGGAGATTTATAATCCTTGTCTGTGTGCTAGCAGGCGCCTGTACATTCCACACACAGATCTTCCAGATCTCTCCACCCTTCTCCCGCAGGCAGCGTGCAGCGTGTGTGCCAGTGAACCAACAGAGCTTCTCCGTTGCAGATTAATCCATGGAGTCAGGAAACACTCTGTAAACACCACAGGTCTAATTCTACCTGTTTATTCACTTAGCAAGTAAATTTCTACAGAGTATACATTTCCTAGTTACAGTCCATGTGCAGAGTATAAATGCATAGCAAGCATTACGTCCAGTGGAGTAAGTTGAGCTCACTCCACTTCAGCAAAGACGTTACATTGTAGCAGTAACAAGTCCAGCAAGAAGAACAAAGAAAGCAGTTCAGCTTCTCTCTAAAATGGCTTCAGACAGAAAACAAGTTAACACGTCATCAGAACATACAAACCATGTGACTAGCTCATATTGCTCTCACACTCTAGTAACCCCTGCGAAAACACGAGATTCTAGAAAGACATAATAAACCTGTTTACCCCGCCATTCTGTCCCTTCCATGTGTAAACAATGTGCCACAGCTGGTAATGTGATACATATCACAACAACATGCCCCAGACGTTTTTCTGTCTAAACTCGCATAAGATTGTGCCCTTAAGTATTATTCTTTTTAAATTCTAGCAAGCCAAAATAAAACAACACATCACCACCCTTCCCCTCCTCCAGCTTATACACTTGCTCTGTGCTCACCTTCAGAGACTTTGCCCCAGCCGCTCACAACACAGAGTGTCCCAGCTTCAAACAGATCTCCTTTGTGCGGAAGACAGATGGGCTGTGCTTCATGTCCTATAAGGGAGGGAAAGTACGTGAAGCAACATTTTAAGGGATTTTTATTTTTATTTTGGTAAGTGCACAAAATACTTCTGACTATTTTCTCTCTGGACAGAGTGGGGAGGAACCTCAGCCCAGGATCAGAGCCCCTGCTTTGCCTCCAGAAGCCCCCCCCCACCCACCCAGCAGATCAGGTAGCAGAGGAGGGAAAGATCTCTTGCCCGAGACCCTGTACAGCCGCCATCAGTCGGAGGAGACAATCCTGGGCGAGGATGGGGTGGGAATCATCCAGCCTGGGATCAGGCAGCTTCCTATGTGGAGAATCAAGTGTCCCAACCTTTCAGCACTCGCTGGAAACACGGACAGGAGCATCTACAAAGGTGACCTCCAAAATACTGCCCACAAAGTTTCGTCTCCATAGATTTCATAGATCATAGAGTTGAAAATCTATGAGTCCAATCTATGAGTGCAGTTTCCTGCACTGAGTCCAACCCCCTGCTCAGTGCAGGAAACTAGAGGAGGGGTCTCCCATCCAAGTAATAACCAGGCCTGACCCTGCTTAGCTTTCCACACTCAGACAAGCTGAGCCGATATGCTGGACTACAGATCCCATCACTGCCAGGCAGGGAGTGATGGGAGCTGTAGTCCAACACATTTGGAGGGCGCCAGGACGAGGAAGGATGGCAGAGGGCACGCCCATCAGCACAGACTCCAGCTGTTTTAATACCTAATTCTCTCCTGGCAGGAAACTGCTTGGGGTGAGCCGTATCAGCAAAACCGAGGCGGAAGTCGAGTAAGGCGGCAGCTGCAGCCTGCCAGAGGTTGCACGGGCCAGATCTGGACAGAACCCCCAAACCTCAAATGGTTGCATAGAAGGGAAAGCTCTGCCAGGTGTGGGTTCTCCCTGCCCCTGGCAGAATTCTCCCTTCTGTACAATTCTGCCGGAAAGTGCTGCCCGCCCCACCAATGGGCCCCCACGGCTCGTGAGCGCACGGCGCCTGCTGATCACCTGACCTGGGTGGAAGAGAACCAGCGGGGAACTCAGTACTGCTCCAACAAGAACACCAGATGCCACAGCAGACGTCCCTGGCCTGGCACCCTCCTGAAGTGTTGGACTACAACTCTCATCATCCTCAGCCCTGATTTCCAGAGGGTGCCAGGATGGGGAAGGCGACACTGCAACATCCAGGCCCCTTCCAAGATGACCCAGGTTATTGGACACGGGGTGGGGTGGGTGGGCATGGAACAGGAAGAGGATTCTGCTTCAGCCCTTTTTAAAGTTACTGGCCGGGTTCGCCGGATCATCGGGAAAAGAAGCCATGGTGACTTCTTTACCCCGCCCGTGCCAGGCGTACACAGTGCGATTTGCCTAATTACCCTCGCGGCACGTGGCTTGCCGTGTCGTCCAAACCCAGTGAGGTGCGTGGCAGGGGGGGCCCTTCAAAACCACCCCAGAACCCATGGATTGGTTTCGAAGCCTCTCCTGCCGCGCACCTCGCTGGATCTCGACGACACAGCAAGCCACGCGCCACAAGGGTAATTAGGCAAACCGTGCGGCACATGCCCGGTATGTGCGGGGGCGAGGGAAAGAAGCCACAGTGGCAAGCCCAATTATCGTGCAGACATGGCCATTGACTTGACTGTGTTAAGGTAGGGATTTATCCCTGCAGTTAGATTTTGCATGATGTTGTTTTATATTATTGCATTTTTACTGTTTGTTGTAAGCTGCCTGGGAAGACTCTTTAGCATTGAAGGGTGGGGTTGAAGTGGAAGAAATAAATAAACAACATTATTTGAAGTACAGGAGCTCTCTCAGCAACTCAAGTGTAAGTACAGGTGACAAAAAAATGACACACATACACTCCATAATATTTCCCCTTCTCCGGAACAGCCATTACTGATCAAATCTTCCTCTTACCAAATTTAACTCTGTATTTCAGATATAGCAGCGCTATATCCGAATCCATATATCCAAATCTGTTGAATGCAGGATGGACAATGATTTTCGAGACGGGGACATTCTGTTCTCCATCATCCATCGTTCCAAGGTCGTATTCCCCAACAGTCACAATGAGATTCTTCACGACTTTCCTGCCAGACAAAGGGCGAGGTCAAGGAAAGAGAGCGGCTCGGCTGGTGGATCTTTCCATGGTGATGGCCCCCAGTTTAGTATTTCCAATTAAATCACCCAATCTAGCAAGCCTGGGAAAGGTCCCAGAGACCCTGGAGATCTGCTACTCCTCAGAGTAAGACAACAGGGTAACCATATTAGTCTGTTAGTACCTGAAGTTGCAAATTACAAATGTTGCATCCTGGAGCACCTTGAAGAGTAGCAAGCTTATTAGGGCAAACCCAGCTGGTTAGATGCATGACATGGCTGACATGAACAGAGTTACGTTTTAGTCCAACACGTGTGAAAGGCACCGGGTTGAGAAAGGGTTGTCTGCAGCGACTGGCAGCGGCTCGCCAGGGTCTCAGACAGGGGTCTTGGCCAGCCTTTCCTAGAGACGTCTGCCTGGGATCGAACCCGGGCCCTTCTGCACACAGAGCACGTGCTCTACCACCGAGACCCACTCTTTCCTCTAAGGCAGTGTTCCCCAACCTTGGGTCCCCAGATGTTTTTGGCCTACAACTCCCAGCATGCCCCAGCCAGCTGGGAGTTGTAGGCCGAAAACATCTGGGGACCCAAGGTTGGAGAACACTGCTCTAAGGGATTCTCTACACGAGGCATTTATTGTGCGCTTGTGATTCCTCACTCACAGAGCTTTTGTTTGTGGGGGCATTGTCATCCCCCCAGGGCCTCTCCTGTGTTTTGCAGCCATTTTCGCAGCTTTTTTTTAGAGCGAGGAAAGTCAGGTATCATTTCCTAATCTTGCTATAAGACGCTATGAGAAGCTCGTGTATTTTTGCAGCTATACCACAGATCCACCTTGTGGTTGTGTAATAGGATGTATAGAAAGGCAGAGAAAGAAAAACCCCAGAAAAAAAAAACCCCACGTGTAATGGACCCGCTCTTAATCCCGCAAAGAAAACGGAGGCAGAAGCCTTGGTAAAGTGGCAGGTCAAAAGCCTCATGTAGAGAAGCCCTAAGAATGATCACCTGTGGCCCCAAGGAGTGGGGTGGGGATGCCCTCTTCCTCCCCCCATGTGGAAGTGCCTTCTAATATCCCTGGTCATGACCAGAACCAACGTTCAGCTCAACCACAGAATCAGTAGGATGAAGTGGGGGGGGGGGGGGAAGAAAGCTAAGAAAAGCTATGCACATATGAAGACTTTCCAGATGAAACACACACACACACACACTCACACGTTCAGTGAATGCATAAGGGGGATGTGGGATTGCAACCGCCAGCCATGTCCCCAATACAACACCCTGACTGGACACACCTCCCAGCTTCTGCCCAGAGAACGGTTGTCATTGGACAGATTAAATATATAATAAATAAATTAATAATTCAACCCCTTCACGCCAAGTTTATGTGGTTACAGGTCCATTCCATAGGCTTGCATTCTAGCCAGGCATGCCATTCTGTCAGCTGCCGCCACCTTTCTCCAGACCAGCGGCTAGACCCGCTAGCCTTGCGGCTCATTTTGTCAGCGGGCCTGCTGAAGTCACTTACACATTTCTTCTGCAGGCGTGCTTAGTGCAACTTACAGGTCAAGATCCAGGACGCAGTGAGCTGCGGTCACCACCACATCGTCACGGATCAAGCTGCCACCGCAGAAGTGGGAACGGCCCAACTTGATGGACACCTGTTTAGAGGCAGGGGGAAGAATGCAGAAGCCAGGGACCTGAGGGACAGCTTTGCACAACCGCGGACGGCTGCTGTCTTGAATGGCCATCACGTGACAGTTTGGCCATTTGAAGCTCTCAAAGAGCTTCAAAGAGTCTCAAATCTGGCCCTCCGGGATTCTCCAGATGGCCCGCCCCCTTTACCGGGCCCCGCCCCTTCCCCCCCCCAACTGCTTGGTGGTTTCATGGCTTTCACATGTTTCCCCCCTCATTCTAAAAGGTTGAAATGTTTCTCCTAGGGCTTAGTTACTGGCAGGAAGAGCTTCAAGCTAAAATACACTGGTATTTTGGCCTCGCCCCTTTTGCCTCTGGTCACGCCCACTTTGCCTTCAGCCCCGCCTACCACTGGAATGCACCCCCCCCCCGGAGCCTATTCAAACTGGGATTTGGCCCTTGGCCTGAAAGAGGTTCAAACACCCCTGTTCTATACAGTGTGTTGACTCTCAACATGCACAGAGGGCAACCATCAACAGGTTTGCGAAAGGTTTGCCCTCAGCAATGTCACGGGGGGTGTCAGTCATAGAACTGAAGGCACCCAAAGGCCAGCTAAAGCAACCTCCCACTGCAAGACGCCACCAGACTTCCACTGGCATCGAAATATGTTCCTGTGTCAGTTGGTAGCCACTAGTAGGGATTGACAAATCTGTCCATTTCACTTCCTATCAAGTTCATATTTTATCAAGTGCAAGTCTGTTCTGTTCCATTTCCGCATCAGTTTGCATTTTTTAAAAAAGTCTGCCTGAAAATTCATGCACATTTAAGTATGAAATTTCCTCTAATACACACATTTCAGACAAGTGCATTCTCATCACAGACCTGCCATGGTTGTCCACCTGGGACAGATGGCCTCCCTCCGATAATTCTTGAAAAGAACTCAGGCGGCCAATAATCCTCCTGGCTCCCCAGATCCAGAGAAGGGACTCCACATTGAAATCCTACAAGAAGCACAATGATGGATACTGAACTGAGATGCGGAGACCGCAGCCCTATGCACTCTTACACGGGAGCAGGCCCAGTGGAAATCAGAGGGCCGGCCGTCTGAGGAAACATCATGAGGATTGGACTATAATATGCTATTCAGTGTGATGTCCCCCAATCTCTCAAAAAGCTCTCAGGACAAGCAAGAGAATGAAGAAAAATATGCAGATCTCTGCTCTGGAAGATCTCAGTCTTTATGTCAGAAGGACACAAGAAAGGATGCCCCACCATAGTTTGAAGAGAGAGCAAAAGAACACAGCTCATCCTTTCAGCTCTTACCCCAAGCGTACCCTTCGGTATCTCCACTTTAAAAAGGGTGGGCAACTTGTGACCTGTTGGAGATGCTGTGGGACTGCAACTCCCATTAGCCCTAGCCAGCATAGCCAACAGTGAGGCATGTTGGGAGTTGCATCAGTCCCACAACATCTGGAGGGACACAGGTGTCCCCCCCCCCCACTTAAAAGGATCAGGTAGGAAGTGGAGGGGGAGGCCTTTCTCTGCCTGAGATACTGCAGAGTCACTCCCAGTTGGAATAGACCAGACTTCCCGAACCTGGTGCCCTCCAGATGTTTTGGACGACAACTCCTAGGATTCCTGGCCACTGGCCGTGCTGGCTGGGGCTGGTGGAATATGAAGGCAAAACATCTGGAGGGCACTGGCAAAGGCTACAAGTCTGACCACCCGATCCCTGCAAGGGAAGCTGAATCTACCAGAATGCTCTCTTCAACACAGCACCTGTCGGAGGAGGTAAAGGAGCCCGCTCCGTGCTCAGACTCACCTTTGAGAGGTAAGGAGAAATAATGTCTTAATGAGCAAGGGCTAAGCTAGATGCAAGGACAAGGTATTTTATAAGAAGCCCCTGCAGCAGCACCAGATTGGAACTGTGGGGAGAGGGGTTTTTCCAGCCCTTTCTGCTGCTCCTGCTGGGACCTGGATTCTCCTGAAGCAATTTGCCCAGACTGGAAAAAACATACAGGCACAGAGGATGTGACTATACGTTTTTCCAACCAGGGCAAACAGCACTTGTATGCGCATGGGTGGGTGGGTGGCGGGGTCCAGCAGGAAAGCAACACTGCAGAAAAAGGTTTAGTATGCATGTTTAGACAGGAAAAAAAGTCCTACAACTTTTTTGCTGGGGGATGCTGGGAGCTGCAGGACGTTTTTCTGTCTAAACATGCATAGGACTGACTGAGGCCGTCAACGTTTAAAGACAACGGAGGGCATCTCTGTTATCACATCCAGTTTTATTCCCTGTCACATTAAGGGGCTTGTGATTAAATGTGGGTCCCATGTCTGGAGACCCCTAGGGCATAGCGAAGGCTTCTCTTCTCAATATGCTTTGGAGCATGGAGCAGTAAGTGATACTGACAATGAGATGTTTGATATTAAAGAACGGGGGCTCTCACCCTACTGTACATATTTACTATAACTTGATCCTGAATAAATTAGGAGGAAGCCTTTCCCACCAAAACCATACAGGCTTTGCTATCTCTCTTATGAGCTCTTAGAAACAACAGCAACCCTGTTCTTATCTATCAGCAGGTTGTGTGAATGGCTCTGTTGCAGTTCTTTCAAAAATGGCAAAAAGATGGATGATTGGAAGTCATGTTGCCCCTTGCTGTTTGCAAAATTAGCAAACTTCACTAACATTCTGCAACTGTTCAATTTGAAGGGAAGATAAAAAGAAAGAAAGCATTACCCAAGTCCGATTTCTCCAACTCCAGCAACTTAGAAGCAGCAAAGTTTGCAGGCTCCCGAGTCCTCTCTTGAGAAGATGGAGTCTGCAACTCTTCTGTATCTCTTGACTTGTCTGTTTCTGAACCGCAGGTGGCTGCAAAACATAGTATCCCTCTATGGGAAATCTGGGACCATCCGTGGGTTTTAACTAGCCTCCTAGCCTCGCACCCTCAGACATTTCACTGGTAAAATGCTAAGATCACCAAAACTGGTAGTAATTGCTTCACACCATCCCAAGGTGACCTTCATATTTCCCTTTAAGCTCTCCAGGTGTTTGCAGTTGCCTCGGTTTCTGCTATAAAACCAAAATACCCATTTACCAGTAGTGTATAATACAGCCTTCTCCAACCCAGTGCCCTCCAGATGTGTTGGACTACAACCCCCATCATCCCCATCCAGCACACCCATTGGCTGATGACTGGGGTGATGCTGGGACTTGTAGTCCAACACATCTGCAGGGCACTGATTTGGGGAAGGCTGCGCTCTGTGCTAATGGACATCCATTTGAATTCATGATTCTAAGGTTGGAATCCTGCGCACACATTTTCCTGGGAGTAAGCCCCACTAAACTCTGTGGGGCTTAGTTCTGAGCAAACATGCATAGCATTGGATTGTAAATGTGGAACCATTCGTTAGTCCAACATTTCTGAGGCTCACCTCCTCAGGAAGGTCTGACCAGACAATGGAAAGGGGCAGGGAGAACAAGGCAAGAGAGAAATACACCCAATGAGTAAGAAAAGTGAGCTTTGCTGCCCCCCAAAATGGAGGTTTGCCCTTTCAAAATGGAGGCCAGTCATGTCAAGCTGGCCAAACTAGCAATCATGACCAATATACAGGAGAAGTTCCTGTTCATGGCATCACCAGCTCAGGTCATTCTCAGGCGGGCCTCATCCATCTCACATACGCCTGTGGAAATAGTGATCAATGTAAGTTCACTCACAAGACATTCCTGCCCCGTTTCTGCTTACGAAGCTGGATTTGGAATCTATTTACGCTGGCATCAATAAAGGAAAGGCATTCCCCATTAACCTCAGCATACGTGAGAGGAGAAACAACTCCTAGGATTCAAAATGCTGATTCTACAGAAAAGCAGTATAAGTTTGCTTTCTCTTAACCTAGGGCAGCCGTCCCGAGCCCCAGATTATGGGAACTGTAGTCCAACACTTCTGGAGGGCACCAGGCCAGGGAAGGCTCCCATAGAGACATCATCTGTGTTTCTTTAATATTTCCCAGCCAGAGGTTCAAGAAAAGTTACTCTACATAGACTGTATTTCCCCCCTGCAATTGGGGAGGACCAGGACTTAGGAAGTGATAGAGAGCTTTCCAGATCCAGATGGCCCACTTTGGGGGCTTCCTGAGCCTCCTGATTGAACCACTGGATCTGTGAAAATCAGCTTGTTTCACTTGAAAGCTGCTATCAGTCATATTATTGGATACAGTCAGAAACAGGGCTGCCTAAGACATTTTGCTGCCTAAGGCAAAGGCCAAAATGGCACACCCTTCCCATTCCGTGCACAGAAGCCAGCTGGACTAGCATTTGGATCTTAGTTCAATACTGGCTATGAAATGGTATCTCCACTAGTTTAGTGGGGGCTGGACAGCTGGTGCGGACTACACAGCTCTGTCCTTCAATAGAGTTGCCACTGTTGCCCTCCAGTATCTGCTGCCTGAGGCGATTACCTCTCTGTCTGTCTAATGGTAGGGATGGCCCTGACAGAGCAACAACGTTATAAAAGGAAAAGATTGTGTGCCCTAAAGGACATGCAAGGCGAGTCCCTTTAAATTCACACAGGCAAAGTACCACTCTGACGAGTCTGGATTGAGTCCTACTTCAAGGGACATCGAGATTCTTGTAAATGTATGGTGAATAGGACTACTATGGTGTTGCTTGGCCTTGCTCTTGGGCCTTCCATGGCAGCCTGACATCCAAAAAGTTATCAGGTGAACTGAGATGGAGATGAAAGGATGGGAAAACCCAACAACCTCCTGCTAAGTCAACCTGTGGTTAAAGGCACAGAAGCAAATCCAGTGCAGAATTTGGCAACCCAAAGCGAATTTAAAAGGGACCATGCAAACACACACTCACAGTGCAATCCAATGCATCTTTACTCTGACGTAAGTCCCACTGTGTTCAATGGGGCTTACTCCCAGGTAAACATGGATAAGACGGCAGCCACAATGACAACTTTGAACAATGGGTTACTTGTCTCTTGGCAGAATTCAGAAAGGTCTTTTAGACACAATCTGGTCTTTTAGCAACAGCTCACATTTCCATAGAATGTTTTTATGAAAGCCGTATATATTTGCCTGCTCTAGGCAGCAGTAATCCAAATGACTACTAGATCAGCCTTCTCCAACCTGGGGCCCTCCAGATGTGTTGGACTGCAGCTCCCAACACATCTGGAGGACGGAGGCACCAAGTTGGGGAAGACTGCACCAGGTGGTCCACCAAGCTCACTGTCCAGCCCAAAATAAATACAACTCACCAAACTGAATGCACTTACCGTACTGATTGAAGAAACACACAGAGAAGAGGAACCATAGAGACACCTCCATGGCTCATACAAAGCAGAATGCAATGTTAAACCACCTTCTCATCCAGCAAAAGGGAGATTAGGAAAGAGCAGAACCAAATATTCAAATGTAGGCTTTAAAATGGTTCTACTTTAGCCAAATACATTTTACCAGAAAAAGAAGGATGGTTACCAACACTGCTCTTTTCACACCCAAATACCAGTCTTGGCAGAAATTTGTCAACTTCAGGACAGGTCTGCACTACAAACTTACACTGATTTAAAAGCTATATCCTCTTTCCAGGGAACTCTGGGAATTGTAGTTTAGAAAGGGGTAGGGTTAGGGATCTCTAGCAAAATTCTAAGCACTTCACTAAACTACAGCTCCTAAGATGCTTTGTGGGGAGCCTACTTCCTGCCTTGGAAGTGAAGTGCTGCCATTCATTTCTATGGAGAATGTAAAGCCCTACGTTAGGGAGTGGGGGGAAGGAAGGAAGATGGAAAGAGAGGGAGGGGGGGGGGGAGGGGGAGGGAGAGAGTGGTGGGGTGGGTGGGTGGGTGGGTATGAGAAGTCAAGAGTATTTTGGAATGAGGAGAGAAGGAACAAGGGAAAGCCAGTGCCTGAAGACTATCGAGGGAGAAAAAGAGCAAGGAGATTATTGGAAGTGGTACGGTTCGGTAATTTTAGACTTTGGAATTAATGGTCTTATGGTAGGGTGAGGACTCTAGATAACCAGTGCGGTGTAGTGGTTAGAGTGTTGGACTGGGACTTGAGAGATGCAGGTTTTAGTCCCCACTGAAGAGACTTTGGGCCGGTCACTGAATCTCAGCCTAGCCTACTTCACAGGGTTGTTGTGATGATAAAATGGAGAGGAGGGGACCATGTAGGCCACCCTGGGCTCCTTGCAAGCAGAAAAAAGGTGGGATATAAAAGTAATAAATAAATAGATCCTAATGTGTCTTTCTTCACTTATTTCAAAACGTGTTAAGCCAGCCCTGCTGTGTTGGGGTTCCTCCTGCACATTCTGCTGAATGGAGCCCTGGATGTCTGCCCCCCAAATTGCTCCCTGACAGCACCACTGAGTATCGGAGGGTGAAGACAAAGTCAGTAGAAGAGCCCGGGGGGGGGGGTGGGTTGGGGTGGAAGTTCCTGGGAGGGAGGAGTGGAGAGCTGCAAAGGGATGAGGTGAAGAGATGGGGCTGGAGCCTTCTTTTATTCGAGTCTTTCATCTGAGACATTTCATGGGCCTTTCATGAGGTGACATGATCTTTTTAGCCAACAGTGCATAGGAGGGCATGGATTTTAGGCCCCCATCCCCAAATTGCCTACAGTGGAGTACAGGAACATAGGAAGCTGCCTTCTACTGAGTCAGACCATCAGTCCATCTTATTAAGAGTTGGTAGGTGCGTAGTTTCAGCGTGTTACTGATGCAAGGCAAGTGCTATAGAAACGCGCGCACACACACAGCTACTTCAAAAGCAAACAGCTTTGTATTGGGGAGTTCATAGCTCCTGGGGAAACAAATAGTTTCTGACAGAAAAGGACAAAGGAATGCTTACTACAGATGAAGCAGGAGGAAGTAAAAGCCTGAGAGTTGCTTGCGATCTGCATCAAAGAACGGTTACAGAGCTTTTCTACACAAGGCTGTTAATACGCTGTACCTACTTTCGGTTTCGTCACAGAATTGAGATCCGATTTCTGTACCCCTTTACCAGAAATCCAGCTCTGCTGCACCAGAGGGGATTGGGAAGAACAAGAAGTGGAGGTGCAGGCAGGATCCAAGTCTGGAGTGGGGTGAGAAGCATTGGACCCTGAAGAGAGGGGGCCCCAGGCTACTGTACTTCAAAAGAGGAGTGATGCAGCCCACCAATGCATTGACAAGTGGGACCCACCCACCACCTTTAAAAATGTTTCTTAGAGGGAGTCTGTTTGCTGAGCAGCTTTCTGCCCCCCAGCTGTTGGAACTGAACCGTGCAGGCCCCAGCAACTGTAAAGAGGGGCTGCTTTGGGCCACTGATGAGAGGTGGTTCCTATCCTTTTCCCATGACCTCCACAATTTTTGTAGGTTGCAACTGCTTCTAATATAGCGATCTTTGTAGGTCAGCCTTCCCCAACCTGATGCTTTCTAGATGTGTCGACTACAACTCTTAGCATTGTAGAGGCGGTGTTAGGGGGTGGCCCACTAGGGCTGGAACCCCAAATCTTTCATTTGCAGCCCCAAATCTCTGGGGTGCCCTCTGCCATACCACCCTGCTGTCCATGGGCACTTGCTGAAATAAAGGCACACACACCATGATCCCTGTTGCATGTGATCCAGCCCCCTGCTCAATGCAGGAAACTAGAGCAGGTGTCTCCCATCCAAGTAATAACCAGCCACAGGCCTGTCTTTTGATTAGCTGGGTTTTTGCCCACATGTGCTTCACCTCTTCCTGCCCCCTGCAAATCTTTCTGCCCCAGGTTTTTTTTTTCTGAAATCAAATGCCCTCCGCTCCCTTGTCCATACATCCCTTTTTACAAATAGGGCTGTCCTTAGGAGACAGGCTCCTTTAAAGATACACACACACACACAGAGAGAGACTTTAGAGCAGGGCTCTCCAGCCTTGGGTCCCCAGATGTTGCTGAACTACAGCTCCCAGAATCCCTTGCCTTTAGCCATGCTGGCTGGATATGCTGGGAGCTGTAGGCCAGCAACATCTGGGGACCCAAGGCTGGAGAGCCCTGCTTTAGAGTGTATGTAAATTAACATACACAAATTTGTACATTTGTTTTGGTCCTGTGGACCTGAGCCCCAGATCTTTTCAGTACCTAGCACCACCCCTGGTAGTCCAAAACATCTGGAGGGCAACAGGTTGGGAAAGGTTGCAGGTCATACTATTGGTTTAGGGCCGCCAAGAGAGGGGAGTGTTATTTTCCTAAGGATGTGAGAGGAGATGGGGGGGGGGGGATGTTTGTAAGACTATGATGTCATTGTATACAAGTCCTCAGTTTGGGAAAATAAGAGTTTTCACAGCCCTGTAACTTCTGATAATATGGAACTATGAGTATTCTCTGTGCCGTTCCCTTGAAAGAACCTCCTGTATTATGCAGCATGTATTGTACCCCTAGATGCGTGTACATGTTACATGAACAGTAAGGAACTGCTAAATTTGAGGGAGTGCCCCCTCCCCACGAGTTACGTTCATAAGGATCTTCCTGAAATTCCACTACTTCCTGGGGCAAAGTTGGCCTGTATGAGAAACAGGGCTTTTTCAGTGGTGGCCCCTCTTTTTATGGAATACTCCTGCATGGAAGTTTCACTAGATCCTTTTCGTTGCCCCTATTAGGATGACCATCAAAACCAACTTTTCTGAGCTGTAGGTCACTAGGAGTTAACATTGTTTTTAGATATTTCCTTTTTATGATGTCTGTAGCCCCAAACAGATGTTACTGTAAGTGTGTATCTAGCAGCTATGTCTTTTCATTTTTACTCTAGAGTAGGCACAGGGCCCCCCAATCTGGATCTTAAAAGCTCCCCCCCACACACACACACACTAGAGTCCTGATCTGGATCAGGGCCCCTGTGCCTACCCTAGAGTAAAAATTCGTGTGTTAACATTTTATTGGAATGTTAATGTTTGTATTTGATTCTATGTTGGAATTTGTTTAAATAAACCAAGCTGCCCCCCTTACACACACTAAATGGAAGATTCAACTGTACCACTGTACAGGTTCATGCAAGAGCAGACAGGCACAAGAAACTCAGACACGTTTATCGTTTTTATATAAAATATACATTTATATACATCTGCTTTGTTCAAAGTTTTCTTTTGTAGGCAAAATTCATCCATAATTTGACAATGAAAATAAAGGACCTTTCAAATCCTGTTATCACTGACATACATCCCACTGCTAGATTGTGCATTTAATTTATTGAACAAAAACAACCAATTGTTTAAAGTAAAGAAGAAGGCAAAAGTGATGAAGATAAAGATAGAGAAACACTACATCTATGCAATTAACTTCTGCTTTGTGAAGTAGATTACTGGCATCCAGTTTCGGCAAAGAAGAGTCTTATATGTTCAGAGAAGCCACAGATCACAACCCAGAGAGTTCTTGAAAGAAAGGAGTTTTCAACAAATCCATATAAACATCACAAGGAAGTTCAGCACATATTTTCAGAGATTACCATCATCAGCCTTAACACTTTTCAAACACTATTAACAGCCAAAACAAGTTTTCTTGTTGCTGCTTGTCATTAAGTACATGTGGAAGCAGGCTGCTAACTATTGCACATCCCCTAAGGCAAAAAGCCCTTTAGGGCTAGATTTTCACAGATGAAAAGCAGGTGACACAAGAAGCTAAATGCACAGTGCAATTTCAAACAAGGGCCAACATGTGCAAGGACCTTGGCAGGCTCTTAAATGATCCATACAGGCTGTATACAACCGACAGCTTTCCGGAAGTGATGTCCTATGCATACTGCACTGACTGGCTTGGCAAACATAGTGCTTTGGAGACCAGACCTCTAAAAAGGATGAACTATGAACAATAACTTGTATGCTATTTGTAGATCATTAGGAAACATATTGAATGAGATATTTAACAGCCAGCTTGTGTGTGTGTGTGTGTGTGTGTGTGTGTGTGTGTGAGAGAGAGAGAGAGAGAGAGAGAGAGAGAGAGAGAGAGAGCACTCAAGGACAACGCCTGTACCAATATTAGAATAAGATCATTTTTCCTCATGACAAATAACATATAGCTCCCTAGAGCTCATGCACATACTGGCTTCTCCATTCACTTCAATGGAGTGGGGAACTTTGTGCCTAAGATTATCCCTTTGTGTCTATGAAGCTGCCCACTCCCTTGGAATGAGTGGGAAAGCTCTTCAAGAACCTGCTGTTCGCAAGAAATAGCTAGACTGGAGCAATAGTATTTTCCCCATAATAACTTACCGGTATCTTCCCATTTAAATGAAAATGTAATCCTAGGCTTCATTGTGGAACAGGAAAACTGAGCTCCCTTTCCATTAAGTTTAGTTTTAGCTTGTCGTTTGATACGAGACTGAAATGTATAATGCCATCTATGTCCTGAAGTTTTATCCTGTCTCCTCAGCATTGGCTCTTCATTTTGGATTTGGCTGATGTCTATCTGTACAGGTTTGCTTGCAAAACAACACTTAACTTATACAGAAAGAGAAGTGTTCAGCAACTTCCCTCCCTATAATACAAAAGAGGTGTTTACAATACATTCTGTGCAAGCTAAGTATATGGGAGTAGCAGAAAAGGAACCAAAGTATTTATAGTTACATTTAATCTACCGGTATGTGCATTGGGGCAAGATGGGGGGGGGGAGCTTCCTTATTTCTACAGGAATGAGATCAATTTTATTGCCAATTACCCTGTTCCATTACTACAGTAAAACTGGGTGAGGAACACATCATAATGTAATTAGGCCAATATGAATCATGGATCCCATTAAAAAAGTGAGTCTTTCACCAACACTAGCCTGATTCATCTAGCAAAGGGCTTGAATCAAACAGTCAATGGAACCATTCCCATGACTGAAAAGTTACACAAGTGTTTCTTTTGCGTGTGTATACTTTGGTAAACTGCAATCATTGCACCAGTATACAGCACCTACAACCACGTTATTATTGCATTAGTTGGCAGGGGTTTTAGGCTGTAAGGTTCAGGGAAAGTGGAAGGAGACAAGACATATTGCCCTAAATCTCTTTTCTCAGAAATCTCTTCTCCCCATCCCTTTTCTCCAGAAATACCATATACTTTGGATAATTTTGTATAACCAAAGCTGCCCTATAGGTCTGAACCCAACTGTGCGCATTTGCAGAACATAGGTGCCTTACATGCCACAGTTGTAGTTGGGAGTCAGGTGCAAAAGGAAGTTTGTTCTGGAGTTGGGGTGTGTGTGTGTGTGTGTGTGACATCCACTTCCATCTACCATTGCATTGGCTGCAACATTCTTAACATGGGGGTGCTGTGTGTTTGGTGATTTTAACCTCATGAAAACCAGCTGTGAGCAAGCTGGAATGAAAGGGATTTTCACTCCCCAACCTTTCAAGCCAAAATTTGTAACAATGAAGGTTGGTATGAAAAGTGCATGGAGCCTTTTAGTCCAGAAACACTCTTATGAGTGCCCTGAAGGGGTGGTTTGTGTTAACGCTATTTCAGTTCTTATGTACAGAGGAATCACCATTTTTTCTGCAGCCACAATGGACTTCAAGTATTTCTGACTGTGCCCAAATGTACAAATTTGTTCAAATCTAGAACTGCTCGCTGGTCAGCCTGGTTTATCTAGTTCTTTGGGGGATTTCATTGCTCCGTGTTCCCCTCCCAATGACCAGCAAAGGGAAATGTGCATTTATTTGGATGGATTAATATGTGCAAATGATCGATAACTCTATTTCCCTGTTGGGAAAAGTGGTAACCATACTGAGGCAGGATGGCTTTGTTCAACCGTTATCGTTGTAACAGTGGAAAGTTTGTTATCATCTCAGTTCAAAGGCAGATTTCCCAGAAACCATTATTAAAAAAAATATGTTTATTTTCCTTGACTTACAAAAAATAAAAAATTAATTCAATGTCCACATTCTGGATCCATGCACCTGATATGTAGAATTATAAATAATGACCTAGTTTACCTAGTTTTACAAATCTAATCTCTTATACAATAATATCTTCCCCTTTCTGTCCTCAAATATGTTGCAATTAAGTTTCAAAGCTATATCAACCAATATCAGCTTTCAGGAGAAGCTACTACGATTTCTTTTGCCATTAATAAATATGTTAATGCTTGATGATGAAAGAGTCTCAATTTGTGGCACTGCAGATCTCCAAAGGACTGTGGCTCAGATCCAGCTAAAGTTAGTTATGACCAAGTCCGATTGGAAGCAATAGAACATAAGTTCTATTGCTTATGGCAGGGGTGGGCAGAAAATAGATCTCCAGATGTTCTGGATTTGAAGTCTCAGCTTTCCTGACCGTTGGCCATGCTGGCAGGGGCTTCTGGGAGTTGAAGTCCAAAATATCTAGAGATCTACCTTCCACCTACATCTGCTTATAGAACTAACTTGTTCCATTGTTTTCAATGGGACTTAGTCATGTTTAAGGCGAAAATCACAAGTACATTGTAAAGCATTTTGATGATCATCAGTGGCAGCTGGTGCCCATTGAGACTAGTGGGGCGAAGGTCAGGGCAACTAATGGTAGGCAGAACCAAGGGATCGCCATAGGTTGAGCCAAAGGGTCAGAGTTATCCACAACAGCAACCCATTGTACAGAAAAGGGAAACTGAGGCAATTTTACTTTGAGATCATGCCTGGAAAGCAGAGGATTGGGTGGCAGGCTGATGAGAAGATCCATACAACAACACAGAAGCTCTCCTTTAGACCCACATTTTTCTGTTCCAGCTACAAGCCCCATTGCAGAGAGAGAGAGAAAAACTAAGGCAAGTAATTTCAAGATCACTAGTGAAAAGCAGGGGAGTGATCTCTCTTGTACACACACACACATACTCACGCACACATTATCTTACACTCTCCTTTACACACACTCTCTCTTTCTCTTACTTCAAACACATGGGGCCCAACCCAGATTGGTGCTGCCCCACCCACACAAAGCAATGAGCTGCTGGATTATCACTTGGGAAATGCATTTTAATTATCACGCTGGAATCTTCCCTCACTTCAGTTGATGCACATTCCACCATTCACAAATTATGCTTTTCTTGTAAATGTCATCTCAGTCCCTCCACCTTGTGCAGGAGAAGATACTCCCCTATCTGCTTCTTTGGATGCTATACTCCCCCATCTGCTTCTTTGGATGCTAGCCTATGTTGCCCCATAACTACAACCAGATGTAATCCCACATATATTTTTCTAGTCTTCCACACTGCAAATCTCCCTCCCACCCACTCTCTAGTGAAACTGACAAGCTTTCTTTCTTTCTGTGTGCACCACCATGGTTATGCATATATGCCCTTTTGAAGGATAAACAAACATGTGTCTTCTCTTCAGAGCAGCCAGAGGAAGAGGAACCAGGAGGACAAGTGAAATTTCCCCAACACTGGTGAAACTGACAAGAGTTGCAGCCTCCCAAATTATGTCAGTTTCCCTGGACAGGAGAGAGGGAGGGACAGTGAAGGAGATGTGCATCTATGAAATTGACAAGACTTTCCCTTGCCCATGCCAGTTTCAACAAAGAGCAAAGATAAATGTGGTGAAGGGGATCTTTATGGGTGAAACTGGCAAGGCTTCTTTACAGGAAGGAGCAATTAAAATGTGAAAAATCATTCACAACTTTGCACAACTTAATGGGAAGAAATGGTGGGTGGAAAACTAAAAATGCTCTTCAGCTATAACGTATCTGTTCACAAGTGACACAAAACCCCCAGGAAGGTTGAAAGGCAATTGTAATTTCACATTCCTGCATGGCCATCAATTGATTTAAATGGAAGATACAAGCACATTTGAAAGCTGCATTTCTGTCTTTCACAAATGTGTTGCGCAACAACAAAGGCTCAAAGGGGCTTTACGTGAACACACATGTAAGATCTATCTAACATTAATTGGAACCAAGCCTTTCTACACAACCTACAAGGACGTTCTTCATCCTTTAAATGGGGTTTGCTCAGTAGAATTTCCTGGTGAATTGTGCTGTGTTTGCCACAATTGTTTTATTGGGAATATTTATACTCAGTGGGCTTGCACTTTGCCAAAAAAAACCCCACGACTTAACATGCTAAAAAATGCAGATGATACAATAGGTCTTCATCATATATTAACTAACTTTAGCTGGCTCGAGGCCATATAACTGTTGGGATTTTTATTTTAATGATTTCTGCACTGTCCCATCCTGAAAGCTCAGGGTGATAGGAAGAATTTAAGCAGAAGTGCTATTTCTCATGCAATATTTAAAGCTGTTACTGCATCTTTTGGTATGCCATCATCTCTGCTTTATACAGCATTTTTAATTTTTGAAGTGGCTTACAGCACGATCCAATGTGGCTGCCTGTAACCCACCGAACTCGGGAGGATTGCAGGCATCCTATCGAGGATGGAAGGAGCGTGGCGGCGATGGTCACCTCTGCACTTCTCCTGCCCTGCAAAAGACTTAGACGGCCGATTTTGGGCATCCAGGTCTTTTGCACCTGCTCGCGAGGAGGGCACGCTGAGGTGCTGCTGGGATACATGGTATCCCACCAGATCCTCACTCCTCCCCCCCCCATCCTGCCCCCAGAATGCCCCCCCTGCCAGTTCCGAGGTCAGTCTTCCAAACTTGGAGCTGCAGCCGCCGCAGAAAGAATCGCACCGGCTGTGAGGGAGCTCAGAATTCGGAATCCCAGCTCCAACCTCAGAGCGCTTGTCCAAGTTCAGCGCTGAGACTCTGAATTTTCCTATGGCCATCTAGACAGCGTCTAGCAGCCATAGGATTGCGTCCTTACTACATTTGTCATCACAGCATCCCTTTGAGATAAGTATCTATTATGCCCATTTTACAGATGGGGAACTGAGGCTAACACATGACGACTTGCCCAAGTCCACAGCAGAAGTATGACTTGAACGCAGGTCTCCCAGCTCGCAGTCCACTGGACCACATGAATGTAAGGCCACTCAGAGTAACATTACTTTTTTCAACAAAAATCTTAAGATCCACTTCTCTGCCATTCTAGAATGGCTTGAGGCATTTCAAATTCACATCAACTTTCCCCAAACTGCCCTCCTATAGCAACAGTGGATAAATACAGACAACCAATTAACAAATGGGAGGGGTCGGTATTGGCCTACCAAGTGGTGAAAAGCATTACCACTCCCCAAATTTCTGGAAATGTGGTTAAAAAAAAAATTCTCCCTCAGTATTTGGCAGGTTGATACAAACATGAGGCTTACAGAATAGTGATGTGCATGTTACCATAATTTATCCTTTGGTAAAATGGTCACCCCTATTCACTCCTTAACAGAAACTGTAAAACATATCTGAAGCTATCCTCAGTGGGGCCAAGTTCTAGCAAGAGGTAGGAACAAGTTGGATTACAGAGCTGCATGTTTTGGTAGAGGATGACCTGACTGCATCCACTTTGTGATGCTTAGTTCAGGCCTAGGGCTCCTCTTCCTCAGAGACACTGCTGTGCAGATAACCCAACACACAGTGGGACTTTGTTGACAGAGGGCCTCTTCACTTAACATCACAAGCTCCATCAATGCACATTACATCTGAGCTCTTTAATGAGCCTGAGGAATCCTGATCTTAGCAGGACTTAAATGTATTCAACCAATGGAGCAAACACAAGGGCTGGGAAAAGAACCATCTGTCAAGCTCTGATGAGGCACCTGATTGCTCTAGCAATATCAGTGGAGTAATTCACATACATTCCCCCTTTGTGGTTGCTACCTTCTCTAGCTTCATAAAAATAAAGAGCAGCAGCCACACGCTCAGCTACAATTCCAGCTGTGAAAGATATCACCTAACTCTTACCTACACACATGAAAAAGTGAAACATATAACATTTTTATTATGCTAAATAATACTCAAAAATAACACCCACCCAACCCGTGGTATTAACTTTTTAATTCTAATATGTCTGATTTTTTAATCAATGGGAGAAGGGGGGATAATAGATGCCTCAACAATCCCTTTCCTCACTCACTCCCCCAAGTCTTATAAACACATCAATCCAAAAGCTTTGCGACCAGTTGAAAGATGTCCTATTTTCCGGGAGCAATTGTGACCCCTGCCCCCACCCCCCAATAGCTATGATATGGGGTGAGCTGTTTGAGCTGTTTTTAAGAACTGCTCCTTTTTATCCAATTCATTCAGTGTTCATTCTCCATAAAATAAAATAAAAATGACCCCATTTTTCTGAATAAGAACACCCAGCTAAATTCCTCACTGTACGAGTGAGAGATTGCTGTGATATGTTGAATGTAAACTGTCACATAAAAATAACCATTTTGTGTGAGGGACGTCTCCTTCTGGAATTGCTCTCATGATTAAAAATATTCTGCTGAGAACTAGCTGCACCAGCCTCCTCCTAGGATGATGGACAATTATTGTCCAGGAATTACTACCCGAATCTGAGAGGGCCTGAAAGTTGCTATCTCCCTTAACTCTAGCCATCACTACTGCCTCTTCTCTCTTTTCCTCATTGGCTGCTGCTGCCGCTGTCTTCTTGGCCAATCAGGGGCCTAGCTTTGGGAGCCCTCCAGTCTATGGTACAGTATTCCCTTTAGCAGGACTGAATAATGGGGACTGGTCCTTGCTGGATCAGGCCATCACTTCACTTCCAACATTTATCCCAGTGCTGGATTTTCATTTTGTATTTGTACGAGTGAGAGATTTGGACACTATAGAAGCATTTCCCACTGTGAGCACTAATAGAAGTGGTATGAAGCAAACCCAAACAAAACCTGGATTAAGATTAGGTTTTCGCCCATTCTACAGCTCATCCAGAGAAAAACAGCAGGACACCCAGAGCTTTGGTGACTCAAGTGTGATTCCCACTTCTATATGCCCTTCTTTTCTGGGTCCCCCATGTGCGCCCTATTCTGGGTCACCCCTGCAATCACGGCTCCTTTCAGTTTGCTTCTGTCTTGTGGGGAAACCACGACTTCCACAGCATTTGCTCGTCTCCAGGAGACATACAAACATCCGGTTGCCCCTGTTATCCTCTTTCTTGGACTTCCTGCAGCCGTTTCTCTAAGCGATCCAATTTAGCCAAATTCTCTTTCAGCAGCTTACTGTTTGGAACCAGATGTAAAGCTTTCTCATAATAGCCACGTGCAGTGATGTAGTTTCCCTGTGAAAAGAAGGAGGGCAAGGAGGAACAAAACATTAGTTGCATAATCTCGTTTGCTGAAATACCATTGCCTAACAGCCTTGTTTTATTTATTTATTTCATTATATTTCTATCTCACCCATTAGTTGAAGTTCTCTGGGCAGTTCACAAAACAAACAAAATCATGAAATACAGTAACATAGTAAAACAATATATAAAACCTGTATGTTTAAAACCAAAATAAAAGCCAGCAGCAGGGCAAAGATCTAAAGATGCACTAACATGTTTTTTTTTTTTTTAAACTGAAGGAAAATAAAAAGACTGAGAAAATAAAAAGGTCTTCACCTGGTGCCAAAAAGACCACAATGTAGGCAACAGGTGAGCGACTCTGGGGAGGGCATTCCACAACTAGGGTGCCACCGCAGAAAAGGCCCTATCCTTAGTAGCCACCCGCATCACTTCATTTGGCGGGGACACCCAGAGGAGGGCCTCTGAAGATGATATTAGGGTCCAAGCAGGAATATATGGGAAGAGACTGTTCTTAGGGATGCATGAAAATGCCATTTGAGGGGGTGAAAACTCGAAGGATTTTTCCAATGCAGCCCTGCAGATTTCATTCCGTCCCCGTCCCCCCCGGCTGGTGTCAACTTGATCTGTAGCGAGTCAAACCAGTATGCAGGTTCTGAGGGTCGTTTTCCATGGTGGCAATATGCAAATTTATTTTTTGGTGGGGGTGGGATCTTGAAATTTGTGTAAATGGTGTCGTAATTTTCTTAAAATATTTTTTATTGGCGATCTTGTGCATGTGTGCACGATTGCAAGTCTGCCTGTCTGCTATGTAGCCCCACAGAGGCGTACAGTAAAACCTTGGATTGCAAGTAACTTGGTCTGCAAGTTTTTTGCAAGACAAGCAAATTTTTAAAATAAATTTTAACTTGATAACCAAGCGACGTCTTGCAAGTACTGTAGTACGGTCAAGAAAAATGAAGACTTTACACTATCATTCTTTATTGCAGCTTAAATTAAAAATATGTGTACACATTTCTTATGGGGAATTTCGCTTTGATATACAAGTGCTTTGGATTACAAGCATGTTTCCGGAACGAATTATGCTTGCAATCCAAGGTATTACTGTATTTCCCTTATAAATATCCTTGTTAGTTTCATCCTCTCCGCACCCTGCTTTGTTTAGCTCAGCAGAGCCATATTTGGTACTTGTCAAAGAACTTGTCAATTTCATCCTCACTTCCGCACTTCCCCAGCAAAGTGGGGTGTGTGTGTGTGTGTGGGGGGAATTGTCTTGAACTCACTTGTCTTCAGCAAGGCACCGTTTTGTCTGCCTCAGCTCCCCCAACTGCAAGGGGAAGGTAATAATAATAGTGGCACAGCTTACAACAGGATTGGGGAACCTTTTCCAACCCAAGAGCCACATTGGCTCCACGCAAGGGCCACATGCCAGCAGTGGGTGGGGCCACTGCCGATTCACAAACACACCGCCAGGGCAGCTCCCTCTCTGCTGCTGCGGCACTGCATGAGGAACTGCTTCTTCAGGAACCGCTACTTCAGAGCACTCCAGGCTCCCAAGGTTCACGTGTTCCCCCAGTAGGGTAGCTGGGGCTGGACCTTGGGGCAAAGTCCAGGGCCCAGCAGCCCAGGGGGCCCACAAGTAACCACCCTGAGAGCAGCAGGTGATGAGGCTATCAGGGCGCCAGAAGCAAGCTCCGTTTTATTCCTGTAGTCATGATGGTGCTATGATTTCAGAGAGTTTAAAATGCAAAACTGCACATCCTCAAAGTATTTTTTTTTTTTAAATCAGGGCTGGAAAACAGTTTTGTTGTTATTCTTCTAACATATCAGGAATACAGAAAGCAGTTGTAAATTTGCATCGAATTGGAGCATGGGTAAAAATGGTTAGTTGTATGTTTCACAACTGAAGTAAGACACATGGCCATCTAAAAGGTGCCCCCATAAGACCATGAAATCCAGTGGTACTTAGCATATATATATATATATATATATATATATATGCTAAGATATATATATATCAGGTTTCCCTATATTAAAATGTATATTTAGGGTTGTAAACTGCATTGGGAGCCCTTGTGAGGGCTGAAAGGTGGTATATAAATATTTTTATAAATAATAAAATAAAGCTTCTGAATCTTCTTACCTTGATATGCTCAATTCCTCCCATATTCATCCAGGCTTGTGCTTGTTCTGGGTTGAGGTCTACTGCCACTTTATAACTCTAGATTAATACGAAAACAAACACCAACAGTTAGAAAACTTGTGTCCATGCTAGATAACTTAATGGAGGTGTAGAGCAGCCATTTCCAATCTTAGGTCCTCAGATGTTACCTGGACTACAACCCCCATCATCCCTGACCATTGACCAGGCTGCTCAGGGACAATGGGAGTTGTAGTCCAACAACATCCCAGACCAAGGTTGGAAAAGGCTGATGAGGAATGCTACTGACACACCTCTCTGAAATCTCCTTAGAACTACTAGTATTTTCACAGAGAACTTCATGTTCTTATATGCCCACAGTGGAAGGGCTTTGAAAGGCATTGCCCCATGAAAGTTGTGGGCAGGGAGGGAAGCAAAGCACATTTCTCGGAGAGGAGCAGTTGATGGAGTTATATATTCACATGGGAGGATGAGAGGAATTGTGCTCCATTCTGGGTTACAGTCTAAATTGGAGAATAACTCGGGGGGTTGTAATGCCTGCTTTGGATTGGAGGAGAGCCAAACATCACGAAAATAGATGCATAGCCATGGAAACAAGTGTGCACGGTCTTGAATTCTAAGCAGATAAGATTCAAAGGTGATCTGCCGCTTTGGCTACACTCTAAGTTAAGCTAGCAGTAGTGCCAGTGCACCAAACGGGGGGGGGGGGGGGTGAGAAGGTACTGAATTTCCAAACTGCCCTTTCCTTTGGGCTGCCCATTATGTCATAATCCTCAGCTACATGCGCTAATTTGAAGAGCAGCATGTGACGTTTAATGAAGTAAGTGATTTATGTGTTAAATCAGGAGTGCAAAACCTCAGGCCCAGGGGCCAAATCCGGCCCTCTGGGATTCCCCAGAAGGCTCTACCCCCTTCCCCCCAACGGCCAATTATTTGGTGGTTTCCTGGCTTCTGTGCAGTTTTTTCCACATTCTAAAAGGCTGAAATGCCTCCCCTAAGGCTTAGTTACTGGCAGTAAGAGCTTTCAGCTTAAAATGTGCTGGAATTCTGGCCCTGCCCCTTTCGCCTTTGCCCCGCCCACCACTGGAATGCGCCCCCAAGAACTTCTCTGAAATGAAATCCGGCCCCCAGGCTGAAAGAGGTTCTGCACCGCTGTGTTAAATGGCAGCTATGTGGTTTTTAATTTTGTCTTCTTTTTTTTTACCTCAAAAGCTTTGTCTAGGTGATTTTGTTCTCTTAGCTGATTTCCTTTAGTGAAAAAGAGCTCTGATATGACTTTCGGGTCCTTTGGTTTCAGCTGTAGGGCTTTGTCTATGGCTTCAAGTGCCTGTTTACACACACACATACGCACACACACAGAGACAGAGTGATAAATATGGGTTGTTTCAGAAACTCCCGTAATATACTGATGGCTGCTCTAAGAGCTGATACACACACATCTTTTAGGTGTACACCCAGGGGAGGGTGGTGACTCCTATGTCAGTGGGGCTCCTTATCCACTGCAGCTTTTATTCTGAGCTTTATAGCAGCTATCCATGGTGCTCCATGGTGGTGAACCTATTTTGGGGATGGAGTACAGCACCATGGATAGCTCAAAAGAAAAGCTGCAATGGATGAGGAGCCCCACTGACATAGGATTCACCAGCCTCCCCTGTGTACACCTATAAATGTAATGTGTGAATGAGACAAATAGGTGTACCATACAAGTACTCTCATCGGAGAACCGGGTTTTGCTGCTACACATAATGTGTGGAATTTTGTGGTGAACATGGGTGAAAATGTTTTTCAGGCCTTTCATAATATTTTGCCAGTACTTGGTACCTCCCTGTTCCTGCCCCCTTTTACCACTAAGGAAAAACACCCCTCTCTTAAAGAATTAATTCCACACTAAAAAAAACCCAAACCAATATTTTATTATCAGAACCCCTTGATTTATGTTTTTAGCAGTATTGAAATAAAACAAGGCAATCTGCATCACTGTTTAATTTGCCATATTCATTTTGGCCACAAAAGTTACATTTTAGCACCGGGTTCGGCCCTAAGAACCACCCATGGAAGGACGTTGGAGGATGGAGAATTTCCCACCCCGTTCCCCCTTGAAGCCCCCTACGCCTCCCCATTAAAGCCTCTCCTGAGGGTTGGGAGACCCCTCCTCAACAGGATGGGCTGTGTTGAGGGGGCTGCAGGGGGAAGGAGGAATGAATTGCCTCAAATTGGGCAGAGTTACCTTCCACAAGCAAAGCTCCCACTGACACAGAACACTCCATTCAGGAGGGTCCCGTAGCCCCCGGGAGAGGCTTTTGAGGAGTGCTGGGGGGAAGGGGCAGGAAAATCCCATTCTGTCAACTTCTTTCTGCAAATGGTACTTAGACCCAAGCCTATTACTTTGAGTGCTTCGCTAGGTACCTGGAGAATGATGAGCCTATGGACATAGTAGAAAGGTGTGCCCTTGATGCGGATTGGGGAAGGCAAAAGAAAATGACACATGACCTCGGTACTTTAGAAAAATCGAAGCTTCGCTTCTGTCATCTAGATAGGGCAGAAAACATCTGGCAAAGGCCACAGTACATGCACAGGGCAGAAAACATCTGGCAAAGGCCACAGTACATGCACGAACCACATGAAAACATTGGGCTGGTCTCAGGCCTGTTGCTATGCATACTTTTAGGGCTGTCTCTAGCGGATGGTCACAGATAGGTTGGCTCCCTAACCAGGGGCATGGCTTGAGACCATTCCCACCAGAGCAGCACCTGTACCTTGTTGTAGTTCTCCTGCTTGCTGTAGATGGCCGACAAAAGGCGGTAGCATTCGAGGCACTCGGCCTCTTCAGTCACAATATGACTGGTCATTTGTTCCGCTTCCTTGGTTTGTCCCATCATTGCTAAAACCTGAGCCTACAAAGAGCAAAAACAAATAAAAGGTCCCCTGGTCAGAGGACCTGATCTTCTCACTCAGCTGTTCAGAATATTGGTGGGCATTCCATACAGCTTAGGATGGCAGGCCTCTGAGCCAGCATGAAGGTACTAACTCACTGGGTGAGGGCTCCTCAATGAGAAGGGTTAAGATCACCAGAGCTGGATGATGTTGATCTTAACACCTGGCAGGTTTACACAGCAGTAGGCAGTCTTTCAAATTCCCTGGCTCTAGGTCAGCTTCTCTCAACCTGGCACTCTTCAGATATGCCATGCTAGCTGGGGATAAAAGTTGTAGTCCAACCCATCTGGAGGGCACCATAAGAACATAAGAAGAGCCATGATGGATCAGACCAAAGGTCTATCTAGTCCAGGTCTCTCCAACCTTGGGTCCCCAGATGTTGCTGGACTACAGCTCCCAGAATCCCTTGCCATTAGCCATGCTGGCCGGGTATGCTGGGAGCTGTAGGCCAGCAACATCTAGGGACCCAAGGTTGGAGAGCCCTGATCTAGTCCATCATTCTGTTCACACAGTGGCCAACCAGCTGTCCACAGGAAACCCACAAGCAGGCCATGAGTGCAATAGCACTCTCCCACCAATGTTCCCTGATACTGGAGATAGCATAAAGCCATCAGGGCCAGTAGCCATTGGTAGCATTCTCCTCCATGAATTCGTCCAATCCCCTTTTAAAGCCATCCAGATTGGTGGCCATCGGTACATCTTGTGGTAGTGAATTCCATAGTTTAACTATGTGCTGTGTGAAGAAGGACTTCCTTTTATCTGTCCTGAATCTCTCACCAATCAGCTTCATGGGATGACCCCTTTGGGTTCTAGTATTATGAGAGAGGGAGAAAAATGTCTCCCTATCCATTTTCTCCACACCATGCATAATTTTGTACACCTCTATCATGTCTCCCCTTACTCACCACTTTTCTAAGCTAAACAATCCCAGATGTTGTAACCTTGGGAAAGGCTGGTCTAGGCTATTGAGGGCTTTAAAAAGTTAATACCAACACTTTGATTTGTGCCCAAAACCAAACTGGCAGCCAATGAAGATCTTGAAGTACCAACAAGATCTGTTCACTTTTGGATGTACCTTTTAACAGCCTCATGGCTGAATTCTGGACTGTCTGAAGCAGACTTCCTCAACCTGGTCCCTCCAGATGTGTTAGACTACAACTCCAAGAATCTCCCAGCCAGCCATGCTGGCTGGGGGATTCTGGGAGTTGTAGACCACCACGCTTATGCTGGCTCAGCTTGTCTGAGTGTGGAAAGCTAAGCAGGGTCAAGCCTGGTTATTACTTGGATGGGAGACCCCTCCTCTAGTTTCCTGCATTGAGCAGGGGGTTGGACTCGATAGCCTTGTCGGCTCCTTCCAGCTCTATGATCTATGAAATCTATGAAATCTATGAAAATCTGGAGGGCACCAGGTTGGGGAAGTCTAGTCTGAAGTTTTCTTACAGTCTTCAAAGGTCGCTCCACATAAAGTGCATTACAATAGGGGTTAATTTTTTCTTTCTCGGGTTTTATGGACCTTGTAAGATATGGGCAGGCAGGCTTCAGGCTTGCAGGATGTAATTTCTTTTTTCACTAGATCCCCAGGATATAGCAAAGGGAGCCTGGTGCAAAAGACACACACTTAGAATTAAAGAATTCTGAAGCCAGGAATTTGTTTTCAGTACTGGAGCTGGACGGAGGCGGAGCTCATAATCCTTCAAAATATTTCCCTGGTTACCCAAGTATAATTTTGGGGGTGGGTGGGTAGGGAATCATTTTGTTGCTGCTAATGTTAAATATTTGGGAATCAGACATTTTTGCCGATCTACTGCAAATCGCCCAGGATCTACCAGTATATCCTGCTATAATTCATAGGTTTTATTCTGCACTCCTTGTCCCAAACCTACCTGCAAGCACAAGCAGTTGTGCAAAGCTAACTTCTGTTGACTGCCATAAGGCGGAGTCAGGAGTAGAGGAACTGCTCTGTTCACACACTCACCAGGGCCAGCCGTGTCTCCTTGTTGGACGGCTGGAGTGCTGCGGCTTCCCTGTAGACCTTTAACGCGTCTTCGTACCGCCCCGTGTTGTAATACAAAGCTCCGAGTGGGGTCAGGATTTCAGCCTTCTGTGCTACTTTCAGCGCCCTAAAGGATGTCAACCAAAAGAGGGGTGAGGGGAAATGAGAACGCGAATAGCTTTCTGAACTGAAATATGTCTGCGGAAGGCTCCAGAAGGAAACAAACAATCAAAAGCTGCCATGGACAAGGCTTTTTGTAGGCATGCCCCCAACAGCTCTCCATCCCCCCCACTTTTCATCCTTTCTACTATTACTGCCTAGACCAGGGATGCTGAACTGCTTTTTAGCGCGAGAGCCAAACTCAATTTCAGAGAAGCTCTCGGGGGCCACGTTCCAGTGGTGGGCGGGGCAGTAGGCAAACGGGGGTGGGACGGAAGGAAAAAAGGGCAGGGACAAAATACTGAAAATGTCCCAAGTGCCAGCATATTTTAGCCTAAAGCTCTTACTGCCAGTAACTAAGCCATAGGAGAGGCAGTTCAGCCTTTTAAGAGTTGGGGCAGGCGGAAAATGGGCAAAAGTCAGGAAACCGGAAAATGATCAGGCAGGGTGGGTAAACAAGGGATGTTCGAGCTCGCCAAGGTTCTCTGAACATCAGCTCACTGCTTGTCTCTCCTTGAATTGCACTCACATTTGTGATCACTGTTTGTTTTGCGCAAACAGGAAAATTGCGCAAAACAAACAGCTATTGAATGTGAAAACTGTGCACAAAATCTCCAAATTTGTGCAAATTTCCCGCATAGACTAAAACGTGAATTTCATACTACTTGCTCCTGTTTGCAGTTGCACTAATCTGGATTAGCGTATGTGTGCAACTGTGCATTACCACTAACACACACTTGCACACATGCGCTAATCCGCATTAGTTAATGCAAATTAGTGTTAATGTGCATTAACTAATGTGCATTAAAATGTGCATTAACTAATGTGCACATTTTTTAAATATGTGCAAAATCGAACGGAGAAATTTACACACATTGAATGTGAGCACATGTTCGATAATTTGCAAACATTTTTGGTGAACATGTTCTCTTGCTTGCGTTCAGGGTTGCAAACAGGATCTGCTCGCATATTTTTGTGCACAGAAATAAAATTCTCATACATCCGGTTGGGGGAAAGGGCATGGCCTTCTGGAGAACCCCAGGAGGGCTGGATTTGGCTCACAGGCCTGAGCTTCAACACCCCTGCCCTAGACCCATCCAAAATATTCCAGATTACATCAAAAACCCATATACTACAATCGCAATATATGTGTATAAAAAGCTATGGCTTGCACAATTCATGCAGAGAACGAGTATTTGCATTTTCATGGTACAAATCTGGGATTTCTTATGACCAGATACTTTTAGCTACGACTAAGGAATTTAAGACTAGAGGAAGGAACCTCACATCCTGCCTTCCCTTACCGTTTGTACCAGGCTTCAGCATCTTTGTTCTGCCCCAAGGAGCGGTACAGCCTGCCCAGGTTCACCATGGCCACGTGATGTCCGGGGCTGAGCTGAATGGCCTTCTGGTAGTGGGAAACAGCTGTCTCTGGAGAGCCTAGGAAAGAGGGCTTGGATAGGACTGCTCTTAACATGTCCTGAAAAGCTAATATAGGTTCTGCTGGTGGGGGTGGATTCAGGATTGCTTATGAAAATGGCAAACATTTCAGGGAAGCCAACAGTTCATTTGTATGCTGCTTCACAAAGGTAAAACCATGTGGCTTATAGCAACATCAGAAAATACTACATAATAAAATACAGCAACATTCCGTACTTTTATGTACATTTATATTATGTACAATATTGTATTTTTAAGGTTTTTAATCTTTGTAAACCGCCCAGAGAGCTTCAGCTATTGTGCGGTATAGAAATAGAATAAATGAATGAAATGAATGAACTTTTTCTGATAAATTCACTAACAATCATAAATTGTAACAAAATTTAAGAAGTTATGCAGATAGACTAAACATTAATGCATATACAGTAAGATTAAGATTAAACAATCATACTAAAGCCTAGCAAAACAGAAACACAAAAAAGAAACTAAATAGCAGTAAAAAAATATGTTGTTATGAATACAGGGAAATTCAGCATAAGAGGAATGTGGGGTAATCCTAGTCACCCCACACACCTACATGACATGAGCATGCTTTCCCATTAAAACCTTCTGACCCTGCTGGGCAGTGTCTCTCTGAGGCCACTGCAGCACGGACAGGTGTACAACACTGCAACTATGCTGTTCCCACTAAAGCAAGGTGCTTCCAGCATGGTGCAGCGGTTAGAGCAGCCTGGACGGACTGGTTTGGCCCACACTGTCCTCCTAGTAAAATTGAAGATAGTATTTCCACGTCACCACAGGGTGGAGCTGGTCTACTATGTTTTCCATGGACAAGATGTGACAGAGAAATTCATTATTGCGGTGGGGGGACAACGACACCAAGCTGTGTGTAAACTGATTAAGTAGAATCATTCATCGGTGTCTTGTGTTAAAAAACAACAACCAATGTGCTGATGTTAATTTCATCCTGGAGAAAAGTGACAGATTGCCAGCCTTGGGAAGCAAACAGCTATTTAAGATAAATTTTGTACACGAATCCACTGCCTGTCACACAGACACATCTGAATACTTAATCTGCATGCGGAATGCGAATAAACATGTCAAGGTTAAAAATAACCAAAGTTTAAGATTTTGAAAGTGGAGGGGGGACGACAACTTGCAGGTTGTTAACTTTATTTTAAACTTTCAGTCACGTCTTCAAGGCCAAAATATATTAACATGAATCACGGCAAGTGATCCAACGGGCTAGGTTTTATTTATTGCAATCTCAAAGCTAGACTGTAGTAATTTACTCTATCTGGGGCTGCCCTTAAGGAATGTTTGGAAGCTGCAACGGGTACAAAGCACAATGGCCTGCCTCTTAGTAAGGGTAGGGTGCTGGGACTAAATTTCATCAGTATTCAGACCTCTTTTTGGCATCCTATTGCTTACAGGACATCATTAAAGGTTCTGGTTTTGATTTATGAAGCACTAAAGTTGCAGGACTTTTTCCTGTCTAAACATGCGTAGGACTGTGCCCTGAATCAAGGTTGGGGAACAAGATGGCGCCTCTCTCATTCCATGTTCAGAAGCTGATTGGACTGGCAGGAGAATGCTACTTCCACACTGGCGGTGACGGTGAGCGGCATCTTCTACAGCGCCTGGGGGCGGCAGGTGAGCTTAGCGGGCGCAGGGCAGGCCATGAGGCACACACAGCTCTGCCCTCCAACATCCCACCACCACTCCCCACCGCACGGCATGTGTCACCTGAGGCAGCCACCTCACTCTGCCTAATGGTAGGGCCGGCCATGGACAGGCCT
Organism: Shinisaurus crocodilurus; assembly: GCA_021292165.1. Classification (NCBI taxonomy): domain Eukaryota; kingdom Metazoa; phylum Chordata; class Lepidosauria; order Squamata; family Shinisauridae; genus Shinisaurus; species Shinisaurus crocodilurus. Next base: position 270,548,397 of record CM037879.1, on the reverse strand, counting down.
ACAATCTAGAAACTGATACAGGGGGCAACAGAGAAAGGCAAGGGAAGTGGAGGCAGTGGTAAACAGGTGAAAAATGCATGCTGTTTCAGTCCCACGTACTTAGGCTTAGTTACAGCAGGGCACGGGGACCGGACAGTTGTGGCAAAAGTTTCGTATTATTTTAAGTATCTTATTCCAAGGCCTTAACTTGAGGTTTTGGAAGAGTTGGGGCTGATAGCGACAGGCTTTTCAGTCACCTCCGCTGGCAGGAAGTGTCAGCTGGCAAGAGAATGATTTGTCACACTCCCCAGCATTTTAATTGCTGTGCTTTTCATATGATCTGTCAAAAATGTCTTTGGGGAGCGCGGGCGTAAGGAGATGTATGACAGTATGAGGGCAATACTGAGTGAGAGACATATTCCTCCAGTCGTCCCCGTGTTTCTTATGGCCCTGACTTTAGACTTCAATAATCTCACTGCGTGAACAGAATAGAAACGGCCATCTTTATTACCTACCTTGTTTTCTTCCTTTTGCCAGGTGGTGCATTCAACAGAGCTATTTAGAAGGCTGTGTTTAATTTTTAAATGGGGAAAAGGGCTGTGATTCCACTCCCTCACCTCTCCTAGGCCCTTGGAGAAACAAATGCACTTGCAAACTAAGAAATAAGCTGCTTGCCCTCTCAGGTAGAATGCAGGTAAGGCCAGGACAAAGCACTTTACCCACCACAGGAATGCCACTCTGGCATGGTGGTATCCACGGGCTATTAACCAGCTACAATATACTTCACAACAGGAGGTGAATGGAATCAAGCCCAACTGCAACAAACCAGGGCTATTTATTCCTTTAGAAAAGGCCTCTCCCACCTTTCTTCTGCCTAACAAAGCCTAGAAGGCAGCCTACTACATTTCTTTTAAACACTTCATTGCAGTAAAACAAAAGTTTTAGTTTCAGACTAGTTGAGTGTTGTTTTTTTTAACCCATTAAGCCACAGTTAATTTTTAGTTCTCCCTTATTTACTATATTTATTGACTTGCTTTTAACAGCTGCTACTATCACTTGATTAGGGTTTTTTGTTTTTTGTTTATTGTTTAAGAGCACAATCTTAACCCCTGCCAAAATTTTAAGTGGTGCCAAACAGTGCAATCCTATGCATGCCTACTCAGAGGTAAGCCCCAGTGAATGCACTGGGACTTATTCCCAGGTAAGCATGTATAGGATTGCAGCCTAAATAGTGAGGGTGTCTGGCCAATGAAGCAGGGGAAGGTCCTCCCCCATCTGGGTACTGCCACAGAAAAGGTCCTGACTGCAGCGACCTCCCAATGAAGGTGAGGCACGCAGAGCAGGGCCTCAATCGAAGATCTTAACCCGGAAGCAGAATTGGATAGAAACCTTCCTCCCAGTGCAGGCTCTCAGTTTTGGAGGGCCCTTGGGCAAGACACCCTCCATGGATCCCTCTCCCTCAGTTAGTCTGTGTGCTCACCAGCATTGTTGTTAGCTTCTGCTGCTCCTCTTCCTCATTAGTGATACCTCCTGCTTACTTGTCAGGCAACGTGGCAATGAACAAGTGGGCTCCTCCTTCAGCGACTCCTTCGCACTTCCACCACAGCCTGGGCCAGAGCAAGCGGCAGGCGAGCAAGCAGGTCGCAGGGGCTCTTGTCGATGGGCCCTCGGCAGGTGCGGAACTATGCCGACCCTATGCTGACCCTGCTTCCTCCCAATACACAGCATGGCTGGTGCCATCTCAGGGTCGTGCTTCTCAAATGGTGGGCCTGACATTCTCCTGGTCTGGTTGCACAATGATAGGTTCCCCCCCCCCCGCCCCCCGCCAATTTCCAGGGCCTTTTTTCTTTCTTTTACCAGGCTGACAGTACCGTTGTTGTGCAGTCCCTTTAAGCGACTGGCTTGCTCCCTCCCTATACCTCATGCTTAAATGCTATTCAAGACCATACTGTGATGCCAGAGGGTGGAGAACCTGTGGCCCTCTGGATGCCCTTGGACTACAGCTCCCATCATCCGCTGGCCATGCTGGCTGGGGCTGATGGGAGCTGAAGCCCCAAAACATCTAGAGGGCGACAGGTCCCCCCACCCGTGCTAGTCATTTATTTATTTATTTATTATATTTATACCCCGCCTTTTTTCCTGCAAGGAACCCAAGGTGGCTTACATAATCCTCCTCCTCCTCCTCCTCTCCATTTTATCCTCACAACAACCCTGTGAGGTAGGTGAGGCTGAGAGTCAGTGACTGGCCCAAAGTGACTGGCCCAGTGAGTTTCATGGCCAAGTGGGGACTAGAACCCGGATCTCCCGAGTCCCAGTCCAACACTCTCACCACTACGCCACACTGGCTACCTATATTAACATTAACAATGACAATCTAAAATATGAACCAGTTCAGTGTTGGCTGCCGATATGATATTCTTGTGTTTTCTGTTGCAGAGGAGACAGCACGGCCTGAAAGGTGGAGCAGGTTTACAAGAGGGCCTCACTTCAAACCCTTTGAGAAGCATTGCTGTAGACACTAGGCGAAACCTGACCCATTCAACCCAGGCTGGTGGTGGTGAATGACTGATCGATGATTGTTCATTTCATTGCTGGGTTATTATTGTTGTTTTGAATTGTGTCTTAATGGCTCGTCTCTCTGAAGCAGTATGTTCTATTGTTGTTGTTTTTAAATGTATTTCCCCCGGTAAATCTAGCTGTTCTAAACTGCTTGTATTTGTCATTTTGATTTTTAAATTGTTTTAAAGTTGTTTTGCAGAATGTTATGTTGTTTTATAGGTTTTTAAGGAAATATTTGGGAGAGGCTGCCTTGAATGCCACGGTTGCGAGAAAGGCAGAGCACATATTTATATTGAGCAGTAATGTGGTGTAGTGGTTACAGTAGGGGTAGGCAACCTCTTGGTCTCCAGATGTTTAGGACTACAACTCCCAGAAACCCCAGCCAGCATGGCCAGTGGTCAGGGATTCTGGGAGCTGTAGCCCAAAACAGCTGGAGAGCACCAGATTGCCTGGCCCTGGGTTAGAGTGTTGGACTAGGTCTGCAGAGACCCGGATTCAAATCCCCAATCAGCCATGAAGCTCACCTTGGGCCAGCCAGCATCTCCCAGCCTACGTTACTTCACAGAGTTGCCATGAAGATAAAATAGGTGGGAGAACCCTGTGCCACCTCAAGCACCTTCAAATAGAGGTGGAATGTATAAGAAATAAATAAATATTCCAAGAATACATGAGATTTAACATACGTAACAGATGTGTAAAGCTTTGCCAGGGCACAGGATACTAAAAAGATTCTTGTGTGTGTGCAAAAAAGGGATCACTGGTATCTCTCTTTCTCCCCAGTAAAGAAATTACACAGTCCCTAGCACAGAGATGGGGAACCTCCGGCCTCTGGGCCAAATATGGCCCACAGGAGGTCCCCATCCAGCCTACCAGCTTCCCTGCTCCCTTATATCCATTCAGAGCACCATGATACAAGGGCAACAACAGATCACTCACAATTTGATAGGCTGTCCAAAATGACTTTTCCTCCTATGACTTTTAAAAGATACTCCTCCAAATGTTAAACGTGCCTTCTCCCCACATTTTAGCTTTGTGATATGCTGTAGCTCAAGGCCCAGGCAGTTGCATAACCATTTGTGAACTGCCCAGAGAGCTTCGGCTGCTAGGCGGTATAGAAATGTAATGAAGAAAATGAATAAATAAATTGTCAATAGCTCAGCCAGGTGTCTCAAGCCTGTTCTGGAGCAGGCCACTCTGAGAAGCGAAAGGAGCCACTTACTTTCTTTGTCTGCTATTCAGACTTGGCCCGCAAACAATTGGCCCTCTGTAGCGACATTTTCTATTATGTGTGTGCCAGGGAGGGAATCAAAGTCACGGGAAGTTGGATTTGAACTGGCAGCAGAGGGATGAAGTGCTCTGTATTCCGTCACTGATCTTGCAGGGGGAAAAACAACACGTTCTTCCTCTCCGGGTCACAGCATTTGTGTTTGGCCAAAACATGCCCTGCCTTATATATTTTATAGCAGCTGTGCTCAGCCTCTCCAAGCTGGACCTATCTTGCCATTGTGGAGCAGCTGCAGAAAGTGGCTGGAGCAGCAGCAGAAAGCGGCTGGAGCGCATCTGTGGCCTGGAGTGGTCATATTGCATTATCATCAGGATACATAGCTCTTGGCTAGGCCCAGAGTGAGAGAGAGAGGAAGGCAATGCTCCGCTGGGTTGAAAAGATAAACATACACTGGGAAAGTCGCAGGCTGGATATAGCTGCTAATTCCAAATCCTTCCAAATGCACATAGTGTGACCAGCCAATCTAGGAGCAGATTCAGAGGGTTCGATCCAAAGTACTGATTAGTTTGCATTGGAGGAATGGGGTGGAGAAGTTATCTTCACAATTTCACCGTCCCCCCTGCAACGCCCCTGTGCCCTCTGAAAAGCTGCCCTGGAGGGCTGGGGGACCCTACAGAGAGCAGCCTGAGTGGGGAATCGGCAAAGACCGCCCCAGCAGCCCCTTCCTCCAGCAGGTAGCCTCCGCTGGATCCTGGTAACCTCTGTGAACAGAGCAAGCCTTTCTGTTCACAGAATGGCCAACCTGGTTCCAACTCATGTATTCATGTACAATGAATGCAACCCTGTACATGTCTATTCAGAAGTACGTCCCACTGAGTTCAAGGGGGCTCACTCCCAGGACAGTGTCCATAGGAGTGCAGCCTAACAGTGCAATCCTACACATGCCTACTCAGAAGTAATCCCCATTAAGTTCAAGCGGACTTACACCCAGGTAAGAGTGTATAGGATTGCAGCCTCAGTTACGTAGATACTTAGGGCTGCATCAGATACCAACTACAATATTTATTTTGAAATTAGAATGTTTCACGCAGTGGAAGCAGTTGCAGGGGGGGGGGGAGGGACACACTCACCTTGCCAAGCATCCATGTTGTTTCGGTGCTGTTCACCTTCCTTTTGTACCACTAGCTTCTGCTTCTTCTTTTACCCCTTTTCTTCTTTACTCTCATCATACTTGGCCTCATTTGCTTACTGTAAGTTGGTTGGCTGCAGCGCCCAACACAATATCGTTCACGGATGTCCGTGACATCATTATGTCATATGTAACAATGTGATGTCATCAACAAAACCATAAGGGTCTCCCCAGCTAATCAGAGTGCAGTGAAGGCAAGTGAAGGCAAAGACAGTGAGGAAAAAGAAGAGGGTAAATGCTGCAGAAAAGCAGCAACAGCAGCCAGGGGACCAAAATGGAAATATATTTGTAGGGTGTCAAAATGGTCACAAAAATGGAAAATTGTCAAAAGGGAAAATGAACACAAAACTAGGTAAGTAGTTTTGGTCCAACCCTATTTTTTTTATAGAGGACAACAAGAATGCTCACAGAAGTTTTTAGTTATTTTGCTGGGTCTCACAATGGCACAGATTAGATGACACAGGCCTTCTGGTTCATTGAGAATAGATCTTAATAACCCCAATACAGTATATACAGTACTTAATAACCCCAAATACACCCTGGTTTCCTTTTTACTTACCGGTATCAACTAAGAAAACCCCATAGTTATTATGCAGATCGGAGCTCTCTGGACAATTCTCTATGCCAGCCTGATATACTTCCTCGGCTTCTTTTAATTGGTCCTTAACACAAAAAGAGTTAGCAAAGATGGTTACCCAGGGGGCAGTCAGTCTTGCTAATAATGGCTAATTGCAAATGTAACCAGTTAAAATTTCCAGTTAGAAGGATCAGGTAGTGGGTGGTGGAAAAGACCTCCACCTGAGACCCTGGAGAGCCTCTGCCAGCCAAAGTAGACATCTAGTACTGGACTAGATGGACAAATAGTTTGAGCTAGTATAAGGCAGCTTCCTGTATGTGTTCTTTGACTTCAGCAGATGTTTTCTGTATCACCTGCAGACACGGGTATTCTCCAAATCATAATGTTGGGGCTTTCAGCAGTCCACATCATGCTATTTAGATTGCAATCCTATGCAAGTTTAGGCAGAAAAAAAGGCCTACAACTCCCAGCATGCCCCAGCCACCATAGCTGGCTGAGGCATGCTGGGAGTTGTAGGCCTTTTTTTTCTGCCTAAACTTGCATAGGATTGCGCTTTTAGGGATCCATGAGAATTTCATTTTGGCTCGCAAATCATGCAAGCATGCCCCATTCTAAGCCCCGAATGCGACTGCAAGCGCAAGCATGTGTCCACCCAAAATGTTCGCAAATCGCTGGAAAGTGCTCACATTTGATTTGTGCAACTTTCCTGGTTTGATTTTGCGCAAATTTCACATTCGATTGCTGCTTGTCGGGCGCGAGACAAGTGGCAAGACGATGTTTGGAGAATCCTAGCGATCTTGAACATCTCTCATTTGCCCATCCCTTTCTTCTGAAGGATCATTTTGGCTTAGAATAGCAACGTTGTGCTCTCACAGCTTCCTCTTTAAAAGTTATCACTGCAGCAAAGTAACCTCCTGTCCCCAATTCTGGTGTACATCTAGAATGCAACCTGACACAAGGTCAGTGGGCTAATTTGAGTGTACAACTGAATCAAGCTCTATCTTTGGGATGTTTTGATGTCGTAAGCATTCCCAGGGAAACAAGATGTTGTGTTTTTTTGAAGGGGTGGGGTAGGAAAAAACCAGAAGATTGCAATGATCCTTTGAAGTCCACAAGAAAGCCAAGCTGGTTTCTGAGCACAAGAAGCAGCTCTTATTAAAGGTGAAAAATCTTCAAAATCAGCAGAACACCCTTAGTTAAGTTTGGGGCTCACTGGAAGACTGGCTTGTGTAAGTGTGCCCTCTTTTCAAGTCTGCTCTAGTTTGAAAATCACCTTTCGAAGGGAGGACAGAGTAATTACACTGACTTACAACTCAACTCCCTTGAGCATGGAACATTAATCTTAAGTGCCCCTTTTACAACTACAGGAGCAAAGGAACGTCAAGGCTCATTTTAGATTCCTAGATTGCTGGGGAAAACGTGCTGCACAGGACCAACGAAGGCAATCAAAAAGCTCCCTCTACCTCCCAGTCCACTTACTTCACAGGAGCTCTACAGAAGTGTGACTTGTAGGACTTTGGCTTGATCCTCATGTTAGCCTGGCGGTGTGGGAGCTGCAGCAGCACCGCTCTTCCTTGTGCCACCACGGCGCATGAGAAGCCTACACCTCACAAGAGGTACTCATGTTATGGTTCCCTTGCACATCAGAGCTAACCCCTACCTCAAAAGGGCTCTTATATTATAGGGGAGAGGCTGTAGCTCAGTGGTGGAGCACACGCTTTGCACGCAGAAAGTCCCTGGTTCAATTTCCGGCATCTCCAGCCAGGGCTAGGAAAGAATCCTGCCTGAAACCCTGGAGAGCCACTGCTGCCAGCCAGTGTCGGCAACACTAAGCTAGATGGACCAAGGGTCTGACTCAGTAGAAGGCAGCTTCCTATGTTCCAGTTTCCCAAGGTCTGGTACTAGCAATAGGGAGGAGGCACAGGTGTACATGTTACTCTAGTGGCACGAGAAGGAGCAGTGCTGCTGGGGTAATGCCAGTATGAGACCTTACTCGAACTTGAGGTGTTGGGGTTTCCATGCAGCTACCACGGATAGACTTCCTTAGGTATTAATACCAGTGCTGAGCCGATGCCTCACCTTGCAACACTGCCACTCTGTTCAAATGCTATGAAGTTGGGTGGAGAGGCATTGCAGGGATTTTTGGTGGGGTGGGAGGGGAAGGTATGAACAGGGGTAAAATGTAAGGAAAACACAACTGCGGATCAGCTGCTAGTGGAAGCCATTTTTTTTTAACCTGTCAGACTCCAAAACAAGGATAGGAAGCAATCGGTGGTGCAGAAGAGGATTGGCGGGGGCAGAAGTTGGATACTGCCCAGAGGGCTTCTAAAGCTACCAATCAAAAGACTTTGTACAGCTATTTTATTGTTCCCGCCTTTTTTTTGTGATGAGAAAAAAAAGGATGCAAGTAGCAGTGGGAAACCACAGGAGGGTTACAAGGAGAAGACTGCGGTGTCTGGGCCCCCTGTAAAATTCCATGAATGAGGGAGGTCAATGGCGTGATAAAAGCCTCATCTGGAAGCATTCTCGCTCCTCATTTATTCTATATTGATGTGTCATTTTTTAAAAGTGCCTGAGATAATGCCCGAGGGATCTGAATAGAACAAGCAGATCAAGGACGAGCGTTTCCTGCTGCCTTTCTATCATTCCACAGCTGCAAAGGAGGTTACAGCTGCTAAGGGGTGACCGCTTTTGACTTATTCATAGATTCATAGATTATAGAGTTGGAAGGGGCCTACAAGGCCATCGAGTCCAACCCCCTGCTCAATGCAGGAAACTAGAGGAGGGGGTCTCCCATCCAAGTAACAACCAGACCTGACCCGGCTTAGCTTTCCACGCTCAGACAAGCTGACTCAATATTAGTTATTGCTCTAAATGGCCTTTTGACCAGTGTTCCACACTATTGAAAATCCATACTCTTTAAGCCAGTTGTCACTGAGAGCAATTAATTTCATTTATTCTCCGGAGATGGTTCGGGGGGGGGGGGGCATACTTATTCCACAACTACAAAGAAGAAGAAAACTTACCATGCAGAGGTTGTGGCTCTCCGCTCCATGTGAGTAGATAAAGCTGCCCAGCATCAAAATTCCAAAGGCAATGCCCTGGTTTCCTTATCCTACGAGCCAATGCCCTGGTTTCCTTATCTTACGAGCCCTTGTAGTATTTTCTAGCTAGCCTAATCAATCTAGGCATTTTAACAATGTCTAGATTGCAATGTCCTACAGGGAATGGAAAAGTGGTGGTGGGGGTCCTATTATGGTATTTATTGACATTAAGCAGCTTTCCCCAACCTTGCACCCTCCAGTTGTGCTGGGACTACAACCCCCATCATCCCCAGTCAGCATGGCTATGGGGATGATGGCAGGTTGTAGTCCCAACACATCTGGGAGGTGCCAGGTTAGGGAAGGCAACCATTAAGTATTACTCTTTCCCCACCCCCAAAGTTTTCAGTTTCCTTACATAGGTATGAGGAAATTACAAGATCTGAGAGCTACTTGATTAGGTTTTTAAATCAAGGGTTTACAAAATGGGGCATCTGCTTCCATTGGGACAGGAAGAGGGAGACACAAAAGCTGTGCATCCCCCTCGCACAGGATGTGTGCAATGGCCTTTCCCTTGGGGACGGGCTGTAGCTTAGCAATAGAGCACCTGCTTTGCATGCATCCCTGGCATCTCCAGGTAGGGCTAGGAAAGACTCCTGCCTGAAATCCCGGAGAGCTGCTGCCAATCGGCGGAGACAATACTGAGCTAGATGGACCAATGGTCTAACGCAGGGGTGGGCAACATGCAGGTCAAACCATCTGGAGGGACACAACTCCCATTAGCCCTAGCCAGCAGAGCCAATGGTGAGGGCTGATGGGAGTGGCCCTCCAGATGTTTTGGCCTACATCTCCCATCTTCCCTCACCATTGGCTCTGCTGGCTAGGGCTATGGGAGTTGTAGGCTAAAACATCTGGAGGGCCACAAGATGTCCACCCCTGGTCTAATGGTATAAAGGTAGCTTCCTACGTTGTTCCTATGGATGCAACAGTTGAGGACAGGTTGAGGGAATTTGCAAGTGCCCAGCTTTCTTGTTTCAGGGTCTTACCCTGGATTTGAAACGAGGTTGGAAGAAGTGTGTTTGCAAACCCTAGTTAAAAGGGAACCCAGTTGCTGTTAACCATGGTGAGTGTTGGTGTCGATTGCTATGATCCTTCCTTCTTTCCCTTTCTTTTAAATGGGAAAGAATGGCAAGAATCAGATATATGTGGTTGCCACATGAACAAGGCAGACACATGCTCAGGTCCAACATCCCTCCAGGTGCCTAACATTTTTGGCAGGGGAAATCTAAGATTTGCAGTGGTCAGCTGTGCCAGCCACAGCTCCTTGCCTCCCCCCAGGCTAACAGAAGCAGAACAGATTATGCAAAATGCAAAAAGCGGCTTAATATGCATCATTTATATACGTTGCAGAATTCAGGCACAGAATTGGAGTTACTTTTGTGTAGAGTTGTTTCCATTTTTAACATATTTAGTGTATTCTACCCCCACCACCCTGTGCAGGAGAAGGTACACATCCCCAATCACAGGTATGTCTCCAACAGCACTGGAAACTAAAACTAGCACCATGGCTGGCTGGGGGATGCTGGGAGTTGTAGTCCAACCCCTCTGGAAGGCGCCAGGTTGGGGAAGGCTGGGCTAGCCGAATCTGAAGGGAACCAATTACCTGTTCAGCCAACAGTGAAGCGAGGCTGGAGTAAGCATCTGCAAACTCTGGTCCATATTGAATGGAATCTCTCAACAAGAGAACAGCTTCTTCCTTCTTCCCCTGGGACCTGAAAATCATAGGATGGGTGGAGGGAGAGGAAAAGGCAGTTCTTTTAATAACTTTCTCAGCTCACCTATTGATTAAGACACCGTTAACAGACTCGAAAGTGCCTGTCTTCTCCTTTTCAGAAGGGGCTAAATAATTAAATTTCTTCTATCGAGCGTCTCCTGGGGCAGTATCATATTCCACAGCCTGACAGCATGAATAGGAGAGGGAGCCGTCACTCGATATGCGCTAAGTTTTGTGCCTTGGCACCTGCTGGTGAAGTTTTCCATCGCCTGCTGGGCAGCGCATGAGATCCCCACAAAGCCCCCTTCTCTTGCTTTTCAGCACGTCTTTCCATTCACTATTGTATCAGGCAACACAACCCTCCCAGAGAATCCCGGTAAAGCAAACCAGGCAGTCCTGCCGGAAAACTAGAAGGGGGGGGTAAATGATGAGAGAATCCATTTGAGAAATGTAGGAACTCTTATCTCTCGCATCCTTCTTCGTGCACCTGGGCTTCTTGTTCTCCAAAAAGGAGGGAGAGGCCATTCTCAATACTTTCAAAACTCCACACAGACAAAAGATATTTAACACAGTCTAATTTTATGGTAACTTGTGTTGGTTCTCCATGTGTGTTCCAACAGGATTGGGTGGGGGGGGATAAAAGTCATGAAAAAGGATCACTCCCAACCAGTGGCATCCATTCCCCAACCTGGTGACCTCCAGATGTTTGGGACTACAACTCCTAGCATTCCTGACCATTGGCCAGGCTGGCTGGGGCTGATGGGATCTGGAGTCCAAAACATCTGGAGGGCACCAGGTTGCCTACCCCTGAGTTCGAGGGCTGCAGTGATTGCCAACATGGAGAGGGACCATAGCTCAGTAGTAGAGCACATGCTTAGGTCCCAGCCGTAGGGATGTATGTGAGAAATTCATTTCAGTTCGTTTTTTTATTAGGATTTACCCAGTTTGCTCTTTCCGGCCCAAACACAGACTCAGATCACTCTGCAGATGAAGTCTGTACATTTCCAAGCTTGCAATGTAATTCGCGGGGGGGGGGGGGGAGGATGTGTTCAACAGCTTGCATATATTTGAAAAAATGCGCACTTTTGAAAAATGCACACAAACACACTTTAATCGAAGGGAGAAGAATACGGACATTTCAAAGATACGCACAATTGATGCATACATTTGAGAAAATATGCATAAAAATACACACAATTTATTTTATTTATTTATTATATTTATAAAATATGCACGGATTTTCATGCAAAAAGAGGGGGGAAGCTCACAATACGGACTCGAGTCGGAACTAGCTTCGAGATGGAATTTGGAGAATTTTTGGCAAGCTTGAGTCCCAGGTTTGATTCCAAGCATCTCCAGTTAAAAAGGATCAAGTAGTAGTTGACAGAAAAGATTTTTCTCCATCCATGACTCTGGAGAGACTGTGCTAATAGTCTCACAGCTGGTATAGTCTCACAGCTGGTATAAGGCAGCTTTGTATTTTCTCAAGATATTTTTTTCCATCTATTTACCATACCCGCATATCATTTTGATCATACAGGAGGTACCAAACCCAAAATTCTCATGCTTTTTCTTTGCTTTTTAAAGTTCATGGATCTCCATGACCTCACCACAACCACACTGGCAGTATTTTCTTTTCAGTTAAGTCAAGTGAAAAAACATGCCCCACCCCCAATATTCCTATTTACACCCTGTCCCCTCAAAGAATGGGATTTTCATTATTTTGGTAGCAGGAGGTGCTAAGGAAGGCCAGTCATGAGACTCTCAGTATTTATTTTATTTATTTATTTATTCTATTTATACCCTGCCTTTTTTCCTGAAAGGAACCCAAGGCAGCTTACATAATCCTCCTCCTCCTCCTCCTCCTCTCCATTTTATCCTCACAACAACCCTGTGAGGTAGGTTAGGCTGAGAGTCAGTGACCGGCCCAAAGTCACCCAGTGAGTTTCATGGTAAGATCACATGACTTGGTGATCCTGAATTCCCAGCTGATTCACGCAGCCTAGGAAATCTGTGCCATTTGGATTTTAAGAAGCTAAACAAATTCTGCTCTACTTGCCAGAAATACAATCATACTTTAAAAGCAGCGTTGCTTCCATGGCTGCTGCAGCTGAAGCCCACAGGTTTAAGCAATTTGTCCCTTATTCACAATGTTATACGATTTAGGCTGCAACTCCATGTACACTTACACAAGAGCAAGTTTGACTGAACTCAGCAGGGACTGTGCCTCCGAGTAAATGTGCACTGGATTAGGCTGCATGCCAGTCATTTCTGGATCTGAACCACTTTGGTCCTGGTCTACGCATGAGCAGAATGAGGCAGCCAAATCCTGAGCTGGCAGAGTAAAGAATACCACCTAAGGACACAAAAGACTTACACTTCTTGTTCTGTAATACTCAGAAACTGCTCTGCATGCATGGACAAGGTGAGTCGGCACTTGGCAGAACTTGACCCTTGAAATCAGGTCTGGTGTCAGCGTGTGACACCCTTGAGCAGCTGCTGAGGTCCCAGAACACTGGTGGGGTCCACGGCTGTGCGGACACCTGCCCTGTCCCCATCCCCCCCGCCCCAGGCCACATGGCTGCGTCTGAGCTGCCCACAGTGTCCCAGAGCATCACTGAGGCACTGGGGGAAATTTAAATGGCAGATCAGAGCTCTGACCACAGTGATGCTGCTGCCACCCACCAATGCCACCAGGTAAGCCCACTGGCATAGGCACCCTGCTGAGGGCCCCTCAAACCTGGAGCCAGACCTGCTAGAAACCAAGAGCATGCTCCTCTTTTAATTCGTAGAAACATTTCCAAACCATCAGTGACTTTACTACCACATGTTCAAGCCTACCTGTGAAATCATTAGGGCCGTTGTAGGCCACTCAGTTCCCACCTGCTGCTTTCACGAAACAGAATTCCAACAATTCTAGGTATGTGGGGCCAGAACCAGGCATTAGGCCACACAGGTGGCTACTGCCGAAAGTGGCAGCCCTGCACCCTCTCCTCTCTCTAACATCTCATAGTAATCATTGCATAACGTGACATCACTGTGTTGCAAGTTTCCCTGCCTCATCATGTTTCGTATTGCTATAGACCAGCCTTCCCCAACCTGGTGCCCCTCTGGATGTGTTAGACTACAACTCCCATCATCCCCAGCCAGCATGGCTGGTGGCTGGGGTAATGGGAGTTGTAGTCCAACACATCTGGAGGGGCACCAGTTTGGGGAAGGGTGCTATAGACGTTATTGAGGGAGACACAAGGCTGCTGCTTTTGGCAGCAGCCAGGCATCTTCTGTCAAGTTCCATCCCAACCTTAGTTCACCAATAGACACTACTTCCCTGCTTCAGAAGGAATCAAACTGAAATTAGGAAGCACTGTGCCTGGCTGACTTTGAATCATGCAAATGTATCAATTATACTTTCTTTCTTTGGACTTACTGCATGTACATTTGAATGCAAAGCAAAACAAGTTGAAAGTGGTATACTGCCAAATGCACACGTTAAGCTTGGGGTGCTTCCAGACGAAGCTTTTATCACGCCATCACCCTGCCTCGCTTACAGAATTTAATGGGAGGTCCAGATGACAGCATCTTCCACGTGTAACCAGAAAAAACGGAATTGCCACATGAGGCCTTCTGATTGGTAGTGCAGGAGCCCTCCATCTGGAAGCACCCATGAACCCAACCCACAACAGTTTGAGGTCTCTCTCAGATGTATGTGCCATCTATGACTGAGAGCTCCAAGTGCTGGTAGAAGACTTCTGTTTGACATGTCCATAGCGGAGAAAGAGAAGCAAGCTGATGAGCCCGAAGCTCATTCACATAACAACAAACTATAGTTTACTGTTACATCCAAATGCAGACAGTATCGTTTTGATTCTGGAGAGGGTTCAGAGGAGGGCAACAAAGATGATAAAGGGACTGGAAACAAGGCCCTATGAGGAGAGACTGAAAGAACTGGGCATGTTTAGCCTTCAGAAGAGGAGACTGAGGGGAGATATGATAGCACTCTTCCAGTACTTGAGGGTTGTCACAAAGAGGAGGGCCAGGATCTCTTCTCGATCATCCCAGTTTGCAGGACACGGAATAATGGGCTCAAGTTACAGGAACCCAGATTCCACCTAAACATCAGGAAAAATTTCCTGACTGTTAGAGCAATAAGACAATGGAACCAATTACCTAGGGAGGTGGTGGGCTCTCCCAATCTGGAGGCATTCAAGGTGCAGCTGGACAGCCATCTGTCAGGGATGCTTTGACCTGGATTCCTGCACTGAGCAGTGGGTTGGACTCGATGGCCTTGTAGGCCCCTTCCAACTCTACTTTTCTATGATTCTATGATTCTATGATAAGCTCTGACTCTACAAGGATCTAGTACACAATGCCCACCTTATTCTGACTTTCCAAATACTGAAATTATCACTGTCCATAAATTCAATTGGATCGTTTTTAAAAAAATCAGCTACAACCTTTGACTTCATAATGGAAGTTCCCGAGAAGAGCAAAATACTAATTGCTCGACAGGACCCAGGCCACCCATGAATCAGCTAGAGACCGTTCTGCAAATGAAAAGTCCCCCCCTGCCCCCCAAGCACTGATTAAGGAGCACACTTGCCCTCTGGGAGCCATTAACTTTAGTGCCTTGGAATAAAGTCACTTACTGGTAGTCTCTGTCTCTGCTTTTGTTTCCTGTATCTATAAAACCAGCACAGGGGCATGGTGAGCTAGAACAAACCTTTTTTCTCTCCTCCCTCCCATGTTCGAGGTTACCACTGTGAAAGGTTTGGATATGACTGTGAAGAGATGACTCGGATTAAGTTCAACAATAAAAATTTTAAGGAAATGCAGGGAGGGGATGAACCCACCACTTCTGTTACGTTCAACCTATGCCACTTTATTTTGACAAGTCATGACTGAAGAACTAATACAACATGGGACTCAACTCAGATTGGCTCATGCTAGGAGAAGCATTTTCTAAGGGGCAAATGACAATGCAAATGCATATAAATGAAGCCCTAATAGGTGCATTTTGTAAACCAAAAGAGGGGGGTGTAGCGGACGGGACCCCTCCTCCAAACCTCACATCCTCAATATGTACTTCGCTCTCACCAAGTGCCACCTTGCATTGGTCACTTCAGACTTTAAGCTGTCTTCTTAAGTTGCGTTAGCCGATTATGTGTCTTAGGCCTTATATGTAGCTGTTCACCCACGTTTGTTTGTCTTTATTAAGAGCAGTTTGTTTTATTTGATTACTTGAAGTAGGGTGCCCCTCCGTTAATTCACTTCTAACTTTCCTATCCACCAGTCAGACTCTGGACACTTAGAACTTTGAATAAAAAGATTTATTTATTGTTCTAACAAAGTCTCTAAACTGATATTCCACTCAGGCACAGATAACTTGGATTTTCAACAGTTAATTCAAACTTGTTCTTTGCTTAGATTCAGGTTAAAGGTAGGCAGATGTTATACAGTGCTCTTTGTATCAACTTGGCTTGGTTACTTGAAGTTACAGTCAGTATCAGACCAGGGAACTTAACTGTCCCCCTCACTGGTCCAGAGCTTCACCTTCTTCCTCAGACAGAAGGTCCTTCACTCCCTAAGCAGAGACTCCTGTGAACTGTTCTATCTATTCTATACTAACACCTTCACGTTTGCTTTCTCACAACTTAGTACTAGATTTCCTGTCTGAACTCTTCTCTTCAGCACCACCTTTCCCTGCCTACTCTACTAACCTCCCACTCCCTCTCTCACTCCAACCCACTCTCTCCCCAACTGACAACCGACTCCCCTTAACTGCCAACTCCCTGGGGGTCTATGCTCTCTGCTTCAACCAATCAGAGCCTCTGGAATGTTCAGGTTGGCCCCTCCCTGGGCTTCTGCCTGTCACTCCGCCACAGGGGGAACCATTTTGAGTGGTAAAGCACCCCTCACCCCAGCTACTCTCTGGTGTCCCCCCACCCCTCTTTACAAAGAAAAGCAGTTGTCAGGGCTCTACCATCAGCCTGCAGCAGAGAGAGAGAGAGAGAGAGAGAGAGAGAGAGAGAGAGAAGGGAAGCAGGGCCACTCCACAATCTCTGCTAAGAAACTAGCACCATCAGGATCCTCCTTCCATCTACTGCCACTTAACAACAGGTATTCCAACAGGGCACAGCAGAGGAAGAGATGGAAAGCAGGACCACTCCATCAGCTCAGCTGAGAACCAACACCTTTTGACTCCTCCTCTCCTTGAACTATTTCATTTCCAGCTAGTCATTATAAGAACAGTGTGATGAAGAACCAGAGCCTGAGTTTGCTTCTTTTTTTTTCTCCTCCCTCCCAAATCCTTTTCCTTTTATGTTGTCTCTTTTATACTACAAGCCTGAGGGCAGAGACTGCCCTATTATAGATCTTCAAACTCTGCTCTGGGAACCCTTTGTACGTTGCACTGGGAGTGGGGTTAAAGAGGCTTCGAATAAATAAATAAAAATATTGTACACATTAATGAGTAGCTTGACCCTCAGGCTGTGAGAAGGGAGGCTGAAGCAAAAGAGGAATTTACTCTTTGAAGAATGATCCCCAAATTGTATTGTTAAAGTGCTGGAGTGTGCCCCAAGTAACCTGCAGATTTTAAAATGCAGTAGGGGGATGGTTTATACGTGTGCCTGCTCCCAGGAAAATCCACTATATGCAACCATTCTTGGCAGGCTCCAGCACATCCATGGCTTTCTTGGGAAAGATTTGGCCCTCAGGATCAAAAAGGTTGTGCACCCTAGTACAGACCTTTCCCATTGTCCTGCTATGGCTAGGTCACACTCAGTCCTGGGGCAAACTATGGGGCACATCCATTTAGCAAAGTCAGACAAAAATCAAGCACTGTATTTGCTTTGCTGGTTAAGAAGAAGGGCGGTTCAAAAGGAGCGTCGGAGGCAGAGCCAAAGTCAAGCTCAGACAAGCAGTCCAGATCAAGTACAGTCCAAGGAACAGGGTCTTATCAGGAGCCCAAGGGTCAGCAGCACAAGAGATCAGTCCAAAGAAGAAGCAAGGCCAGGAAAGCTAGGTTGCAAGGTCCTGGGACCTAAAACAAAAGTGTTGTTCCAGCAGCCCTCACTGCCTAGGACTGAGGCTTATACTCTGGAGCTTCCAGAGTCCACCCAGGACATCAGAGGCTTCTAGAAGAAGCCCTCCTCATGAGGAAGGCACTACTCATGATGTCATGAGGCATCTGTGATGTTATGTTATTGGGGGTAAATTAAAGTGTATACGTATATGGTAAGTGCAATCATGTGCTCTTGTATTGAGTCTATAGTTACAAGGATGCATTCCTGTTGCATCTATGTGTTTTATGTTAGGCAAGTCTCGGGTGGGTGAGAAATGATGGGCAGGAAGAATGGTGCATTTGTATATGTGAGATGATTGGCTGGGAGAGTGGGGGGGGGGGTAAAGCCTGTGTTATATAAGCTGTGGGTGGTGCTGTTTAGGCAGGAGTGTGGAGTGCAGTTGACTGGAGAGAGAGTTGAGAGATTGGATTAGGTTTGTTTTGTTTTGTTAGGAAATTAGCTAGTGAGTGCAGGGATTAATATTTTGGGAACAGTTGGTGAGGGTGGATTGGAAATACAATGGGATAGTAAATTAATTAATATTGATTGAAGCTTATGTATGAAATTTATTTCAAGAAACTGCTGTATTCTAAATAAACTTTACTTTGTTTATTGAAGCAACCTGTGTGGGTAGCTGTGCTTTATAGCTGGTCAAAGAAGTATAAGGTAGGATTACTAGAAATCCCATGGTCAGTGTGAGAAGGGTATGGGTAAGGGTTAGAGAGAGTAGCCCCCAACCTTGCGTAACAGCACCCATAGCTCCAAAAAAAGAGGGCAAGCTTGAGGGCCCCATGAGGGGAGGGTTGTGACAGCATCCTCTACTCATGAGGAGCCTTCCCTTGCAAACGGACATGCCTTCTCACAGCCATTGTTCTGGCCTGCCTCTTGAGATGCGGCTGCTCTCGGGGGATCGGTGGTCGCTCATCCGTCTCAGAGGTGGAGTTCCCCTATGCTTACGGGGATGGGCCCGTGGCCAAACTGGCCATCTCCCCCAGGCTCCTCCTGGTCCACATCCCGGTCTCTTGACATGGGATGCTCCTCAATGCTGCTTGTCTCTGGGAGCTCTAGCTCCTCCTCTGAAGAGGACTCCTCCCGCAGGGGCCTGATTCCCATACCTACTTCCTAGATAGATACTGCTGTGCTGGAGCACACCCTTGCACCTCTTCCTTCACCTGCAGCACGTGGGGAGAGACCACAGCACAGTGGCAGAGCACCTGCTTTGCATGCAGAAGGTCCCAGGTTCAATCCTGTAGCAAGTAACAAATGTAACAAATAAAGTGATGGGGAAATCCTCTGCCAGGGACCGTGGAAAGGCGCTGCAAGTCAAGGCTAGGCTAAATGGACAAATAATGTAATCAGTATAAGGCAGCCTCCTACAGGGTTTGGCTTGAGCCGTCTCAAAGGGCTCTGCAGGTACCTTTTGAGAGGGCACCTACTTTTTGCTAGCTGTACACTCTATTCCAGTGTTCTCCAAGCTTGGGTCCCCAGATGTTTTTGGCCTACAACTCCCAGCATGCCCCAGCCAGCATGCTGGGAGTTGTAGGCCAAAAACATCTGGGGACCCAAGCTTGGAGAACACTGCTCTATATACATGGGTGTGGGTGTGCGCGCATGCGGGCGGGCGGGCAGCTGCCAGACAGTTCTTTCTTTCGACAAGGCAGTTTGATGACATTACCTTAGGTCCTTTTCTGTTCTATGATACTATAGCAATTCTATTTTGCACTTTCTGAAAGAGCAGATTATGATGGCAGGCCTCTTACTTCATTTTTCCTTTGCCTGGAGACCTTTTAACTGCTCAATATTCTTACCCATAGAATAGTGGAGGCTGTGAAATGACATCAACTCATTCTTAAGATGGCTCTAAACGTTTCTGCAAACAATGTATTTTTTGCATTGGGGAGCGATTACAAAATACAGACATGTTGCATCAAGGATGACGTGCTGTATTTTCCCTCCATGCTTGGCCCCTTGAAATGCATGCAAAGGATGAGTGGGAAAGGAGGCCCAGGTTGTGTTTGAAGCATCCCGCTGTGCATTGCTCAATAATGCTGCCAAAGGATAGCCAATGAGATCCAATAAAAGCAAAAGCCAATTAAAGCAGGGAGTGACTAGCGGTGCATATTTGGACTGGAACTGTCCAAATAAGCATCTAGTGGATGCACACAAAAAACCAACATAAACTCTGCATGTATTCCTTTAAAAAAAAAGAATCCCAAAACACAGAAATAAGTGAAAAGCATACATTCCACATTTAATGTTTCCACTAAGACTGGCTCCACACACACACTAACATTTTAGAAGAAACTGCTGCCAGTAGATCAATGTCACACTGGTGTTTCCTCACAGAAAACTTGAAAAGAGTAGAAACCAGACCTACGTGCTTAAACATCCATGGCCTAATCAGGGCTCCTAGATGCATGTTCCTAGATGTTTAAGCAATGGATATGTAATCTACACTTACTTTATGTATTAGCTGTGGGAAATGACAGTACCCACAACAAGTGTGTGTGTGTGTGTGTGTGTGTGTGTGTATAAAAATAAGCAGAGCATTTTAGAAGATATTATTTGTGGCTTTGTAAATTCCACCCCCCTCTCCCTTTGTTTCAGCTGGAAATTTTTATTTATACCCCGCCTTTTTTCCTGCAAGGAACCCAAGGCGGCTCACATAATCCTCCTCCTCCTCTCCATTTTATCCTCTCAACAACCCTGTGAGGTAGGTTAGGCTGAGAGTCAGTGACGGGCCCAAAGTCACCCAGTGAGTTTCATGGCCGAGCAGGGACTAGAACCCGGGTCTCCCGAGTCCCAGTTCAACACTCTCACCACTATGTGTGTGTGTGGTGTAGTGGTGAGAGTGCTGGACTGGGACTCGGGAGACCCGGGTTCTAGTCCCCGCTCGGCCATGAAACTCACTGGGTGACTTTGGGCCCGTCACTGACTCTCAGCCTAACCCACCTCACAGGGTTGTTGAGAGGATAAAATGGAGAGGAGGAGGAGGATTATGTGAGCCGCCTTGGGTTCCTTGCAGGAAAAAAGGCGGGGTATAAATATAATAAATAAATAAGTATGTCTTTTCTGTGTATAGAGAAGGAAACAATCCCTGTTTTAGAGCGGAAAAACTACAGAACCATGTGTAAATTTAGGTAAAGGAAGCACTATCAAATAAAGCTGTATGTACCTTCTCCCACTCTTTTCAATAATATAAAGTCTGCTAATTTGACAGTTTACAGAACATCTGAAGTCCTTCTGGACATAGGAATTTGTGACAAATTTCAAAGACACTGAAAACAGATGACTGCTCTCTCTGCCAAAAAGAATCAGCATTTGGCAAGAGTGCAGGAAATGCCAGTATCAGAAGTTAAAGGATTAAGAAACCCACTCAGCAGCAGTAAAAAAAATTATTACCCACAGGCATGCTTCCTGAGCACTATGTAGTCCTCTCAATTATCCTTTTTTTACCTGCTAATGGGATTTTTTTCTGTTTGATCAGAGAACAATGTGCATCTTTAAAAGAGATAATAAAAAGATTATAGTATCTCTTATGTGACAGCCTGAATTACATATGTTGCTTGATCCCATGAGAGAATAAATACTCTGACTCCATTCCAGACAAACACAGGCTCAGTTTTAGGCAGGGATGGAGCTGGTATTGATCACACAGAGTCAGCCTTCACAGGCAATTCTGTCTGAGGGCGATCAGTGTGGTCCAAATAGATTAGATCTGAAAGACCTTCATTTAAGTCCTACCTCTGCCACATTGGCCTGTTTCAGACATAACATGGTTAAACCATAGTTTAGCGGTGCTGGAAAGAGTTTCAGGCTTGGGTGATCCCCCCTCCCCTCTCCTTCTCCAGTTCACCCAGAAGGAAGTTGGATTGAACTAACTGGAGCTTCTTGTTACATTCGAACTCTGGTTAGTTTAAAACATGATTTGTTGAAACAAGGCAGTATCATAAACCATGATTTGATCCTGGCTTCTTTTAATAGACCTGTTTAAACCAGGGATGTTGAATTTCTTTTAGCCTGAGGGGCACATTCTATTGAGGAGAAGCTCTCCGGGGCTGTATTCCAGCGGTGGGTGGGGCCGAAGGCAAAAGGGGCAGGGCAAAAAAATACCAGCATACTTAGCTTAAGGCTGGGGACATGTGAGGAATCCGTTTGGGGTGTGTGTGTGTGGAATCCGGTGGATTTGCCTGGTTCGAAAACCCACCCACCCCCGATCTCCACCTCACTTACTGCTTCTCCAGTGCTGATTCACATTCTCCCAAGTCGAGCCGGGGAAGCGACTTCCGTTTTCAAAGCGGGACCACTGTTTACATAGAAACTGCCGTAAGCTACACCAAAAACGGCCATAGTTTGCACAATCCATGCAAATCACGGCCATTTTCAGTGCATTCCTGGCGTAGGTTATGGCGGTCTCTACGTAAACAGCGATCCCGCTTTGAAAATGGAAATCGCTTCCCGGGCTTGACTCAGCCTGCTACTGACACAGCTGCGAGATCCGCTGAATCAGAGGCAGGTCAAGTGCCGCAGCATCACCCATCCCTAGGCTCTTACTGCCAGTAGGGCTGGGGGAAGGGAGCATGATGGCCATCTAGGGCAGTGTTCTCCAACCTTGGGTCCCCAGATGTTTTTGGCCTACAACTCCCAGCATGCCCCAGCCAGCATACCTGGCTGGGGCATGCTGGGAGTTGTAGGCTAAAAACATCTGGGGACCCAAGGTTGGAGAACACTGATCTAGGGAACCCTGGAGGGCCAGACTGGTACCCCCAGGGAGGTTGGATTTGGCCCCTGGGGCTGAGGTTCTCCACCCCTAGTCTAAACTAACCACACTTTACCCTTCCTCTGCCCAGGCATCCAGGCCTACCAAAGGGGCCCATAGGGTTCCCCTCACCTAGTTAAGTACCTGGCTACTTACCTGGGCCTGACTAGATTAGAGATAGGCAGCATCCCCCAAGCGTGTGTCCAATTGCCTTGGAAATAAACTAAGTTATTTCTCCCAATGGGAAAACAGCTCAGCTTATCTCCAAGCCAAGCCCCCCAGTCATGGAATCAGCTTCGCACTGAGACCCGCCTGGCACCAACCTTACTATCTTTTCGGCGCCAGGTTAAGACTTCCCTCTATGCCAAGGCATTTAGTTAGGAGCTTGGAATAGCACGGAGGGGATTGTCACCTGTAGGCTCAGTTTTATTAGCTTTTGTATTGTTATTTTAAACTGTGTTTTTAAATTTGGTTTTTAATTTTTTAAACTATTTTGTATGTTTTTTATTGTTGTTTTTATGTATAGAGTGTTGTGAACCGCCTAGAGAGCTTCGGCTGTGGGGCGGTATATAAATGAAATAAATGAATGAAATGAATGAATCTGAATTTGGTCCCAGCCAGCCCCCAAACCTACAAAACCCATTGATCCCCCAAATCTTTCCCACTTCCCTTTAAATAACACTTACCCAAGTGGGGCAGCAGTGCTCTAGCTGTGGGAAGAGGGAAGGAGGGTGGTCTCTCTCTCCCTCCCCCCCACCCTCCCAGGGGTGCTGGTAGCATGCCAGGACAAACATTCCTGGTCTGTTTGGGAAAATATAGTTTCGCCAAGGGCTATGGCTGAATCTACACAAACAGCACAATGAGATCGGAATGAAGTGGTAGAATGAACCATAGCACTTCAGTCTGCAGTGTCTATCTTCTTTTTTTAATGCTCAGTTATATGAAACAATACCCTGAAAGTTAAAAAGAGAAAGAAAGAAAGAAAGAAAGAAAGAAGGGAGAGGGCTGGGTTAGGACCTCTCTCCAATGATGTGCTAGCTTTCTACTTGCAATGATTTTTTTGTACCCAGGAACAATCAACATTGGTATCTGCCACCTGCACTCTCAAGGGATAACAGTCCATTCGACCAACTCATTCTGCTGTACGTACTGATCTGGCTGAAGGTATGGAGAAATAAATAAAATAAAAATGAGCATTGGTTTATGCCAGGTGTGGGCAACTTACAGGGTCGGGGGCACCGCTCCCACACCACCAAATTTGCCCCTGCCAGCGAATGTATGGTGGCGGGGAAAAACCCAGGGATTTTAGAAGGAAACAAACCACATCCTGTTTACAAGCAGAATCGTGCTCCCAGGAGACTTCCAGAAGTGCAATTCTGCTTCCAAGCAGGGTGGGTGCTCCCCATGCACCTTCGTTTCTTCCAAAGTTGCTGTATTTTGCCCCACCGCCATGGCAAATTCGGTGGGGGCAGGGCATGTGGTCCATAGGCCACGTGTTCGCCATCCCTGGTTTATGCCTTCAACTATGGACTGAAACTCTTCTCAGACTTTGGTAAATATCCAGGTATACAATACCGTGGACATCCCATCTCTGCTAAAAACCACCAGAAAGCTACTCTGGGGAGAGCACCGTTTTTTGGTTTTACAGCCAGGATAACATTTTGCACAGGCTCACATGCTCTCTCTCTCTCTCTCTCTCTCTCTCTCTCTCTCTCACACACACACACACACACACACACACACACACACACACATTCTTAAAAATAAAAATACATTCAAGGATTATGCTTCCTATCTAAATGCCTAACGATGGGCCCTATAGCTAAAATGGAAAACTGGAAGTGTTTTTGTTTTGTTTGTAAAACGATAAATATGGACAGCCAGCAATATTTTATCCTGTGAGCTCAGAAACAAATGTACTGATTACAGCAAGTAACTCTCCCTGGAAACATACATCACGATGACTGATTATTATTATTATTTGGATGCATATGGGAGTCAAGTAGCCAACAGTTAATCACAAACACAACCCCTCCATTCTGAAATTCCAAGTTGTCTCAACGCCATATTGATAGCAAAGTTTTAATTATATGCCTGCTAAACAAGTTTGGGAAAACAAATCACCCTGAAAACAAGCCACTCTGGACAGCCCAACATCAAGCCATTATTACCTCCAGTATCGGAGGCAGTATGCAGGAGGGTACTGTTGCGCTCCTGCCCTGCTTGTGGGCTTCCCAGAGGTATGTGGTTTGCTACTGTGCGAACAGAAGGCTGCTGCTGGACTAGACAGGCCAGGGGTGGGAAACGTGTGGCCCTTTAGATCAGTGTTCTCCAACCTTGGGTCCCCAGATGTTGGGGCATCCTGGGAGTTCTAGGCCAAAAACATCTGGGGACCCAAGGTTGGAGAACACTGATCTAGATGTTACTGGACTGCAACTGAAGACATGTGCGCCCTGAAGGAAGGCAGACATGAAGAAGCCCAGGCCAGGGAGCTCATGCCATCAGCTCCTGAAGTGACCTAGGAGGCCTGAGAGAACTATATTCTGGTGTTTGTTTAGGGTGGGTGGGTGGATGGGTTGGTAACATTTATTTCAGTATGTAAAAATTGCAAACCGCCTTGGGTGTCTTGGCAGAAAGGTGGTATAGGAATGTATTAAATAAATAAATAATAAACTCCCATTACCCTAGCCAACATAGCCAATGATGGGAGTTGCGGTCCAACAACATCTGGAGGGCCACAAGTTGTCCACCCCTGAGATAGGCCTTTGGTCTGATCCAGCAGAGCTCTTCTTATGTTCCCAGGTTCCAGGGTAACTCCAACCACCCAGGCGATCCATTGGCTTTCCCTGACCTGGTAGGACTGTCAGGTCAGCCTTTGTCGTCATCTGGGTAACACTCATCCTTGACCTTGTCTGTCAGGCAGTTGTACGTGGGTCATGCTCCCCTGTCCCGATGCCCGAAGGACCCAATCTTAGCAACTTGTTCCTCCTTCTTCCCAATCTGCCAGGTCTCCCTAAACTGCCTATGGCCCAGCGTCCCAACAATGTCTTAAGGTGGCTTCAGGGGGCCTTGTTATTCACTTTATGATTACAATTATCTTACACAATAGCAAGGAAATTTGAAGCTTTCATTGCACGGACAGTATCCTCTCTCATCTAATGAAATCACCATGAGAATGAGTGAGCAGGTGCTCTGTATCCATCCTCAGATTTGCATTTTATAAACTTCTCTACTGTGTTTCTTATAGATCGATCTGGCAGGAATATACAACCAGTTTTCCATTAATATTTATAGCCTGTACCCAATTAGTTTTTGTTGCCTTCAAGATACGGGATTATTCTATTAGTATTTGTAGCCACTCTTGGACATACTGAAAGATTCTTCCTAAAATTCCTAAAATTTTGTATGAGCATGCACAGAAAGGCTGAAAGGAGCACTTAACATTGAGTATTATAGGGGCTTATGTGGTACATCTCTATTAGGGTACATCGCAGGTCTGGCTTAAACATTATACTAAACCACCCTTGCCCAACCTGGTGCCCTCCAGATGGGTTGAACTACATCTCCCAGAATCCCCCAGTCAGCATAGCTAGCTGGGGGATCCTGGCAGCTGTAGTCCAACCCATCTGGAGGGCACCCGCTTGGGAACGGCTATACTAAATGAACCATAGAACAGGATGCCATCCAAACCAGACTGTGGGTAGGTGGGAGGTAGCTGACAAAACTGCAGTTATCTAGCACAGTGATGGCGAACCTTTTTGAGCCCGAGTGCCCAAACTGCAACACAAAACCAACTTATTTATTTCAAAGTGCCAACACTGCAATTAAACCTGAATACCGAGGTTTTAGTTTTAGAAAAACAACTTATACAGTTGTCCGAACTAATTAACATCTTTTGTCTTAAAAGAAAAACACAGTAAGGATACTTTCAAGGATACAAACAGTTTTTTGTTGAAAAAAAAATCAACTCAAAAAATTATTATAGTACTACATTGTACACATAGCCTGAAGGGAATTTATACACACTTTTTAAATAATTAGGCACATGTATTTTTGGATAAGGGATTGTCAACTTGTAATATGATTATATGCCAGACTGAAATTGTATGGGGCAAGCTTTACCCCGGGTCCTTTCCCTGCTTCTACAGGTGTCGGATTACTAAAAGTAAAAGTCAACCTATACTAGGATGAGCAAGATAAACAAGAAAACAAGAAAACTAAACATGTTTAACACATTTTAAACACTTTATGTCTTGGACTGCAAACACTGCATTAGGTAAACGTTCGCATTGGGCATGCTTTTGCACAATTAATGTGATTTTTGCTATTGCATGCATGCTGATAATTTGTCAAACCTTGGCTCATACTCCGTTAGTTTGAGAGCAACACATGCAGCACTGTCAACTGTTAGGGCTTTACATCCAAGCCATGCTCTGTGCATCATTCTTCAAAATCTTTTAAATGTGATAACAATGTAGAAAAGAATTCTGTAACAGGAATTCTAGAATAAAATCATTCTGTTCCACACTGTGAGAAAGAACAAAATCATTAGTGTTTTGCAGAAGGGGACAGTCTTTTCATGATCTGGTGACCAATGGTTCGAGTGCCCACAGAGAGGTCCCTGCGTGCCAGCTGTGGCACCCATGCCATAGGTTCGCCATCACTGATCTAGCAGGACTAGCATTCCATTACTGTTGTTAAGATTCAGGATTTATAATTAGATATTTTATAGAGTTTTAATGGATTATTCCAAAGTATATTAGATGGTACAGAACTTTAAACATTAACACAAAATAAAATGCACAGCAGACACCTTGGACGCCACAGAACGATAACAATGACACTTGCATAGCACTGTCCCGTTTCCATGGTCGGTTTCGAGAGCCTCCATGGCAAAAGTGACATTGGACCAGTTCAGACATCACAACGAACCATGGTTCATTGTGATGGGAACAAGTCGCAGTGAGCCTCGGGCTTGCACACTCTCCCTTCTCCTCTCAGCATGGTGAAAGGAGGAGACTGGATGTCTCCACTTCCATTCTTGCTTAACCACAGTTTAGCGTTACATCCAAACCATAAACTGTGGTTAATCTTAACTAAGGTTTGAAGTTGGGTTGTTTCAAACAAACTGTAATTAAGATTAAGCAGTTTGTCAGGATCAGATGAAAGAAGTTGCTGTTAACCAAAAATGGGAGCAAAAGCTTCCAATCTTCTCACAGCTGCACCAGAGGAGAAGAGGTGAGGGGGAATCGCATGTGCCAGGAGGCTTGCTGCGGCTTGTTCCCATCACAATGAACCATAGTTTAGTGCACAGACAGGCAGCCTGGTGCCCTCCAGATGTTTTGGACTACAACTCGCACAATCCCTGACCATTGGCCATTCTGGTTGGGGCTTATGGAGTTGTACCCCAAAACATCTAGAGGGCACCAGGTTGCCTATCCCCGGCTTATTGCGATGTCCAAGCCACTATGTTGTGTCAAGACTCGAATGCACAATGGGCCCTGAAGTTGTGGAATATATTTCACAGTAGAGATTGAGATTCTGCAGCATCCCTGAATATTGGCCAAAGAGAAGAATGAACAGATGACCAGCCAGCCCTGGGCTGGATTTGTGAGAGTGTGTTTTTCTATTTGAACCTAAAGCGAACCAAATGAGATTGTAAACCTACTTGAGTAGATTTCCTAGATTGAAGAGGGCTCGATTGTGCTGTGGATTTAGCTGGAGGGCTCTGCTGTAGTACTCCTTTGCCTCCACAAGGTCTTTGGTTAATGTCCCAAGGTTGTTCAGGGCACTTGCATGACGTGGGTACAGCCTATGGGAACAAAAAGGAATCGGATCATTCTGCTGTAAATAAAGAAAACTACCCAACCCCTGCCAACAATCACTCCCTCTTGGAAACCCTAAAGATTTTCTAGCCCAATTATTTTCCTTATATGTGAGTATATGAAAGTAAATGAGGCTATGCATCAAGTGCTGCTTTATTATTTCCTAGCGAACAGACCCAGCTTCGCACAGGTTGGAATAACCCTTAGTTTGATACAGCAAAGCATTTGAGCAAACCTACACAGCTGTCAGAGTTGGACACATTGTGCCCATCCCATCTGAGTGGAGCCATGCCTGCAGGCATGCCTAGGCACAGCCTCTGCTATAGTGCACCCCGATAGCCCCGAGGAAGAAGACTTCCCACTCTATTCTCCTGAAGGGGGGCTGGAGGGGGCAAGCATATAACTGTGTCCCTCAGCCTACTAATCTCTCCTGGCTTCATACTGTATGGGCTACAAAGCTATGTGCTGGGGAGGGCATTCATAGATTTCATAGATCATAGAGCTGGAAGGGGCCTACAAGACCATCGAGTCCAACCCCCTGCTCAATGCAGGAAACTTAGAAGAGGGGTCTCCCATCCAAGTAATAACCAGGCTTGACCCTGCTTAGCTTTCCACGCTCAGACAAGCTGAGCCAGCATGATGCCACCACTGAAAAGGCCCTGTCCCTTATAGCTACCTGCCTTGCCTCAACAGGTGGGGACACCTGGAGGAGGCCTATGGAATATATCAAGCTTTAAAGATTGCTGAAATAGGTGGTGGTTATTCCAAGACGACTGTTTCTCCTCTGGAACAGGGCTGCTGTTTATTTAAGAGTTGTGAGGAAGGCAAAAGTGCTGTACCATGGGTGTGGCTTCTCCAGTGCCAGCTCCACCCTTTTTCACCCTGCCATTATTGCCTCTTCACTGGCTTTCTCCTGCTGGGCCCAATCAACACAACTGCCCAGGAGGATTTCATAGATTTCATATAGATCATAGAGTTGGAAGGAGCCTACAAGGCGATCAAGTCCAACCCCCTGCTCAATGCAGGAAACTAGAGGAGGGGTCTCCCATCCAAGTAATAACCAGGCCTGACCTGCTTAGCTTTCCACACTCAGAGGCAAGTGGAGGATACGGCTCAGAGAGGACAGCACAGAGGAGGACAGCTCAGAGAGGACAGCACAAGTGATGTCAGCACAGAGGAGCATCAAGGCCTGGAGGCTTCAGGAGTCAGAGGTGGGGCCCCTACTGGGAAGGGGCCTCAGTAGATGCCCCATGATGCCGACCACTGACCTGAGCTTCTTCCATCATAGTGTTGCATATACAGGACATACCCACATGGATAGGCATGTGTCCTCTTTTACAGAAGACACTCCTCTATTTGAAGGGCTGCCACCCTTCTATTTTGAATGTGTCCTCTATTTGAAGGGCTGTCCAGTCTAAGTCCGGTTTAAAGATAAGGAACCACCAGAAGGAAGCACTGGGCCTTGAAGTTGTCCATCAGCAGCAACGGACAGCAGACTGAACAAGGCACACAGCCAGGTCACCTGGTCTTCTACACTATGGTGAGATGTACCGTATTTCTATGTAAATTATAACAACTATTTCTAAACTTGCATCTAAACATATAATTAACACATGCAAATTTTATGCAAATCAGCACCATCTTTTGTACTCTTTTTTGTGTGTGTGTGTGATACATTTCCTCTTTTTTTGGCAATCCATATGTGGCCACCCAAGAAAGTACCCACTGACAGTTCCCCTCCTTCAGAGCTCTTGGGAGGGAAAGAAGCCCTGCCTTGGGTGGAACATGCAGGAGCCCTGCAAAAGCAATGCCACATTTATCTGGGCTGCTGCTCAAAATCAAGAAGTGAAAGCAACATCAGCTTGAAGGAAGGAGGAAAATGCTTCAAGAAGCAACCGACTGGTTTCTGTCCCTGGACTTTTCCTTTGACCGGAGCTTCCCAAGGGATGTTCTTGAGCTCTATTCCTACTCCGCCTCACCTTTTTAAAATCTGTGTGTTGGGGTGAGCACTACCTGAAATGATCTTGCACCCCAATTAAGGTGCAGAACAGCTTTTCTTCTAATACAGCTTCAGTGTTTGAAAGGGAGAAAAATCTGTTTCATAGATTTCATAGATTTCATAGATCATAGAGTTGGAAGGAGCCTACAAGGCTATCTAGTCCAACCCCCTGCTCAATGCAGGAAAGTAGAGGAGGGGTCTCCCATCCAAGTAATAACCAGGCCTGACCCTGCTTAGCTTTCCACACTCAGACAAGCTGAGCCAGCGTGTTGCATTTAATCCAACGGGCTTTTTATATGAAATACAGCCTTCCAATTTGGAGCCTCCCTTACAAAACACATGCGCGGGCGCGCACACAACCGTATATATGTCACCAGTAATGGCAACCATCTGCAGGCGATATCTCTTTGCCATGTATCTCATTAGGCACAAAGTCCTCTTCGCTTCACCTAATCAAGCGCCAAGTGCTGCATTATTTATGAAAGAAAGCTGAATTTCATTAAAACGCTCACTAGGGCAACCAGTTTTATTTTTTAAAAATCAATTTTCTCCATCTTTTCGAAATCTTAGGCACTTCCACTAAAAATCGCCTTTCCTTCATAATTAGTGCAAAAGACCTGAAACAGTGCAATTCATTATACCCACAGGGAGGGGGAAATTGGAAATAATACTTTAAATCAGGTTCAGCTTTGATTTCTGTACATAAGAGAAGCCGGATGTTTTCTTGGGGCAAAATGAATTATTCAGACGATTCCTTCAACATTGCCACTCCAATTGTCTGGATAAATGTAGGCAGCCTGGCCTTGAACTATTAGAGGCATACACAGCACAATACTTCTGTTACCAATTATGGTGTCCTCCTCGCTTCCCAAACTTTGCTATTAAGCTACCCGCATTCTCAATTCTCAAGGAGTATATAATAAAAGAAGTTTCCCTGAATTGGCGAATTGTAGCTTCAACATGAAAAGATGTCAAGCAAGAAGGCAGAAATGGATTTTCAATTTTTAGAGAACTGTAACCATTCTCCTATCCGAGACACTTATATTTTTGTAAATATTCTCGGGTCATGACTCTTATTTGATATCTCAGTTACTTTGGTGGCAGCAAGACAATTTCATTATCAGCTAGGGCAGAAGTAGTGAAAGGAAGGGAGGACTTGGTTGCCATGGATACCATCTATAATCCAGCAAGGATGCTAATTCTCTTTTAATTCATGTGCTGGGAAGCCACTTTAAAACAACAGCAGTGAGAAAGGGCTGTGGAACTGGCAGGGCCAAAGTCCATAGGAGCTGTGAATTTAGTCACAGATCTCAGGTCAAGACCAGGGCCAAAGTCAGAAAGAGGGCCATCAGTTTTAGAAGCAATCCGGTAGTTTAGGCGGCAATCCAGGGGCAGTAAGTGGACCAGGTCTGTAGAGAAGGGAAGGGACACAGGATAGACAGGAACCAGTCAGCTGGGATAGTAAGTCAGGCAAGTTGAAACAATGCAAGTAGGAGTCTGGGAACTGAAGAGGTCCAGCTCCTTCACACAAGGAGTTTAGGGGAGTTGCTGCACTCCTTCTAGTGGTTGTGGGGATACTGCATGCTACCACTTCCCCCCCAAATCATTCTCTTCTCTACTTCCTCTTCTTCTCTGGAGAACCAGGGCCAAACTAGACATGATTTTAAGCACACGACTGGCCCTGGCATGCATTCTTCTTGTTTATTAAATAGCAGCCTTTGAGGGGGAGGGGTGTAGAAAAAGGATTTAATATTTTGCCCCTCTTGTGATCCCAATCCCAAGCCGCCAGTGCCAATAGCAGGTGAATGAGCTCTAATGGTAGTTTTTCTCCCAGGGCAAATAGCAGGAGGCAGAGGTGCAATACAGATCACACTGTGGCAGAGGCAAATGGTTAAATCCCCTCTCCTCCCACACCATGGTCCTGATCCAGATTCTGCACACACACACCCCATGGCTATTTATTCAACAACATCCAAGCATACAAAAGCCAATCACATTCTTAACATCACACCTACTTTATTTATCCATTCATTATGTTTATATTCCACCTTCCTTCCATTGTGGAAGTCAGGGTGGCTACATGGGATTCCCAGGTGGTCTCCCATTCAGGCACTGACCAACCCAAGACCTGCTTGGCTTCAGCAAAGTGGCTGCCTCATGTACCTTCAGTCCGTGGCCTAGTTTGGCCATCAGCACCACTGCTTGA
This sequence comes from Shinisaurus crocodilurus, assembly GCA_021292165.1. Lineage (NCBI taxonomy): Eukaryota > Metazoa > Chordata > Lepidosauria > Squamata > Shinisauridae > Shinisaurus > Shinisaurus crocodilurus. The sequence goes on along the minus strand of CM037879.1, from coordinate 270,516,203 downwards.
GGCAAAAACTGCAAGAGAAAAGACAGGCCAGGTGCTAGCAACCATCACATGTCCCCCCCCCCCCCAGTTGCTCCCACCGTCAACCCTAAAAGAGGTTTCCCACTAACTTGGGATTTTAGCATCTGTAATGACCTACGCTGCCACCTGCATCCCCTTCCAAGCATCTGAGGCTACCAACCACTCCCCCATCCTTGCTGCTTGGCCAGTTCCCCAGCTCCAAGAGCAAGCACTAAGGATTGCTGAGAGCTGGTACCATTTCAGCAAACCTTATACTTCAAAATTTCACCAACAACATGAGCTGTCTGAGGAAATGTAAAAAACAAACAAACCCAAAGGTAGGTGTGTGGTAAACCAAGTATCAGGGAGTGGGGGAAGAGAAGAATGTCATACAGGAAGACATGGGCTGCCGCTTGATAGATGATTTGTTTTTGTATCACTGCTTGGTTCCCTGGCCAACCCCTGGTCCCAGACGCCAGTCCTGATCCTGTGTAGGGAAGGAGCGCAATTTTCATATTTCGGCTCCATTGCCAAAACTGCCAAGCCTGCAGTGTCAACACAATAATTTGAGCTCGGTGGGGGTGGTGGGGAAAGGCATATTAAATCACACTGCATTACTATGAAATATAGTTCAGCTGCTGAACATTTTAACTCCTATGAAATTCTAGAATCCTCAGGAGGCGTTTTGGGGATGCGGGGGGGGAGTACACTGCAGCAATAGCACTGAGAAGATATGAGCAGTATTTCATGTCAGTTGAAACTAAAAATAAAAGAGAATCTTGCTCAGCTGAGAGAGTTTCCCACAAAGCCAAAGTATAAGACGCGCGCTGTGAATATATACAACGGCCTTCTTCCCATCTTCCCCGCCCACCCCGCAAAGCTCCCTTCCCATTTTTCCTCTGTATGAGCAGGATTCAGAAATGTTACACAATCATGACAAATATCCCAAGAGGACTATTGTTAACCTATTTTCTTACTAGCTCTTTTTAGACAAGAAAATCCTCAGGAAAGAAAGCTCAAAAATAAGAAACCTATTCACTTTGCATTAAAAAAATGCAGATTATAAGACCCGTTTATTTATTTGATTCATACCCCACCTTTCCATCTAAAAATGGTCCTTGAGGCAGGTAACAATAAGAAACCAAGATTAAATAAACTTAGGGTGCAATCCTATGCATGTTTAGACAGAAAAAAGGCCTACAACTCCCAGCATGCCCCAGCCATGCTGAGAGTTGTAGGCCTTTTTTTCTGTCTAAACTTGCGTAGGATTACGCGTTTAGTTTATTTAATATTGAAAAATCAGAAGACACCTGAATGATGCATTCCAGGAAGATGGGAAGCTGCCTTATATTGAATCCAGCCATTGGTCAGTCTAGCCCAGCGTTGTCTTTTCTCTCTAGGGTCTCTCCTAATCTACTATCCGATCCTTTCTTAACTTGATGGACCACCATCAAGTGTAAATTGGCCCAGATCGTGCAGCTGAAAATGCAGGAAGATATTAAATCTGATTGTAAATGGATGATATTCTTCAGATTGTTTAAATATTGAGTTTAATATACATACATAAATGTGTATATATCCATAGCAATGAACAGATATGAAATGCATTCATGGTTAACAAGCCATGGCTTTTTAGCACAGCTGGCATCAGACATGATAAATCACGTTTCAACCACAACCTACGGTTCAACGACAACCCATACGGAACCCTTGAGTGTGGGTTATCGTGTTGTCTGAACCCAGTCAGTGTAGGCCAAGGGTGCGAAATCTCTTTCAGCCCAGGGGCTGAAACCCATTTTGGAGAAGCTCTCAGGGCCACATTCCTGTTGGGGACAGGACCAAAGGCAAAAGGGTTGGGGCCAAAAAACCTAAACATACCAGCATATTTTAGCTTAGAGCTCCTACTGCCAGTAAACAAGCATTAAGAGAAGCATTTCAACCTTTTAGAATGGGGGGGGGGACACAAAAGTCAGGAAATAACAGAATGATTGGTAGTAGCAGGAAAGGGGTGGTGCCAGGGGAAGGGGACAGGGCCACCTTGGAAACCCAGAGGACTAGATTTGGTTCCCAGGCCTGAGGTTCAACACCCCGTGGTGTAGACAATACTGAGCTAGATGGACCAATGGTCTGATTCAGTATAAGAGAGCTTCTTAACTTTCTATGTCCAGATCATGAGAAGTAATGGTACCCAGTGGGGGCTGGTGAGTCCTATGTCAGTGGGGCTCCTTAGCCATTGCATCTTTTGTTTGAGCTTTACAGGTGCTCCCTCCATGGTATTGGGCCTATTTTGGGGGTGGAGTTCAGCACCATGGATAGCTCCTATGGATAAGGAGCCCCAATGACACAGGTCACCAGACCAGCCACCCTGACGGCACCACTGTATTCAGACTGGAGTACTGAGTTAATAACTGCTCAGAGGAGGGCAACAAAGATGGTCAGAAGCTTGGGAGACCAAGTACTGTGTGGAAAGGGTGAAGGAGTTGGGTATGTTTAGCCTGGACAAGAGGCAATTAAGAGAGAATGTGATATCCATCTTCAAATATTTGAAGGGCTGTCACACAGATGACAGAGCACATTTGTTTTATGTTGCTCCAGAGGATAGGACCTGAACAAATGAGTTCAAATTGGAGAGCCAGTGTGGCGTAGTGGTTAGTGTTAGACTGGGACTTGGGAGATCCAGATTCTAGTCCCTACTCAGCCATGAAGCTCATTGGGTGACTTTGGGCCAGTCGCCAACTCTCAGCCTAATCTACCGCACAGGGTTGTTGTGAGGATAAAATGGAGAGGAGGAGGAGGAGGAGGAGGAGGAGGAGGAGGAGGAGGATGATCATATAAGCTGCCTTGGGTTCCTTGCAAGAGGAAAAAAGGTGGGATATAAATGTGATAGATAAATAAATAAAAATAATAAACTGCAAGAGAGGGATTTCAACTAAACATTAGGATGAACTTCCTGACAGTCCAGGTTGTTCACACCGGAACAAATTGCCCAGAAGGTGGTGGACTTTTATGCAGAGGTGGGATGGCCACTTATCAGGGTACTGTAGTAGTGGATTTCCTGCATTGGCAGGGGGTTGGTCTAGATGACCTCTGAGGTCACTTCTATGATTCTTGTGAATTAAGGAGCAGTAAGATGCAACACAGAGTGTAATTCTAAGGAATAAAGGAATGAAACAAGGAGAATCCGCTCATCCCTGCAACTGTGTGAGGCCGTTCAAAATGACTGGGTCTTGCAACAATGGATCAGTTTAAGGGTCACAAACACTGTTACCTTGAGACCAAACTCTGAGAAATCATTCCAAAAGGCTAGTTCAGGTGTCATAATAGTCCCTAATGCATTAGGAACAAGGATGGCTATAGCTCTCATAAACGTAGCAGCGCAGAAGGTTTTGACTTCTTGTTTAAAAAAGAAAAGGAATTTAAAAAATGGAACAACAACAAAAGTTGGCTAATGGTGTTGGCACTTGAATTCTTCCCAGAAATAAATCCCAGATGGTACCCAAGGTCACCTGCAGCCTCCTTCTGAAAAGTATGAAGAATGTAAACCAGAGTGCAATTTAATGAAGTTTAAATGAACCCAGGCACTGCTGGTTTTAAGTATAAATAAAAACCTCGCAGGGAAGCAAATGGCAAGGCTTAGCAGGAAACCTGATTTTCCCGCAGTATTTGCCTGGGTCTATTTTAAAGTAGGGTACAGCCTGATGTTAAATGGCATATTTTTTTAATATGACTCTGTTTTTAACTCACCACTTTCCTCCCTCACCCACTTTGCATGGCAGGTCAAAAAGTATAGCTGTGCAGACGGCAAAGTCCTTGATCTCCGGCATGACCGCGAGCACCACCTTATAGGAGTCCTGAAAGGACCAAGTGTGTGCCACACCATTTTGGCAAAGTGCTGAGATTTCTGCAGAAATGCTGTAGAGCAGCCTTCCCCAACTCCAGATATGTTGGACTACAACTCCCATCACCCCCAGTCAGCTGGCCAGGGCTGATGGGATTTGTAGTCCAACACATCTGGAGGGCGCTGGGTTGGGAAAGGCTGTTCTAAAGCAGTGTTCTCCAACCTTGGGTCCCCAGATGTTTTTGGTCTACAACTCGCAGCATGCCCCCAGCCATGCTGGGGCATGCTGCGAGTTGTAGACCAAAAACATCTGGGGACCCAAGGTTGGAGAACACTGTTTCTAAAGTATGGTTTAGTGATATGTCTGAAATTTTTTTTAAAAATAGAATGAAAACTTTTGCACACATTGTGTGCGCAATAATAAGAAAAAAAGCTTGCCACCCACTGGCAGCCCTCCAAGGTGCTGCTTGGGCACTTGGAAGGGCTGTCAGTGGGCTGTCAAAATGGGGATTGCAAAAACACTGTAAAGCCAGATTTCGCTATCTCGGGGTGGTGTGTGTGTGTGTGTGTAAAGGGACAACAAGCCACGGCGAGCCAAAAACGGCTCTCATGGCAGGGAGGGCAGCAAGCCAGTGCCAGCCGTCCCCAAGTGCTGGTAGGGCACTTGTGGGGCGGCTGGCACTGTTGAGTGCCCAGGGAAGATTGGCAAGAGCAACAAGGAGTTTTGCCACTCTTGCCAAGCAGCTCACTACCCAATTTCTGGTACTCATGATGGGGTCGGTCACCCAGGTTTGGATGACATGACAACCCATCGTGGGTAGAACCCCTAAACAAGTTGTGGGTTGTCAGGATGGCTTGTTGCCTTCAAACAAACCACCCTGGAGGAATCAGTCCAGGTTCGCACAACATGAGAACCCATTGTGGGTAACAACTGATATGTTGTTCTGCTCCTGCCTAGGTTCAGAAAATCTGAAAGTAGGTGTGTGTGAGAGTGTGTGTGCAGGGAAGAGGGAAAGAGTGCTTTACAATGGTCCACTCAATACCTCAAAGTGTGGATTCTCCCAACCCAGGATTCCAGTAGTGTTGGAAAGACCCATTAAGATGGTCCATCCCTAGAGCAACCTTCCCCAACCTGGAGCCTCCAGATGTTTTGGACCACAACACCCAGCATCCCTGACTATTGCGGACTATCCCCATGCTGGCTGGGGAACTGAACCCCAAACATTTGGAGGGCACCAGGTTGGAGAAAGCTGGTCTATAAGATATAGAATTGCAACGTTAGAAAATCAGATTGCAATCCACAACAGACTTCCACTGGCCCCTCATCTGGGGCTGGGAGAAGATTTGCGAGTGGGAGAGGAAAGGGGAGTCAGGTAACAGGTCAGGTTAGTCACAGATACTGAGCCAATGGCTCAACTAGGGCGGGGACACAGGAAAGGGCTTATCTAGGCACCTGGGTTCCCGCCCAGACGTCTTTAAGGTTTTGCCTTTCTCGCCTACATTGGGTGCCTGGAGGCGTCAAGGTAAGGCGACGATGGTAAAGCCCTCCAGCTCCACATGGAGGGCAACTGGCCGGGGCAGACCAACCTGCCTCCGGTGCAGTGCGGATGTATTCGCCCAAATATTGGTTTTTTTCCCGGCCAATGGCCGGGCTAGGTTAGTACCGCACTTCGCCCTTCACAGATCTTCAATTCAATAATGTGGCCCCTGATTTGCAACCATATACTCTGTGTCTGACTCTTCTTTATCTCACCCATACACTCGCAACAGGAATATATATATATAATGAAAACTGTCTACATTTCATTGTTTACAATTCTTTCCAACATTTCAGTCAGGAATGCCTGAGTCGCAATATAACGCCACTCCAAGTCTGGGCAAACAAGCAAACCACATTTAAATCAACAAGACAGTATTCATTTTGGTTTGCAATGCCCGCTGTGCTTGGATTCATCATGGTGAGAGTGAAACAGCTCGCCTTGAACCATTGCAAGAAGCAGTCTTTTGCTGCTGACAAGCAACTGCAGTCGGAACTCGCAGAAGAGGAACACAGTCTCCCCATCAACTCCTAGTAGGGTGATTGGAGATTACAACTATAATTGTCTAGCAACTCTATTGTGCTCCCTCCCCTTCCCTTAGGGCCAAACAAGACATGATGTTAAATACGGGACTGCATTTAATGTGTCTTGTTTTTTTCATCTAAATTAAATCTGTGGGGGACGTGAGGATCAGGATTGGGATTCTGGTGTGTGGGGAGGAAGGGGTAACCTTTCCCCTCACTGCAGTCCCCATGAAACAGTGCCCCTAAAGCTGCTATTACTGTAGGAGGAAAGCTCCATTGGCTTCAGTGGAAGCTTCCCTCCCAGAGTAGCAGCAGCTTTGGAAGGCGATTTCCACCAGGACCATGGGTGCAGGAAGGAAGGGGTAAAAAAAATCTTCCCCATGCACTGCAGTTCCAATTCTGATCTCACACACACACACACACACACACCTCTTAGAAGAAGACAAACTAGACACGTTAAATGCAATCATACACTGAACGTGATGTCTTCTCTGGGCCAAACACAGTCTGCGGCTGAAGCAGTATTGGAATATATGGAAGATCCCATATACTGAGCCAGGCCACCAGTCCATTTATGTTGTGAGAATGCTGTTAGAGCCTATAGCAACTGTCACCAGCTATATGTGTTTTTGAAGACTGTAACCATTAAGCTTTTGCAGTGAGATTCCGGCCAATAAAGAGTCTCGCTGATCTAGAGTCTGCTGTGTTGGAATGCCACAGTGTGTGTTTGCAGGTCCAAGATCATGACAATTTAGCCCAGTACTGTCTGCTCTGACTGGCAGTGACTTTCTAGGATCTGAGGCAGGAAAAAAATCTGCTACATGAGGGTTTTTTCTTTTTCTTTTAATAAACAAAAACAAAACTGGAGAAGGTAGAGATTGAAGCTAGAACCTTCTGCATGCAAAGCAGGGGCTCTGACCCATACCCAGCACAAAGGAATGACAGTGCAAAGGAGAGCAATCACGAGTGGAGTAGTGAGCACTGCAACAGAGCAGTGGCAAAGAACGGAAAGTGAGGGGCGTAGTGCTGTTTCTCGGCAACATTGTGTTAGCAGAGATGAGGGAGGGCGCACCCGCACTTTATTACGGAAGGCTTTCAGCGGCACATGAAACATTCAGCACAGCACCAGAAACGGAATATCCCAATATTCCTATTCTCTTGCCCACATATGAATATGCACACTCAGTGTGATGATAGTTGTACTTTATTTCATCTAAGATGAATATTCTTTATCTCCCTGCAGCACTCAGCATCTCCAGGAGAGCTGGAAACCTGCTATATTGGCAAGTATTTTAACATTAACCTTAGGGACAACCTTCACCTCCCAATAATCTACATTCTTTTGCAACATCTATTTCCGTCCTTCCCTTAAAAAAAAAAAGGGAAAAAAAGAACAGTGTTGCCGAATAGCCTGGTTTTCTTCTCTTTTTTTTCTGGGTCCAACTATAGCACGCCTGGCAAGCTACCAAAGAGTTCTATTGTGGCAATTTGTCTTTATTGCTTTGCGGCAAGTCAGCTTAAAGGTTTATAACCATTATCACCATTCTGAATATCAACTGCTCGTGAACTCTGGTTTAGACTCAGCTCAGTTTCCCCTAAAGAATGAGCCTTTCAAGGTACACTTAATTTCCACCGTCTGTGCCTGGCACAAAGGAAAGAGTTTTTGTCCAGACCAATACATTTGCACATAGAAGCTTGTTTCACACTGTTTATGACTCCCCCCATGTGGTTCCAGTTCTGCAACTCCCACAAGAGTTTTGCAATAGTTCATGGGGTTTACGTTATCACACAACCAACGGCCTTGTATTTCTTGCTTTCCAAAATGCATTCTGTCACCATATCCAATGCATGCGTTTCTTAGTGAGACATACCCACACTAGTACAGCATTCAAGAGGCCTCGCTTCAGATGTAAGATTGCAACCTACTTTGCATCCTTCCGCTCCTTTGGAAATGGCTGCAGGGGTTGAGCCATCAATGGCTCAACTCCTATCAGTGGCTATCAATGGCTACTAGTCCTGATGGCTATATGCTACGTCCAGTATCAGAAGCAGTACACCTATGTACACCAGTTGCTGGGGAACATGGGTGGGAGGGTGCTGTTGTACTCCTATCCTGCTTGTGGGTTTCACGTGGGCAGCTGGTTGGCCACTGTGTGAACAGAATGCTGGACTAGACGGACCCTTGGTCGGGTTCAACAGGGCTCTTCTTATGTTTTTATAAGCTAGTCTTCGAAACTGAACCATAGAATGGTATTTGAATGTGTACATTAACATCTGTCTGATACCGCAGCCTTCAAGGGTAGGGATGATGTTTTTAGTTTGATTTAGATAAGAATTTACCAAAATTTTGCAAAGTTCCCCATATTCGGGAGAGAAAGAACTTGAGATTTAAAAATAAGAATGTGGGGCAAACTAAAACTGACACATTAGTCCATCCAGACCCATGGCTTTGAGTGCTTTGCTCTTAAAAGTCTGGGTTTGAACCCCTGTGTATTCAATTATGTTAGTGCTTAATTAGGGTTGCTGCCTCTTTTTTTTCCTGACAGGCTCCTCCTCTTTAACAGCTATATGGCAGGCAAGTACATCATAGTCCTCTCCACGCTTGGAATAGCTGAACCTATCGAATTTGGCTGATGCAGATGGGTGAGAATTTTCTTCATAGATTCATAGATCATAGAGTTGGAAGGAGCCTACAAGGCTATCGAGTTCAACCCCCTGCTCAATGCAGGAAACTAGAGGAGGGGTCTCTCATCCAAGTAATAACCAGGCCTGACCCTGCTTAGCTTTCCACGCTCAGACAAGCTGAGCCAGCGTGAGCCACAGGCCTGTAGTATGTGCTTTTGATCAGAATTTACCAAAATACAGAAATTTCTCATTTTCAGGATGGAAAGAACTTGAGATTTAAAAAAAAATGAATGTGGGAGAAAACAAAACTGACAGATTCACCCATCCTTATAGGGAGAGATCGCATCATGTTGTCGACACTGGAGAACCTTCCCAATGAAGAAAAGCTGCAACACTTGGGAGTTTTGTTAGTTTAGAAAAAGAAAAAGGCAACCGAGGAGCGGGAAATATGATCCAGTTTTACAAAAGCATGCACGCTGTGGAAAATGTGCAGTGAGAGAAACTGTTCTCCCTCTCTGATGATTCTAGAATTTAGGATTATTCGATGAATCTGGCAGGAGATTCTTTACACAAGACATAGTGATGTCTGCTAGCTTAGATGGCTTTAAAAAGGGGAGTGGACAAATTCATGGAGGATAAGGCTATCAGTGGCTACTAGTTCTGATGGCTATAAGCTACCTTCAATATCAGAGACAGTATGCCTCTCTTACCAGTTCCTAGAGGGCATCTGGTTGGTCACTGTTGGGACAGAATGCTGGGCTAGATAGGCCTTTGGTCTGATCCAGCAGAGCTCTTCTTATGTTCTTAAGAAAAGTGTGCACACACCCACTTCAGCTAATATCTGATAGTGGAAAGCAAAGACCCACGGAAACCCTAGAGGTTTCTGCCTTGGTAGATGGAGTAGAGGTAGCTACTCAGGGGTAGAGGTAGTTACTCTGGCCTCTACTCACAAGTGTTAAAAGTTGCCTCAGTGAGGTTTGAGTTGGCAAGACTGGCTCACCCAGAACCATCTCTGGACCATGATTCTCATCAAACCTCAACTCCTGTCCCTGCAGAGGACCTGTGGGAACCTGAAAGCAGTCAATTAGATGGGCCAGATTAAAGTAACCACTTTGTTTGAGGAACAAAGCCTGGAATAATGGTTATAAAAGGGCAGTCAGGCCCTATTGGATCCCAGGATCACCTGGTCTGGCTGGTCTCATGAGCTGCACAGTACCCTTCTCTGACAGTACCCTTCTATGATCATTCTCTCTGGTTGGCACTGCAACACAGCAAGTATCAGGTCAGTATTCCCCTCTGTCTGAGAGCTACTCTGGTGGCATGAAGAATAAGGCACCTAGGCCCCACTGCCAGATCCTTGGTTCAAATCTCTGGCACCTTACAGTCTCTAGTGCAAAGGCAGGCAACTCGTGGCCCTCCAGATGTTTTGGCTGATGGGAGTGTAGGCCAAAACATCTGGGGGGCACAATTTGTCCACCCCTGCTGTAGTGTAACACTCTAATGAATCATGTAAACCAAGTGTACTCAATATCCTATGTGCAATTTAAATCAATAGCATTTTAAATAAATAAATAAAAAGTTGCATGACTTAGAATATTCCATGTCCCTCCCCAGTATAGGACTCACCTATAGTCTAGCTTTTCCATGCAGGGACCATAGCTCAGTGGTAAGAGCACATGCTTTGCGTGCAGAAGGTCCCAGGTTTGATCCCTGACATCTCCAGGTAGGGCAAGGAAGGATCCTGCCTGAAACCCTGGAAAGCCGCTGCCAGTCAAGTGTCGGCAATACTGGGCAAGGTGGAGTAATGGTCTGACTCAGTCTGCTTCCTATGTTTCTAATCTACCCTTTGATAGCAAACTCCCCTTCCTAAAATATGGATTAACTAGCTTGACTCTAGTGCTACAACCTGACTTTTATCCTTGTTAGCCATCTGGCAAAAGCGACTCACATCTCAGCTAGTGACACCGACAACCATCTTCCAGCAGTAAGGAGATCCTGTTAGCATGAAGGCATGTTTATTTTACCCCACATAACTTAGTTGCTTGAGTTATGAAGGTAACAGATCAGAGCAAGCAACCACAGCTAATTTCAAGTTGCCAAGCAACCGCACATCCGCCAGTGAAGCACTTGCGGCTACCAGCGACTTTGGAAGCCGTGCTGCTGGTCGTCCTTCACAAGGCACAGAGCTCTGAGCGGGCTGATGTTCACAATACTCTGTAAAGAAGATTGTCGTGGGCTATATATCTAATGATGCTTAATTAATACTCCTGCCAAATCAATCCTAAAAGCAGCCTCCTTCATAATTAGAGCTCTGCCAAGTAGAAGACCGAACCACAGCTATGGCAACTTGGTGCTTGCTGAGTTGGGAGGGAGGGAGGGAGCGGGGAGAGAAATAGTAGGGGAAAACCTCTGACAGACAGCAGTTACTTTGTGCTTAGACTAATTCAGAAGCAGACGACTGCACTTAAGTGCCAGTGAATGAGGGCTGTATGTTACTGTCAGCAGGATGAATGCAGTGACTGCATCAAGCAGTGACGAGACTTCAGGAAAACCTGGGCCAACTGCATCTCAGGCTAGAGCTATTCTCATTGACTATTTATACTGTGCCATCAGCATGGATGCTGCCTTATGAAGTTATGAAGGCAAAAACTGACAGATATTGCCCTCCGGACCGGCACCAACACATTTTACTGCCTGAGGTGGAGCATCAAATGCCACCCACCCACCCAATCTCATCAAGATGCATCAATGCCCAAGACCAGGCAAGTTTTTTTGGCACCTGAGGCAGAAAATCACACGCATGCATGCACACGCACACGCACGCACACACACCACACACACACACCTTGGCAGGAGAAATACAACCATCATAAAATCAAGTAACTAAGCATTTGCTGCCCTTTCATGACACCCGAAAACCCTGCCTGAAGTGGCTGCCTCACTCTGCCTAATGGAACCAGCCCTGAGTTAGTCCTGCCCGCAAGGAGCTTACAGTCTAAGAAAAACCATAGGGAGGGAAGCAAGAGGAAGGGTGGGAGAAATGTGCGCAAATGTCTTTTCAAGCTTGGTTACAGTTTATTTATTTACAGCATTTCTATTCTGCCTCAGTATGAAGCACTCAAGGCAACAGTTGGGAAGGAAGATTATGCTGGCTGGGGCATGCTGGGAGTTGTAGGCCTTTTTCCTGTCTAAACTTGCATAGGATTGCGCCTTAAGGGGAGAAGCCAAAGGCCAGGCAGAAATGGTGCTTTCTGAGTGGAAGGATTTGAAGGAAGGAAGAGAGGTAGCTCTGTGTACTATTCAGGGAGGCACTTTCCTGTTTGGCCAGAGAATGGGAATAGTCATTTAAAGAAGCAGAAGACT